>OZ022336.1:8750000-10000000 GCA_963989225.1 Dromius quadrimaculatus | reverse complement strand
ATTTTTTATCTCTCATATAAAATTTGAAATACTTCTCTTTTGTTACTTACGCGACACAAAAAAATTAAGCCTTGTTACAAAATAACAAAAGCATTGTAAAACAACTGACTTTGAAGTTGTTTACATTGTCAAATATCCGATTTACATTTCTTAAAATACGCAACGCTTGAAGCTCAATTTCTAGTTGAATTATAACAATTTTTTCATTGAAAAAGTCAAATTAAGTTAATGTTATTCACCTCTCATCAATTATTCAATTCGCAAAAAAAAAAAATTTTGTATTCAGATCTTATTTATTTAATCAAACAATTTTTGTTTCAATAAATACAAAAAAATTAACGGATATACCCCTGAATATGTTTATAAACAAAAAGCAGCTAAATAATTATTTATTATTTACCTTATTTTACCGGTGAAGAAGATACTAAATAATAATTTAATATCACAATAATTAAAATACTGTTCTTAAAAATATATTCACTCAGTTATTTAAAAAAAATGATGCACACAATTTTATATTTCTCAGCATCATACACTAACTCATCTCTTTAAACTCTGCCTTTATAATAATACAAATTCTGAACAAAGACATGTTTATATTTCCGAGCGCACGTGCTTACTTCGTGATCGTCTTGTTGACCAATCGTATCCATGAGCACCGCATATGTTTCAAGCTGAATATGCTTGAATTAGATCAAGTAAATTTATTTGATTGGACAATAATCAAAATGAGTTAATTTGAACAGTCGCGGGTGATTCGAAAACAACTTTCATTCTGACGATAGACACAAATTCAAAAAAAATATTGAAATTATTGCTATGATATTTAAATCCTTGGAAACAAATTCACATTATTGTTTTATAGAATGTTACCTTGTGAACAAAGTATTATTCATTTAGCCCGATCATTTTTTGAACCTAATAGTACAAAGGAATGATTTCATTCTGATCATTTAGGTTTGTCGTGATGATCACATATTTATGTTGGAAAGTAAAATTAACGTTGTTTCAAAATGTAAATTTCAAGTTATCGTTAAAAATTTCCAGAGGTAAAATTAGCACCGTTGCTAAAGATTACTTGCATTTCTCGTGATCGCGATTTTTGGCATTCTACAAAAATTCGTCATTATTTTCGTTTATTGCTCTTGGTAACTTGCCTACTCCGAAAATGAAAGTGACAAAATTGTCCAAATATTTTATTGAGTAATTCTAAATGCCAATGAAACATAAATGAAAAATATCGAAATTTTGCCCACTATCAGCTGCGGTTTTATAGCTGAGGTCAGCACACCTAAATTTTACTATGTATAGAAACTTTTAGCACAGCAAACATGATACTAATTCCAAATTTATTACATAAATAATTTTAGTATCAGGTTAATGCTTCATTACTATTTATTTAACCAGTATTTTTAATAATAAATAATTAATTATTTCGGAAGAAAAAGGATCGAAGGAGCAGAACAGCAAGAGGTTAATCATTGAAAAAATAATAATAAGTACTTCGGCCGAAGATTATAGTGACAGTCGAACATTAACATCGGATGACAAACTGATCTTCGGTCGGGCACAAGTTGTATTTACAAATATTTTGGTCAACATAGATAATTAACTGTCAGTATAAGTTTAGTTTATTTGCTCTGGATTAATTTTGATTTTTGGTAGTTTGAGCCAGCTCGTGGTTTAGATAGTGCTTTCTTATTATATTAATGAAGATTGCTTATCTCATTGGCCAGAAATCATTAATAACACATGTTGTTGACAATTGATTTCATGTTATAGTTTAAATTTATAGATACTGGTCATCTATTTAAAATGTTTTAAAATATTGATTCAAAAGATAGTAGCCAATTTTAAATACTTTTGATAGTAAAAATAAGAAGTATTCCCAATTCAAGTAGCACAAATACTTGAAATCTGATAAATGATCTTAAATAAACAAATAGTTTTTTTCTAGAAGTAATATTCTTTCTGCTGTTTTTTGTGTCGTTTGTGATTATATTCTTCTTTTAATCGTCAAAAATAGCTTCAACAGTTGATTAAACTGTATTAATTTGATTGATTCTTTTAATAATGACGAAAGAGAAATTCAAATAATTTTATCACGTACACAGAGTATGGGCCTAATAATTTATTTATTCCTAGTAACATCACCGTGAATCAGAGATAATTATGGTATTCAGTAAAACTTCGAACAGCAGAAATAAGCAACGTGATAGCAGATTTTTAATTTTTTCAAATGTGAAAACACTTATTTCAAGTGGCTAAATATTTTCCAATTTTTATATTTATTATTTTAGTAGATATATCTAATAATTTCGACAACGAATAAATATTAAAAGCATAGAGATAACAAAGATAAAAACTATTTACATTTACACCTTTGAGTAGCCTTGAAATGATGTGCACGTGATTTTTTCATCCTCAATTTGTTCATTATAGATACTGAAGTTGTTTGTTACAACTTTTTTTAATTGTTATTAATTTATAATGATCTCCAAAAGGCCAATGAAACTATTAAGAATCCTTGGATGTTCTACTGCTCAACAAAGTACTATTTTTAGATCAAATAAATTTTCCTAAATTTAATTTCAGTTGAATCCTTTTGTTAAAGTAACAAAGTAATAACTCCCGAATGGAATATAACAAGAATTTAGTAAAGTAAATCTTAATAAATATTTTTTTTATATAATGATTTAAATATCGAACAAGTTTACTAATGCTGTTCTATAATTTTCTTGATAACGTACACTTTCTTTCTATTATTCCATTAAATGGCAACAATAACATTAATTTATACTATAGGTTTGATGCACTTTTGTCATGATTTTATATATTTGCTGAATATTTACGTACATTCAAAAAAAAAATTCACTTGAAAAAGTTATTAGTATGTAAAGAGATATCAGGGCCTAAAAAAAATTACCTATGCAACCTATTGTTTTTGTATTACGCGTGTTGATGTAGAAAAACAATTTAAGTAGGATGTATTGATATAGCATCTAATAAACAAACAAACAAAATTTAAATGAATTGTTATGTCAAGCACATTAAATATAAACAACTCACTTAATAATAGGATCAAAACATTTTCGCTACAGAACATTTTAATCTTGAAAACAATGAATATTTAATATGTACTTAAATTATCATGAATGCAAAAAAGAAACGAAACCGGCATGTATACAGTATGTCCGAGAAAACTGGAACAATACGGGGTTTTTTTATCATCGATGTTGGAAAAAAACTTTAAAAAAAAGTTGCCGCTTCAATTTCTTTGGCACTGAAACAGTTTTGCTAATGTAAACAGTGTTATCATAAAATTCAAATGAGAAAAATAGCACAAGAATAAAGTACCACCAATATAATTAATGGGAAGAAATTATATTGGAGAAAATGATTTGAAATTATATTTTGAGCGTGCACACAAAAAATTGTCAAGATTTCCAAAAAAAAAAATTATAATTACAGAAATATTAACATTCAGCACGTAATAGTAACGTTTCTTGCTAATACAAACAATAATAAAATTGTCGAACATTCATGGCACGGTTGAATTAGTTTACTTGAAAACAATAATGAGTTTCTTATTATTACATTTTTTTTGGTGGAACTTGACAATTTTTTGTGTGCATGCTCAAAATATAATTTTAAATCTTCATATTATTAATATTTGTGCTGTTTATCTCATTTGAATTTTTTGATCACGTTGTATACATACCGAAACTTTTTCAATGCCAATGAAATTTTCTCTCAAAGCAGTAACTTTTTTTTCAACATTAATTTGAAAAAAATCCCGTATGGTTCCAGTTTCATAGGACACACTGTATATACAATAGATTTCAAAATTTAATAATTTTCTCCAAAAAAATTGTAAGAATATTAAACTTTATTTATTTTAAGTAATTCAAAATTAATTAAACTTTGATTCTGTGTACGAAAATACGAATGACAGTTTAATTTTTGGTGACACTGCAGTTTTAAAAACCCAGGACAACGAACAAAACAAGTTATATTTCAAAATATATAAATCAACAAATTAACTAAGCAAATATTTACCTTAACAGTAATTTATCAGAACAATTCGTAACAATAGATATGTTTCAAGCATTGAAAATCACAAAAATCTGACAATTTCTCTTGTCGTCCTGTAAGCACAGGATAGGACGTAGGACCCCGAAATGTCATCGACTCAGAGACAAGACGCATATAGTTTTCTACGCTTGCGCCCCAATTTATTGACAGCCCGATACAATTAAGGCGCTCCCAATATTTTAATAGTTTGTAATTACATATAATCATCATGATTGGGTTATGATAATCATGGTTCAAGATCATTGTTATTAACTTGAATTGTATCAAGTCTTATTATTATATCTCTCGACTACTACTACTACTACTAGAGTTTTTAGCTAATAGGTACCTGTCCCCAATATTAAAAATGGAAGAAGCAAGATTTGTTTCTATGGAAATAAGATAAAAATAGAACATTGTTTTTCTGTAAATATATTTACTCTTACAACAGTTATATAAGTATAAAAATAATATAAATGCTATTTAATAAAGTACAAAATTAATTTCAAAATGATATGAGTGACGTACACATTCTGTGTATTTATTTTAGTGGTATAATTTCCTTATACTCAATATTTCATGAACTGTTTTTTTTGACACAAGTTTTAATTACAGCTATTGTCTTTCTTTTAAAGAAGTCCAATGGGTAATTAAGGATCATTTATTTAACTTTTATCAAAAAAAGCCTACTCAAGAACTTTGACAGTTCAATTGAAATAAGTTGTTCAAATATCAACGATATGAACTTTAAAAATAATTATACACGTTTTTTTTATCACTATGCCGAATGCATAGCACCAATTGATCATTTATGTATTAATGTTAGAGCAATCGACATATTTTAATAAATTTTCAACTGAATACCATCTTCAGCAAATAAAACAGAAATAAATAAAATGTGTATTCTTATCAATATCACTGTATCTTAATTTTTAGCTTTAAATGTTAAGGTAGCCTCCATTTGCTGTATAATATTGTGTATTCTTTTACTGTTGTTCCCTTCTTGCGAACTTTCTGTATTATCACTCTTTCTAGAGAAGGCCATTGCAAGTCTACCCTGCAATTTAGGTTTTGGAGATATTATACCAGGTTTGGATTTAGTTTTTTCTGGTGTTTTGTCTATTTTGAGATTTACTTTATTAGTTTGTTGTGACTGAATTTTTTCATTATTATTTTGGGGAATTATTCTTAATTCGTCATACTCTACATCTTCGTCTTCATATTCATCGAAAGTTTGAGGCGAGGGTTTTACTTGATTAAAATTGTCAGATCTAGGGATATCATAGCTACAATTTTCGTCATCTTCTTCGTTGTCGTAGTCATTTGTTTGAGTTTTTAATTCCTTCAATTGTTTCTTCAAATCTTGAGGAGATAGTTGTATTTTTTTATTTGGGTCTTGGGCTGAGAGTTTCAAGTTACTGTCGAAAGTTTCTACTAACTTTGGCTCATCATATATTTCGTCTTCATCTGCTTCTATTTCACCGTTTTGCACCGGATCGTATGTGTTATCTTCCTCTTCTTCAATATTTGGACTTACTGGTATGTTATTATAAGTTGAATTTACTAAACTAGTATTTAATTTTCTCGTAAAATTAGTCGCTTGTCTATCAGGTAGTTTTGGAGCATCATCTTCGGCAATATTTTCATGACTGACAGCTTGAACAGGTGATGATTCAGTTTTTCGTAGGTCGTCAACGTTTTCGTAGATATCTTCTGGCTCTTCTAAGGAAATATTATTATTTGTATTATTGCTGCTCATTTGATCGATAGTGTCTGACATATTTTCGGTCGAACTTTTTACTGTTGATGGCACACTAGGAAGATTTCGAGCATTAGGATTTACTAGTTTCTTGCAGTTTATTGCAACAATCCACTGATCCATGTCTTTTGCTGATTTTGCTATGAACTAAAAAAAATAGATCATTATATTCTGCCTAGGTTCAATCAAAAATGGACACCTCCACTGTTTCTTATTTTTTAATGGATTTCTTATCAACACTTGGGATTTTTTGTGGTAAAACTATGTTAAAATTCTATATATTTAGCTAAATATGATTTTTTTTTAAGTTTTTGAATCCAACTGTGAAGTCAGTGGTATTAGGTTTTTGTTTTAACACATCTTTTCAAACAGACTCAAATAAATACAGTTTTCCAATTTAATATTTACATTGTGTATTTGCAAATATTTTTATTTTGATGTCACTAAAGTGTGTCAAAAGCTCCCCATCATATCGTGCCGGCAGCTTGAGATATTGGAAGTTATGCAAAATGGTTTTTTTACCAATATATTCTATTTTATGAGTCGAACGTCGTTTAAGGTCATTTTAAAAAAGAGGGAGCTTATTATTCAAAAACATCTGATACTTTTTTCTTGTAGAAACAACTGTTTCCGTGATATGCAGCTGACTATCTATAACGATATATAATAATGTATTCGTTCCAGCACCAAGTGTATCATTCTATTATCATTAATCAATCACAATTTTGAGCGTAACCTTCTGCGTACTGGTCGCATATCATCTTGTGATGAACCCTCTGTGTGCGCCTCCTTGAACTGAGGCCCTTGGTATGCTGGACCCTCAGTGTGCTGACTAGTCGCTATCTAGAACTTGACCTTCAGTGTACGGACTAATTGCCATCTTGAACTGAACCCTCATTGCGCGATGATTAGGCGCCATATTCAACAGAAACCTATACTCGCGATCATTGGGCGCTATCTTGAACTGCAACTGAGGGTCATTGCATATCTGTAATTAGAATTTGTATGGCTGGTAGCAGCACCAAAGAGATATGAACACAGCTCGCATATAAAAGGTTCCCAGGCTCAAGTACCCCGATCATACTTTACTTTCATATCACAGAAACAATTGTTTCCACGAGAAAAAAGTATGAGACCTTTTTTGTAGAGAAAAATGATTTTTTTCTTTTTTAAAATGACCTCAATCGACGAACGACCCATCGAATAGAAGATATTGACAAAAAACCATTTTCATGACTTGATCTCCAATATGCCATATTTTATGTAACACGATAACGAAGATATATAAAATTTTTTAGCTCGTTGCGATTTGGTTTCTACATTGCCTTTTATTTGGTATAAAATATGAATGACATATTTCCGTCAAAATTCAAACTGAATATCAGTGACGTAGCGGAAATCTTTATTTCTAATAATTCGTGAATAAAATCATAATTCCTGACTCTTTCTCCAATAATGATCACATTTAAGCATGTAATTTATGATTTTATATTCAGTTCATTGTAATCCAATTGAGGTGGAGGCCTCCATTTTCAAATGTCACAGATTTTCGGATATCAACTCATGAGGAATAATCAATAATAATTTTTTTTTATCAATGTATGGAAGAAGATTTTTTATTTGATAATATTCAATACTTATATCTATCCGGTTTTATTTTCATGATAAATATTCTTGAGAAAAAAAATTCACCGAACAAAACACAATATGTAGGAATCAAATGATAGAGAGAAGTTAATGTTTACATTTCGATCACGTTATTTAATTCTATCATTTATGCTGTGGACAATTTATGCCTGAAAGACACGGAAATATGTAGTCCCGTAATTAAAATCAAATTCCTATTATTATTTTACCAAATCTTCGTTTTAGGAATCAGCTATAAAAATATGAAGATAAACAATTTAAACATTCTAAATTAACTTACTTCATAAGATTTTTTATTCTCGCAAAAAATTTCAAAAGCAGGATCCTTTTTTGGCTGCGCTCTATATTCAGTTAAATTTATTGCTTGCTGCGGTTTCATATCTTTCTTATTTGTATAGTAAATCAAAAGCCAATATCCAATTAATCCTACAATCAAATGCATCTTCTTTTCAATAATAAAATATCTTTCTTTTCTAATAAGTGGTCCGTGTTTTATTGCTTCATTTTCCAGTTGTGAGAGTGGTAAATCTAGAACCAAAATATTTAGAAATTGATTAAACTTGATGAGGGAATTATAAAATTTATCAATAATATAGTTTAAGGAAGAGATCTACCCAAACTGCGGATGCTGGAACTGTGGGTTTGAATTATCTTCATTTATTTTACTTATCTTGCTATCATTTTTTGTTTTGAGATAAGGCAACAAATTTGCAAAAATATTTAATCTAAAAGCAAAAATTACGAGAACAATACTGTTTTGCTATTTAATAAAATTATTGTGGTTTTGCCAGGATGTAAAATAAATTTTACGATGATGATATTATTATGATTAATTCATGATTAATATGTTTGGTGATTTAAAATATTTTGTATGCTGAATTCTGGTTAGTAGGACAATAATGAATACCTATATTTTACCTAAATATGGACAAGAATCTTCGAATACTATTGATGGAGGTGGTAGACTGCACTGTTCATTTTCAATTAATGCATAATTTTCTGTTTCTTCATAATCTTCTTCATAATGATTCGTGCCATCTGCGTCTACATATTCTGATAGTGGCTCTATAACATCAAAAGATATTACTAAATCCATTCCTAAAATTATCATTCATAATTTTTGTATAATAAAGCCCGTATATTACATATTTAAAAGACAAGAAAAACATTTCAAAAAATTACTTTTATTCTAGATGAGAAAAATCTTCAAGAAGTTCAAGGACACATTTATTTGGGCATGATGGTTATATTCACCAGTAAACACGCGGTGACAAATGAATACTAACATTTTCCCTATATTCATCTCTCTCCGACTTCCTTCCAAATTTTATCTATATTGCTAATAGTCTCCAAGTAAAATAGCTGAGACATACGGACAGGACGAAGATAAAAGCATTCTGTTTTTGCCATTTGGCTAGGGAATCATAAAAAAATTGATTGATCATTTAAAATTTTTGCGTAAAATTTTTTCATCTGTATTGTAGTTTTAATGTTTTTTAGTGCAAAAAATATGTTCTTGAATTGTCATGCAACAGGAAAAGATAACAATATTTTGATAGAATTTTTTATAAGTATTTTAAATTCAAATGTAAATATTAGATTAACACTTTTGGAACTGCTGTTTTATTTGTCCGGATGTGAATAAAAATGATAAAAGGGGAAGACCATCATTCTAATTTCTATTGGGTTAATAAAAATGGTTTTGTTATTTTGTATAAATTGATTACCTTCAACTAAACCGGGTCCTTGCATCTGTAGATATGGGTAATTTGAATTTGTACTTTCTTGTAAAGCAGAAATTTTTGATATAACTTCTTCTTGTTTTTTGAGTCGTTGCACAAGTTTTTGTGCATGATTTGCTGCTGTTGCATTAAGGGCCCCATTCTGCACTTCTGAGTTTAGAAAACTGCGTACGTCTAAAACATTTTAGAATTTAATGGTCGTTTTAATGAAACATCATTCTATTTTTAAAAGAATTTCAAGTTTATTTTAAAACAGTGTGAGCAAAAAATAATTTTGTTATTAAAACATTAAATTCAGGAATTTATATTCACGAATATTTTTGTTGTATGCAGGATATGGATTTCCTCTCTTATCAAAACGGTACTTTTTTTTTGTTTTCACTGTAGTTTTGACCAGGGATCATTCATATGAATGACAAAATAGTAATTACTTAATATTTTTATTAGAATATTTTAATATAATAAGTTGAGAATAAAAACGGTGCGCAAATTCGACCATATCTTATCTTTTCATTTAGTTGAATTCAAGTAAACATGAAATACAATAAAACTTGCTTCGCTTACCTTTTAATAAATTACTAAGCTCATTAAATGCTTCTTCTAAATTAAGAGGAGTAGTCATTTTAAATTCTTGAATCCACAGCACAATTAATCACATTTAAAACAAATTGCTCACGAAAACATTTGAAAAACTGATTTTTCAATCACACAAATCAAATATTTCTAAATATTTCATGATGCTAATTACAGTTACTTGAAGCAGCCGTCTTACGAATAGTTTGAATACAGCTTATAGTATTAATACTTCTCAACTGAGTCACATTTTTAGTTTAATGAAACAAATTGACAATCTTAATATACTGATATACGCCTCGGCTCCCGCAGAGCTATAGTGCTGCTTGTATATAATCGCGAACTAAAACCAGATAGCTGCAGTTTGTTGCCTACTAGATTAGATTTTTTAATGCGAATTTTCTAGATTTTGCCAATATAAATTTCTATCGTTCATTTTATCATTAAAAGTTTTGAAACTTAAAACTCTCTAAAATATGTAGAAAAATTTGATAAATTCTGTATATTTTTTATATTAGATACAAATAATGGAAATATATTCTGTATCAGAATATAAACAAATAGACTGCAACAACAAATGTATTGCTGTTTAAATTTTGCACCAGTCCGCATTTCCGCCCGAATTTAACATTCCAATTTCGTTACTCAAGTTTCGGGATACAAATAGATTTGAAAAAATCTCACTTCAATAAAAAAAATCTTCAAGAAAGTCTCATTCACATTTCATTTTACCTTAGAAAGTGACCGGTTTCTATCACTCACATTGACTATCCAGAATAACCGGCTAGTCTTCAAGAAAACGAATTTAAAATAAGTACAAGTTTCTAAAATAAAATAGAAAAGAGTATTAAGACTCAGTCAGATTATAGATAATAAATTGTACTTTTACCTCAAAATATTCTGGTGCATCAGAAATTTCCAATACCTCAGTGGTTCCCTTGTCGTATATAGAACACAGCCGCACAAATCGAGATTTATACATACATCATACTGCTTATACTAAAAAAAAAATAGTAAAATATTAAATATTGTAATAGGATCAAATCAATTTGAAAATGTTTTTCTAAATATTCTATTACAGAATGATAGAAATATTTATTCATAATAATTGAGTCTAGTCACGATTTTATAAATATTTTCATAATCCAGAACCAGATTATCACATGTAAATTCTGAGAAAGATCTAATTAGATTTTTTGCCATTTTCAGTTTTTTTTTTTGTTTTAAAATAGTCTTTAATTAATTATCTATATTATACAACTGAAAAATAAATGAATTTGCAAGGCAATTTTTCGGGAACCAAACGAGATATTAAAATGCTTCTTGAAAAGCTATGATCATATCAGAAATTTTAGAAATATTCCATAGTTCATGGAGGAAAAAGAAATTCAATTCAAAATCTTAGGTCCATATTCTTACCTCTTAAAATCGCACTACTTCCTAAAAAATAATGTACTTTCTCTTACCATCTCATGTTTTATGATAACTCCTTTGATTAAAATTTTTGCTGAAGTAGCGTACTTTTAAGAGGTGAGAATACGGACCATAGTTTTTTAACTATGATTAAATTGAATAAAAAATGGACCCATTTATTAATTGAAATATAGGGAATCAGTTTGCTTGTGAAATTAAATGATTCTTACCCTTCATCATGTCCTTATGAAATAAATCTGAATAAAATTTGTTTTAAAAGCTGCAAAAATATACTGTCATTTAAATTGAGCAATATCTGATAGTAAATTCTCTTCTTACAGCATCAACATCTCAAAATTTTCAATTTTTCAACAATATTATCCATGTTTATAGTTCCATTGAAAGAAGAAATAGGCTGTGCATGTATATCTTCTTCATATTTCCTAGAAAACATATTTATTCGCTTATTATTCAAACATGGAATATGTATAGAGAACTGAGAATGAGAGCAATAAAACAGGAATATTTCAAATTTATACAAAACATGAGATTTGGATAAAAAACCTGAAAAAAAAATGGACCAAAGTCATATAAGCAAAATTTTGCAGATATTTACATTCGAGTGTTGTTATAAGATCGCTGCTGTATTATTTAATATTTACAATCGCAATATCCATAAATAAATATATCCGCGTACTCGCCATTTTGAAATAAAAAATATATTTTTAAAATTTTTAATCAATAACATAAGAGAAATTAAATTTTGTAATCAGAACATGTTTTATAACAGTTTTCATGGAACTAAATTAAACGCTTATTACAAATTCAAAGTCCCTATCAAAAGTGACGTAACGATAGTATTTTAACGGGGGAGAATGTCTCTGCGCGCCCTTCCCCCTATTTGACTAGTAGAAATATATTTCGAATTAAATTAATTAGTGCATGAATAACATTTTTTATTATTGAACAGTGACAAATGAAAAAGGCAAATATTGCATGATGTTTGAATATTGGCCCCGGGCCGCAGACCCTGTCCCTTTCGTTACACTACTGCCTTTATTTCAAGTAATTATAGCATCACAGACGCGAAACTTTGGGTAACAATTTAATTCTACCATTGGACATGAAAATGTTATTTATTATATGGAATAAGTATTTTATTGTTAAAACATCCAATTTTCGTGAGAAGTACAGTGTCAACATTTAAATGCAAATATTTCTATAGCGAAGCGTCTATGATATTTTGTTTATATGAACTTGTCCACTTAATTTTAGATCTTTTATTCAACTCTCGAGTCCTGTTATTTAAATTTAATACACCCTATCCTCATTGAGCCAGGAAAATTAGAGTTTCATCCTTTTATTCATCCTCAAATTTCATCATGAGATCATGTTAATAAAGTGAGAATAATTTATTCCTTTCATTTATTCACATAAATCTTAAATTAATAGGGTGAAAATATTTCTAAACATTATTCCAATGAAAATTTATATTCAAATTAACTAACAATATTAAAATTACAGTATTCAAATACTTACTTGAGACTTTTTGATACTGGAAGATATTCTGCAACTTCTGATTCACTGTACTTTTAACACATATTTATGCAAAATACAAGTATTACTCAATTTAAAAATATTTCACATTAAGTATGATAAAAATAATATAAACTATATTTTTTTCATATGTTTTATAATAATAAACATACTGCACTTGACAAATATCAATATTTTTGAATCTATGCCAATATTAATTATAATATGAAATGAATAATGATTGATGGCCTATTATTCAGCTTCTTATAAATATTAGTATTGAAAAAAAAATGAATGGTGAAATAAATGAAAAACTGTGATGTATATCTTCGACTACTTAACAGAATGGTATTTTCTTTACTTAAATTAAGTCTTAGTTACATATTCATATAAAATTAATAAACTAACAAACATCTATAAATATTATCCTAAATATAAAATTGTTTAAAAAAACATGAATTTTAACTTGGCCGATTTTTTTTTAAATGTAACTCAATTATTTGTATATATATATATAAATATTACTCATTTCTTTAAAATGGTAATACTTGAAATGTTGCTATTTTTCGTATTTAACTTTATAACAATTTTTTTTTATAAATATATACTGTAAGCTCTAACTTAATATTAAGAAAAGATTGTACCACACATTATAATGCATTAATTAACTTAAATTTTGTATTAAATAGCTTTTCACTTAAAAGTGAAAATCATAAATTTATACAAAATGTTCTAATCTGTAAAGATGTAGCTTACAGTATAAATAAAATAGGACTCTTTACATCTCTCTAAGTCAAGTAAAATAACCTACATTTTATTTATTTAATACTCAACAGTTTCACTGATTCTCATAATATACATAAACTGATTTTCGAGAATTTTCCTTAATAGCAATTTAGTTGAAATACACACAATGATATTATATAAATTTTATACTTTAGTTCTGTTATTACTTAGATATTACAGTGTGATGTTTCTTATGACTAAAGTCCACCAATTTAGTTTACCATGTCTTATATAAAAATACTATTCGATACAGCCTGTGAAGCCCTCAAACAGATAACACTGTTCAGAACTTGAGTGTTTTGATGTTTCTTTTCATTTCATGACAATTTATCATACAAATATTTAATAATAAATTACAACAATACCTACAAAACACTTCTGATGGACTGAAAATCTCTCAAAAAGCAAATAATTTTAAATATTGAACTAAAAAAAAACATAGAAAAATAAGATTCGTAAATGTACATATTTGAGTTATGTTACAATTTGTACTGAACAACGTTCTCTGGGCGCAAGTCATCACTAAAATGTAAGCCTTTTTTCTTTTCGCCAAAGTGCGACAAAAGATAAATCTTGCGCACTTTTATGTCCACGAAACACAGAAGAAATACCGCCCTTTCAGATGCGGCATGCGTAACACTTGAAACCATTTTAAATACAAAATAAAACATAATAACAAAGTAAAACTATTCGGTAAAATTTGCTCTTTAAAACTAAACGGTAAAATTTGCACGTTTTTTTATATAAATAATGACAAAAATCAAAATTCATAAAGTTATATATGTACATCGTTACAAGGATATAGTAGCATCAATGCAAACAATAAAGAAAAGAAATACAATATTTATTTATTACTGTACACTTTCAATTCAAAGTATTCAATAGAAGAGAAACTTTTGGTGCACGTCCTAGATAATGTATTTATATGTAAGTATGTTTATGTGATGTATCCATATTATCGTAATGATTTAAAATCGGCCTTAATGATCGTCCACACAAAGGGATAGTGGTGGTTGGTGACGACAGACAGTTACAATAATACAAATAACAGTGTGCGTAGACGCAGACGTAGATCGATTTTCCGGTGAGAAGACAGTAAGAGAGAGACAGACAGATGAGCTATGTGATTCGATTCTGATTCGTGATGTACCAAGTATCACTTATGCTAGTGTTATAGTATCTAGTGTACATGTGATGTATCGTTTTCAAACTTGGAAAACATTTAAACGCTTAATATTATCTTATTAAGGATTAGGTACTTACATTTGAGTGTAAAAAATGTTGATTTGTATAGAGCTCCTTAGGCTTAATTTAGACAAAATGTTTTCCAAGTTTTCTTACTTTAGGAAGAACTCTACAGACAGAGAGAGACAAACACAACAAATCTAGATAGATTGTTGTGTGTTCCATTTGTAAATTGTGATGTTTTTGTGTAGTGGTATGTTCGTTTATGATGTAATTTATATCACAAGGAGATAAATGAGTCACAGCTATTTTATAATGCATAAATACAATAAATGAATTGAATAAAATCAATTATTTTGTTGGATAGCAGATGTGCTGCGGGGCGGTTTTGCGGATATAGGACAAAGTGGTTTGGTTTGGAATCGTTGGGGCGTTCCGGTTTCGGTAATCGACAGGTCTTTGGGACCCAGGACTCGTCAAGGACTGAAATAACTACAACAGGACGATCGACACAATAAAACAGATTGCATGCCTGAGCGCCGGCATTGACAAACAGAATAAAACAAATAAAAAGAAAATTAATAGGAACATTACATAAAATTGTATAAATAAATTAGGTGTACACAACACATATTTCCAATAAAACAAATATTTGAGAAAAGCCCAAAGGAATAAAAAGTAAATAATTCCTTCTTCAAAAACCAGGTTGAAACTGTCTTCTTTCTCTCTCATTTTCAGCATTCAAAGGAAAATCTGTAAAACAGAAAAATTACGCGTGACTAGCCGTTAAAAAAAAAACTTAAGGAAGCCCGAAAAAGCATAAAAACAAACGCGACTGTGCTCCACGGCATATTGCAATCCGATTTATATGATATGAGGAGAAGGCGTACACAGGAGGAAATGACAAACTAGAATACTGACAAGAGACTGCAGCTATTCCACCAACAGGTTAGTTAGTATATTATTATTATTATAAGTAGATTTAGGAAAATTAATGATATAAATGAAATAAAAAGGGCATGTAATGTAACAGGTGTGGAGTTGAGTCGAGTTCAAACTGAGACTGAGGACAACTGAGTTCAGGGCTTCGATTCATTCCACCAAACTTACAATCAAAACCAGAATGAGAATGCACCAAAGACCTGCGAGGACGCGAGATGTAAGTATATAAGTCAAGTGAAGTGAGTGGCAAAATGGGAAAAGTTATATAATGATTATTGCATGAAATAGTCAGGATGGTCCGAGTCTTTCTCAAACCTCTTGGCTTCCTCTTGCATGCTTTCTTTTATTTTCAAAATAGCAGCCGATTCCGTTTGGTCCTGTAAGGAAAGCGACTCTTTAATTACGTTTTCGAGTCTGGTTAAGTAGTAACCTGCTCTAATATGTCATGTATTGCCCCTCGCCCTCAAACAGTTAACAATGCCTACTACAAAAGCGTACAACAGACTAGGAACTAAAGACAACTCCTAGAGTTATCCCGCAAGCCGGCCATAAGAATAAACCAAACCAAACCAAACCAAAACGCAAAATAAAAAATATGCACAACACACTTGTGTATCATCATAATCACTCTGTTATTAATATCATTCAGTGCAGCAGCAGCAGCAACAACAGCAGCATCATATAATACAGCGTTCAGCATAGCACAGCACGGAACGTCGCATTCTAACTCACGACAACGACTATCAAATCAACGTCTCCGGATCGATCCACCGATATACCGATTACCTAACTCCCTCGACATACAGAACTCAAGTGTCAACAGTAGTGAAAGCGTGCTCTCGCGACATCAATAATAATTTTTATGATCGAATGATCGATCCAGGTCGACAAGCAGAACGCGCGCAGAACGCTACGTTCGATGAAGGTAGACTTGAAAGACGAAAGACTCAAAAGACATATATAGAAAAGAAGATACTTACATTCTCGCCGGGGCCTCCAAAACCAGAAAGGCTGTAGTCGCCCATGCCACTGCCGCTATCCTCACGCGGGGTCCCTGGGCCACCATTCGCTGGAGAATTCTTCATTCCATCCATACCGTCGCCGTTTAGCACTGGTCCCATTGAATTCGGTCCCATTGGGCCCATTGGACCGCCTTCTGGACCCGTTCCCATCGGGAAGTCCTAAATAAAACCATTCACTTTATAACACCGATAACAATACATTTTTTCTTGGCAATAAAAGTGAGAAATTAATGATGCTATTATATTTTTATATTTAATTTTTATCCAGTAAAACACAAAATTTTGAAAATTATAAATTTAAATAATGAAATTAAATTTTCTTATAATTACCCCTGGCATATTTCCTCCTGGAACAGGTTTCATTAATGTGTACATATTTTCACCACCCGAATTAGAAGAATCTGTAAAGATATTACTAATAAAAATGTTGTCCAAAAAATAAAATACGTAACATACCTTGTGGACTGGGCATTATTGGTGTACCTGGACCAGGTGGACCTGTTGAACCAGGTGGGCCCTGCAAATTCATGTAGTTTATGCCAACTTTTTAAACAATAACTGGACAACTAATGAAAGCTTTACTTACCCCATAATTCCCTGGTGATGACGACGAATAATTCATAGGCTAAAACATCATATAAAATTTATAATAATATAATATTTAAAAACAGAATATAAATGAGTCTATATTTTATTCGTCCAAATAGGTATTCAAACTTCAAATTTAACTTATTACAAGAGATATTTTAAATATCTATCTTCGGGTTAAATGTTCATAATATTATTATAACCGATTTCTGAATTTTGTCACAATTACAGGGATTTTCATTTAAAAATCTTCGAAGATCTGCCTCCCAACACTTATTGACGTGAATACGTCTTTAAATTTGCTCTTGTATTGGAAATATAATAGAAAATTCGATGCTAATAAAATCAAAAAACAGTTTCGTGCTGTAGCTCAAAAACAATTGTTTCCATTTATCTGGAAATTTTCACGCAGCATTACTTTTGACGCAGAGAGACTAAGATGCTCGTAATGGTCTCAATCAATAGTTCTGATCGTATCGAATAGATTCACTTCATAATTTTGATGAAAATGTATTAAGTTGACATTGAAAATAAATAATTTTTGATAAAATGTCAGCTTATACTCTTACAAAAGACAGATCGAAATATATAAATCATATTAAAGAGCATGTCAACAGCAAAAACTTCTTATAAAAGAGCTAAGCGTTGTAAGAAGCGAAAGAGAGCTTCTGGGTTGGCTATGCTAATAGATAATGAAATTATTTCCGATACCAACAACAATACAAAGATCTCCTGGCGAACATTACTGACGTATTCACGCCGTCTATCTCTACCCACGGCACAAAAAACACGAGCACTTTTACATCACATTTCATCTAAGTTGGTCATAATAGAAGCAAACTTACCGTAGAAGTATTAGGTTGCCACTGCGGTCTTCCACCAGGCCCACCTGTGATGGACATTGGAGGCATTCCGGGACCCCCAGGTCCTAGGCTACTATTAGGCGGAGGCCCCCTGATTCCAGGGGCATACGAACTGGGTCCCATTGGTCCCATCGACGGTCCTCGCGGAGGATTCATTCGCGGATTCATAGGATTCATTCCTGGGGGTCCTGACACATTACAGCAAGGGATGTTAGCATTATTGTAAAGCGGGGATATGGATAATGTTATGTGCCCATGTGTAATGTTTAAGCATGTTTACACAATGCTAATAGGGTACAATACCCGGAGTATATATATAGATATGATACACCAATTTTATTGTGTGTTTAACACCAAACTGTGATATTCACTCCTATACTCCTAAATTTATCAAACGTGCGTTCAAAAAGAATTCTGTTATTTACAATAAAATAGAACCTGTATATTATTTCAAATTGTGAGTCTCTTTGATAATTAAAAATAACTGCATCGAGTGTTTTACAAAACACATTACAACTGCAACTTTCTCAATGATGACATTCAAAAATAAAGAACAATATATGAAAATTATACCTATAACTTCAAAATAAATTAGTGATTTAAAATATTCTATTATAATTAACAAAATCAAATTTATTTCAAAAGACGAAAATATATTCATGCATTATTTGCATATTCTCAAACTAATCAAATCAAGAACGAAGCAGATGACACCTCGAGGGCGTTTTACGCATCAATTTCTGCTATTTCGTGCTACATATCGCTGGAATAATACATAAAATCATCCTGCTAATTCTTATTTGTGAATTTTTCAATAGCTGGTGCTAGTAAATTGTTTATAGAAGTGAATAACACTACTTGTGAAATGTTAAATGTAGTATTTGTAATTAAAATTATTATTAGTCACGTAACAAATCACTGACAACAGACTGTACATGCGATCAAAAAAGATCATTTTACTATCTAATAAAAATACGAACATTTTAATATTTATGTTTGCAAGCACACACTGATTCCCCCAAATATGTACTTAAATTTGGAAAATAATTATCTATTAGCCCAATTTCCTCAATTTTATTTCAGTTGCTTTAAATTATGGATATACAGGATGATTACGTTGAAAGTTGATTACTAATGCAATTGAGTCTGATAGTCTACTATAATCATGACCGATTCTTCAAAAAATTTATGTATTCTTGAAAATACAGAAGAATCATTTGATTACTGTAATAAATGTACGAAATGGCCACCAATCAAGTTCGATTTTCAAACTTGTGTTCAACAACACATGTAAAATTATAAAATGAATTGATAAAAAAAAAATGTTCAATGTACATAGCTCATATAAATTCCATGGATAATATCCACTCCCTACGAATCACCCTGTATAGTCAAAAATTTATTCTGAAATGTATATCGTTCCGCAATGAGCTTTTACACAAAATTTGTGAATATTCAACATCGAGGAATCAGTTGCTCAAAGCAGCGAGGTAAGAACAAAATAATTACAAAGAGAACAGTGTAAACACAAAAAAATATTGGCAATTGCCAACGTGTATTAATTTAGTGTGTTCGAGGCAAAGACATGGATCTTTTAAAAGCAAAAGTGTATAATAAGTGAGTGCGAATGCCTACCTTGCCAACCTACAAATTCTCCGCCTTCACCTGGAGACACAAAATAAAGCTGTATTATATCAATGATCTCAGGCTTCGCACTCTGTCTCAGAACAAAATCAATATTTGGTCCTTTTATTACTTAAATCATAAACAATGCAAATTATTTATTCACTATTATGGTCAATAACGGATTTGGCCAGATCATTTATTTATTTAATTTAAATTTTGACGGATCAGTAGAAAATTTAGAAAATAATTGGAAAATATAATCAATACCTTGTCTTGTGGGGTCCATATTATTCGGCATCATTGGCTGTCCAGGGGGCTAAAAAAAATTAATAAATATTAAAAAATATTGCCAGTTTAAAATTTTATGCTTTTTCACACATAAATACAATCCGAACGGATATATTATAGATAAAACACAATTTGTTTGAGTTGTTTTTTGAGAAATAGATGATATCTCAACTAGCTTATTTTTTTCCAAATATCAAATAAGAAAAAAATAAAACAGGGCAACTACCAACTTTTAGTCACCAGTAATGCATTAAATCTAATTTAAAAAATCTGAATAAGTGCACATAAAAATTATATACATATGAAAACTAAAAAAACTGTTAAAAAATGAGTTGGTCTGTTTATGTTAACGCGCTTGTTGGAAAAGGATAAAATTGTTTTCTATCAACGAGATAATTATTTCACAAAATTTTCTGTAATAATTACACAACGGATCACTCCTAAAGTGCACGAAAATATTAATCTGACTTGAAGAAAACAACAAAAATTACTCACTCCATTAAAATCATTTCCTATTTGGGGCATACGGACACCAGGTCTGGGCCCTGCTGGATACCTTGGTCCCATAAAGGGCTACAACAAAATAAATAATCAAATACTGTGAAAGCATCAATTTTTATTTAAATTAGTTCTATTTCATTCAATATAAAGCATAATGGGCATCTCCACTGCATTTTTAATGATCGTCATCAACACATCTGTGAAAAAAACTAGGTTAAAATCCTATTTATTCAGCAGATATGATTTTTTAAAGTTCTTAATTCTAACTGTGACGTCAGTAATATTCAAGTTTTTTTGTCTCAAAATATCGTTTCAAAAAGACTCAAAAAAATATAAATCATATTGTATACTTATCAATCCTATATTCAATCAATTAAACGATAAGGTAAAGAGAATCTAATAATATAGTCATTATAAATTAAGCCAAAAAGAACACTTCAAGATGTGTTCAAGGTGTTAGTGATGCAAAAAAGAAGAAAAGATCTATTACATTATAGGAAATAGTCAATTAAATATCATATTTGAATGGATGTTTTCTGTTCAATAGAAAACTTCAAACAAGACTCCAAATTCTATTGATTTTTGATTCCTAGAAAATGAACATGAGAACAAAATTTATTTTTGGTTATTAGTTTGGTCCCAAAAATTATTCCCAAATTCCGGATTAAATTTTTTATACTATATGTCTGTGTTTATCCATCACCAAGTATAACTAGGCCAAATTTCATCTCATTATGTTAAAACGGCCTGAGAAAAAAGTTGTGGCATATAGACAAACACACCAAGTTGATTTCATAAGAATAATTCTGTTTTTTGTAAGGAACATTAAAAATAGCTTCCTTTTGTTCTGTTATGATGACTTTACTGTTACATTACTACACGAAATTTAAACAGGAAATGATGCAGAAATGAAATCTCTGATTCCGTTGGAAGTCGAATCCAAGACCTTGCAGAAGATACATTAGCCGTTTTGTTTTACCTGATTGGACATCATCTGTGAATGCGGTGGTGGAGGCTGCGGGTGTGGAGATGGCTGACTTGACGGATGAGTAGGAGGTGACGGTCGCATTGTTGAATTCTGATAAATACCAATGATAGTAATTTGCGACCTTTAAATTTCTTTGAAAATATAAATTCTTTCACTTACAGGGAAGAAACCGGGAGGCATTGGACCGCCAGGCATTCCATCATTCGGGGGCATTTGACCCAGCGGACTTGGAGCTGGTCCTGCATTCTGTAAACCACACATATTATTCTCAATATTCCATTCACAATATTAACTAAAATTTGGCACGTCTAAACGCATAAAATCAAATTATTGACAAGATAAGTGGCCAAAAGATTCCAGCCTAAATATATTCTAGGCATCAAAACGTTACTTGTATCGTTTTTCTTCTACTACCCCTAAAACATAATTAGGCCGGAAGCTTTCGGCAACTACCTAGCATAGTTTTGATAAGGCAGATACCACTGATCTGTATGAATAATTAAATAGGGCATAAAACCAATTATGTGAAACGATTGCTGTTGTGAGGAAAGTGATCATCCGAGTGCATCACAATCAGACATAATAATGTGTCAAGCATAGTTTGTTCCGTTGTGATTTTCAATAAATTACTCCGTGAATAATTCTAATTTAAAAAAAAAAAAAAACTCTAAGCTGGCTGCCACTTTCTCCATTTTTTCTGCTTCACCGGCCTATGGGTTATTTAGTTTGAACGCCCTATCCAGTTATTTATGTAGACCAGTGCAAGATACTGTTATCTGGAGTTCCCATTTTAAATATACCTATTATTTTACAAAACTGCCGATGATGACTATTCTAGGTAAAAAAACAATGTAACTTACGTGTGCGATTCCATTTACTCCGTATCCCGAATTAACGAAACCCTAAAAATTAGAACAGAAGTTAACATTCATTCTTATTTAATTGAATATTATTAAATTTTCTAATAACCCGAAAACTTAAACTATCAATAACTGAGATGTTAAATGATAAGAGATTTCAGATATTTTCTACTACAAAATTTATTTATCCTGAAACTAAGAAGAATATGTAAATATAACTATTTTTGCAAATATGTAATCTATTTTCAGAGCTTTTATTTCTTTCTATTTATAAGTTCAAGATATACAATTTGAATCTTTGAATTTTGAATGCATAATTCGCTTATTAAGTTATATTTTGTAAATTATAAGAATATTTTTTTCACAAAAAATATTTATTATGAATGAAATCTACACCACTCGATTGTTAAAGAACATTGATAAAATTTCAAGGATTTCAACTTTAACTTAATTATGAAAAAGGTTTTTTTTATCAATTTTTTATTTATTGATAGTGAAAAGGGTATAAGCATTCATCTTTTAAATAACTTTTGCTTTATACAGGTATTTCTAAATAATACTAATTTAAAAAATAATATTGATTGATTTGAAAAAATATATATTTTCTAACTGAACAGAGCTTGTACCAAAGACAAAAACAGTCACTAATTTAGAGAAAATAAGTGAAATAATATAATTTTTTTTCAAGTATAAAACTGAATGCATTACACGTTGATAAAAGAGGAAGATGTGCCCGTACGAGATAGGCGATACGCAGTAAAGCTGCACGGTTGTGTACCTGTACAGTGATCGCTGAACGTCAGACGAAAGCAACGTTGCCAGAATCGTGCTCACCGCGCGGGGAGTATTGATCCGATGATTCCTAACTGCTAAGTGCTCGTACAGTACATAGCACTAACAGAGCCCATACTTCTGATTCCCATATACATTTATCTTTCAATAAAATAGGCATTCCAAATAATGTAAAAATAAAGTCACTCACGTAATCGTGGAATGCTTTTGCTTCAGATGAATGCTCACATGTATCTCTACGTTCTGGAGCAGCACAATACAAATCCCAAAACACACTGCAAGTAATATTAACAAATCAGAAATTTTCAGCATGGATTTTATAATTTACTTGCTCTTACCACCACCATGAATGCAGAAATCCCGGTGGTTCTCCTAGTGTGATGTTTTTCTCCCATCTTATCTAAAATATAAAATATTCCACTTGAATGCGCGAAAACTAGGACCAAGTTTTGATTATTTACCTCAGATAAAAAGGTTTGAGCTGCTTTTTGTGCTCCAACGTGAAGCAAGTATTCGTAAACATACAATGCCAGTCTGTAAAAAATATTTCCAGATTCAACATAAAACAACTTTAAGATTCAGTGAACTATCGAAAATTAGTTTTAGTTGATTGTTTTTTTCATGTAAACAAATGAAACATTTTGGATATGCAATTGTTTAAACTTTTAACATTCAAATGTTGTGTTAGTTTACAGCGGACATATAAACTGGGTATGGGAACTTGAGTAAAATTAGTAATAAAAAGACATAAGATCTTACTTTTCTCGTGCTTGGGCATCTGAAGGCACAGTTGAGCCCTTCCCTTTCGCGTACATTTTTCTGTCGAACACTGGCAGTTTTTTGTGATTATTTTTTAACACTCACGCACTCTCACGCGCAAACATCCACAGACGCACACACATACACACTTATTTCACTTTTTACATAGACAATGATAAATAATTTCTTATACACAGACGATGTAACTGTTCAAAGCACAAACTTATGCTGAGAGTCATCTCCATACACTTGACTGTAAACGTATAAATGTAACAACAGTACACGTATCTAATCGGTTAGTCGGAACTTTTCGATTCACTTACATTTACAAAAACGATATTAGTACTTTCTGTAATTGTTCACAATTCCTTACAAGCATGTAAAATTCGTTGAACAACAAATTACGACCTTACAAGCCGTACACCACTCAACAGAACCTCAGCCATTACAGCAATTACAACTCCGTACTCCGCTTAGCCTTGTGCAGCAAGTGCGCAGACGTGAGTACACTAACTTAGAAATATCGGCATTTGTAACTATTTTTTAAAATAATACCAATATACAAAACAAGAAGATAATTATCACGTTTCTTATCTTCAAAATTGATTAAAATTGTTAATATTGCCCTTGCAATATATAAATCACAATTGGACAATTTCTTATAAAACTGCGGACATTTGACAACGTAGCTTTCTTCAGCAAAGGCAGAAGAAGTCAGGCAGAAAGAAGACTGAAAAACATTGGTCAAGTTCATCACTTGAAAATGATAGCCAGTAGCTGGTTAGTACTTGACTACGTTATTTATAAATAATTTTCATAGTCAATAATAAGCGAACATCAATTATAATTTTGTATTATGATTATAATAACAATGGCACATATGTCATATGATGTATTCCTAGAAAATATTTTTCAGTTTGTAAATATGTCTGATAAATTTGGAGATGTATGGAAATTGAAGTGTGAAATGGTAAACATTTTCTTGTAGCTGAATTCATGTTATACATTAAAATCAAAATGTTTAAGGGTGAAAATAACGTTTACTTAAAAAAGGAAATACTGAGGAAATCAAATACCTCAGCATCTCTAAATCCGAATGATTTTGATACTTACCATTCAGAAACATTATTTTGGGAATATCATATTGTTTATAGCTACAGCTATGGTGTTCCACTACTGTGTCTAAATATTAGAAATATAGGTAATAATAGTTATCAAGGCCGTAGCCAGGAGAAAACACTAGAGTATCAACCCCTCTTCTTATTTTTTTTTTTTTGTTATGGAAGAGAACACTTTATTCATTTGTTTTTCATTGATGATAAAAATTCATTTAGTAATAGATTGAATTTCACATACTTTGGTACTTATTTAACTTGGGTTAAATAAAGATTTATCCGTCTCTCAATAATTCCATTTAGAAAACAAAACTTTTCACGATATTCAAAGCGAATGTATTTATTTCTTCATTTTTGGTGATCCAATTACTCGGAATTTGACAATCAGGATACATGGCAAGCAATCATATATCAGTTTGGACGTTTCGGCGCCGAAACGGCCCACCATCATCAGTTTATATTTAGTTGGAAATACATGACAATTTGGATGATAAATTCAGGGAAAAAAATACAATTTAAATCCATGGCGACCAATTGACAATGAGCAGACGTCTGTTATGTATTTTATAACTAAATAGAATATTAAATCAACAGTGTAATATTACAACAATCTACATAAGCTGAAACGCCCAAATAAAAATAATATTTTCTACTAATATATCCTAGAATATTTTTCTGTTTACGGCCTTAATAATAATTGTTAATAAAAATGTTTTATATTAGTGGGCGAAAAAAAGAAATTTACTGTGGAAGATGTATGGAGACTGATCAACTCGAATTATAAATCAGAGAACATGCATTCGGTTCTTACTGAACAGGTATTATTAAAATATTTTCACAAATAAGTGATGACTATGAAATATTTTTTAGGATCACCCTGTTCTACAAACTCCTGTTCTTATGTTACATCCGTGTAAAACACACGAATTATTAGAACATCTACTCAAAGTTAGGCAAGTATAAATAGATGAATGTTAATTGCACTATCCTTAAGATACGCGACTATTCTATCTCGCCTTGTATAAATTTTTTCTAAATATTAATTTCTTGTATTCACTTCTAGCAAAAATCCATTGGTATCTTGGCTGAGTGCTATCGGACCTGCTGTTCATTTAGAAGTAGATGGAGGATATGAAATTTTAACCAGGAATTAAAATCCCAAAGTAAAGCTTTATTTGTTAATATTATTTATTATCTGATATATGTTAACAAATCAACAGAAACTAGACTGTAGTTTAAATAATTTCAAATATATCAAATCAAGCAAAATTATTGATAATCATAATAGTAATTTAATTTTCTGTTGATTTAAAATGAGTAGGAATTCACTTAAAATAAAATTATTTTCAGGCCAGTACTCCGTTAATATATTTTACTTTTATAATGTTAAATCATAATTTTGTATGATTATATTTTTCTTAGTAAATACACATCTTATTTAATATTGTTTTCATCATTCTTACAACTTCTACAATTTTCAAAGTGGTTTAATTTATATTAAGTCTTAAATCTCACTCTATATAATTCAATATTATTGCAAAATAAGTAGATGATATATAATACTCTTTCAAAGAAATTATTTCACTCAATCCAAACATGAAAAAATATTCAGCTATTAAATTAGCTGAAAATAGTAATGTTTAATTAGTACAAAAACGCATTATTTCAGGACAAGTCCTAAAACATTTCTTTGTACGAATAAAACATGAGATATTTTTGTCAACCACCGAATTTGCAAACTAAAATCATTTAAATTAAAATAATATGACTTGATATTTTTTTCTATTTAGAGTTCTTTGTAACACGAGCATACTCGTTCATGCACTGAGATGACATTTATAAAAGCAAGATTTCGGTACAATTGCAAGTCCCGCAATAGGGTACTTCTTATACAAAAACAAATGATTGACGAAAAAATATTTCAATTTAATAATGAACCAACAATCCCTAATCAAATTATCAGAAATTTTCAATTCAATAAATAAAATTAAATATTCACATAATAGTATATATAATGTGTATGTTTCTGCAAGTCTTATTTCATACTAAGTTTGCGCTCTAAACAATTTGACAGTCTCATTGCCAATCTACGACCAACTAGTAATTACATCTCCCAAATCGTTACTAAATATATAAGTAAAATTAACTTCTCAGTTTCTCCATTCAAATAATTGATTGATGAGGTATTTGCGATATGCTAAGAACCCTGTATAACAAAACTGCACACACTATAGTCCATTCACGTGAAGATCATAATCGACACGCGCTTCACACATATTGAATAAAAGTTGTAAATACTGTAATAATAGAGCTGGTAAATGAAAAATTAAAAAAGTTTGATACTCTTACGATACTTGAATAATTAGTTTTTGTATTAATCAAACATGAGGCGTATCAAAATTATGTTTTTCAAGTGAATGAACTATATTCAAAACAACTTGTATTTGCTGTGAAATGTTCAAAAGTATTTGAGTTAACTTTACAAACTTGGTTGACAGAACTATTAAAGCACCATTTCTTACCATTAAAACTTGCACCTTACTGACAAAAGTTAAAATAAATAATACTTTATTTTATTTAAAGATTTTTGATTTTATAAGTAGTTTGTTACTTTTTAATAATTTTGTTTGCAAATGTAACTTGTCAAATTACAGTGAACAAAAAACTTATATTACAATAAAAGCGTATTTTATAATGTGGGAGGAAAATTTACTCCCAGATTAATTCATAGTAAGAATAAAATCAGACAATTAACAATACTAAATCTAAATGAGAATAGATTAATTACACCGTCTCTGTATGACTTAAAAAGCATAAAATGAATAAAAATAATTGTCCTATAAATGCAGAAATTATCCTACATTTTATGTACACAATAATACAAAATAAAAACTAAAATTCGATAATCTAGTAATTTTTCAAGCACCATAAGTAAGGCATAAATCATTTGAAAATTTGTAGAGCCACTGTTGAATAATATATTCCTAAACTACATTAATTGACGAATTTAATATATACTGAATTAGGCAGTGGCCAATGAAACATTTTGACATTTAGAACTTAGGATTTTAAATGTATATAACTTCATATACATATCGAAATCTGTCGTTGAAATATTGAACTAGTCAAGATGTCATTATACATTTTGAAATTAAAGGCACCAACTTCAAAATGAAAATATAGAAAACAATTGTCAACATTACATGAAAATCTATCAATAAAACCAGTGATCAGAAAGAGTCTACAACACATCGAAATCCCTAAATTCAGTACGCAATCACAGTACATACTGTGCTTTCGTAGATCTTAAAATCTAAATCCTAGAGCATTAAATTGTGATGTCATTTGGAGTCTTTATTTTAGGAATTAGAATTTAAGTGATTTCTGTAGTGGTCTTTTCATAAACTGTACTCGCGAAAAAGGCTTAAAAAGTGCTCAAGTAATAATTACTTAAATAATAAGAACTGGAATGAAATATAAGGTATAATAACCTTTCCACTTAATTTATTTAAAAAAATCAAATTTTAGTTAACATTTTATCCAGCAAATAACAATCGTACTTGAACATCAAGTATTAAACTGATATAAGAATATCAAATTACTTCGAATCAAATCAGAATACTGTATCAAATAATTGTTGCACTGCAACAATTCTCAATTTTGTTCTCGAAACTAAAGAAATGCTCTCAAAGAGATAAGAGCAAGTATTTAGTGACGCCATCTTTGTTTTTTGTTTGCACTAAAAGTGGTGTAATATTTACGTATTCTTTAAATCTGTTAATAAGATTTTGATTTTACGTGACTTAAAAAACAAAGTTCAAATATATATTTCACTGCATCCCAAGTTTATCACTTTGCCGCTTTCGTCGTTTGTCTAAAAGTGGATTGTTCGAATTATCTAAGTTTTTAATATGTACCTGAAAATAACACATCATTAGCACTAGAGAATTACATCATATTCTATGTTTGAATTATTAGTCAATACATTTCTAAAATAGTGTATAAATATTTACTTTATAAGTGTTTACTTTGATTTGAAAATTTTTTTTAATGAAATTTCAATTTCATTATTTACAACAAGTTTTAGAAACGCTTTTTTAAATTATATCACAAAATCGAGTGAAATTATTAGTATTTGATCATCTATATGTAATAAAAATATCTTCAAAAAATACGAGGGCTGTCTTTTTAGTTTTGCTACAGCTCTTTCTGAATAGGTTTATGCCAACTGCAGGTCGCGCTTAAAATGATCGAAGCCACGAATTTGCTTCTTTAAAATTTTATTTATCGGCATGGAAACCAGTTTGTTAAATGTTATTTAAATCACGGTTGTAAAAAAATACATTAAAAAATAGTATCCATTATTGAATTATGATAAATTTATATTTATATGTGTGCACATCTTTGCTTGTGCTTTGGGGTTGATTCGATGCAAATGTGTAACAGGAAGAGAATATATTCAAGTCAGTTTGGTCCTCAAGAATTGCCTAAGATATATACGTTTTAAAATATGCATTGTCGACCAGGGATTGAATCAGATTTATTGGTCCAAATTTCCAAACAATGGCGTCATCCAAAAAAATAAATAAAAGTATTTCTTTTGCGGCAATGAAACACCTACTTCAACAAATTAATTTTGGTAATGTTGTCGATGAGGGGTGCCAGCTCTAGAGTGAATGAAATTATGGGAAAAGCTTCTACCAGATATGGAGATAATGGAAAAAATAATGGAAAGTGGGGATCAGACTCGTATGTTATTAAATAACTCATGTTGGTCTGAAATCCAGTCTATAAAAAAGTGTTCGTATGTAACAATGATTGTAGGCTAGCTCGCTACGCTCGCGCTTCGACAAAATTACCTTAATTCTGCACTAAAAAAAGTATACATGTGCTCTTCACATAAGCTTTGTTATGAAATTTCGCAGAATTAATTTGTGACGAAACGAATTCTTGAATAAGTGAAGTACAATATTGACAATATGGCGCCTGTTCAACGGATCTGAGTATTACCGATTTTGGCCACCAGAGCGCGATTTTTAATTTCCTCTAAGCAATTGAGATATGAATATTGAAAAATATATTTTATGAATTATTATTTTTTAGTTCATTTCCACAAACGATTTAAAATATTCAAACATAGCTATGCTGTTATTTTTTTATTCAAGTTTGTCTCTAGATCAAAATTTTTTTACCTGATCATAGTCTACTCGCATTGTGGCCAATGATCTCGTCATTTCTTCTTGAACTTCGGGCCAAATATCTTCGCCCTCTTTAAGCATTCTTCCTGTATGCAATGGAGTTTGAGGTACAGCCATATATTGCTGAATAAATAATGAATAAGAACATTTCCTATACAATTTTTCTTATTCTCACCGCTATCCAAGTGTTTCTCATAACTTGATCAATTGTCAATCGTTGACTCGGTTCTATATTCAGCATCCCTTTGATTAAATCTTTGGCATCTTTGCTTACGTTTTGCCACTCGGGATTTGGAAAATTATATTGTCCTGTTCTGATTCTTTTTTTCATTCCTGGTGATATTGCGAGTCCATGATTGCTGTAGAATGGGGGAAAGCCACATAATCTACAAGGAAATCATGTAAGTACAAAAGTTGGATTGAAATAAATGTTGACTCACAATATGTACATGATCACTCCAAGTGACCAAATATCACAGCTTTTATCATACTTTTCAGGACCTAATACTTCAGGAGCTGTAATAAATAATAAACTGGTAAAATTTTAGGCTTTTTTAATTGTTTTAAGAAGCAACCGTGCACTTATTCGGTTTAATTTTTTATGTGTGCACGTTTATACCAGGGGTAGTGAATTGAAATTTATGTAATACTTCGGTTTTTTAGTACTTGGCCGGGATTCGCTTCGGTTTTGATTAATATTCATTTCTCTGTTTAATTACATAGGGACATGATTTTTTATAACTTACCAACGTAATAAGGAGTATAACAAGGTGTTTGCAATGTTTCTTTAGAAAAAGTTTCTTTGGCAAATCCAAAATCAGTTAATTTTAGAACTCCAAGGTCATTTTGTTTAGAATATAATAAATTCTCAGGTTTCAAATCACGATGAGCAATATTATTGTCATGAAGATATTTAACAGCTATACATATTTCATGCATAATTTGTGCCGCTTCTGTAATTACAAAGAAAATTATAATACACAGATAAATTTGCAATGCTGACTCATTTCAACCTCTCTCCGTAAAAGCTCCTTCCTGTCGGTCTTGAATTCTTTGAAATAATTCGCCGCCTTCCATGCTACAAAAATAGATTATTTTTCATAGAAAGACATGAAATAATTCTCAAATATTTACCATTCCATCACAACTAATAAACATTTACTTCCAGAATAAGTGTTCTCATAAACGTCCATAATATTTACAATATGTTTACAGCCACTTGCTCGCCAATGTAAATCCACCTCTCGCCTGGCTTTCGTACAGTCATGAAGCACCTATAATATAAATATAAGTAAACAAATATTCAATATTAATTTCCATTATTTCTTCAATTATGCAAAACAATGATAAAGTATATTTTAAACTATGCTTGTACTAAGTAAGCATACCTTCAAGGCAAATTTTTCTTTGGTAGCTTTGGAATAACATTGCACAACTTTTCCATTTATCCCAAGACCTAAGACTGTATTGGAAATCTCATAATCATCAGTAATTGGCGTCGCTTTTGGTGTGCGAATATGTCTCTTAGTTGCATTCATTTTTGTATTTTTTAAATATTCAATATTTAAAATTTGTTTAATAAATTAACTGAAATATTCACTGTGTTGAAAAACACAATAAAACTGACAGATAATAATTTTCGTTCTGTTCAGTTGTGCAAAAATGAGAACACAGAATATTTAAGAAATTATTCATCTATATTTACACTCAATTAGTAACTACTATCATCAGTCTACTCTTAACGCCATTTTATTTTGGATTTTAGTTTGTGATAGAAAGTAAAGCCTGAAGCTAGATACAGTCAAAAAGGTAATAAATCAATCGTCACAAAGCTAGCAACAAATATCAAGCATTTAAAAATAAATTATTTTAATTTTAGTAAACAAAGATTCTGGGGTAAATAAACATGCAAAATAGTCGCTATTTTTTATTATTCATAAAATTTAGTTCCAAAACGTGCTAGATGCTGCCATCTCTGACAAGATGAATGAACTAACATGTATCAAAAGAGATATTGGTGCTGACATTATTCAGAGCTTGTTTAATACTTTATAAATTATTTTTGATCAAAAATATACTCTATATTAAACGCTAATAAGAATTTATGATATTTGTTGGCTATTCGGGTAGTGATTTATTAAATATTTAGATATAAGCACAATGCCGGCAAGCAAACTTCATACTAATAAAAGATTGATACAATCAAAACAAAATATTAGTTTTTGGCTTAACTGGAGTTCCAAAAAATTTCAAAATGTAGCTACTGATGGAAAATGGATACGAGTATAATGTGTGAATAATTTGTTATGATTTGTTGGATCATTCATAAATTATTGACTACTAAACTTTAAATTGTTTACTAGACAATTAAATTGTCTCTATTTTTTCAATGAAAACAAAATACAGTTTTCTGGCTTGACTAGCGATTCAAAAAGTTTCACACTATGCCAACTAATAGGAGAGGGATACAAGTATAACGTGTAAATGATTTATTATGATTTGTTTAGCTGTTCATAAGTTATTAACCATTGAACTTTGAATTGTTTAACAGACAATTAAAATTGTCTCTATTTATTCAATAATAACAAAATAAGACTTTCTGGCTCAATTGACGATTAAAAAAATGTTTAATTGTGACTACTGGTAAAGGACAGATGCAAGTATGACGTGTTAATAATTTTTTATGATTCGTTAATTCGTTCATAAGTTATCCACCATTGAACTTTGAATCATTCAATACAAAATTAGAGATGTTTCTGTTTTTCCAATAAAAATAAAACAAAACTTTTTAGGTAAATTAGTGAAGGAAAACATTCCAAGCTATGGCTATTAATGTAGGATAGATACAAGTATAATGTGTAATTAACTCATCATTATTTGTAGATCCGTTCATAAGTTATTCATTATTGAACATTGAAATGTCCCATAGATAGTTTTAAATTATTTATTCAATGTTTTGAGCGGTGTAATGTAAAAAAATATTAACTGTCTTTTAGAATGTGCACCAATTATGATTAATAACTGCCAATTATTCTGCATATACGTTCATCTATCCTGAGTACGTAACTAGAATTTACATTTTCTACAAACCCTGGTATACGCAAAAAAAATATTTAATTCAAGCGGTTTATTGTAATAAATTATTAACTGATATTTAATTCATAAATTTATAGCTCGTGCACCAATTACAATTAATGACTCCATAATTTTGCATATATCTACATCCATCCTGAATGTGTACCCACAATTTGAGTTTTCTGCAACACCTAGTATACTAAAAAAAATTAGTTTCTTACCTCGTAATAAATTACTGTCTTTTAGAATATTTAATTCAAAAATTTATAGCTCGAGCACCAATTACAATTTATGGTTGCTAATAATTTTGCATATACCTATACATTCATCCTAAGTGCGTACCTATAATTCAAGTTTCCTACAACACTTGGTATATGCGAAAAAAAAAAGAATTTGTTTCGAACGGTGCAATGTAATAAATTTGACTGTTTTTTAGAATATTTCATTTGAAAATTTGTAGCACGTGCACTAATTACGATTGATGACTGCCAGTAATTCTGCATAATACGTACATCTATCCTGAGTATGTACCTACAATTTGAATTTTCTACAACACCTGGTATACACAGGAAAATTCACTCATTTCAAGCGGTTTATTGTAATAAAATTTCAACTGATTTAGAATATTTAATCCATAAATTTATAGCTTGTACACCAATTACAATTAATGACTACAAATAATTCTGCATATACGTACATCCATCTTAAGTATGTACCCACAATTCGAGTTTCTTACAATACTTGGTATACGCAAAAAAAAATTATTCATTTCGAACGGTGAAATGTAATAAATTATCAACTAATCTAGAATATTTAATTCATAAGTTTATAGCTCGTGCACCAATTACGATTAATGACTGCAAATAATTTTGCATATACTTACATCTATCTTGAGTTCCTACCGTCAATTTGCAACTCCCAGTATACGCAAAAAAGAATAGTTTGTTTCGAGCGGTAAAATGTAATAAATTATTGTATTTTAAAATATTTTATTTCAAATTTATAGCTCGTGTACCAATTAAGATTAATGACTGCAAATAATTCTGCATATACGTTAATCCATCCTGAATATGTACCCACAATTTAAATTTTTCTACCACACCTGGTAAACGTGAAAAAATTAGTTTGTTCCTAGTGGTGATATGTAATAAATTATTACTGATTTAGAATATTTAATTCTTAAATTTATAGCTCGTGCACTAATTACAATTAATGATTGTCAATTATTCTTCATGTACCTACGTTTTTCTTGAGCATGTACCCACAATTTGAGTTTTCTACAACCCTCAGTATACGCAAAAATAAAAAATTTCAAGCGGTGCAATATAATAAATTATTAACAGATTTGAAATATTTAATTCATAAATTTAGAGCTCGTGCACCAGTTACAATTAATGACTGCCAATAATTTTGCATATAACTACATACATCCTGAATGCGTACCCACAATTTGAGTTTTCTACAACTCCTGGTATATGCAAAAAAAATAGTTTGTTCCGAACGGTGAAATGTAATAAAAAATTAACTGATTTAAAATATTTAATTCTTAAATTTATAGCTTGTGCACCTATTACGAATAATGACTGCAAATCATTTTGCATATACTTACATCTATCCTGAATACGTACCCATAATTTGGGTTTTCTACAACAACTGGTATACGAAGAAAAAATTAGTTTGTTCCGAGCAGTAATATGTATTACATTATTAACTGTTTTTTAGATATTCAATTCTTAAACTTATAGCTCGTGCACCAATTTCAATTAATGGCTGCCCATAATTTTGCATACCTACATCCATCCTGAATGCGTACCCACAATTTGAGTTTTCTATAACTCCTGGTATATGCAAAAAAAAAATAGTTTGTTCCGAACGGTGAAATGTAATAAATTATTAACTGATTTAAAATATTCAATTCTTAAATTTATAGCTCGTGCATCAATTACGATTAATGACTGCAAATCATTTTGCATATACATACATCTATCCTGAGTACGTACCCACAATTTGGGTTCTCTACAACACCTGGTATATGGAGAAAAAATTAGTTTGTTCGGAGCAGTGAAATGTTTTAATTTATTCATTATTTTCAATTCTTAAATTTATAACTCGGGCACCAATTAAGATTAATGACTGCCAATTATTCTGCATATAGGTACATCCATCCTGAGTATGTACCTACAATTTGAGTTTTCTACAACCCCCGGTATATGCAAAAAAAAATATTTATTCTGAGCGACACAATATGATAAATTATTAACTGTCTTAGAGATATTTCATTCTTAAATTTATGGCTCGAGTACAAATTATGATTATAGGGACTGCATAAATCTACACCCCTTCAGCAGTTTTAAAATATCATCAAATACTTTGGGGTTTTACTGCCTTTTTCATATCAAAAAATAGACGGTTAAAAAAATTAAAATAATTTATCAACGAATAATCACATTAAATTGAACAATATTTTTGCAAAATTGCAATTTGCGTTCAAAATGCAATTTGAATTTTTTTTTTTAATATTTATTGAATATTTTTATTCTTCAAACATACAAAATTCAAATTTATTCATCAATCTTGAATAAATTTCAAATTAAATTAAAGTTTTATATTGCACAATCTTGTTTGGTTTGGTTTCGTGCTGTAACTGTATAAGCGCTGCGAAGTATCTTTTGATATTGTGTATTCTTTCTAACGCATTGCGCGCTATGGACAGGCGAACGTAGTTCGGAGATTCAAAATAAATTGAGTTGGAGATCGTTGCGTTCTGCTATTCTTTGTCACATTCTTTGTTGCGCTATTGAATAGAACAGAAGTGCGTTGCTCTGTTCTCGCGAAATACGTTGAAAATAAATATATTTTAAAAGTGTTTCATTATATTTGGGGTTGTTAATTTTGCTTATTAACGTAGAGATCAAAATTTTGTGTATTTAAATATGTAAATTGGGGTGAATTTGTTCCGCATTGCGTGTCCGTTAGGGGCACGTATTTGCGATGTTAGTCTTTGCTTTTATTATGTAATAAATAAATAAAATGTCTTGGTTTTTTTTGCAAAGGCCTGTAATGAAAGGTCCAACGTGGGAATCGGTGCACACGTAGGTACCGCTACGAGAGGCACCCCCCCTGGTGAACACCACCGCGTGGATTTGCAATGAGTTCTAGGGCGAACGAGCGAATTAACTGGGGAGTAACGGCATACTCTCGATATGTACCTATCGGAAGTCGGAAAATATGGTAATTGGCGGGGGTCCTTGATTAAGTTCAAGAAACAACATTAGCTGAGACCGATACTTAAGGTTACCATATCGCGTAATTAGGCGGTATCGCGGGCCTCGGAATATGCATTGGCCACGTATTCAAACAACGTATTTTTTCTTTGCAAACGACGAGCACACCGGTGCTTGGGTGTCTGAGCGCTCAGGCACTCATTGGGGTAGTAAAGTAGAGTCAATATCAGTAGCATAATATATTGAGCACTTTTAAAATAACTTCGGTAAATAATAAAGCAACAATCACACGCCGCGTAGCTCTTCGAACACTAACCAAAATACACAACACGATTGAAAGTTGAACGAATGTTGAATGAATGTGACTAATAAAAATTCCCTTTCAGCTTCTACAATTCATCATTACCACCTCCAACAAATTAACAACAGGACGTAAGTTGACTAATAAACTTTGCTTTTCAGGTTCTAATCAATTTTTTTCAGCTATTTTGTATTGCTTTTTTGCAAATTTCTAATTAATTTGTATTTTTTCAGATCATTTGCAGAGGATGAGCCCAGCTGATGAGGTGGACATCGAGGGATTGGACATCGAGGGAATGGACATCGTGGGAGGAGCTGAGGATGAGCCCAGCAGCCAAAATCAACTCTCAATATTTGTTTTGTTGAATGTGATTCACCAAAATTTGTTTTAAGTTTCTGTTTCAGGTCGCCGGCCGTGGATCTTCATAACATCATCGCATCATCAGCTAGGTAATATAATATTGCGCATTTATATAACTGTTTTTTACTATTGCTAAACACGTAAATTACTTATCTGCAATTTAATAATTTATTTGTATTTTTTATGTTTTTAGGCCATCCAGCAGCGGAACCAGAGCCCAGCAGCAGAATCAGACCTCAGAAGCAGAATAAGAGCCCAGCAGCAGAACCAAAGCCCAGCAGTAAGATCACAGCCCAGCAGCAGAACTAGAGCCCAGCAGCAAAATTAGAGCGCAGCAACAGAATTAGAACCCAACAGCAGAATCAGAATCCAGCAGGAAATCAGAGCCTAGCAACAGAATCAGAGCCCAGCAGCCGTCCAAGAAGTCCTCCAGTAGCAGCAGAACCAGAGCCCAATAACCTTCCAAGAAGTCCTGCAGCAACAGCAAAACCAGAGCCCAGCAACCAAGCAACCAATTAAGAAGTCCTCCAGTAGCAGCAGAACCAGAGCCCAATAACCTTTCAAGAAGTCCTGCAGCAGCAGAACCAGAGCCCAGCAGCCGCCCAAAAAGTCCTCCAGTAACTGCAGAAGATCAACACATCAGTAGCAACTGTTCCAGACCCCAATTCAACTCAACTTCAAAGAAGTCAACTGATTAATTTTGTCCGCCGCTTGCAAAGTTCAAGTGAGTTCAATTTTTTTTTAATTCTCCGACTTGTAATAATTATTTTATTGTTTCAGTTGCAGCGAGCGAAGAAGCCACTTCTCTGGTCTAGGTTTCGCTGGGGTTTTCCTAGACCCAAAGGGAGAATTCTCGGAGAAGAGTTCGTCTCTTTCCCCTTAGTAATTGCCTGGGGACGAACAAGGCTTACAACAACGCAACAGCATCGCGGACAAGACTTCCAACATCACAACAGCATCGAGTAATCAACAATTAATCTTCGAACCTTTGTACCCTTTCCTAATTCCCAAAATAAAGTCATTTCCACAAAATTTACAGTCGTTTTATTTGTAAAACCTATTTTAATTACTTAGTAGTTAGGCTTAAAATGGTCCTTGTTCTGTAACTTATTTTAAAATTACCAAATAAAACCTTTCCCACAAAATTGAATGTATTTTATTTATTTTAAAAACCTGTATTTTTTTTCAGTTAAAAATAAATAATATTCAATTATTATATTTGTAAATTCAAATTTAAATATAAGTGAATAGGCGGGCAACCCGCAATGCAAGTTTTAAAAATATTTAAAACCCTTTTTTCGTTTGCCCAAAGGGTGCTAGTCATCATACAAACCATTTGTTGTATGAATAATAAATTGAATCCTTCAATAAAACATGATTTTGTTTTATTTATTTCTAAAATAATACAGCAGAAAATAATATGCTTAATTAAAAGTTCCCTACAATTTTTTTAATAAAATGAACCGTTTAGTCAAAAAAAATATTTAGTTTTCATTTATTGAATTGTATTGTATTGTTGAAATTTAAATATATTATCACAATAAATTTTATGTTTGTATTTTATTCTTGTTTAATTTTAAACATCAAGAGTAAAGTTCAAAAATTCTCCGCTAGCGGCAGCACCTGTCAAGGAATGTCCACAAAAAAATATTTATTGAATAATAGATTATTTGTTAATTTTATCGTTCAAAAATATTAAATTTATTCAAAATGAAATATTTAAAAAACTTTGGGGTGAATAAATATCCCAAATAGTCGCTATTTTTAATTATTAATTAAATTTGATTCCAAAACGTGGTAGGTGCTGCCATCTCTGACAAAATGACTGAACTAGTTGTATCGCAAGGAATATTGGTGTTGACATAAATAAAACCGAATATTACGAGCTTGCTTAATGTTTTATAAATTATTTTTGATCAATAACAAACTCTATATTAAATTCTAAAAAAGATTTATAGTATATATTAATTATTCATGTAATGATTCAAGAAATATTCAGATAAATACAATGTCGGCAAGCGATGCGTCGATCGCCTGTAAACCTGACAGCTCCCGCTGAAATGGTACGGAATAGAATAACTGGTGTTGACTTATTATTATATTTTCGTATAGATTTTTATTCGTATAATTAAAATAAGAAAAGATTGATTCGAATTGGCCAACTATTCTCAAAATATAAATTACTTGAAGGTTAGAACCTGATTTTAAAATAAATAATTGATTGATTTGTCGAGCAGATATAAGGGTTTGATTATAAAATTTATTAACTCACCACAATCTGTCACCAATAAAAATTGGCCGGGGTGCTAAAATCCCCATTGAGCTGTAATATTGTTGGGCTAACAATTCAACATCATTTGTGTATTTACGTTTCCATTTTGTCCGTCGATTTTGGAACCAAATTTCAATCTAGAATCAAAATCTATTGAAGCAAAAATTATACTACTCATAAATAAATTAAAAAATACCTGCGTTTCTGTTAATTTCAATGTTTTTGATAGTTGCAGTCTTTTAGCAACCGATAAATATTTATTTTCTGCAAATTCTGCCTCCAGGGATTTAATTTGTGACGCTGTGAAGGGCGTCCTTAATCTTTTTTTTCGTTCATCTGTTACCGAAAATCGGTCACAGCTTTCTTGAACTTAGAAATTGAATCTTACATCAAAAGATGTTGAAAAAAATAATTCATAAAATATATTGAGTTGATATATACAGGCTGATATATAATGAATATTTACAATTTCCTGTTCATCAAATAGCATAATAGTAGTAAAACATTTCTTTCCTCTCCTTCTCCTTCTCCGTCTTCGTCTTCTGTAAAAAATTTCCTGATGATGATTTAATGATCAATAGATCCAAAATACATTGAATGTTTTAGTTCTTGGAAGATAAAACATTCATTATCTTGAAAACCAGTTAATTAAAAAAAATCGAAATTGTGGTTATTGATAGAATAGATCTAGTACCTCAAATGACAAAAGCAGCAGGAATTCTGCAACTATCACTGTTAATGATTTATTGATCAATAGATCATGGGAATTCTACAATTTGGTTGTTCTTCAAAGACAAAAAATTCATTATCCTTTAAACCAGTGACTCAAAATATTTCAAAGTGTGGCTACTGGTAGAATAGATCCAATAGCTCAAATGACAAAAAAAAGGGATTCTGCACTTATCACTGTTAATGATTTATTGATCAATAGATCATGGAAATATTAAAATTTTGTTGCTCTTCAAAGACAAAAAATTCATTATCTTTTAACCCAGTGACTCAAAACATTTCAAAGTGTGGCTACTGGTAGAATAGAGTCAGGAGTTCAAATGATAAAAACAGGGATTCTCCAACTGTCTCTGTTAATGATTTATAAGTGAATAGATCCTAAAATCACTAAAATTCATCCGATCTATGGAGATAAAAAATCAATTCTTTCCTAAACCAGTGACCCAAAATGTTTGAAATTGTGTCTCCTAGTAAAATATAGTCAGGACTTGAATTGACGAACGCAATAATTGCCCAACTACCTTTGTTAATGATCTATTAATTAATAGATCCTGAAAACACTGAAATTAATCTCTTTTTGGAGTACATAGGGTGAATTATTGTTTAAACCAGTAGCCCAAAACGTTTAAAAGTGTGGCTACTGATAGAATAGAATTAGGAGCTCAAATGACGAAAGCAACTATTTCTCAACTATCTTTGTTAAAGATCTATTGATTAATAGATCCCGAAATCATCAAAATTTGGTTGTTTTTCGAAGACAAAAAGTTCGTTATCTTTTAAACCAGTGGCTCAAAACGTTTGAAAGTTTAGCTATTAGTACAATAGAGTCAGAAGTTCAAGTGATAAATATAAGGATTGTCCAACCATCTCTATTAATGAGTTGGATTAGTTGCAATAATTTTTGATCCATTATATAATTTATTTCAATATCTTCCGGTTTCAAGTCCTTATAAGGGCTGTAATCAATAATTTCTACCCCCGCAAATTGGTGCTTGATACAAAAATTATTTAGTAATAGTTAATCAATGCACAATTGTAGAACAAAGAGTGACATTATTTTGAATTTTTTTCGAAATAAGTTGCCATTTAGCCACAACAAAATAAAATCATGAATAAAAAAATGGAAAATAAATTATTTTAGACATTAAATTGATATATTAACGATCCTCAATCGCATCCCTGTAACAGAAACCCTTATTTATTTTAGTTTTTATAAATAAAAGTGGGTAAGTTACAAATAATTATTCCTATATTTATTATAGAAACCGTTTAATTATTTATATTCAATTAAAATATGAACTAATATTCCTATTAATTAATTTTGATCATATTCTTCTATATTTATTGCAAAAAAGTCCGTATTTATAACATAACAGCGTTAAAAACCACCCCAATACATTTACATAGTTGAAATTCCTCGTCAGTCTAAAGTTTCACAAGTTTTAAAACTAGAAACATTACCAGGACAGCAAAATTGAATAAGAACTCAACCTCGGTATCACTAGAGGCATGTTTTCAATGCTGCAAATTGATGAGCCTATACAAATGATTCAAATTAATTTTGACTAATTTCAACCAATAACAAAAATAAAGAATTTTATAAGATATGGAGGATAATTAGCACTGATTAAGAATTGATTATTTTTATCCAATAACAAAATAAGATAATTTTAGCAGATATTTGAATGGTTGTCATTTATTAAAGATGAAGCATTTAGAACCAATAACAAAAACATGCTACAAAATACTGGAGGTAAAAATGGGGGACATTGAGCAACTGTAAGGCGGAACACTACAAATATAATTGAATATTCCAATGGAGTATTTTATTGTAATAAAATTGTAACAGGTATGTGTGAATTTGGAGCAGATTTTATTACAATTTGTAATGAAAATGAAGGATTTTGTAGAGCTGTTAGGCGGAAGATTACAAATATAATTATTTTGATGAAATATTTTATTGTAATAAGATTAATAATAAAATAGTTATGCATGAATTTGGGGTGGATTTTACTACAATTTGTGACTTTAAGAACGTTTTTTGATCATTTAAACACAACATACATAATAAAATAATTTATATGTTCATATAAGTGCGATGTTAAATTGCGGTTTGATGTTATGTGCTGTAATTATACTCATTTTCTTATGTTTTTTCTGCAGTAGAATACCTATTTTGTATCGGTGATATTAATATAGACCTACTTCATATAGGAAGCAGTAGCTCCAGATCCTTCATAAACATGTATTGTAGGTTCTCTCTTACTCAACTAGTTACCGAACCAACAAGGATCAGAGTCATCTCTGAAACGCTGGTCGATGTTATTCTTTCTTCAGTTCAAGACATCTACTCTCAAGTTACTAATATTGACACCGATGTTTCTAATCATCGATTAACTTGTCTTGAGATTAACAGTGACGCCCCTGTAACAAAACAAAATGAAGTCATTTTTGTGAGAAATTTTAAGAATCTTAATTGTGATTACCTCCTTGATACATTGAAGTCTGTATCGTGACATGAATTCTATTTGCATAATAATGCAACCAGCAAATTGGCGTATTTCCATAGTGTAGTCATAAAACTTTTTGACACCTTCGCTCCTTGAAAGCTAGTAATAATTCGCAAGTCTCCTTCTCCCTGGATTACCGATATTATTAAATTTATGATGAGTTATTTTATCTAAAATATTAGAATAAGTCATGTGTTCTCAGATTTATAAATATTCATTGATGAATATAATATTTTACCTGATATACAATCACAACAGCTCTGGTGAAGACTACTGACGATCTGTTCCGTTATTTAGACGACAAAAAAATGGTTCTGCTTGCGCTTCTTGATTTTAGCGAAGCATTTGACTCTCTGAACCACAATCTCTTACTTGCCAAGTTAAAACATCTAGGTTTCGCTGTAAACAGTCTACAACTAGTAAGGAGCTACTTCTTTAACAGACACCAGTGTATTGAAATTAATAATGGATACTCTGGATCTTTCGGTAATAACTCAAGGTATAGCCCAAGACTCAATATATGGACCTCTATTCTATCTACACGTTTGACATCTGCAAAATTGTTAAATATGTAGATCTTTATGTGTATGCTGATGATACCCAGTTATACTTACCCTTTGATGCTCACAATATATATATGGCAAGAGAATGGTTCTGCTTGTGCTTCTTGATTTTAGCAAAGCATTTGACTCTCTGAACCATAATCTCTTACTTGCCAAATTAAAACATCTAGGTTTCGCTGAAAACAGTCTACAACTAGTAAGGAGCTACTTCTTTAACAGACGCCAGTGTGTTAAAATTAATCATGATCTTTCGGTAATAACTCAAGGTATAGCCCAAGGCTCAGTATATGGACCTCTATTCTATCTATACGTTTGACATCTGCAAAATTGTTAAATATGTAGATTTTCATGTGTATGCTGATGATACCCAGTTATACTTACCCTTTGATGCTCACAATTCTGAAGAAGCTGTCGCGTGTATATGTGAAGATTTGCAAAGCTTGGCTTATTATGCAAAAACTCACTGCCTTATTATCAATGAAGAAAAATCAGCTGCCCTTCTCTTGGACCAGGCACACAATAGGTCATACTTGCTTGGAAATGACCTGCTACAGTCAAAATATAGTATCTAATGTGAAAAATTTGGGGTTGTTAATCGATGCAGAATTGCGTTTCAGAGAATATAAGACTTTGTTGATTCAAAAAGCGTACCTTGCACTAAAAAAATCTGAATATAAATTGTTTTTGTACTATTTAAGAAATACCGTAAAATACTTGCAGATTTGTATGTACTTTCTGTATTCGATTATTGTGATGTGATCTACGGGCCCTGCCTAACTATGCGAGATAGGCAAAAAATACAGAAAGTAAAATAGCTGTGTTCGCTTCATTTTATCTGCTCCAGGTATGAGAGAACTTCGAAGTTCATCATCTCGCTTGTCTAACCCATGTTCCGCCTTATATTGCTGTTTTGAAGCTATTTCATCATTTTCAGGCAATCTTCTAAACGGAACTGCTTGGGAACGTATCTTACGACGTGATTCTTCATCGAAAATAAAGCGAAAATCATGAAATGTTTATAAAATAAATTATAAGATTACTACTTACGATAATTATAAAAATCACTTTCATTGAAATGTGCACTACAAATACGACTATTTTTAGTTACAGTTTTTTGTATTTTACATAATTCTATCCACACTTCTAATCTATCCTTTTCTTTGGAAGTTTATGCATGGAAATGTTATTTTTTCCATATCTCTCGTAGCAGCCAGGTACAGTACAGTGACAATGAGATTTGGATTTATTTTCTATGTTACCCTCTACAAAGAATTGGGACTCCATACCGCTTTTATATCCAATAGGACTGTCAAATATAAAACTATGTTATAAGTTAAAGATTCCTGGCAAAAAAAGAAAATACGAAAATATAAGTATTGTTATTTGAACGTCAAAACTTTACCATACTCCTGGTTGTTCTATATTACCGACATATAAATATGAAATATAAAAAATCAATTTAAATAAATCAATTTATTTTTGTAAATATCTGTTATATTGAAATTTTGCTTAAATATCTCTTATATTTATTTATAACAATTTAATTTGATTTTTGATACAATACTGGACGTACGTTGTATGTCTTACTTCATACGATTTAATTTGATCTTGTTTTTGTTTTGTCAACAAACACATTTCTTTTCGGTTTTAATCGCGCAGTTTTAGCGTCGTTTCTTGTATTTTTTTCGTTACTACGAGGTTGATTGGGGTGTATTAGGGGTAAATAGCTCGTGGTTAACGTAGTTTGATTTAATTTGGGAGTCGCGAGTAGTAAATTTATCTGTACCCCCCGGTACAGTTGTTCGTTTTGATAATTTCAATTTCATATGTTTGTTTGCAAAGTCCTCCCGCTTAGGCGAGGCAAAGCCCTTCCGTGAGGGTTCATCGAGGGAACGGTGCACAAGCTAGGCCTTTTAAGTGCCTGGACGGTCTTGTCGGGAGTGCATAACTTGTTTCCAAAGAACGAGCCAGTGGCTCATCATCACGAGACGTTGCAGAGGGGACGATTATGCCCGTGTTATGTAAGCGACCATTCGGCTGTCCGGCTAGACACAGCTCGTTATTTGCTAAGAGGGGGATATGCAGAAAGACTCCTGGGGTGTAGATTCCGTAGGGCAATAAAAAACACTCCACCAATTTTGCAGTAACGCTCACGGTATCGCGTTAAATCAACATAATTTTTGTGTAGCTCGTGTTTTATGTTACTTTGAGGGTTTGGGGGCATATAAATGGTGAAACTAGCTCGGTTTAACGTAAATTTAAATTGGGATATCGCGATCAGTTTTTTTGCGTGCACCCTTCTAGTGCACGTGAACTTGTTCGTTTTGCTATCAAGTGTTTTTTTTTTGCAAAGTCCTCCCGCTTAGGCGAGGCAAAGCCCTTCCGTTAAGGGTTCAACGAGGGATCGGTGCACAAGCTAGGCCTTTTAAGTGCCTGGACGGTCTTGTCGGGAGTGCATAACTCGTTTCCAAAGAACGAGCCAGTGGCTCATCATCACGAGACGTTGCGGAGGGGACGATTATGCCCGTGTTATGTAAGCGACCATTCGGCTGTCCGGCTAGACACAGCTCGTTATTTGCTAAGAGGGGGATATGCAGAAAGACTCCTGGGGTTAGAATCAATAGGCCGACGATATAATATGCCTCTCAATCTTCAAAGTAACGTTCGTTATTTAGGCAAAAAGCAACCAACTTCGCGTAGCTAACTCGGCAATATCGAATAGGTTTATAGGGTTAGAAAGAAGCCAACAAGAAGAAAGAACTCAAGAAAGAAGCGAAGAAAGAAAAAAGAAGCGTTTGAATGATGAATGTATGTTGAATGATTGTGACTAATCAAAAAATTCCCTTTCAGCCCTTTTTTTCAGCTCATCAACATCATCTTCAGGACGTAAGTTAACTAAAAACTTCTTCTTTTTCAGGTTTCTAATCTATTTGTTTTTTTTTGTCTGTTCACAGGTCGTAGCTGAGGTAAAAAACTTTGTTTTATTTTTTCAAATTAGTATTAAATTATTTCCTGATATTTAAATTATAATTGTACTAATATTTGTGTATTTTTATTAATCTCAGGACCTGGAGCAGTAGTTGGAGGATCACACCAGTTGCAAAGAACGATGAGCAGCAGCTGAGCTATCATCGTTGGAGCAACCACCGTGGGAGCAGCCTCCGCTGGAACTAAAAAAACTTTCCTTTCAGGTTTCTTTTTCAGGTCATTGCCATGACCACAACATCAGGACGTAATAATAACTAAAAAAATTGCAATATTATAAATTTCTAATCTTTTCTGAATGTATTACAGTTCGCCCAGCAGCTGAAGAACACATTTGCAGCTGCAGAGGATCATGATCAACACAGCAGTAGCAGAGCTCCTACAGCGTGATACCTGCAACTTCAGAGGCAGCCATGGTAAGAGGAGCTAAAGATGATCCAAAAAATTTGATTGGATCAGCCTGCAGCTTGCAGAGTTTAAGTAAGAATAATTTATTATGCTTAATAATTCAAATTAATATTTATTGTTGATGCTAATGTATTGCTTCTTTTTGTTACAGTTGTTGCAGATTATGAAATGTGACATCACAAAATTCAGGATTCCTTCCACCCCTTGTCACACAATGTGAAATTTCGTCGACCCCGTCTCTCCTCCCTAATATGTGACGTAATTTATGAATGGCCCCTTTCCGCAGAATTCTTCTCTTTTCTCCAAGCCAGCAATTGCCTGGAGGCGAAGCGCGACTCAAAAATATTTTCAAATTCCCTTCTCTACCTGTTGTACTTTTTTCTAATTATCAAATAAACTTCTCCTAAATGTTATATTGTTTTATTTTTGTTATTAATCTTAGAAATGGCGCAAAAGCTTGAATTGATGCAAAAGTATTAAATCAGAGTAGTTATAGGGTAAGGCCCTCAGGAATCCAATAAATTTTGTTCATATTATATTTCGAACGTTTCGAAATATAAAAATATAATATGAATAACATTTATTGGATTCCTGAGGGCCTTATCCTAACTACTCTAATCATTATTGGATCCTTCACACTATTTTTATTAAGTATTAAATCAAATAAATGATTGAAAAAAGTTCAAGATTGCCTTTAATAACAGTAAATTTGATTTCGATAAATCCCTATTTTATAGATAGTAAAGTGTTGTATGTGTCATTTAAAAATCTAAAATAATTTGATGAAACAATTAATTTTAAGTAAAATATAATTTTTTGAAGTAATATCTACAAAAATTTTGTGTTAGGTACCCTGAATTTTATTCTGGCTAAATAAAATACAGTCGTATAATATAATTGATAGAGCGTTATTAAAAATATAAAAATTCGCAATAAATCTTTAATAATAATAGTAATCATTATTTAAATTTTCACTGGCGTATTCAGCTTTGCTCCCTGAGGGCTTAGCGATTGGCGCTGTCGTGGCAGGAATAGGCGGTGGAGGATTTGGAGCAGCAGCAGTACAGATTGTTGAGCAAGTTGGCTCAATCTTTGCTTCCTGAACCGACCATTGTTCGTTGAGCTGCAAGCTCTCCAGCTACTTCTAAAGCGGCTTAATTCGTGTGATCTACTATTACTTGCGCTGCGTTTAAAGCTCCTTGGATAACGTTCACCTGAGAACGTTGAGAATCATTATTATTATTTTATTGAAGGATTCTAGTTTAAATACCTGATGTTGGGCTTTGACCTTTGATTAATTGCTGATATTCTCCGTCGAGTGCAACTTTACTCTAAATTGTAGTTCAATTCCTTGCAGAATGATTTGTTTTCCTGCAAGAGCTGCCTGTGCAGTCGCAGAAGCTTCTGCAGCAGCTTGAGCCAGAGTATTTTTTGCTACAAAAGCAGCTTGTTTAGCAGCTGCATATTGGTTATTGTTAGCTGTATTAGCTTGATCAGCGGAACCTTGAGCAATTTGTCGAAGAACTGCTCCTTTGTTTGCCAGCATCGCCAACAAGATTTAGAGAACTTTTGGGTGATTTAGAAGAGGAATTATCTCCTCCAGTAGCTGCGGTGCTACGCTTCTCATATGTAGAGCTAGGTGTCGCTTCTCTGTTGAAAAAGTCTATATATATATATATGGCAAGAGAATGGTTCTGCTTGTGCTTCTTGATTTTAGCAAAGCATTTGACTCTCTGAACCATAATCTCTTACTTGCCAAATTAAAACATCTAGGTTTCGCTGAAAACAGTCTACAACTAGCAAGGAGCTACTTCTTTAACAGACGCCAGTGTGTTAAAATTAATCATGATCTTTCGGTAATAACTCAAGGTATAGCCCAAGGCTCAATATATGGACCTCTCTATTCTATCTACACGTTTGACATCTGCAAAATTGTTAAATATGTAAATTTTCATGTGTATGCTGATGATACCCAGTTAAACTTACCCTTTGATGCTCACAATTCTGAAGAAGCTGTCGCGTGTATATGTGAAGATTTGCAAAGCTTGGCTTATCATGCAAAAACTCACTGCCTTATTATCAATGAAGAAAAATCAGCTGCCCTTCTCTTGGGCCAGGCACACAATACTTGCTTGGAAATGACCTGCTACATGCCAAATTAAATAATACTAGAATAAATATAGTATCTGATGTGAAGAATTTGGGGTTGTTAATCGATGCAGAATTGCGTTTTAGAGAATATAAGACTTTGTTGATTGAAAAAGCGTACCTTGCACTAAAAAAATCTGAATATAAATCGTTTTGTACTATTTAAGAAATACCGTAAAATACTTGCAGATTCGTATGTACTTTCTGTATTCGATTATTGTGATGTGATCTACGGGCCCTGCCTAACTATGCGAGATAGGCAAAAAATACAGAAAGTAAAATAGCTGTGTTCGCTTCATATTATCTGCTCCAGATATGAAAGAACTTCGAAGCTCATCATCTCGCTTGTCTTTACCCATGTTCAGCCGTATATTGCTGCTAAAATTGTGCACAGATCTAAAATGCATAACAGATTATTAAGAAATAATTCCAGTATCCACACTGTCACTCACCGTATATCTTTCAGTTATAATTACGTCAATGTTTATAATAATATTCCACATAATCACAAACTTCTGATAAGAATTCTTTCACAATTCATTTTGTACGAAAACCAAATCTTCATCCTCAAGCTCTACCTGAATAAGGTCGTCATATTTTGAATACGTATTCATGGATGATAAATTAAACTTTATCGCGGTAAACAATACAAATTGCATCAAATAGGCTGAAATCCAGTCTATATTTCATGCTAGCTGTCAAATTATAGAACATTTTGAGGGTCATTTGTTTTTATTGAAGGAATGTTTGAGATTCACTGTTTGCAATTACAGCATAGAATTAATGACTGATTCTAAAGTGCGCATGCGCGAGTTGAGAATTAATAAAAATTTAGAAACGTTTAAAGCACTATAAATAGCTATAAATTACAAATCCTGCTTCGTACAAGCATGTATGTTGAATAGACATTTTGTTTTAATATCTATTATAAAAATTTATAACAATTTATTTTAATTTTTAATACATTACTGGACGTACATGTAAGTGTTACTTCGTACGATTCAATTCGATCTTCTTTTTTCAATTTCGTGTTTGTTGACAGACGCTTTTCGCTTTGATCGGTTTTAGAGTAATTTGTTGTAGTTTTTCCGTTATTTCGGGGTTAATTGGGGTGTAATAGGGGTAAATAACTCGTGGTTAACGTAGAGATAAATTTTTACGGCGTCACTTCTGATAAATGTTTCCAAATTTTGTTCGTAAAATTATGTGATTTTTGCGTTCGGTTATCGCGTTGAAACAACATCGTTTTTTGGTTTAGCTCGTGTTTCACGTTACTTTGGAGATTTGGAGGCATATTATGGGTGAATTTAGCTCGGTTTAACGTGAATTTAAATTGGGATATCGCGATTAATTTTTTTTTGCGTGCACCCTTCTGGTGCACGTGCACTTGTTCGTTTTGCTATCAAGTATTTTTTTTTTGCAAAGTCCTCCCACTTAGGCGAGGCAAAGCCCTTCCGTTAGGGCTCAACGAGGGATCGGTGCACAAGCTAGGCCTTTTAAGTGCCTGGACGGTCTTGTCGGGAGTGCATAACTCGTGTCTGAAAAGAGCGGGCCCGAGGGGCCCAACACCACGAGAAGCTGCGGATCAGACAGTTATGCCCGCGTTTGTAAGCGACCATTCGGCTGCCCGGCTAGATGCAGCTCGTAATTTGCTAATAGGGGGATATCCGAAATCCTTCTAGGGTTAGAATCAATAGGTCGGCGATATAATATGCCTCTCAATCTTTAAAGTAACGTTCGTTATTTAGACAAAAAGTAACCAAATTCGCGTAACTAACTCGGCAATATCGGTTAGGTTTATAGGGTTAGATGCAACGGGGTTAGAAAGAAGCCAACAAGAAGAGAGAAAAAAGAAAAAGAAGCGTTTGAATGATGAATGTATGTTGAATGAGTGTGACTAATCTAAAAATTCCCTTTCAGCCCTTTTTTTCAGCTCATCAACATCATCTTCAGGACGTAAGTTAATTAAAAACTTTTTCTTTTTCAGGTTTCTAATCTATTTGTTTTTTTTTGTCTGTTCACAGGTCGTAGCTGAGGTATAAACTTTGTTTTATTTTTTTAAATTAGTGTTAAATTATTTCCTGATATTTAAATTATAATTGTACTAATATTTGTGTGTTTTTATTAATCTCAGGACCTGGAGCAGTAGTTGGAGGATCGCACCAGTTGCAGAGCAAAAGCAGCAGTCCACGAATCATCAAGCATCAGCTGAGCTACCATCGTTGGAGCAACCACCGTGGGAGCAGCCTCCGCTGGAACCAATCAAACTTCCTTTTCAGGTCATTGCAACCACCACAACATCAGGACGTAATAATAACTAAAAAAATTGCAATATTACAAATTTCTAATCTTTTCTGAATGTATTACAGCACGCCCAGCAGTTGAAGAATACATCAGCAGCTGCAGAGGATCAACAAAGCAGTAGCAGAGCTCATCTAGCGTGACACCTGCAACTAATTCAGGGGCAGCTATGGTAAAAGAAGCTCAGTCAAGATGATCCAGTTTGAAGATCGCAGCAGTTGGAGGATCGCATCAGTTGGAGGATCGCACCAGTTGCAGAGAAAGAGCAGCAGTCCACGAATCATCAAGCATCAGCTGAGCTACCATCGTTGGAACAACCACCGTGGGAGCAGCCTCCGCTGGAACTGATCAAACTTCCTTTTCAGGTCGTTGCCATCACCACAACATCAGGACGTAATAATAAATAATATTGCAATATCACAAATTTCTAATGTTTTTCTGAATGTATTACAGTTCGCCCAGCAGCTGAAGAACACATCAGCAGCTGAAGAAAACATCAGCAGCTGCAGAAGATCAACAAAGCAGTAGCAGAGCTCATCTAGCGTGATACCTGCAACTTGATAAAAGAAGCTCAAGATGATCCAACAACTTCGAATGGATCAGCCCGCAGCTCCATAAATAACATCACACGTATTTTATAATTTTTTGACATCTTTCCCCCTTGTCAGAGCTGGTCACATTTGTGAGACTCCCCCCTCGCAAATGTGACGTTACATATTTTGCAATGTTACACCTAAAAAATAGAGTAGAAATATTTCCAAGTTTTTCGTTAATAGTTCAAATTTCGTGTTTCAATACTTGTAAAAGCTGGTTACATTTGTGAGACTCCCCCCTCGCAAGTGTGACGTTACAGTTTTTGCAATGTTACTCCTAAAAAATAGATAATTAAAATTTCGTGTTTCAATACTTGTAAAAGTTGGTTACATTTGTGAGACTCCCCCCTCCCAAATGTGACGTTACATATTTTGCAATGTTACACCTAAAAAACAAATAGAGTTGGAAATATTTTCAAGTTTTTCGTTAATAGTTCCCCCCCCCCCCCCTCCTTAACGTGTGATGTTATTTATCGATGGCCCCTTGCCGAAGAATTCATCTCTCACCCCCAAGTCAGCCATTGCCTGGAGGCGAAGCGCAACTCAAAAATATTCTCCAATCTTCTGTACTTATTGTACCTTCTTCTTACCAAATAAACTTCTTCAAAATGTTATATTGTTTCATTTTTAATATTAATCTTAATATTAACGCAGAAGTATCAAATCAAATAGATGATTTGATTTGATACTTCTGCGTTAATGTTTACGTACTTAAATAATTTTGTAATTCAACTAAGTTTTATTAATTTTTTCCTGTTTTTATTTTTGGTTTTAGAAAAAATGTTATATGACTTGTTTCATAAACTCTTAAGACACGCGTTGCTAAAAAAAATCAACAATATAAAGTGGCACTTTTAGATTGGTTTTTATTATGTGGAAAATTAATTTATGTTGTAAATATAAAAAGTTGTATTCAATTTTAAGTTGAAAAATTTCCTTGAAGTACCTAGCACATTTGTGTATAAAGAAAAAAAATCGATTCAATAGATAAGAAGAGAGCATGCAAGAGATATTTGTATTGATGTACCTGAGGAATGGAGGCCAAGAATCCAAAAATAGATGTAAAACAACTTTTAAGAGTTAGATGTATAAGAACTACAAGAAAAGTTTAAAAGGAAGAGTCAATACTTTCAATAAGCTACCGATTATTTTACTTATTTATTTATTTATTCTCGAGGAAAATGTTTACATTTTGTAGGATCATAAAAGCATCTCTCTATGAGATAGATTTAAATTTATTTTTATATAGTTAAGGCTTTTGACTCCTTTATATTCACTGGAAGATAAGCACAGGAATTGAGTCAATATTTTCAAAAACCATCGTACCAATTCAGTGCCATCGATAGAAGATTCATTTAAAAATTATCTTTCAGCTTTCTGTTTCAGTTCATCATCAACATGTTTATAGATCATTTGCTGAGGATAAACCAAGAGGCTAAAGAAGGCAGAGGATTTCAATAGGATTCGAACTTCCCACATACCCGAAGTAGCTTGGACACCTGGAGCAGTTCGTGTTTTAATACTTAGATATATTAGATTTTGTCACACAATGTCAAAATTTGTCGACGTTATTTATGAATGGCCCCTTTCCGAAGAATTTGTCTCTTTCCCCCAAACCAGCCATTGCCTGGAGGCGAAGCGCGACTCAAAAATATTCCCCAATTCCCTTCTCTACCCGTTGTACTTTTTCCTATTTATCAAATAAACTTCTCCCAAATGTTATATTGTTTTATTGTAATGAAACGATTGGTTTTAAAATAAATATAATTTTTTGAAGTAATATTTTCAAAAATTTTGAATCAGGTACCCTGAATTTTATTCTGACTAAATAAAATACAGTCGCATAATATAAATTTAAAAAGAGCTTTATTAAAAATATAAAAATTCGCAATAAATCTTTAATAATAATAGTATTCATTATTTAAATTTTCACTTGCGTATCCAGCTTCGCTCCCTGATGGTTTAGCAGTTGGCAGGAATAGGTGGTGGAGGAGGTGGAGCAGTAGCAGCTGCTGCGGCATTTTGCGCTTACTGTGCAGATTGTTGAACCTGTTGGGCAGCTTGCTGAGTAGCTTCAAAATCGATTCTAACATTTTTTAGCGTCTCAACAAGTTGGCTCAATCTTTGCTGAGCTGAACTGACCATTGCTCGTTGAGCTGCAAGCTCTCCAGCTGCTTCTGAAGGGCTTGATTCGTGTGATCTGCTGTCACTTGCGCTGCGTTTAAAGCTGCTTGGATAACGTTCACCTGAGAACGTTGAAAATCGTTATTATTATTTTATTGAAGGATTAGTTTACATACCTGATGTTGGGCTTGTTGGGAAGCTTGTTGAGTAGCATCAGTTACTCTTTGACCTTGCATTAATTGCTGATTTTCCAAATTTGTGAAAAGTACTCATTAAAATCATTGGTCCATCCGCGTTTTAGACTCCTTTTTCCAACAAAAAATTGTCCCAAAATATTTTTAGCACTGCCATTGAATTATAATAGAAACTTTTCAACTTTAGACTTTTGGACTGTCAAATACAGAGAAAATACGAAAATATAAGTATTGTTATTTGAACGTCAAAACTTTACCATACTGTGGTTGTTCTATATTACCGACATAGAAATATGAAATATAAAAAATTTATTTAAATAAATCAATTTATTTTTGTAAATATCATTTATATTGGAATTTTGCTTGAATATAGCTTATATTAATTTATAATAATTTAATTAAATTTTTAATACAATACTGGACGTACGTTGTATGTCTTGCTTCATACGATTTAATTTGATCTTGTTTTTGTTTTGTCAACAAACACATTTCTTTTCGGTTTTAATCGCGTAGTTTTAGTGTCGTTTCTTGTATTTAATTCGTTACTACGGGGTTGATTGGGGTGTCTAAGGGGTAAATAGCTCGTGGTTAACGTAGTTTGATTTAATTTGGGAGTCGCGAGTAGTAAATTTATCTGTACCCCCCGGTGCAGTTGTTCGTTTTGATAATTTCAATTTCATATGTTTGTTTGCAAAGTCCTCCCGCTTAGGCGAGGCAAAGCCCTTCCGTGAGGGTTCATCGAGGGAACGGTGCACAAGCTAGGCCTTTTAAGTGCCTGGACGGTCTTGTCGGGAGTGCATAACTCGTTTCCAAAGAACGAGCCAGTGGCTCATCATCAGGAGACGTTGCGGAGGGGACGATTATGCCCGTGTTATGTAAGCGACCATTCGGCTGCCCGGCTAGACGCAGCTCGTTATTTGCTAAGAGGGGGATATGCAGAAAGACTCCTGGGGTTAGAATCAATAGGTCGACGGTATAATATGTCTCTCAATCTTCAAAGTAACGTTCGTTATTCAGGCAAAAAGCAACCAACCTCGCGTAGCTAACTCGGCAATATCGAATAGGTTTATAGGGTTAGGGGCAACGGGGTTAGAAAGAAGCCAACAAGAAGAAAGAACTCAAGAAAGAAGCGAAGAAAGAAAAAAGAAGCGTTTGAATGATGAATGTATGTTGAATGATTGTGACTAATCAAAAAATTCCCTTTCAGCCCTTTTTTTCAGCTCATCAACATCATCTTCAGGACGTAAGTTAACTAAAAACTTCTTCTTTTTCAGGTTTCTAATCTATTTGTTTTTTTTTGTCTGTTCACAGGTCGTAGCTGAGGTAAAAACTTTGTTTTATTTTTTAAAATTAGTATTAAATTATTTCCTGATATTTAAATTATAATTGTACTAATATTTGTGTGTTTTTATTAATCTCAGGACCTGGAGCAGTAGTTGGAGGATCGCACTAGTTGCAAAGAACGATGAGCAGCAGTCCAAAAATCATCAAGCATCAGCTGAGCTATCATCGTTGGAGCAACCACCGTGGGAGCAGCCTCCGCTGGAACTAAAAAAACTTTCCTTTCAGGTTTCTTTTTCAGGTCATTGCCATGACCACAACATCAGGACGTAATAATAACTAAAAAAATTGCAATATTATAAATTTCTAATCTTTTCTGAATGTATTACAGTTCGCCCAGCAGCTGAAGAACACATTTGCAGCTGCAGAGGATCATGATCAACACAGCAGTAGCAGAGCTCCTACAGCGTGATACCTGCAACTTCAGAGGCAGCCATGGTAAGAGGAGCTAAAGATGATCCAAAAAATTTGATTGGATCAGCCTGCAGCTTGCAGAGTTTAAGTAAGAATAATTTATTATGCTGTATAATTCAAATTAATATTTATTGTTGATGCTAATGTATTGCTTCTTTTTGTTACAGTTGTTGCAGATTATGAAATGTGACATCACAAAATTCAGGATTCCTTCCACCCCTTGTCACACAATGTGAAATTTCGTCGACCCCGTCTCTCCTCCCTAATATGTGACGTAATTTATGAATGGCCCCTTTCCGCAGAATTCTTCTCTTTTCTCCAAGCCAGCAATTGCCTGGAGGCGAAGCGCGACTCAAAAATATTTTCAAATTCCCTTCTCTACCTGTTGTACTTTTTTCTAATTATCAAATAAACTTCTCCTAAATGTTATATTGTTTTATTTTTGTTATTAATCTTAGAAATGGCGCAAAAGCTTGAATTGATGCAAAAGTATTAAATCAGAGTAGTTATAGGGTAAGGCCCTCAGGAATCCAATAAATTTTGTTCATATTATATTTCGAACGTTTCGAAATATAAAAATATAATATGAATAACATTTATTGGATTCCTGAGGGCCTTATCCTAACTACTCTAATCATTATTGGATCCTTCACACTATTTTTATTAAGTATTAAATCAAATAAATGATTGAAAAAAGTTCAAGATTGCCTTTAATAACAGTAAATTTGATTTCGATAAATCCCTATTTTATAGATAGTAAAGTGTTGTATGTGTCATTTAAAAATCTAAAATAATTTGATGAAACAATTAATTTTAAGTAAAATATGATTTTTTGAAGTATAATCTACAAAAATTTTGTGTTAGGTACCCTGAATTTTATTCTGGCTAAATAAAATACAGTCGTATAATATAATTGATAGAGCGTTATTAAAAATATAAAAATTCGCAATAAATCTTTAATAATAATAGTAATCATTATTTAAATTTTCACTGGCGTATTCAGCTTTGCTCCCTGAGGGCTTAGCGATTGGCGCTGTCGTGGCAGGAATAGGCGGTGGAGGATTTGGAGCAGCAGCAGTACAGATTGTTGAGCAAGTTGGCTCAATCTTTGCTTCCTGAACCGACCATTGTTCGTTGAGCTGCAAGCTCTCCAGCTACTTCTAAAGCGGCTTAATTCGTGTGATCTACTATTACTTGCGCTGCGTTTAAAGCTCCTTGGATAACGTTCACCTGAGAACGTTGAGAATCATTATTATTATTTTATTGAAGGATTCTAGTTTAAATACCTGATGTTGGGCTTTGACCTTTGATTAATTGCTGATATTCTCCGTCGAGTGCAACTTTACTCTAAATTGTAGTTCAATTCCTTGCAGAATGATTTGTTTTCCTGCAAGAGCTGCCTGTGCAGTCGCAGAAGCTTCTGCAGCAGCTTGAGCCAGAGTATTTTTTGCTACAAAAGCAGCTTGTTTAGCAGCTGCATATTGGTTATTGTTAGCTGTATTAGCTTGATCAGCGGAACCTTGAGCAATTTGTCGAAGAACTGCTCCTTTGTTTGCCAGCATCGCCAACAAGATTTAGAGAACTTTTGGGTGATTTAGAAGAGGAATTATCTCCTCCAGTAGCTGCGGTGCTACGCTTCTCATATGTAGAGCTAGGTGTCGCTTCTCTGTTGAAAAAGTCTATATATATATATATGGCAAGAGAATGGTTCTGCTTGTGCTTCTTGATTTTAGCAAAGCATTTGACTCTCTGAACCATAATCTCTTACTTGCCAAATTAAAACATCTAGGTTTCGCTGAAAACAGTCTACAACTAGCAAGGAGCTACTTCTTTAACAGACGCCAGTGTGTTAAAATTAATCATGATCTTTCGGTAATAACTCAAGGTATAGCCCAAGGCTCAATATATGGACCTCTCTATTCTATCTACACGTTTGACATCTGCAAAATTGTTGAATATGTAGATTTTCATGTGTATGCTGATGATACCCAGTTAAACTTACCCTTTGATGCTCACAATTCTGAAGAAGCTGTCGCGTGTATATGTGAAGATTTGCAAAGCTTGGCTTATCATGCAAAAACTCACTGCCTTATTATCAATGAAGAAAAATCAGCTGCCCTTCTCTTGGGCCAGGCACACAATACTTGCTTGGAAATGACCTGCTACATGCCAAATTAAATAATACTAGAATAAATATAGTATCTGATGTGAAGAATTTGGGGTTGTTAATCGATGCAGAATTGCGTTTCAGAGAATATAAGACTTTGTTGATTGAAAAAGCGTACCTTGCACTAAAAAAATCTGAATATAAATCGTTTTGTACTATTTAAGAAATACCGTAAAATACTTGCAGATTCGTATGTACTTTCTGTATTCGATTATTGTGATGTGATCTACGGGCCCTGCCTAACTATGCGAGATAGGCAAAAAATACAGAAAGTAAAATAGCTGTGTTCGCTTCATATTATCTGCTCCAGATATGAAAGAACTTCGAAGCTCATCATCTCGTTTGTCTTTACCCATGTTCAGCCGTATATTGCTGCTAAAATTGTGCACAGATCTAAAATGCATAACAGATTATTAAGAAATAATTCCAGTATCCACACTGTCACTCACCGTATATCTTTCAGTTATAATTACGTCAATGTTTATAATAATATTCCACATAATCACAAACTTCTGATAAGAATTCTTTCACAATTCATTTTGTACGAAAACCAAATCTTCATCCTCAAGCTCTACCTGAATAAGGTCGTCATATTTTGAATACGTATTCATGGATGATAAATTAAACTTTATCGCGGTAAACAATACAAATTGCATCAAATAGGCTGAAATCCAGTCTATATGTCATGCTAGCTGTCAAATTATAGAACATTTTGAGGGTCATTTGTTTTTATTGAAGGAATGTTTGAGATTCACTGTTTGCAATTACAGCATAGAATTAACGACTGATTCTGAAGTGCGCATGCGCGAGTTGAGAATTAATTAAAATTTAGAAACGTTTAAAGCACTATAAATAGCTATAAATTACAAATCCTGCTTCGTACAAGCATGTATGTTAAATAGACATTTTGTTTTAATATCTATTATAAAAATTTATAACAATTAATTTTAATTTTTAATACATTACTGGACGTACATGTAAGTGTTACTTCGTACGATTCAATTCGATCTTCTTTTTTCAATTTCGTGTTTGTTGACAGACGCTTTTCGCTTTGATCGGTTTTAGTAATTTGTTGTAGTTTTTCCGTTATTTCGGGGTTAATTGGGGTGTAATAGGGGTAAATAACTCGTGGTTAACGTAGAGATAAATTTTTACGGCGTCACTTCTGATAAATGTTTCCAAATTTTGTTCGTAAAATTATGTGATTTTTGCGTTCGGTTATCGCGTTGAAACAACAGGCGTGTTTCTTCGACAATCATACTGTGAATCTCAGGATCATATTCGTTGTATATGAATCATGATTATTATTTGAAGCAAGAAAACAACTAGCTACGAATCATGGGTCATATTTTGATTTGAGAATATTTATATATTCGTTTTAAAAAATATATTTTATAACTATGATTTTTGGCGATTTTTTCTCTTGTAATTGGTTGAAATATCAGAATTTTTCAGCTATAATTTTTATTATAATCCATTAAATAGTTTGTTTTTCATGAACTATTTATTATTGCATGATTATTCGTATATTCATCCCTTCATATTAGATGCGGGATGTACATTTATTGTTTTACCAACGATTTTCTTGTTGTGTTCTTTCCGCCATATTTCAAATTTACACAGATTCTGTTATTGCAATCATCGTGAACATGCAAAAAGTCCGATTCAGAAGGGTAAGGGGATTGTCACTTTGTGATCACAAAGTGAAGAAGTGGGGATAACGAATAACGACCAAAGAAACATGATTCACAGAATTATGAAGACTTATATCACTTAGATTGCCCGAAGAAACACGCCTCATATCGTTTTTTGGTTTAGTTTGTGATTCACGTTACTTTGGGGATTTGGAGGCATATTATGGGTGAATTTAGCTCGGTTTAACGTAAATTTAAATTGGGATATCGCGATTAATTTTTTTTTGCGTGCACCCTTCTGGTGCACGTGCACTTGTTCGTTTTGCTATCAAGTATTTTTTTTTTGCAAAGTCCTCCCACTTAGGCGAGGCAAAGCCCTTCCGTTAGGGCTCAACGAGGGATCGGTGCACAAGCTAGGCCTTTTAAGTGCCTGGACGGTCTTGTCGGGAGTGCATAACTCGTGTCTGAAAAGAGCGGGCCCGAGGGGCCCAACACCACGAGAAGCTGCGGATCAGACAGTTATGCCCGCGTTTGTAAGCGACCATTCGGCTGCCCGGCTAGACGCAGCTCGTAATTTGCTAATAGGGGGATATCCGAAATCCTTCTAGGGTTAGAATCAATAGGTCGGCGATATAATATGCCTCTCAATCTTTAAAGTAACGTTCGTTATTTAGACAAAAAGTCACCAAATTCGCGTAACTAACTCGGCAATATCGGTTAGGTTTATAGGGTTAGGGGCAACGGGGTTAGAAAGAAGCCAACAAGAAGAAAGAAGCGAAGAGAGAAAAAAGAAAAAGAAGCGTTTGAATGATGAATGTATGTTGAATGAGTGTGACTAATCTAAAAATTCCCTTTCAGCCCTTTTTTTCAGCTCATCAACATCATCTTCAGGACGTAAGTTAATTAAAAACTTTTTCTTTTTCAGGTTTCTAATCTATTTGTTTTTTTTTGTCTGTTCACAGGTCGTAGCTGAGGTATAAACTTTGTTTTATTTTTTTAAATTAGTGTTAAATTATTTCCTGATATTTAAATTATAATTGTACTAATATTTGTGTGTTTTTATTAATCTCAGGACCTGGAGCAGTAGTTGGAGGATCGCACCAGTTGCAGAGCAAAAGCAGCAGTCCACGAATCATCAAGCATCAGCTGAGCTACCATCGTTGGAGCAACCACCGTGGGAGCAGCCTCCGCTGGAACTAATCAAACTTTCCTTTCAGGTTTCTTTTTCAGGTCATTGCCATCACCACAACATCAGTTGGAGGATCGCATCAGTTGGAGGATCGCACCAGTTGCAGAGAACGATCAGCAGTCCACGAATCATCAGTTGGAGGATCGCACCAGTTGCAGAGAACGATCAGCAGTCCACGAATCATCAAGCATCAGCTGAGCTACCATCGTTGGAGCAACCACCGTGGGAGCAGCCTCCGCTGGAACTAAAAAAACTTTCCTTTCAGGTTTCTTTTTCAGGTCATTGCCATGACCACAACATCAGGACGTAATAATAACTAAAAAAATTGCAATATTATAAATTTCTATTTTTTTCTGAATGTATTACAGTTCGCCCAGCAGCTGAAGAACACATTTGCAGCTGCAGAGGATCATGATCAACACAGCAGTAGCAGAGCTCCTACAGCGTGATACCTGCAACTTCAGAGGCAGCCATGGTAAGAGGAGCTAAAGATGATCCAAAAAATTTGATTGGATCAGCCTGCAGCTTGCAGAGTTTAAGTAAGAATAATTTATTATGCTTAATAATTCAAATTAATATTTATTGTTGATGCTAATGTATTGCTTCTTTTTGTTACAGTTGTTGCAGATTATGAAATATGACATCACAAAATTCAGGATTCCTTCCACCCCTTGTCACACAATGTGAAATTTCGTCGACCCCGTCTCTCCTCCCTAATATGTGACGTAATTTATGAATGGCCCCTTTCCGCAGAATTCTTCTCTTTTCTCCAAGCCAGCAATTGCCTGGAGGCGAAGCGCGACTCAAAAATATTTTCAAATTCCCTTCTCTACCTGTTGTACTTTTTTCTAATTATCAAATAAACTTCTCCTAAATGTTATATTGTTTTATTTTTAATATTAATGTTGATATTGACGCAAAAGTATCGAATCAAATAGATGTGGTAAGTGAGCCCTTTCCAATGATCCTAATGCCTAGGCTCCACGACCCTGTCGAATCAATTAAGGACTAATTTTGTGACTATAAGACATCAATAAAAACGAAAACTTTACTAGAAACATTTTTAATTGTGTATTGATCAATTTAAAGTAAAATGGCTAATAATTTTTGAACGGCTCAACAAATCATTCACACATTATACTTGTATCCATCTACTATTAGTTGGCCAATTCGAATTAATCGCTTCCTATTCTAATTATACGAATAAAAATCTATACGAAAATATAATAATAAGTCAACACCAATTATTCTATTCCGTACCTCTTCAGCGGAAGCTGTCAGTTTTAACTTAACTGGCGATCGACGCATCGCTTGCCGGCATTGTATTTATCTGAATATTTCTTGAATCATTACATGAATAATCAATATATACTATAAAACTTTCTTAGATTTCGTTATAGAGTTTATTATTGATCAAAAATAATTTATAAAACATTAAAGAAGCTCATAATATTCGGTTTTATTTATGTCAGCACCAATATTCTTTGCGATACAACTAGTTCAGTCATTTTGTCAGAGATGGCAGCACCTAGCACGTTTTGGAAGTAAATTTTATTAATAATAAAAAACAGCAACTATTTGGCATATTTATTCAACTCAAAGTGTTTTAAATACTCTATTTTGATTAAATTCATTGTTTTTGAAGGATTAACTCAACAAATAATCTTTTATTCAATAAATACTTTTTTGTTGGCACTCATTGACAGGTGCTGCCGCTTGCGGAGAAATTTTGAACTTTACTCCTGATGTTTAAAATTAAACAAGAATAAAATACAAACATAAAATTTATTGTTATAATATATTTAAATTGCAACAATACAATCCAATAAATGAAAACTAAATATTTTGTTTTGGTCAAACGGTTCATTTTATCAAAAAAATTGTAGGGAGCCCAGATTAGTATATTATTTTCTGCTGTATTATTTTAAAAATGAATAAAACAAAATTGATGTTTTATTGCAGGATATATTTTATTATTCATACAATAAATGGTTTTTATGATGACTAGCACCCTTTGGGCAAACGAAAAAAGGGTTTTCAATTTGTTAAAAACTTGTATTGCGGGTTGCCCGCCTATTCACTTATATTTAAATTTCAATTTACAAATACAATAATTGAATATTCTTTATTTTTGACTGAAAAAAAATATAGGTTTTCAAAATAAATAAAATACATTTAATTTTGTGGGAAAGGTTTTATTTGTTAATTTTAAAATAAGTTACAGAACAAGGACCATTTTAAGCCTAACTACTTCTGAAAAGAATTAAAATAGGTTTTAGAAATAAAACAACTGTAAATTTTGTGGAAATGACTTTATTTTGGGAATTAGGAAAGGGTACAAAGGTTCGAAGATTAATTGTTGATTACACGATGCTGTTGTGATGTTGCAAGTCTTGTCCGCGATGCTGTTGCGTTTTTGTAAGCCTTGTTCGTCCCCAGGCAATGACTAAGGGGAAAGAGACGAACTCTTCTCCGAGAATTCTCCCTTTGGGTCTAGGAAAACCCCAGCGAAACCTAGACCAGAGAAGTGGCTTCTTCGCTCGCTGCAACTGAAACAACAAAATAATTATAACAAGTCGGAGAATTTAAAAAGAAATTAAACTCACTTGAACTTTGCAAGCGGCGGACAAAATTAATCAGTTGACTTCTTTGAAGTTGAGTTGAATTGGGGACTGGAAGAGTTGCTACTGATGTGTTGATCTTCTGCAGTTACTGGATGACTTCTTGGACGGCTGCTGGGCTCTGGTTCTGCTGCTACTGGAGGACTTCTTGGACGGCTGCTGGGCTCTGATTCTGTTGCTGGGCTCTGATTTTGCAGCTGGTTTCTGATTCTACTACTGGGTTCTAATTCTGTTGCTGCGCTCTAATTTTGCTGCTGGGCTCTAGTTCTGCTGCTAGGCTGTGATCTTACTGCTGGGCTCTTATTCTGCTTCTGAGGTCTGATTCTGCTACTGGGCTCTGGTTCCGCTGCTGGATGGCCTAAAAACATAAAAAATACAAATAAATTTTTAAGTTGAAGATGAGTAATTTACGTGTTTAGCAATAGTAAAAAACAGTTATATAAATGCGCAATATTATATTACCTAGCTGATGATGCGATGATGTTATGAAGATCCACGGCCGGCGACCTGAAACAGAAACTTAAAACAAATTTTGGTGAATCACATTCAACAAAACAAATATTGAGAGTTGATTTTGGCTGCTGGGCTCATCCTCAGCTCCTCCCACGATGTCCATTCCCTCGATGTCCAATCCCTCGATGTCCACCTCATCAGCTGGGCTCATCCTCTGCAAATGATCTGAAAAAATACAAATTAATTAGAAATTTGCAAAAAAGCAATACAAAATAGCTGAAAAAAATTGATTAGAACCTGAAAAGCAAAGTTTATTAGTCAACTTACGTCCTGTTGTTAATTTGTTGGAGGTGGTAATGATGAATTGTAGAAGCTGAAAGGGAATTTTTATTAGTCACATTCATTCAACATTCGTTCAACTTTCAATCGTGTTGTGTATTTTGGTTAGTGTTCGAAGAGCTACGCGGCGTGTGATTGTTGCTTTATTATTTACCGAAGTTATTTTAAAAGTGCTCAATATATTATGCTACTGATATTGACTCTACTTTACTACCCCAATGAGTGCCTGAGCGCTCAGACACCCAAGCACCGGTGTGCTCGTCGTTTGCAAAGAAAAAATACGTTGTTTGAATACGTGGCCAATGCATATTCCGAGGCCCGCGATACCGCCTAATTACGCGATATGGTAACCTTAAGTATCGGTCTCAGCTAATGTTGTTTCTTGAACTTAATCAAGGACCCCCGCCAATTACCATATTTTCCGACTTCCGATAGGTACATATCGAGAGTATGCCGTTACTCCCTAATTAGATCGCTCGTTCGCCCTAGAACTCATTGCAACCCCACGCGGTGGTGTTCATCAGGGGGGGTGCCTCTCGTAGCGGTACCTACGTGTGCACCGATTCCCACGTTGGACCTTTCATTACAGGCCTTTGCAAAAAAACCAAGAAATTTTTTTTATTTATTACATAATAAAAGCAAAGACTAACATCGCAAATACGTGCCCCTAACGGACACGCAATGCGGAACAAATTCACCCCAATTTACATATTTAAATACACAAAATTTTGATCTCTACGTTAATAAGCAAAATTCACAACCCCAAATATAATGAAACACTTTTAAAATATATTTATTTTCAACGTATTTCGCGAGAACAGAGCAACGTACTTCTGTTCTATTCAATAGCGCAACAAAGAATGTGACAAAGAATAGCAGAACGCAACGATCTCCAACTCAATTTATTTTGAATCTACGAACTACGTTCGCCTGTCCATAATAAGCAATGCGTTAGAAAGAATACACAATATCAAAAGATACTTCGCAGCGCTTATACAGTTACAGCACAAAACCAAACCAAACAAGATTGTGCAATCTAAAACTTTAATTTAATTTGAAATTTATTTAAAATTGATGAATAAATTCGAATTTCGTATATTTAAAGAGTAAAAATATTCAATAAATATTAAAAAAAATAAATTTAAAGTGCATTTTGAATGCAAATTGCAATTTTGCAAAAATATTGTTCAATTTTATGTGATTATTTGTTGATAAATTATTTAAATTTTTTTAACCGTCTATTTTTTGATATAACAAGGTAGTTAAACCCCAAAGTATCTGATAATATTTTAAAACTGCTCAAGGGGTGTAGATTTATGCAGCCCCTAATCATAATTGGTACACGAGCCATGAATTGAAGAATTAAATATCTCAAAGACAGTTAATAATTTAATACATTTCACCGTTCGGAACAAACTATTTTTTTTTTCATATACCAGGAGTTGCAGAAAACTCAAATTGTAGGTACGCATTCAGGATGGATGTAGGTATATGCAAAATTATTGGCAGTCATTAATTATAACTGGTGCACGAGCTATAAATTTATGAATTAGATATTTTAAATCGGTTAATAATTTATTATATTGCACCACTTAAAATAAATATTTTTTTTGCGTATACCGGGGGTTGTAGAAAACTCAAATTGTGGGTACATACTCAAGAAGAATGTAGATACATGCAAAATAATTGACAATCATTAATTAAAATTGGTGGACGAGCTATAAATTTAAGGATCAAATATTTTAAAATACAATAATTTATTACATTTTATCCCTCGAAACAAACTATTTTTTTTGCATATACTGGGAGTTGCAGAAAAATCAAATTGATGGTACGAACTCAAGATAGATGTAAATATATGCAAAATTATTTGCAGTCATTTATCGTAATTGGTGCACGAGCTATAAATTTATGAATTAAATATTCTAGATTAGTTAATAATTTATTACAGTTCACCGTTCTAAACAAATTATTTTTTTGCGTATACCAAGTGTTGTAAGACACTCAAATTGTGGGTACGTACTCAGGATGGATATACGTAAATGCAGAATTATTTGTAGTCATTAATAGTAATTGGTGCACGAGCTATAAATTTAATAATTGAATATTTTTAGAAATTATCTTTCACCGTTCGAAACATTTTTTTTTTTGCTTATACCAGGTGTTGTAGGAAACTCGAATTGTAGGTACGTACTCATGATGGATGTACGTATATGCAAAATTATTTATAGTCATTAATAGTGATTGGCGGACGAGCTATAAATTTGAGAATTGAATATTCTAAGAAACAATTAAATTTATTACCTTTCACCGTTCGAAATAAATATTTTTTGGTAATTGAATATTCATCTTGGGAACGTCATTTCGGAAACGCTCCCGAGATAAATGAAATAAATTATATAGTAAATCAAAAATTATTGCAACTAATCCAAAATATTTTTCCTATGGCATATAATACTAAAGTTATTAGTACTTTCATAAATTTATGATTTTCTTTTAAATAAGGGCTTTACTCAAAAAATTTCACTTGAAGTACTCCACTTATTTTCCAAAAATAATATGACTTTACTCGAATTTTTTTCGCTTCCCGTACTCATTTTCGAGTAAAGAACTTGTAATATCTATTATTCTAAAGCAATAAGGAGATAATAGAAAAATATCTTAAAAAATTTTGTGTTAGGTACCCTGAATTTTATTCTGGCTAAATAAAATACAGTCGCATAATATAATTAAAAGAGCGTTATTAAAAATATAGAAATTCGCAATAAATCTTTAATAATAATAGTAATCATTATTTAAATTTTCACTGGCGTATTCAGCTTTGCTCCCTGAGGGCTTAGCGGTTGGCGCTGTCGTGGCAGGAATAGGCGGTGGAGGATTTGGAGCAGCAGCAGTGCAGATTGTTGAGCAAGTTGGCTCAATCTCTGCTTCCTGAACCGACCATTGTTCGTTGAGCTGCAAGCTCTCCAGCTGCTTCTAAAGCGGCTTAATTCGTGTGATCTACTATTACTTGCGCTGCGTTTGAAGCTCCTTGAATAACGTTCACCTGAGAACGTTGAGAATCATTATTATTATTTTATTGAAGGATTCTAGTTTACATACCTTATGTTGGGCTTTGACCTTTGATTAATTGCTGATTTTCTCCGTCGAGTGCAACTTTACTCTAAATTGTAGTTCAATTCCTTGCAGAATGATTTGTTTTCCTGCAAGAGCTGCCTGTGCAGTCGCAGAAGCTTCTGCAGCAGCTTGAGCCAGAGTATTTTTTGCTACAAAAGCAGCTTGTTTAGCAGCTGCATATTGGTTATTGTTAGCTGTATTAGCTTGATCAGCGGAACCTTGAGCAATTTGTCGAAGAACTGCTCCTTTGTTTGCCAGCATCGCCAACAAGATTTAGAGAACTTTTGGGTGATTCAGAAGAGGAATCATCTCCTCCAGTAGCTGCGGTGCTACGCTTCTCATATGTAGAGCTAGGTGTCGCTTCTCTGTTGAAAAAGTCTATATATATATATGGTAAGAGAATGGTTCTGCTTGTGCTTCTTGATTTTAGCAAAGCATTTGACTCTCTGAACCATAATCTCTTACTTGCCAAATTAAAACATCTAGGTTTCGCTGAAAACAGTCTACAACTAGCAAGGAGCTACTTCTTTAACAGACGCCAGTGTGTTAAAATTAATCATGATCTTTCGGTAATAACTCAAGGTATAGCCCAAGGCTCAATATATGGACCTCTCTATTCTATCTACACGTTTGACATCTGCAAAATTGTTGAATATGTAGATTTTCATGTGTATGCTGATGATACCCAGTTAAACTTACCCTTTGATGCTCACAATTCTGAAGAAGCTGTCGCGTGTATATGTGAAGATTTGCAAAGCTTGGCTTATCATGCAAAAACTCACTGCCTTATTATCAATGAAGAAAAATCAGCTGCCCTTCTCTTGGGCCAGGCACACAATACTTGCTTGGAAATGACCTGCTACATGCCAAATTAAATAATACTAGAATAAATATAGTATCTGATGTGAAGAATTTGGGGTTGTTAATCGATGCAGAATTGCGTTTCAGAGAATATAAGACTTTGTTGATTGAAAAAGCGTACCTTGCACTAAAAAAATCTGAATATAAATCGTTTTGTACTATTTAAGAAATACCGTAAAATACTTGCAGATTCGTATGTACTTTCTGTATTCGATTATTGTGATGTGATCTACGGGCCCTGCCTAACTATGCGAGATAGGCAAAAAATACAGAAAGTAAAATAGCTGTGTTCGCTTCATATTATCTGCTCCAGATATGAAAGAACTTCGAAGCTCATCATCTCGTTTGTCTTTACCCATGTTCAGCCGTATATTGCTGCTAAAATTGTGCACAGATCTAAAATGCATAACAGATTATTAAGAAATAATTCCAGTATCCACACTGTCACTCACCGTATATCTTTCAGTTATAATTACGTCAATGTTTATAATAATATTCCACATAATCACAAACTTCTGATAAGAATTCTTTCACAATTCATTTTGTACGAAAACCAAATCTTCATCCTCAAGCTCTACCTGAATAAGGTCGTCATATTTTGAATACGTATTCATGGATGATAAATTAAACTTTATCGCGGTAAACAATACAAATTGCATCAAATAGGCTGAAATCCAGTCTATATTTCATGCTAGCTGTCAAATTATAGAACATTTTGAGGGTCATTTGTTTTTATTGAAGGAATGTTTGAGATTCACTGTTTGCAATTACAGCATAGAATTAACGACTGATTCTAAAGTGCGCATGCGCGAGTTGAGAATTAATTAAAATTTAGAAACGTTTAAAGCACTATAAATAGCTATAAATTACAAATCCTGCTTCGTACAAGCATGTATGTTAAATAGACATTTTGTTTTAATATCTATTATAAAAATTTATAACAATTTATTTTAATTTTTAATACATTACTGGACGTACGTGTAAGTGTTACTTCGTACGATTCAATTCGATCTTCTTTTTTCAATTTCGTGTTTGTTGACAGACGCTTTTCGCTTTGATCGGTTTTAGTAATTTGTTGTAGTTTTTCCGTTATTTCGGGGTTAATTGGGGTGTAATAGGGGTAAATAACTCGTGGTTAACGTAGAGATAAATTTTTACGGCGTCACTTCTGATAAATGTTTCCAAATTTTGTTCGTAAAATTATGTGATTTTTGCGTTCGGTTATCGCGTTGAAACAACATCGTTTTTTGGTTTAGCTCGTGTTTCACGTTACTTTGGAGATTTGGAGGCATATTATGGGTGAATTTAGCTCGGTTTAACGTAAATTTAAATTGGGATATCGCGATTAATTTTTTTTTGCGTGCACCCTTCTGGTGCACGTGCACTTGTTCGTTTTGCTATCAAGTATTTTTTTTTTGCAAAGTCCTCCCACTTAGGCGAGGCAAAGCCCTTCCGTTAGGGCTCAACGAGGGATCGGTGCACAAGCTAGGCCTTTTAAGTGCCTGGACGGTCTTGTCGGGAGTGCATAACTCGTGTCTGAAAAGAGCGGGCCCGAGGGGCCCAACACCACGAGAAGCTGCGGATCAGACAGTTATGCCCGCGTTTGTAAGCGACCATTCGGCTGCCCGGCTAGACGCAGCTCGTAATTTGCTAATAGGGGTATATCCGAAATCCTTCTAGGGTTAGAATCAATAGGTCGGCGATATAATATGCCTCTCAATCTTTAAAGTAACGTTCGTTATTTAGACAAAAAGTAACCAAATTCGCGTAACTAACTCGGCAATATCGGTTAGGTTTATAGGGTTAGGGGCAACGGGGTTAGAAAGAAGCCAACAAGAAGAAAGAAGCGAAGAGAGAAAAAAGAAAGAGAAGCGTTTGAATGATGAATGTATGTTGAATGAGTGTGACTAATCTAAAAATTCCCTTTCAGCCCTTTTTTTCAGCTCATCAACATCATCTTCAGGACGTAAGTTAATTAAAAACTTTTTCTTTTTCAGGTTTCTAATCTATTTGTTTTTTTTTTGTCTGTTCACAGGTCGTAGCTGAGGTATAAACTTTGTTTTATTTTTTTAAATTAGTGTTAAATTATTTCCTGATATTTAAATTATAATTGTACTAATATTTGTGTGTTTTTATTAATCTCAGGACCTGGAGCAGTAGTTGGAGGATCGCACCAGTTGCAGAGCAAAAGCAGCAGTCCACGAATCATCAAGCATCAGCTGAGCTACCATCGTTGGAGCAACCACCGTGGGAGCAGCCTCCGCTGGAACCAATCAAACTTCCTTTTCAGGTCATTGCAACCACCACAACATCAGGACGTAATAATAACTAAAAAAATTGCAATATTACAAATTTCTAATCTTTTCTGAATGTATTACAGCACGCCCAGCAGTTGAAGAATACATCAGCAGCTGCAGAGGATCAACAAAGCAGTAGCAGAGCTCATCTAGCGTGACACCTGCAACTTATTCAGGGGCAGCTATGGTAAAAGAAGCTCAGTCAAGATGATCCAGTTTGAAGATCGCAGCAGTTGGAGGATCGCATCAGTTGGAGGATCGCACCAGTTGCAGAGAAAGAGCAGCAGTCCACGAATCATCAAGCATCAGCTGAGCTACCATCGTTGGAACAACCACCGTGGGAGCAGCCTCCGCTGGAACTGATCAAACTTCCTTTTCAGGTCGTTGCCATCACCACAACATCAGGACGTAATAATAAATAATATTGCAATATCACAAATTTCTAATGTTTTTCTGAATGTATTACAGTTCGCCCAGCAGCTGAAGAACACATCAGCAGCTGAAGAAAACATCAGCAGCTGCAGAAGATCAACAAAGCAGTAGCAGAGCTCATCTAGCGTGATACCTGCAACTTGATAAAAGAAGCTCAAGATGATCCAACAACTTCGAATGGATCAGCCCGCAGCTCCATAAATAACATCACACGTATTTTATAATTTTTTGACATCTTTCCCCCTTGTCAGAGCTGGTCACATTTGTGAGACTCCCCCCTCGCAAATGTGACGTTACATATTTTGCAATGTTACACCTAAAAAATAGAGTAGAAATATTTCCAAGTTTTTCGTTAATAGTTCAAATTTCGTGTTTCAATACTTGTAAAAGCTGGTTACATTTGTGAGACTCCCCCCTCGCAAGTGTGACGTTACAGTTTTTGCAATGTTACTCCTAAAAAATAGATAATTAAAATTTCGTGTTTCAATACTTGTAAAAGTTGGTTACATTTGTGAGACTCCCCCCTCCCAAATGTGACGTTACATATTTTGCAATGTTACACCTAAAAAACAAATAGAGTTGGAAATATTTTCAAGTTTTTCGTTAATAGTTCCCCCCCCCCCCCTCCTTAACGTGTGATGTTATTTATCGATGGCCCCTTGCCGAAGAATTCATCTCTCACCCCCAAGTCAGCCATTGCCTGGAGGCGAAGCGCAACTCAAAAATATTCTCCAATCTTCTGTACTTATTGTACCTTCTTCTTACCAAATAAACTTCTTCAAAATGTTATATTGTTTCATTTTTAATATTAATCTTAATATTAACGCAGAAGTATCAAATCAAATAGATGATTTGATTTGATACTTCTGCGTTAATGTTTACGTACTTAAATAATTTTGTAATTCAACTAAGTTTTATTAATTTTTTCCTGTTTTTATTTTTGGTTTTAGAAAAAATGTTATATGACTTGTTTCATAAACTCTTAAGACACGCGTTGCTAAAAAAAATCAACAATATAAAGTGGCACTTTTAGATTGGTTTTTATTATGTGGAAAATTAATTTATGTTGTAAATATAAAAAGTTGTATTCAATTTTAAGTTGAAAAATTTCCTTGAAGTACCTAGCACATTTGTGTATAAAGAAAAAAAATCGATTCAATAGATAAGAAGAGAGCATGCAAGAGATATTTGTATTGATGTACCTGAGGAATGGAGGCCAAGAATCCAAAAATAGATGTAAAACAACTTTTAAGAGTTAGATGTATAAGAACTACAAGAAAAGTTTAAAAGGAAGAGTCAATACTTTCAATAAGCTACCGATTATTTTACTTATTTATTTATTTATTCTCGAGGAAAATGTTTACATTTTGTAGGATCATAAAAGCATCTCTCTATGAGATAGATTTAAATTTATTTTTATATAGTTAAGGCTTTTGACTCCTTTATATTCACTGGAAGATAAGCACAGGAATTGAGTCAATATTTTCAAAAACCATCGTACCAATTCAGTGCCATCGATAGAAGATTCATTTAAAAATTATCTTTCAGCTTTCTGTTTCAGTTCATCATCAACATGTTTATAGATCATTTGCTGAGGATAAACCAAGAGGCTAAAGAAGGCAGAGGATTTCAATAGGATTCGAACTTCCCACATACCCGAAGTAGCTTGGACACCTGGAGCAGTTCGTGTTTTAATACTTAGATATATTAGATTTTGTCACACAATGTCAAAATTTGTCGACGTTATTTATGAATGGCCCCTTTCCGAAGAATTTGTCTCTTTCCCCCAAACCAGCCATTGCCTGGAGGCGAAGCGCGACTCAAAAATATTCCCCAATTCCCTTCTCTACCCGTTGTACTTTTTCCTATTTATCAAATAAACTTCTCCCAAATGTTATATTGTTTTATTGTAATGAAACGATTGGTTTTAAAATAAATATAATTTTTTGAAGTAATATTTTCAAAAATTTTGAATCAGGTACCCTGAATTTTATTCTGACTAAATAAAATACAGTCGCATAATATAAATTTAAAAAGAGCTTTATTAAAAATATAAAAATTCGCAATAAATCTTTAATAATAATAGTATTCATTATTTAAATTTTCACTTGCGTATCCAGCTTCGCTCCCTGATGGTTTAGCAGTTGGCAGGAATAGGTGGTGGAGGAGGTGGAGCAGTAGCAGCTGCTGCGGCATTTTGCGCTTACTGTGCAGATTGTTGAACCTGTTGGGCAGCTTGCTGAGTAGCTTCAAAATCGATTCTAACATTTTTTAGCGTCTCAACAAGTTGGCTCAATCTTTGCTGAGCTGAACTGACCATTGCTCGTTGAGCTGCAAGCTCTCCAGCTGCTTCTGAAGGGCTTGATTCGTGTGATCTGCTGTCACTTGCGCTGCGTTTAAAGCTGCTTGGATAACGTTCACCTGAGAACGTTGAAAATCGTTATTATTATTTTATTGAAGGATTAGTTTACATACCTGATGTTGGGCTTGTTGGGAAGCTTGTTGAGTAGCATCAGTTACTCTTTGACCTTGCATTAATTGCTGATTTTCCAAATTTGTGAAAAGTACTCATTAAAATCATTGGTCCATCCGCGTTTTAGACTCCTTTTTCCAACAAAAAATTGTCCCAAAATATTTTTAGCACTGCCATTGAATTATAATAGAAACTTTTCAACTTTAGACTTTTGGACTGTCAAATACAGAGAAAATACGAAAATATAAGTATTGTTATTTGAACGTCAAAACTTTACCATACTGTGGTTGTTCTATATTACCGACATAGAAATATGAAATATAAAAAATTTATTTAAATAAATCAATTTATTTTTGTAAATATCATTTATATTGGAATTTTGCTTGAATATAGCTTATATTAATTTATAATAATTTAATTAAATTTTTAATACAATACTGGACGTACGTTGTATGTCTTGCTTCATACGATTTAATTTGATCTTGTTTTTGTTTTGTCAACAAACACATTTCTTTTCGGTTTTAATCGCGTAGTTTTAGTGTCGTTTCTTGTATTTAATTCGTTACTACGGGGTTGATTGGGGTGTCTAAGGGGTAAATAGCTCGTGGTTAACGTAGTTTGATTTAATTTGGGAGTCGCGAGTAGTAAATTTATCTGTACCCCCCGGTGCAGTTGTTCGTTTTGATAATTTCAATTTCATATGTTTGTTTGCAAAGTCCTCCCGCTTAGGCGAGGCAAAGCCCTTCCGTAAGGGTTCATCGAGGGAACGGTGCACAAGCTAGGCCTTTTAAGTGCCTGGACGGTCTTGTCGGGAGTGCATAACTCGTTTCCAAAGAACGAGCCAGTTGCTCATCATCAGGAGACGTTGCGGAGGGGACGATTATGCCCGTGTTATGTAAGCGACCATTCGGCTGTCCGGCTAGACACAGCTCGTTATTTGCTGAGAGGGGGATATGCAGAAAGACTCCTGGGGTGTAGATTCCGTAGGCCAATAGAAAAACACTCCACCAATTTTGTAGTAACGCTCACGGTATCGCGTTAAATCAACATAATTTTTGTGTAGCTCGTGTTTTATGTTACTTTGAGGGTTTGGGGGCATATAAATGGTGAAACTAGCTCGGTTTAACGTAAATTTAAATTGGGATATCGCGATCAGTTTTTTTGCGTGCACCCTTCCGGTGCACGTGAACTTGTTCGTTTTGCTATCAAGTGTTTTTTTTAATTTTTGAAAAGTCCTCCCACTTAGGCGAGGCAAAGCCCTTCCGTTAAGGGTTCAACGAGGGATCGGTGCACAAGCTAGGCCTTTTAAGTGCCTGGACGGTCTTGTCGGGAGTGCATAACTCGTTTCCAAAGAACGAGCCAGTGGCTCATCATCAGGAGACGTTGCGGAGGGGACGATTATGCCCGTGTTATGTAAGCGACCATTCGGCTGCCCGGCTAGACGCAGCTCGTTATTTGCTAAGAGGGGGATATGCAGAAAGACTCCTGGGGTTAGAATCAATAGGTCGACGGTATAATATGTCTCTCAATCTTCAAAGTAACGTTCGTTATTCAGGCAAAAAGCAACCAACCTCGCGTAGCTAACTCGGCAATATCGAATAGGTTTATAGGGTTAGGGGCAACGGGGTTAGAAAGAAGCCAACAAGAAGAAAGAACTCAAGAAAGAAGCGAAGAAAGAAAAAAGAAGCGTTTGAATGATGAATGTATGTTGAATGATTGTGACTAATCAAAAAATTCCCTTTCAGCCCTTTTTTTCAGCTCATCAACATCATCTTCAGGACGTAAGTTAACTAAAAACTTCTTCTTTTTCAGGTTTCTAATCTATTTGTTTTTTTTTGTCTGTTCACAGGTCGTAGCTGAGGTAAAAACTTTGTTTTATTTTTTAAAATTAGTATTAAATTATTTCCTGATATTTAAATTATAATTGTACTAATATTTGTGTGTTTTTATTAATCTCAGGACCTGGAGCAGTAGTTGGAGGATCGCACTAGTTGCAAAGAACGATGAGCAGCAGTCCAAAAATCATCAAGCATCAGCTGAGCTATCATCGTTGGAGCAACCACCGTGGGAGCAGCCTCCGCTGGAACTAAAAAAACTTTCCTTTCAGGTTTCTTTTTCAGGTCATTGCCATGACCACAACATCAGGACGTAATAATAACTAAAAAAATTGCAATATTATAAATTTCTAATCTTTTCTGAATGTATTACAGTTCGCCCAGCAGCTGAAGAACACATTTGCAGCTGCAGAGGATCATGATCAACACAGCAGTAGCAGAGCTCCTACAGCGTGATACCTGCAACTTCAGAGGCAGCCATGGTAAGAGGAGCTAAAGATGATCCAAAAAATTTGATTGGATCAGCCTGCAGCTTGCAGAGTTTAAGTAAGAATAATTTATTATGCTTAATAATTCAAATTAATATTTATTGTTGATGCTAATGTATTGCTTCTTTTTGTTACAGTTGTTGCAGATTATGAAATGTGACATCACAAAATTCAGGATTCCTTCCACCCCTTGTCACACAATGTGAAATTTCGTCGACCCCGTCTCTCCTCCCTAATATGTGACGTAATTTATGAATGACCCCTTTCCGCAGAATTCTTCTCTTTTCTCCAATAGTGCGTTCGTTAATGCAGCTCGAGCGCAGAGCGTACAGAGCTTGGAGCTAAGTCACGTGATGTCAAATCACTCCATTTACGCCGTGAATTAAAGAACGATTCAACTGTCAAATATATCTAAAATTTAAAAATTATTAGGATGAGAACGGTCGGAAGATACAAATATGAGTAATTTATTAGTTCATGCGATTCAAATTGGTCATGAGTTAATTTTTGACGATAATAATGATGATGAAAATGGTGTATCTATTATTTATTAGGAAAAATAGAAAATTATGCAGAAGAAACTGTTCCTCGAGGTTAAGATAATCAATTTAAATCGTATTTTAGAATACAGCCAACAACATTCGAAGTATTGTTGACAAAACTACATACTTTTATTCATTTTAATGCAAAAACAAGGCATGAATTACAAATAGACAAACAAATAATGATAACATCTTGGTGTTTAGCAGACAAAGAATGTTTAGAACTTCGTCAAAAGATGCATAAGTTTGATTACAAACATAGCACAAATATAATAAGTTATTTTCTATCATTTTTGTTCATAAGTTCTTGTCAGGTTCGCGTACGTTTATAATTTGGCGCGATTTGAAGTATTCACTCCGCAAGCACCACCTCTTACGCTGGTGCATTGAGAGTGAGCTCCAAACACTCCACTCTGCTATTACCGAACGTTACTATTTCCGGTCTATCTCTGTACCATTTACGCTTTTTGCAATTAAAGAACGCAAAAGAGCAGATGGAGTGAAAAGATTTGCATTACCGAACGCACTACAAGCCAGCAATTGCCTGGAGGCGAAGCGCGACTCAAAAATATTTTCAAATTCCCTTCTCTACCTGTTGTACTTTTTTCTAATTATCAAATAAACTTCTCCTAAATGTTATATTGTTTTATTTTTGTTATTAATCTTAGAAATGGCGCAAAAGCTTGAATTGATGCAAAAGTATTAAATCAGAGTAGTTATAGGGTAAGGCCCTCAGGAATCCAATAAATTTTGTTCATATTATATTTCGAACGTTTCGAAATATAAAAATATAATATGAATAACATTTATTGGATTCCTGAGGGCCTTATCCTAACTACTCTAATCATTATTGGATCCTTCACACTATTTTTATTAAGTATTAAATCAAATAAATGATTGAAAAAAGTTCAAGATTGCCTTTAATAACAGTAAATTTGATTTCGATAAATCCCTATTTTATAGATAGTAAAGTGTTGTATGTGTCATTTAAAAATCTAAAATAATTTGATGAAACAATTAATTTTAAGTAAAATATAATTTTTTGAAGTAATATCTACAAAAATTTTGTGTTAGGTACCCTGAATTTTATTCTGGCTAAATAAAATACAGTCGTATAATATAATTGATAGAGCGTTATTAAAAATATAAAAATTCGCAATAAATCTTTAATAATAATAGTAATCATTATTTAAATTTTCACTGGCGTATTCAGCTTTGCTCCCTGAGGGCTTAGCGATTGGCGCTGTCGTGGCAGGAATAGGCGGTGGAGGATTTGGAGCAGCAGCAGTACAGATTGTTGAGCAAGTTGGCTCAATCTTTGCTTCCTGAACCGACCATTGTTCGTTGAGCTGCAAGCTCTCCAGCTACTTCTAAAGCGGCTTAATTCGTGTGATCTACTATTACTTGCGCTGCGTTTAAAGCTCCTTGGATAACGTTCACCTGAGAACGTTGAGAATCATTATTATTATTTTATTGAAGGATTCTAGTTTAAATACCTGATGTTGGGCTTTGACCTTTGATTAATTGCTGATATTCTCCGTCGAGTGCAACTTTACTCTAAATTGTAGTTCAATTCCTTGCAGAATGATTTGTTTTCCTGCAAGAGCTGCCTGTGCAGTCGCAGAAGCTTCTGCAGCAGCTTGAGCCAGAGTATTTTTTGCTACAAAAGCAGCTTGTTTAGCAGCTGCATATTGGTTATTGTTAGCTGTATTAGCTTGATCAGCGGAACCTTGAGCAATTTGTCGAAGAACTGCTCCTTTGTTTGCCAGCATCGCCAACAAGATTTAGAGAACTTTTGGGTGATTTAGAAGAGGAATTATCTCCTCCAGTAGCTGCGGTGCTACGCTTCTCATATGTAGAGCTAGGTGTCGCTTCTCTGTTGAAAAAGTCTATATATATATATATATGGCAAGAGAATGGTTCTGCTTGTGCTTCTTGATTTTAGCAAAGCATTTGACTCTCTGAACCATAATCTCTTACTTGCCAAATTAAAACATCTAGGTTTCGCTGAAAACAGTCTACAACTAGCAAGGAGCTACTTCTTTAACAGACGCCAGTGTGTTAAAATTAATCATGATCTTTCGGTAATAACTCAAGGTATAGCCCAAGGCTCAATATATGGACCTCTCTATTCTATCTACACGTTTGACATCTGCAAAATTGTTAAATATGTAAATTTTCATGTGTATGCTGATGATACCCAGTTAAACTTACCCTTTGATGCTCACAATTCTGAAGAAGCTGTCGCGTGTATATGTGAAGATTTGCAAAGCTTGGCTTATCATGCAAAAACTCACTGCCTTATTATCAATGAAGAAAAATCAGCTGCCCTTCTCTTGGGCCAGGCACACAATACTTGCTTGGAAATGACCTGCTACATGCCAAATTAAATAATACTAGAATAAATATAGTATCTGATGTGAAGAATTTGGGGTTGTTAATCGATGCAGAATTGCGTTTTAGAGAATATAAGACTTTGTTGATTGAAAAAGCGTACCTTGCACTAAAAAAATCTGAATATAAATCGTTTTGTACTATTTAAGAAATACCGTAAAATACTTGCAGATTCGTATGTACTTTCTGTATTCGATTATTGTGATGTGATCTACGGGCCCTGCCTAACTATGCGAGATAGGCAAAAAATACAGAAAGTAAAATAGCTGTGTTCGCTTCATATTATCTGCTCCAGATATGAAAGAACTTCGAAGCTCATCATCTCGCTTGTCTTTACCCATGTTCAGCCGTATATTGCTGCTAAAATTGTGCAGATCTAAAATGCATAACAGATTATTAAGAAATAATTCCAGTATCCACACTGTCACTCACCGTATATCTTTCAGTTATAATTACGTCAATGTTTATAATAATATTCCACATAATCACAAACTTCTGATAAGAATTCTTTCACAATTCATTTTGTACGAAAACCAAATCTTCATCCTCAAGCTCTACCTGAATAAGGTCGTCATATTTTGAATACGTATTCATGGATGATAAATTAAACTTTATCGCGGTAAACAATACAAATTGCATCAAATAGGCTGAAATCCAGTCTATATTTCATGCTAGCTGTCAAATTATAGAACATTTTGAGGGTCATTTGTTTTTATTGAAGGAATGTTTGAGATTCACTGTTTGCAATTACAGCATAGAATTAACGACTGATTCTGAAGTGCGCATGCGCGAGTTGAGAATTAATTAAAATTTAGAAACGTTTAAAGCACTATAAATAGCTATAAATTACAAATCCTGCATCGTACAAGCATGTATGTTGAATAGACATTTTGTTTTAATATCTATTATAAAAATTTATAACAATTAATTTTAATTTTTAATACATTACTGGACGTACATGTAAGTGTTACTTCGTACGATTCAATTCGATCTTCTTTTTTCAATTTCGTGTTTGTTGACAGACGCTTTTCGCTTTGATCGGTTTTAGAGTAATTTGTTGTAGTTTTTCCGTTATTTCGGGGTTAATTGGGGTGTAATAGGGGTAAATAACTCGTGGTTAACGTAGAGATAAATTTTTACGGTGTCACTTCTGATAAATGTTTCCAAATTTTGTTCGTAAAATTATGTGATTTTTGCGTTCGGTTATCGCGTTGAAACAACATCGTTTTTTGGTTTAGCTCGTGTTTCACGTTACTTTGGGGATTTGGAGGCATATTATGGGTGAATTTAGCTCGGTTTAACGTAAATTTAAATTGGGATATCGCGATTAATTTTTTTTTGCGTGCACCCTTCTGGTGCACGTGCACTTGTTCGTTTTGCTATCAAGTATTTTTTTTTTGCAAAGTCCTCCCACTTAGGCGAGGCAAAGCCCTTCCGTTAGGGCTCAACGAGGGATCGGTGCACAAGCTAGGCCTTTTAAGTGCCTGGACGGTCTTGTCGGGAGTGCATAACTCGTGTCTGAAAAGAGCGGGCCCGAGGGGCCCAACACCACGAGAAGCTGCGGATCAGACAGTTATGCCCGCGTTTGTAAGCGACCATTCGGCTGCCCGGCTAGACGCAGCTCGTAATTTGCTAATAGGGGGATATCCGAAATCCTCCTAGGGTTAGAATCAATAGGTCGGCGATATAATATGCCTCTCAATCTTTAAAGTAACGTTCGTTATTTAGACAAAAAGTAACCAAATTCGCGTAACTAACTCGGCAATATCGGTTAGGTTTATAGGGTTAGGGGCAACGGGGTTAGAAAGAAGCCAACAAGAAGAAAGAAGCGAAGAGAGAAAAAAGAAAAAGAAGCGTTTGAATGATGAATGTATGTTGAATGAGTGTGACTAATCTAAAAATTCCCTTTCAGCCCTTTTTTTCAGCTCATCAACATCATCTTCAGGACGTAAGTTAATTAAAAACTTTTTCTTTTTCAGGTTTCTAATCTATTTGTTTTTTTTTGTTCACAGGTCGTAGCTGAGGTATAAACTTTGTTTTATTTTTTTAAATTAGTGTTAAATTATTTCCTGATATTTAAATTATAATTGTACTAATATTTGTGTGTTTTTATTAATCTCAGGACCTGGAGCAGTAGTTGGAGGATCGCACCAGTTGCAGAGCAAAAGCAGCAGTCCACGAATCATCAAGCATCAGCTGAGCTACCATCGTTGGAGCAACCACCGTGGGAGCAGCCTCCGCTGGAACTAATCAAACTTTCCTTTCAGGTTTCTTTTTCAGGTCATTGCCATCACCACAACATCAGTTGGAGGATCGCATCAGTTGGAGGATCGCACCAGTTGCAGAGAACGATCAGCAGTCCACGAATCATCAGTTGGAGGATCGCACCAGTTGCAGAGAACGATCAGCAGTCCACGAATCATCAAGCATCAGCTGAGCTACCATCGTTGGAGCAACCACCGTGGGAGCAGCCTCCGCTGGAACTAAAAAAACTTTCCTTTCAGGTTTCTTTTTCAGGTCATTGCCATGACCACAACATCAGGACGTAATAATAACTAAAAAAATTGCAATATTATAAATTTCTATTTTTTTCTGAATGTATTACAGTTCGCCCAGCAGCTGAAGAACACATTTGCAGCTGCAGAGGATCATGATCAACACAGCAGTAGCAGAGCTCCTACAGCGTGATACCTGCAACTTCAGAGGCAGCCATGGTAAGAGGAGCTAAAGATGATCCAAAAAATTTGATTGGATCAGCCTGCAGCTTGCAGAGTTTAAGTAAGAATAATTTATTATGCTTAATAATTCAAATTAATATTTATTGTTGATGCTAATGTATTGCTTCTTTTTGTTACAGTTGTTGCAGATTATGAAATGTGACATCACAAAATTCAGGATTCCTTCCACCCCTTGTCACACAATGTGAAATTTCGTCGACCCCGTCTCTCCTCCCTAATATGTGACGTAATTTATGAATGGCCCCTTTCCGCAGAATTCTTCTCTTTTCTCCAAGCCAGCAATTGCCTGGAGGCGAAGCGCGACTCAAAAATATTTTCAAATTCCCTTCTCTACCTGTTGTACTTTTTTCTAATTATCAAATAAACTTCTCCTAAATGTTATATTGTTTTATTTTTAATATTAATGTTGATATTGACGCAAAAGTATCGAATCAAATAGATGTGGTAAGTGAGCCCTTTCCAATGATCCTAATGCCTAGGCTCCACGACCCTGTCGAATCAATTAAGGACTAATTTTGTGACTATAAGACATCAATAAAAACGAAAACTTTACTAGAAACAATTTTAATTGTGTATTGATCAATTTAAAGTAAAATGGCTAATAATTTTTGAACGGCTCAACAAATCATTCACACATTATACTTGTATCCATCTACTATTAGTTGGCCAATTCGAATTAATCGCTTCCTATTCTAATTATACGAATAAAAATCTATACGAAAATATAATAATAAGTCAACACCAATTATTCTATTCCGTACCTCTTCAGCGGAAGCTGTCAGTTTTAACTTAACTGGCGATCGACGCATCGCTTGCCGGCATTGTATTTATCTGAATATTTCTTGAATCATTACATGAATAATCAATATATACTATAAAACTTTCTTAGATTTCGTTATAGAGTTTATTATTGATCAAAAATAATTTATAAAACATTAAAGAAGCTCATAATATTCGGTTTTATTTATGTCAGCACCAATATTCTTTGCGATACAACTAGTTCAGTCATTTTGTCAGAGATGGCAGCACCTAGCACGTTTTGGAAGTAAATTTTATTAATAATAAAAAACAGCAACTATTTGGCATATTTATTCAACTCAAAGTGTTTTAAATACTCTATTTTGATTAAATTCATTGTTTTTGAAGGATTAACTCAACAAATAATCTTTTATTCAATAAATACTTTTTTGTTGGCACTCATTGACAGGTGCTGCCGCTTGCGGAGAAATTTTGAACTTTACTCCTGATGTTTAAAATTAAACAAGAATAAAATACAAACATAAAATTTATTGTTATAATATATTTAAATTGCAACAATACAATCCAATAAATGAAAACTAAATATTTTGTTTTGGTCAAACGGTTCATTTTATCAAAAAAATTGTAGGGAGCCCAGATTAGTATATTATTTTCTGCTGTATTATTTTAAAAATGAATAAAACAAAATTGATGTTTTATTGCAGGATATATTTTATTATTCATACAATAAATGGTTTTTATGATGACTAGCACCCTTTGGGCAAACGAAAAAAGGGTTTTCAATTTGTTAAAAACTTGTATTGCGGGTTGCCCGCCTATTCACTTATATTTAAATTTCAATTTACAAATACAATAATTGAATATTCTTTATTTTTGACTGAAAAAAAATACAGGTTTTCAAAATAAATAAAATACATTTAATTTTGTGGGAAAGGTTTTATTTGTTAATTTTAAAATAAGTTACAGAACAAGGACCATTTTAAGCCTAACTACTTCTGAAAAGAATTAAAATAGGTTTTAGAAATAAAACAACTGTAAATTTTGTGGAAATGACTTTATTTTGGGAATTAGGAAAGGGTACAAAGGTTCGAAGATTAATTGTTGATTACACGATGCTGTTGTGATGTTGCAAGTCTTGTCCGCGATGCTGTTGCGTTTTTGTAAGCCTTGTTCGTCCCCAGGCAATGACTAAGGGGAAAGAGACGAACTCTTCTCCGAGAATTCTCCCTTTGGGTCTAGGAAAACCCCAGCGAAACCTAGACCAGAGAAGTGGCTTCTTCGCTCGCTGCAACTGAAACAACAAAATAATTATAACAAGTCGGAGAATTTAAAAAGAAATTAAACTCACTTGAACTTTGCAAGCGGCGGACAAAATTAATCAGTTGACTTCTTTGAAGTTGAGTTGAATTGGGGACTGGAAGAGTTGCTACTGATGTGTTGATCTTCTGCAGTTACTGGATGACTTCTTGGACGGCTGCTGGGCTCTGGTTCTGCTGCTACTGGAGGACTTCTTGGACGGCTGCTGGGCTCTGATTCTGTTGCTGGGCTCTGATTTTGCAGCTGGTTTCTGATTCTACTGCTGGGTTCTAATTCTGTTGCTGCGCTCTAATTTTGCTGCTGGGCTCTAGTTCTGCTGCTAGGCTGTGATCTTACTGCTGGGCTCTTATTCTGCTTCTGAGGTCTGATTCTGCTACTGGGCTCTGGTTCCGCTGCTGGATGGCCTAAAAACATAAAAAATACAAATAAATTTTTAAGTTGAAGATGAGTAATTTACGTGTTTAGCAATAGTAAAAAACAGTTATATAAATGCGCAATATTATATTACCTAGCTGATGATGCGATGATGTTATGAAGATCCACGGCCGGCGACCTGAAACAGAAACTTAAAACAAATTTTGGTGAATCACATTCAATAAAACAAATATTGAGAGTTGATTTTGGCTGCTGGGCTCATCCTCAGCTCCTCCCACGATGTCTATTCCCTCGATGTCCAATCCCTCGATGTCCACCTCATCAGCTGGGCTCATCCTCTGCAAATGATCTGAAAAAATACAAATTAATTAGAAATTTGCAAAAAAGCAATACAAAATAAGCTGAAAAAAAATTGATTAGAACCTGAAAAGCAAAGTTTATTAGTCAACTTACGTCCTGTTGTTAATTTGTTGGAGGTGGTAATGATGAATTTAAGAGGCTGAAAGGGAATTTTTATTAGTCGCATTCATTCAACATTCGTTCAACTTTCAATCGTGTTGTATGTTTTGGTTAGTGTTCGAAGATTGTGATTGTTGCTTTATTATTTCCCGAAATTATTTTAAAAGTGCTCAATATATTATGCTACTGATATTGACTCTACTTTACTACCCCAATGAGTGCCTGAGCGCTCAGACACCCAAGCACCGGTGTGCTCGTCGTTTGCAAAAAAAAATACGTTGTTTGAATACGAGGCCAATGCATATTCCGAGGCCCGCGATACCGCCTAATTACGCGATATGGTAACCTTAAGTATCGGTCTCAGCTAATGTTGTTTCTTGAACTTAATCAAGGACCCCCGCCAATTACCATATTTTCCGACTTCCGATAGGTACATATCGAGAGTATTCCGTTACTCCCCAGTTAATTCGCTCGTTCGCCCTAGAACTCATTGCAAATCCACGCGGTGGTGTTCACCAGGGGGGGTGCCTCTCGTAGCGGTACCTACGTGTGCACCGATTCCCACGTTGGACCTTTCATTACAGGCCTTTGCAAAAAAACCAAGACATTTTATTTATTTATTACATAATAAAAGCAAAGACTAACATCGCAAATACGTGCCCCTAACGGACACGCAATGCGGAACAAATTCACCCCAATTTACATATTTAAATACACAAAATTTTGATCTCTACTTTAATAAGCAAAATTCACAACCCCAAATATAATGAAACACTTTTAAAATATATTTATTTTCAACGTATTTCGCGAGAACAGAGCAACGCACTTCTGTTCTATTCAATAGCGCAACAAAGAATGTGACAAAGAATAGCAGAGCGCAACGATCTCCAACTCAATTTATTTTGAATCTCCGAACTACGTTCGCCTGTCCATAGCGTGCAATGCGTTAGAAAGAATACACAATATCAAAAGATACTTCGCAGCGCTTATACAGTTACAGCACAAAACCAAATCAAACAAGATTGTGCAACATGAAACTTTAATTTAATTTGAAATTTATTAAAAATTGATGAATAAATGTGAATTTTGTATATTTAAAGAATAAAAATATTCAATAAATATTAATAAAAATAAATTCAAAGTGCATTTTGAATGCAAAATGCAATTTCGCAAAAATATTGTTTAATTTTATGTGATTATTTGTTGATATATTATTTTAATTTTTTTAACCGTCTATTTTTTTGATATAAAAAAGGCAGTTAAACCCCAAAGTATCTGATAATATTTTAAAACTGCTCAAGGGGTGTAGATTTATGCAGCCCCTAATCATAATTGGTACACGAGCCATGAATTGAAGAATTAAATATATCAAATACAGTTGATAATTTATTATATTGCATCGCTTAAAATAAATATTTTTTTTTGCATGTACCGGGGGTTGTAGAAAACTCAAATCGTAGGTACATACTCAGGATGAATGTACCTATATGCAGAATAATTGGCAGTCATTAATCTTAATTGGTGCCCGAGCTATAAATTTAAGAATTGAAAATCTAAAAACAGTTAATAAATTAATACATTTCACTGCTCCGAACAAACTAATTTTTTCTTCATATTTCCAGGTGTTGTAGAGAACCCAAATTGTGGATACGTACTCAAGAAGAATGTAGGTACATGTAAAATAATTGACAATCATTAATTGTAATTGGTGCACGAGCTATAATTTTAACAATAATATATTTTAAAGTACAATAATTTATTACATTTTACCGTTCGAAACAAACTATTTTTTTTTGCGTATACTGGGAGTTGTAGAAAACTCAAATTGACGGTACAAACTCAAGATAGATGTAAGTATATGCAAAATTATTTGCAGTCATTAATCGTAATTGGTGCACGAACAGTAAATTTTCAAATTAAATATTCTAAAAAACAGTTAAATTTATCACATTGCATCGTTCGAAACAAATTAATTTTTTTTACGTATACCAAGTGGTGTAGGAAACTTGAATTGTAGGTACGTACTCAGGATAGATGTACGTATATGCAGAATTATTTGTAGTAATTAATAGTAATTGGTGGACAAGCTATAAATTTAAGAATTGAATATTCTAAGAAACAGTCAAAATTACGTCTCTCCGTTCAAAACAAATTATTTTTTTTTGCGTATACCAGGTGTTGTGGGAAACTCGAATTGTAGGTACGTACTCAGGATGAATGTACGTATATACAGAATAATTAGCGGTCATTAATCTTAATTGGTGCACGAGCTTTAAATTTAAGAATAAAATATTCTAAAATACAATCATTTATTACATTTTACCGTTCGAAACAAACTATTTTTTTTTGCGTATACTGGGAGTTGTAGAAAACTCAAATTGGAGGTACAAACTCAAAATAGATGTACCTAAATGCAAAATTATTATTATTCCTCTTCTAAATCACCCAAAAGTTCTCTAAACCTTGTTGGCGATGCTGGCAAACAAAGGAGCAGTTCTTCGACAAATTGCTCAAGGTTCCGCTGATCAAGCTAATACAGCTAACAATAACCAATATGCAGCTGCTAAACAAGCTGCTTTTGTAGCAAAAAATACTCTGGCTCAAGCTGCTGCACAAGCTTCTGCGGCTGCACAGGCAGCTCTTGCAGGAAAACAAATCATTCTGCAAGGAATTGAACTACAATTTAGAGTAAAGTTGCACTCGACAGAGAAAATCAGCAATTAATCAAAGGTCAAAGCCCAACATCAGGTATGTAAACTAGAATTCTTCAATAAAATAATAATAATGATTCTCAACGTTCTCAGGTGAACGTTATCCAAGCAGCTTTAAACGAAGCGCAAGTAACAGCAGATCACACGAATTAAGCCGCTTCAGAAGCGGCAATGGTCGGTTCAGCTCAGCAAAGATTGAGCCAACTTGTTGAGACGCTAAAAGATGTTAGAATCGATTTTGAAGCTACTCAGCAAGCTGCCCAACAGGTTCAAGGTTCAACAATCTGCACAGCAAGCGCAAAATGTCGCAGCAGCTGCAGCGGCTGCTACTGCTACTGCTTCACCTCCTCCACCGTCTATTCCTGCCACGACAGCGCCAACTGCTAAACCATCAGGGAGCGAAGCTGGATACGCCAGTGAAAATTTAAATAATGATTACTATTATTATTAAAGACTTATTGCGAATTTTTATATTTTTAATAAAGCTCTTTTTAAAATTATATTATGCGACTGTATTTTATTGAGTCAGAATAAAATTCAGGGTACCTAATACGAAATTTTTGAAAATATTACTTTAAAAAATTATATTTTACTTAAAATCAATTGTTTCATTAAATTATTCTAGATTTTTAAATGAAACATACAACACTCTACTATCTTTGGAATAGGAATTTATCGAAATCAAATTTGCTGTTATTGAAGGCAATTTTGAACTTTTTTCAATCATTTATTTGATTTAATACTTCTGCATTAATACAATCTTTTGCGCCAATTCCAAGATTAATATAAAAAATAAAACAAAATAACATTTAGGAGAAGTTTATTTGATAAATAGGAAAAAGTACAACGGGTAGAGAAGGGAATTGGAGAATATTTTTGAGTCGCGCTTCGCCTCCAGGCAATGGCTGGCTTGAGGGAAAGAGACGAATTCTTCGGAAAGGGGCCATTCATAAATAACGTCGACGAATTTTGACATTGTGTGACAAAATCTTTGAACTATCAACGAAAAACTTGGAAATATTTCCAACTCTATCTGTTTTTTAGGTGTAACATTGCAAAATATGTAACGTCATACTTGGGAGGGGGGAGTCTCACAAGTGTGACCAGCTCTGTCAAGTATTGAAATACGAAATTTGAACTATTAACGAAAAACTTGGAAATATTTTCAACTCTATCTGTTTTTTTAGATGTAACATTGGAAAATATGTAACGTCACATTTGGGAGGGGGGAGTCTCACAAATGTGACCAGCTCTGACAGGAGGGGGGAGAATCAAAAAATCATTAAATTCGTATGACGTTATTTATGGAGCTCGGACTGATCCAATCGAAGTTTTTGGATCATCTTGACTGAGCTTCTTTCACCATAGCTGCCTCTGAATAAGTTGCAGGTATCACGCCAGATGAGCTCTGCTACTACTGCTTTGTTGATCCTCTGCAGCTGCTGATGTGTTCTTCAGCTGCTGGGCGAACTGTAATACATTCAAAAAAGATTAGAAATTTGTAATATTGTAATTTTTTTAGTTATTATTACGTCCTGATGTTGTGGTGGTGGCAATGACCTGAAAAGGAAGTTTGATTGGTTCCAGCGGAGGCTGCTCCCACGGTGGTTGTTCCAACGATGGTAGCTCAGCTGATGCTTGATGTTTCGTGGACTGCTGCTCGTTCTCTGCAACTGGTGCGATCCTCCAACTGATGCGATCCTCCAACTGCTGCGATCTTCAAACTGGATCATCTTGACTGAGTTTCTTTTACCATAGCTGCCTCTGAATAAGTTGCAGGTATCACGCCAGATGAGCTCTGCTACTGCTTTGTTGATCCTCTGCAGCTGCTGATGTGTTCTTCAGCTGCTGGGCGACCTGTAATACATTCAGAAAAGATTAGAAATTTGTAATATTGCAATTTTTCTAGTTATTATTACGTCCTGATGTTGTAATGATGGCAATGACCTGAAAGGGAAGTTTGATTAGTTCCAGCGGAGGCTGCTCCAACGGTGGTTGCTCCAACGATGGTAGCTCAGGTGATGCTTGATGATTCGTGGACTGCTGCTCGTTCTCTGCAACTGTTGCGATCCTCCAACTGATGCGATCCTCCAACTGCTGCTCCAGGTCCTGAGATTTATAAAAACACACAAATATTAGTACAATTATAATTTAAATATCAGGAAATAATTTAATACTAATTTAAAAAAATAAAACAAAGTTTTTACCTCAGCTACGACCTGTAAACAGACAAAAAAAAAACAAATAGATTAGAAACCTGAAAAAGAAGAAGATTTTAGTTAACTTACGTCCTGAAGATGATGTTGATGAGCTGAAAAAAAGGGCTGAAAGGGAATTTTTTGATTAGTCACAATCATTTAACATACATTCATCATTCAAACGCTTCTTTTTTCTTTCTTCGCTTCTTTCTTGAGTTCTTTCTTCTTGTTGGCTTCTTTCTAACCCCGTTGCCCCTAACCCTATAAGCCTACCCGATATTGCCGAGTTAGTTACGCGAATTTGGTTGCATTTTGTCTAAATAACGAACGTTACTTTAAAGATTGAGAGGCATATTATATCGCCGACCTATTGATTCTAACCCCAGGAGTCTTTCTGCATATCCTCCTCTTAGCAAATAACGAGCTGCGTCTAGCCGGGCAGCCGAATGGTCGCTTACAAACACGAGCATAATCGTTCCCGCCGCAACGTCTCGTGATGATGAGCCACTGGCTCGTTCTTTGGAAACGAGTTATGCACTCCCGACAAGACCGTCCAGGCACTTAAAAGGCCTAGCTTGTGCACCGATCCCTCGTTGAACCCTTAACGGAAGGGCTTTGCCTCGCCTAAGCGGGAGGACTTTGCAAAAAAAAAATACTTGATAGCAAAACGAACAAGTGCACGTGCACCAGAAGGGTGCACGAAAAAAAAAAAAACTAATCACGATATCCCAATTTAAATTTATGTTAAACCGAGCTAAATTCACCCATAATATGCCCCCAAACCTCCAAAGTAACGTGAAACACGAGCTAAACCAAAAAACGATGTTGTTTCAACGCGATAACCGAACGCAAGAATTGCTCAATTCTACGGACTAAATTTGGAAACATTTATCAGAAGTGTCGCCGTACAAATTTATCTCTACGTTAACCACGAGTTATTTACCCCTATTACACCCCAATTAACTCCGAAATAACGAAAAAAATACAACAAATTACTTTAAAACCAAACAAAGCGAAAAGCGTCTGTCAACAAACACGAAAACGAAAAAAGAAGATCAAATAAAATTGTACGAAGTAAGACATACACATACGTCCAGTAATGTATTAAAAATTAATTTAAATTGTTATAAATCAATATAATGAATATTGAAACAAAATGTTTATTTAACAAACATGCTTATACAAAGCAGGATTTGTAATTTAGAGCAATTTAGAGTGATTTAAGCGTATCTAAATTTTAATTAATTTTCAACTCGCGCATGCGCACTTTAAATCCAGTCGTTAATTCTATGCTATCAATGCAAGCAGTGAGTCTCAAACATTCCTTTAATAAAAACAAATGACCCTCAAAATGTTGTTCTATAATTTGACAGCTAGCATGAAATATAGACTGGATTTCAGCCTATTTGATGCAATTTGTATTGTTTACCGCAATAAAGTTTAATTTATCATCCATGAATACGTATTCAAAATATGACGACCTTATTCAGGTAGAGCTTGAAGGTGAAGATTTGGTTTTTGTACAAAATGAATTGTGAAAGAATTACTTGTCAGAAGTTTGTGATTATGTGGAATATTATTATAAATATTGACGGGGTTATAACTGAAAGATATACGGTGAGTGACAGTGTGGATACTGAAATTATTTCTTAATGTGTTATGCATTTTAGATCTGTGCACAATTTTAGCAGCAATATAAGGCGGAACATGGGCTAGACAAGCGAGATGATGAATTTCGAAGTTCTCTCATATCTGGAGCAGATAAAATGAAGCGAACACAGCTATTTTACTTTCTGTATTTTTTGCCTATCTCGCATAGTTAGGCAGGGCCCGTAGATCGCATCACAATAATCGAATACAGAAATTACATACGAATCTGCAAGTATTTTACGGTATTTCTTAGATTAGATAGTACAAAACGATTTATATTCAGATTTTTTTAGTGCAAGGTACGCTTTTTCAATCAACAAAGTCTTATATTCTCTGAAACGCAATTCTGCATCGATTAACAACCCCAAATTCTTCACATCAGATACTATATTTATTCTAGTATTATTTAATTTGGCATGTAGCAGGTCATTTCCAAGCAAGTATTGTGTGCCTGGCCCAAGAGAAGGGCAGCTGATTTTTCTTCATTGATAATAAGGCAGTGAGTTTTTGCATGATAAGCCAAGCTTTGCAAATCTTCACATATACACGCGACAGCTTCTTCAGAATTGTGAGCATCAAAGGGTAAGTTTAACTGGGTATCATCAGCATACACATGAAAATTTACATATTTAACAATTTTGCAGATGTCAAACGTGTAGATAGAATAGAGAGGTCCATATATTGAGCCTTGGGCTATACCTTGAGTTATTACCGAAAGATCATGATTAATTTTAACACACTGGCGTCTGTTAAAGAAGTAGCTCCTTGCTAGTTGTAGACTGTTTTCAGCGAAACCTAGATGTTTTAATTTGGCAAGTAAGAGATTATGGTTCAGAGAGTCAAATGCTTTGCTAAAATCAAGAAGCACAAGCAGAACCATTCTCTTGCCATATATATATATAGACTTTTTCAACAGAGAAGCGACACCTAGCTCTACATATGAGAAGCGTAGCACCGCAGCTACTGGAGGAGATAATTCCTCTTCTAAATCACCCAAAAGTTCTCTAAATCTTGTTGGCGATGCTGGCAAACAAAGGAGCAGTTCTTCGACAAATTGCTCAAGGTTCCGCTGATCAAGCTAATACAGCTAACAATAACCAATATGCAGCTGCTAAACAAGCTGCTTTTGTAGCAAAAAATACTCTGGCTCAAGCTGCTGCAGAAGCTTCTGCGACTGCACAGGCAGCTCTTGCAGGAAAACAAATCATTCTGCAAGGAATTGAACTACAATTTAGAGTAAAGTTGCACTCGACGGAGAATATCAGCAATTAATCAAAGGTCAAAGCCCAACATCAGGTATTTAAACTAGAATCCTTCAATAAAATAATAATAATGATTCTCAACGTTCTCAGGTGAACGTTATCCAAGGAGCTTTAAACGCAGCGCAAGTAATAGTAGATCACACGAATTAAGCCGCTTTAGAAGCAGCTGGAGAGCTTGCAGCTCAACGAACAATGGTCGGTTCAGGAAGCAAAGATTGAGCCAACTTGCTCAACAATCTGTACTGCTGCTGCTCCAAATCCTCCACCGCCTATTCCTGCTACGACAGCGCCAATCGCTAAGCCCTCAGGGAGCAAAGCTGAATACGCCAGTGAAAATTTAAATAATGATTACTATTATTATTAAAGATTTATTGCGAATTTTTATATTTTTAATAACGCTCTATCAATTATATTATACGACTGTATTTTATTTAGCCAGAATAAAATTCAGGGTACCTAACACAAAATTTTTGTAGATATTACTTCAAAAAATTATATTTTACTTAAAATTAATTGTTTCATCAAATTATTTTAGATTTTTAAATGACACATACAACACTTTACTATCTATAAAATAGGGATTTATCGAAATCAAATTTACTGTTATTAAAGGCAATCTTGAACTTTTTTCAATCATTTATTTGATTTAATACTTAATAAAAATAGTGTGAAGGATCCAATAATGATTAGAGTAGTTAGGATAAGGCCCTCAGGAATCCAATAAATGTTATTCATATTATATTTTTATATTTCGAAACGTTCGAAATATAATATGAACAAAATTTATTGGATTCCTGAGGGCCTTACCCTATAACTACTCTGATTTAATACTTTTGCATCAATTCAAGCTTTTGCGCCATTTCTAAGATTAATAACAAAAATAAAACAATATAACATTTAGGAGAAGTTTATTTGATAATTAGAAAAAAGTACAACAGGTAGAGAAGGGAATTTGAAAATATTTTTGAGTCGCGCTTCGCCTCCAGGCAATTGCTGGCTTGGAGAAAAGAGAAGAATTCTGCGGAAAGGGGCCATTCATAAATTACGTCACATATTAGGGAGGAGAGACGGGGTCGACGAAATTTCACATTGTGTGACAAGGGGTGGAAGGAATCCTGAATTTTGTGATGTCACATTTCATAATCTGCAACAACTGTAACAAAAAGAAGCAATACATTAGCATCAACAATAAATATTAATTTGAATTATTAAGCATAATAAATTATTCTTACTTAAACTCTGCAAGCTGCAGGCTGATCCAATCAAATTTTTTGGATCATCTTTAGCTCCTCTTACCATGGCTGCCTCTGAAGTTGCAGGTATCACGCTGTAGGAGCTCTGCTACTGCTGTGTTGATCATGATCCTCTGCAGCTGCAAATGTGTTCTTCAGCTGCTGGGCGAACTGTAATACATTCAGAAAAAAATAGAAATTTATAATATTGCAATTTTTTTAGTTATTATTACGTCCTGATGTTGTGGTCATGGCAATGACCTGAAAAAGAAACCTGAAAGGAAAGTTTTTTTAGTTCCAGCGGAGGCTGCTCCCACGGTGGTTGCTCCAACGATGATAGCTCAGCTGATGCTTGATGATTTTTGGACTGCTGCTCATCGTTCTTTGCAACTAGTGCGATCCTCCAACTACTGCTCCAGGTCCTGAGATTAATAAAAACACACAAATATTAGTACAATTATAATTTAAATATCAGGAAATAATTTAATACTAATTTTAAAAAATAAAACAAAGTTTTTACCTCAGCTACGACCTGTGAACAGACAAAAAAAAACAAATAGATTAGAAACCTGAAAAAGAAGAAGTTTTTAGTTAACTTACGTCCTGAAGATGATGTTGATGAGCTGAAAAAAAGGGCTGAAAGGGAATTTTTTGATTAGTCACAATCATTCAACATACATTCATCATTCAAACGCTTCTTTTTTCTTTCTTCGCTTCTTTCTTGAGTTCTTTCTTCTTGTTGGCTTCTTTCTAACCCCGTTGCCCCTAACCCTATAAACCTATTCGATATTGCCGAGTTAGCTACGCGAGGTTGGTTGCTTTTTGCCTGAATAACGAACGTTACTTTGAAGATTGAGAGACATATTATACCGTCGACCTATTGATTCTAACCCCAGGAGTCTTTCTGCATATCCCCCTCTTAGCAAATAACGAGCTGCGTCTAGCCGGGCAGCCGAATGGTCGCTTACATAACACGGGCATAATCGTCCCCTCCGCAACGTCTCCTGATGATGAGCCACTGGCTCGTTCTTTGGAAACGAGTTATGCACTCCCGACAAGACCGTCCAGGCACTTAAAAGGCCTAGCTTGTGCACCGATCCCTCGTTGAACCCTTAACGGAAGGGCTTTGCCTCGCCTAAGTGGGAGGACTTTTCAAAAATTAAAAAAAACACTTGATAGCAAAACGAACAAGTTCACGTGCACCGGAAGGGTGCACGCAAAAAAACTGATCGCGATATCCCAATTTAAATTTACGTTAAACCGAGCTAGTTTCACCATTTATATGCCCCCAAACCCTCAAAGTAACATAAAACACGAGCTACACAAAAATTATGTTGATTTAACGCGATACCGTGAGCGTTACTACAAAATTGGTGGAGTGTTTTTCTATTGGCCTACGGAATCTACACCCCAGGAGTCTTTCTGCATATCCCCCTCTCAGCAAATAACGAGCTGTGTCTAGCCGGACAGCCGAATGGTCGCTTACATAACACGGGCATAATCGTCCCCTCCGCAACGTCTCCTGATGATGAGCAACTGGCTCGTTCTTTGGAAACGAGTTATGCACTCCCGACAAGACCGTCCAGGCACTTAAAAGGCCTAGCTTGTGCACCGTTCCCTCGATGAACCCTCACGGAAGGGCTTTGCCTCGCCTAAGCGGGAGGACTTTGCAAACAAACATATGAAATTGAAATTATCAAAACGAACAACTGCACCGGGGGGTACAGATAAATTTACTACTCGCGACTCCCAAATTAAATCAAACTACGTTAACCACGAGCTATTTACCCCTTAGACACCCCAATCAACCCCGTAGTAACGAATTAAATACAAGAAACGACACTAAAACTACGCGATTAAAACCGAAAAGAAATGTGTTTGTTGACAAAACAAAAACAAGATCAAATTAAATCGTATGAAGCAAGACATACAACGTACGTCCAGTATTGTATTAAAAATTTAATTAAATTATTATAAATTAATATAAGCTATATTCAAGCAAAATTCCAATATAAATGATATTTACAAAAATAAATTGATTTATTTAAATAAATTTTTTATATTTCATATTTCTATGTCGGTAATATAGAACAACCACAGTATGGTAAAGTTTTGACGTTCAAATAACAATACTTATATTTTCGTATTTTCTCTGTATTTGACAGTCCAAAAGTCTAAAGTTGAAAAGTTTCTATTATAATTCAATGGCAGTGCTAAAAATATTTTGGGACAATTTTTTGTTGGAAAAAGGAGTCTAAAACGCGGATGGACCAATGATTTTAATGAGTACTTTTCACAAATTTGGAAAATCAGCAATTAATGCAAGGTCAAAGAGTAACTGATGCTACTCAACAAGCTTCCCAACAAGCCCAACATCAGGTATGTAAACTAATCCTTCAATAAAATAATAATAACGATTTTCAACGTTCTCAGGTGAACGTTATCCAAGCAGCTTTAAACGCAGCGCAAGTGACAGCAGATCACACGAATCAAGCCCTTCAGAAGCAGCTGGAGAGCTTGCAGCTCAACGAGCAATGGTCAGTTCAGCTCAGCAAAGATTGAGCCAACTTGTTGAGACGCTAAAAAATGTTAGAATCGATTTTGAAGCTACTCAGCAAGCTGCCCAACAGGTTCAACAATCTGCACAGTAAGCGCAAAATGCCGCAGCAGCTGCTACTGCTCCACCTCCTCCACCACCTATTCCTGCCAACTGCTAAACCATCAGGGAGCGAAGCTGGATACGCAAGTGAAAATTTAAATAATGAATACTATTATTATTAAAGATTTATTGCGAATTTTTATATTTTTAATAAAGCTCTTTTTAAATTTATATTATGCGACTGTATTTTATTTAGTCAGAATAAAATTCAGGGTACCTGATTCAAAATTTTTGAAAATATTACTTCAAAAAATTATATTTATTTTAAAACCAATCGTTTCATTACAATAAAACAATATAACATTTGGGAGAAGTTTATTTGATAAATAGGAAAAAGTACAACGGGTAGAGAAGGGAATTGGGGAATATTTTTGAGTCGCGCTTCGCCTCCAGGCAATGGCTGGTTTGGGGGAAAGAGACAAATTCTTCGGAAAGGGGCCATTCATAAATAACGTCGACAAATTTTGACATTGTGTGACAAAATCTAATATATCTAAGTATTAAAACACGAACTGCTCCAGGTGTCCAAGCTACTTCGGGTATGTGGGAAGTTCGAATCCTATTGAAATCCTCTGCCTTCTTTAGCCTCTTGGTTTATCCTCAGCAAATGATCTATAAACATGTTGATGATGAACTGAAACAGAAAGCTGAAAGATAATTTTTAAATGAATCTTCTATCGATGGCACTGAATTGGTACGATGGTTTTTGAAAATATTGACTCAATTCCTGTGCTTATCTTCCAGTGAATATAAAGGAGTCAAAAGCCTTAACTATATAAAAATAAATTTAAATCTATCTCATAGAGGGATGCTTTTATGATCCTACAAAATGTAAACATTTTCCTCGAGAATAAATAAATAAATAAGTAAAATAATCGGTAGCTTATTGAAAGTATTGACTCTTCCTTTTAAACTTTTCTTGTAGTTCTTATACATCTAACTCTTAAAAGTTGTTTTACATCTATTTTTGGATTCTTGGCCTCCATTCCTCAGGTACATCAATACAAATATCTCTTGCATGCTCTCTTCTTATCTATTGAATCGATTTTTTTTCTTTATACACAAATGTGCTAGGTACTTCAAGGAAATTTTTCAACTTAAAATTGAATACAACTTTTTATATTTACAACATAAATTAATTTTCCACATAATAAAAACCAATCTAAAAGTGCCACTTTATATTGTTGATTTTTTTTGAGCAACGCGTGTCTTAAGAGTTTATGAAACAAGTCATATAACATTTTTTCTAAAACCAAAAATAAAAACAGCAAAAAATTAATAAAACTTAGTTGAATTACAAAATTATTTAAGTACGTAAACATTAACGCAGAAGTATCAAATCAAATCATCTATTTGATTTGATACTTCTGCGTTAATATTAAGATTAATATTAAAAATGAAACAATATAACATTTTGAAGAAGTTTATTTGGTAAGAAGAAGGTACAATAAGTACAGAAGATTGGAGAATATTTTTGAGTTGCGCTTCGCCTCCAGGCAATGGCTGACTTGGGGGTGAGAGATGAATTCTTCGGCAAGGGGCCATCGATAAATAACATCACACGTTAAGGAGGGGGGGGGGGGGGGGAACTATTAACGAAAAACTTGAAAATATTTCCAACTCTATTTGTTTTTTAGGTGTAACATTGCAAAATATGTAACGTCACATTTGGGAGGGGGGAGTCTCACAAATGTAACCAACTTTTACAAGTATTGAAACACGAAATTTTAATTATCTATTTTTTAGGAGTAACATTGCAAAAACTGTAACGTCACACTTGCGAGGGGGGAGTCTCACAAATGTAACCAGCTTTTACAAGTATTGAAACACGAAATTTGAACTATTAACGAAAAACTTGGAAATATTTCTACTCTATTTTTTAGGTGTAACATTGCAAAATATGTAACGTCACATTTGCGAGGGGGGAGTCTCACAAATGTGACCAGCTCTGACAAGGGGGAAAGATGTCAAAAAATTATAAAATACGTGTGATGGTATTTATGGAGCTGCGGGCTGATCCATTCGAAGTTGTTGGATCATCTTGAGCTTCTTTTATCAAGTTGCAGGTATCACGCTAGATGAGCTCTGCTACTGCTTTGTTGATCTTCTGCAGCTGCTGATGTTTTCTTCAGCTGCTGATGTGTTCTTCAGCTGCTGGGCGAACTGTAATACATTCAGAAAAACATTAGAAATTTGTGATATTGCAATATTATTTATTATTACGTCCTGATGTTGTGGTGATGGCAACGACCTGAAAAGGAAGTTTGATCAGTTCCAGCGGAGGCTGCTCCCACGGTGGTTGTTCCAACGATGGTAGCTCAGCTGATGCTTGATGATTCGTGGACTGCTGCTCTTTCTCTGCAACTGGTGCGATCCTCCAACTGATGCGATCCTCCAACTGCTGCGATCTTCAAACTGGATCATCTTGACTGAGCTTCTTTTACCATAGCTGCCCCTGAATAAGTTGCAGGTGTCACGCTAGATGAGCTCTGCTACTGCTTTGTTGATCCTCTGCAGCTGCTGATGTATTCTTCAACTGCTGGGCGTGCTGTAATACATTCAGAAAAGATTAGAAATTTGTAATATTCCATTTTTTTTAGTTATTATTACGTCCTGATGTTGTGGTGGTTGCAATGACCTGAAAAGGAAGTTTGATTGGTTCCAGCGGAGGCTGCTCCCACGGTGGTTGCTCCAACGATGGTAGCTCAGCTGATGCTTGATGATTCGTGGACTGCTGCTTTTGCTCTGCAACTGGTGCGATCCTCCAACTACTGCTCCAGGTCCTGAGATTAATAAAAACACACAAATATTAGTACAATTATAATTTAAATATCAGGAAATAATTTAACACTAATTTTAAAAAATAAAACAAAGTTTATACCTCAGCTACGACCTGTGAACAGACAAAAAAAAAACAAATAGATTAGAAACCTGAAAAAGAAAAAGTTTTTAATTAACTTACGTCCTGAAGATGATGTTGATGAGCTGAAAAAAAGGGCTGAAAGGGAATTTTTAGATTAGTCACACTCATTCATCATTCAAACGCTTCTTTTCTTTTTTCTCTCTTCGCTTCTTTCTTCTTGTTGGCTTCTTTCTAACCCCGTTGCCCCTAACCCTATAAACCTAACCGATATTGCCGAGTTAGTTACGCGAATTTGGTTACTTTTTGTCTAAATAACGAACGTTACTTTAAAGATTGAGAGGCATATTATATCGCCGACCTATTGATTCTAACCCTAGAAGGATTTCGGATATACCCCTATTAGCAAATTACGAGCTGCGTCTAGCCGGGCAGCCGAATGGTCGCTTACAAACGCGGGCATAACTTGTCTGATCCGCAGCTTCTCGTGGTGTTGGGCCCCTCGGGCCCGCTCTTTTCAGACACGAGTTATGCACTCCCGACAAGACCGTCCAGGCACTTAAAAGGCCTAGCTTGTGCACCGATCCCTCGTTGAGCCCTAACGGAAGGGCTTTGCCTCGCCTAAGTGGGAGGACTTTGCAAAAAAAAAATACTTGATAGCAAAACGAACAAGTGCACGTGCACCAGAAGGGTGCACGCAAAAAAAAATTAATCGCGATATCCCAATTTAAATTTACGTTAAACCGAGCTAAATTCACCCATAATATGCCTCCAAATCCCCAAAGTAACGTGAAACACGAGCTAAACCAAAAAACGATGTTGTTTCAACGCGATAACCGAACGCAAAAATCACATAATTTTACGAACAAAATTTGGAAACATTTATCAGAAGTGACACCGTAAAAATTTATCTCTACGTTAACCACGAGTTATTTACCCCTATTACACCCCAATTAACCCCGAAATAACGGAAAAACTACAACAAATTACTCTAAAACCGATCAAAGCGAAAAGCGTCTGTCAACAAACACGAAATTGAAAAAAGAAGATCGAATTGAATCGTACGAAGTAACACTTACACGTACGTCCAGTAATGTATTAAAAATTAAAATAAATTGTTATAAATTTTTATAATAGATATTAAAACAAAATGTCTATTCAACATACATGCTTGTACGAAGCAGGATTTGTAATTTATAGCTATTTATAGTGCTTTAAACGTTTCTAAATTTTAATTAATTCTCAACTCGCGCATGCGCACTTCAGAATCAGTCGTTAATTCTATGCTGTAATTGCAAACAGTGAATCTCAAACATTCCTTCAATAAAAACAAATGACCCTCAAAATGTTCTATAATTTGACAGCTAGCATGAAATATAGACTGGATTTCAGCCTATTTGATGCAATTTGTATTGTTTACCGCGATAAAGTTTAATTTATCATCCATGAATACGTATTCAAAATATGACGACCTTATTCAGGTAGAGCTTGAGGATGAAGATTTGGTTTTCGTACAAAATGAATTGTGAAAGAATTCTTATCAGAAGTTTGTGATTATGTGGAATATTATTATAAACATTGACGTAATTATAACTGAAAGATATACGGTGAGTGACAGTGTGGATACTGGAATTATTTCTTAATAATCTGTTATGCATTTTAGATCTGCACAATTTTAGCAGCAATATACGGCTGAACATGGGTAAAGACAAGCGAGATGATGAGCTTCGAAGTTCTTTCATATCTGGAGCAGATAATATGAAGCGAACACAGCTATTTTACTTTCTGTATTTTTTGCCTATCTCGCATAGTTAGGCAGGGCCCGTAGATCACATCACAATAATCGAATACAGAAATTACATACGAATCTGCAAGTATTTTACGGTATTTCTTAGATTAGATAGTACAAAACGATTTATATTCAGATTTTTTTAGTGCAAGGTACGCTTTTTCAATCAGAACAGTCTTATATTCTCTAAAACGCAATTCTGCATCAATTAACAACCCCAAATTTTTCACATCAGATACTATATTTATTCTAGTATTATTTAATTTGGCATGTAGCAGGTCATTTCCAAGCAAGTATTGTGTGCCTGGCCCAAGAGAAGGGCAGCTGATTTTTCTTCATTGATAATAAGGCAGTGAGTTTTTGCATGATAAGCCAAGCTTTGCAAATCTTCACATATACACGCGACAGCTTCTTCAGAATTGTGAGCATCAAAGGGTAAGTTTAACTGGGTATCATCAGCATACACATGAAAATTTACATATTTAACAATTTTGCAGATGTCAAACGTGTAGATAGAATAGAGAGGTCCATATATTGAGCCTTGGGCTATACCTTGAGTTATTACCGAAAGATCATGATTAATTTTAACACACTGGCGTCTGTTAAAGAAGTAGCTCCTTGCTAGTTGTAGACTGTTTTCAGCGAAACCTAGATGTTTTAATTTGGCAAGTAAGAGATTATGGTTCAGAGAGTCAAATGCTTTGCTAAAATCAAGAAGCACAAGCAGAACCATTCTCTTGCCATATATATATATATAGACTTTTTCAACAGAGAAGCGACACCTAGCTCTACATATGAGAAGCGTAGCACCGCAGCTACTGGAGGAGATAATTCCTCTTCTAAATCACCCAAAAGTTCTCTAAATCTTGTTGGCGATGCTGGCAAACAAAGGAGCAGTTCTTCGACAAATTGCTCAAGGTTCCGCTGATCAAGCTAATACAGCTAACAATAACCAATATGCAGCTGCTAAACAAGCTGCTTTTGTAGCAAAAAATACTCTGGCTCAAGCTGCTGCAGAAGCTTCTGCGACTGCACAGGCAGCTCTTGCAGGAAAACAAATCATTCTGCAAGGAATTGAACTACAATTTAGAGTAAAGTTGCACTCGACGGAGAATATCAGCAATTAATCAAAGGTCAAAGCCCAACATCAGGTATTTAAACTAGAATCCTTCAATAAAATAATAATAATGATTCTCAACGTTCTCAGGTGAACGTTATCCAAGGAGCTTTAAACGCAGCGCAAGTAATAGTAGATCACACGAATTAAGCCGCTTTAGAAGTAGCTGGAGAGCTTGCAGCTCAACGAACAATGGTCGGTTCAGGAAGCAAAGATTGAGCCAACTTGCTCAACAATCTGTACTGCTGCTGCTCCAAATCCTCCACCGCCTATTCCTGCCACGACAGCGCCAATCGCTAAGCCCTCAGGGAGCAAAGCTGAATACGCCAGTGAAAATTTAAATAATGATTACTATTATTATTAAAGATTTATTGCGAATTTTTATATTTTTAATAACGCTCTATCAATTATATTATACGACTGTATTTTATTTAGCCAGAATAAAATTCAGGGTACCTAACACAAAATTTTTGTAGATATTACTTCAAAAAATTATATTTTACTTAAAATTAATTGTTTCATCAAATTATTTTAGATTTTTAAATGACACATACAACACTTTACTATCTATAAAATAGGGATTTATCGAAATCAAATTTACTGTTATTAAAGGCAATCTTGAACTTTTTTCAATCATTTATTTGATTTAATACTTAATAAAAATAGTGTGAAGGATCCAATAATGATTAGAGTAGTTAGGATAAGGCCCTCAGGAATCCAATAAATGTTATTCATATTATATTTTTATATTTCGAAACGTTCGAAATATAATATGAACAAAATTTATTGGATTCCTGAGGGCCTTACCCTATAACTACTCTGATTTAATACTTTTGCATCAATTCAAGCTTTTGCGCCATTTCTAAGATTAATAACAAAAATAAAACAATATAACATTTAGGAGAAGTTTATTTGATAATTAGAAAAAAGTACAACAGGTAGAGAAGGGAATTTGAAAATATTTTTGAGTCGCGCTTCGCCTCCAGGCAATTGCTGGCTTGGAGAAAAGAGAAGAATTCTGCGGAAAGGGGCCATTCATAAATTACGTCACATATTAGGGAGGAGAGACGGGGTCGACGAAATTTCACATTGTGTGACAAGGGGTGGAAGGAATCCTGAATTTTGTGATGTCACATTTCATAATCTGCAACAACTGTAACAAAAAGAAGCAATACATTAGCATCAACAATAAATATTAATTTGAATTATTAAGCATAATAAATTATTCTTACTTAAACTCTGCAAGCTGCAGGCTGATCCAATCAAATTTTTTGGATCATCTTTAGCTCCTCTTACCATGGCTGCCTCTGAAGTTGCAGGTATCACGCTGTAGGAGCTCTGCTACTGCTGTGTTGATCATGATCCTCTGCAGCTGCAAATGTGTTCTTCAGCTGCTGGGCGAACTGTAATACATTCAGAAAGATTAGAAATTTATAATATTGCAATTTTTTTAGTTATTATTACGTCCTGATGTTGTGGTCATGGCAATGACCTGAAAAAGAAACCTGAAAGGAAAGTTTTTTTAGTTCCAGCGGAGGCTGCTCCCACGGTGGTTGCTCCAACGATGATAGCTCAGCTGATGCTTGATGATTTTTGGACTGCTGCTCATCGTTCTTTGCAACTAGTGCGATCCTCCAACTACTGCTCCAGGTCCTGAGATTAATAAAAACACACAAATATTAGTACAATTATAATTTAAATATCAGGAAATAATTTAATACTAATTTTAAAAAATAAAACAAAGTTTTTACCTCAGCTACGACCTGTGAACAGACAAAAAAAAACAAATAGATTAGAAACCTGAAAAAGAAGAAGTTTTTAGTTAACTTACGTCCTGAAGATGATGTTGATGAGCTGAAAAAAAGGGCTGAAAGGGAATTTTTTGATTAGTCACAATCATTCAACATACATTCATCATTCAAACGCTTCTTTTTTCTTTCTTCGCTTCTTTCTTGAGTTCTTTCTTCTTGTTGGCTTCTTTCTAACCCCGTTGCCCCTAACCCTATAAACCTATTCGATATTGCCGAGTTAGCTACGCGAGGTTGGTTGCTTTTTGCCTGAATAACGAACGTTACTTTGAAGATTGAGAGACATATTATACCGTCGACCTATTGATTCTAACCCCAGGAGTCTTTCTGCATATCCCCCTCTTAGCAAATAACGAGCTGCGTCTAGCCGGGCAGCCGAATGGTCGCTTACATAACACGGGCATAATCGTCCCCTCCGCAACGTCTCCTGATGATGAGCCACTGGCTCGTTCTTTGGAAACGAGTTATGCACTCCCGACAAGACCGTCCAGGCACTTAAAAGGCCTAGCTTGTGCACCGATCCCTCGTTGAACCCTTAACGGAAGGGCTTTGCCTCGCCTAAGTGGGAGGACTTTTCAAAAATTAAAAAAAACACTTGATAGCAAAACGAACAAGTTCACGTGCACCGGAAGGGTGCACGCAAAAAAACTGATCGCGATATCCCAATTTAAATTTACGTTAAACCGAGCTAGTTTCACCATTTATATGCCCCCAAACCCTCAAAGTAACATAAAACACGAGCTACACAAAAATTATGTTGATTTAACGCGATACCGTGAGCGTTACTACAAAATTGGTGGAGTGTTTTTCTATTGGCCTACGGAATCTACACCCCAGGAGTCTTTCTGCATATCCCCCTCTCAGCAAATAACGAGCTGTGTCTAGCCGGACAGCCGAATGGTCGCTTACATAACACGGGCATAATCGTCCCCTCCGCAACGTCTCCTGATGATGAGCAACTGGCTCGTTCTTTGGAAACGAGTTATGCACTCCCGACAAGACCGTCCAGGCACTTAAAAGGCCTAGCTTGTGCACCGTTCCCTCGATGAACCCTCACGGAAGGGCTTTGCCTCGCCTAAGCGGGAGGACTTTGCAAACAAACATATGAAATTGAAATTATCAAAACGAACAACTGCACCGGGGGGTACAGATAAATTTACTACTCGCGACTCCCAAATTAAATCAAACTACGTTAACCACGAGCTATTTACCCCTTAGACACCACAATCAACCCCGTAGTAACGAATTAAATACAAGAAACGACACTAAAACTACGCGATTAAAACCGAAAAGAAATGTGTTTGTTGACAAAACAAAAACAAGATCAAATTAAATCGTATGAAGCAAGACATACAACGTACGTCCAGTATTGTATTAAAAATTTAATTAAATTATTATAAATTAATATAAGCTATATTCAAGCAAAGGGAACGAGTGCAACACTAGAAAATACAGATCTAGAAATTACAAACATAGAAAATACAGCAGCAGAATGTTAAAAACCTAGAAAATACATCACCAGAAAATACGCGCACAAGAAAGTACAGCATCAGAAAGTACAAATCTAGAAAATGTAGGAGGGACTTAGACCTAAGGGGTGGAGCTACAAATAACAAAAAGTTGCACTCAAATAGAAGTTTGTTCGCATTAAAAAACTGAACTACCCAGACCTAGATGTCACCTCTAGTACTACAAATCTTCAAAAAACATTCCACCTCTATTAAATATGATTAAAATGATTTATTCAATTTAATTACAGCTGCAAATTTGTTACAAGTATATCATTTATATCTTAAAATCTCTAGAAAATACACCCGAGGAGAACATATTACACATAATATGAGTAGTCTGTAAATTTTGTATATTTTTGTCCTCATTAATAAATATCCAAATTTATGATGACTTATTATTCTCTATTATGTTCATTAAACACTCCAAAGAGCTATATAACTGCATCACAGAGATTATAGATGAATAATTATTATTGAAAGCGATTATATCTATTACACATAGTAATAGCAGTGCAATTTAATTGCGAATCAAAGAAAAATCCTATTTTCAATTTGAAAATATACAAGAAATTTGAAAAATAACTAATTCATATTTTAGATGATTTATTAACAAAAATTGAAATAAGTAAAGATAACGCTACACGGGAAACAATAGGATGAAGGAAAGACAGTTCCTCAAATTTTGAAAAAAAGAGTCAAGAATACCTGTTATTTTCAGTCACAGTCCTAGAACAAGTGGATGAAAGACTTTAGATATTACCAATCCATGATAAAAAAGTGTGACTTTTTAGAGTACATATCTAGAACAAATGTTGCTTTGCCGTTAGTAGTCTCTCAAAAAATTTTTTTTAATACCGCTACGAGCCAAGAGCGGCTATAAAATTAATAGTAATTTATGCAACAAAAGTGTAAAATTGAGCATTTTGGCATAAAGTCAAGTATTTGGTGACTGGGCTTGCCGAGTCACAAAAATTGTTTCCTGAATGTCACTCCTATTGCATACAAGATTTTTTCTACGGCTTTCAACTTATATATTCCAACAATTATCGAGGTCACAGCAAAGAAGCCCTGAGCACAAGTAGATTCGACAAATAACCGGACTAATAGATCAGTAAAGAGTGGCTAAATACATAAATTCGCAGAAATTGAACTGCTATGCATTTCTATGATGATAAAACTGAGACGCGGAAAAGACTTCCTTCAAGCATATCAAAAGTACTTTTTATTAGGGCTGAAAATAATAATAATTAAATAATCATATTACATATAAATCTCTTTATTAATTAATAATATAAATATACTTCAAAGTGAATTTAGTGGTTAAGAGCGGATGGCTGCTAAAAGAGGAACAATCATGAGAAACTATTCAATGAGGAGTCGCACACACATCACAGAAACTAACAGAATATACCCTGAGATCCATTTGCAGCAATACTCATCAGGAATAATCACACTCACACCTGATAACCACTCTCAGCGATACTTGTCATTAATTGTGTAATGCCACATAAACTGATAATTCACTATACACTATTTCTTTCCCCTTTGAGAAATTTCGGGACGAATTTGATCGAATTTAAATATCTGAACACTTCTCTCGACGACAACTGAAACTGTAAATCAGTAAATTAGGATATCTTGAAACATTTGACACTCAAAATAAAGATCTTATCTTAAAATTTAATAATACAACAATCACTTACGTTCCAAATCATTTTATAAAAATGTAGTGCTTTTTTTAAAATAACTCAAATGTCAAATCCTATGTAAACAAATAGCAGATATCTAACATCCGCCATCGGTAACACACACACTGTTGCCAACCTAGTCTATTTATTAGTGAAGGAGAAATAAATTCGAATTTTGGCGCACAACATTATTATCCCAAAAATCTAGAAAATCTATGAACAACAATACGGTTACAAATTTTATTGCAAATAATTTAATAAAACAGGTTACAGTGCCAGTATTTAATTTATAAACTCATAAGAACACAATATCGCTCACACTTACTCGTACTGAATCTCTGAATGACTGAATTCTTCTCTTATATACCCAAGCTCACGCTCTTATATACCCAAGCCGACAATGGGCCAACATTCAATTGTCTAACAGTTGTTTCCTGGCAACCGCTTAACATCTAGTGACCATAGCCTGTCAATCATGTCCGACAATTGAACATCGACCTAGTCAATACTAACTAGGATTACAGTTGCAGCGAGTTCAAATAAATAATTATGTGACCTAATTACTATAAATATTTCATATTTGTGACAATACGATGTATTTGTAAAGTTGTGTAAATTGCAATAGTGCTAATATAAATCATCAATAATAAAGGTTTGAATTCTAATAAAAAAAAAAAACAACTTGACTGTAGGTACTTAGTTTATTCAATGTAACGATACCCTTGGCTGATGGCGGGATTGTTACCTTTGGCGTCGCTGTTGAAAATTGCTGACGGTGTGCTCGGGCGCCAATACGGTCGGTGACGCAGTTTCTAAGGCAGACGGCTGGATAGCTCAAAAGGGAAGGGTTGGGGTTGTCAAAATAATCATCAGGAGGTAGGTGTCACAATGAGATTTATTACACAAAAACGATGACGGTGAACAAAGAATATATATTTTACAGGAACTTGTACGGTGATAACTTGGTTGACGGTGACCAGCGGTCGCAGTACGGACCCAGGCGGTCGCAGATGACGAGAAACTTTAAAACAAACAAATCGTGAAGCGATTTCCCAAACGGTGGATTAACTTTACTACTCGTTCTATGCGGGTGGAACCAAACTAGCTCCCCCGCAGTGATTCTACGTTAAGTCGTTTCGATACTGTGAAGTCACCAGGTGACCCCTCCAGCAATGATTCTACGTTAAGTATTTCAAACACTGTGAAGTTAGCAATGACTTCGCCAGCGGTGCTTCTATGTTAAAACAATCAAACGCTGCGAAATCACGAAGGTTTCGTCACCGGTGCTTCTACGTTAAATCAATTAAACGCTGAGAAATCACGAAGACGTCGTCAGCGGTGCTTCTATTATTATTTGCTTCGAGAGAGGTGTTATGATCGAGAAGATATGTGAAAGATACAGATGAAGAGTGAGTATTAAAGGAAAACAACTATCCGATTGAGAAATCCTATTAAACCTAATCTAACTAAGCTTATCGTGCTTTATATTGAGTAATTAACTGTGAATTAATAAAGGAGCCCATACATCGTCAAACAAATTGCGCAACGCTACGTTGCACAGTTGTGTCACCATATACTTGTCTAAATTTTGTTCAAACTTTAGTTACAAGTTGGAAATTATACAAGCATGTCCTCAAGTATAAGATGTAACTTGGATACAACAACAATGTTAACAGAAAACGAAAGAGAAAACAAAGAATTTGGATGATAGGATGGCTAATGACCATTTCATGATCAGCTGCTGACACAATTTCTCTAAATTTATCTGACAACCTTTCGTAAGTAGCATCTTTCATGCTCTTATTTTTATGGATGTTGCTCTTAATTTTCCATACTTCAGGTAAATCCCTGTATATTTCAATGAAATAGTTTTTTGACTGTATACGCTTGTATACGCGATTTTTTCTTGTCCACAACGAAGGAATGGTTATGATTGTGGCTTATTTATATGTATGTTTGCCGAACATGCTACTCGTGAAATGCCGTTAAATTTTAATTTCAATGATATGCAATACTTAAGAAGCAGATTGATATTAGAAATTACAAAAGCAAAATTGTCTATGTGATAGGTTCTATTAAAATTCATAATCTTTGTAGCTATTTGCCAATGTTATCCATTTTCTCTTTATTCTATTTCATATGAATACCCCGAATTGTTTCCGCTTGCGCTATTTTTTTTTTTTATGAAATATTCTTATTAATTTGCCATTGATTATTGTTTTAAGGATGGCTCATGTTTTGTTTATGTAGTTCATCTTCAAGTTGAATATTTGGTCTATTCAACCTGAAGATGATCGTAAGGTCGAAATTAATTCATCGTTGTAATAGTTAGCACAAAAATCATATACGACTATCTGTCAGTTGCATCAACTGTTAGTCGTCAATCATTTATACATAAATTTGTGCACTTAAAAGATTCAAATTTGCAGTCATTCAGGTAATACGTGAATATATGTAATGGATGCCAATTATGCTTATGTAAACTTTGCATATCGGCCAATCAGAAGGTTTAAATCGTAGCCTTATAAAAAACTGTGTAGCGTTACTAATGTGAATATACTAAAAGTATAAAGATGTTTTTAATAATTGAACGGTTTATTTTATATATACTATAATCTTGAATATAATAAGTACAAAAAAAAACTGTTATTATTTTACATTTCAACACACCCCTCTCTTTTCACTAGATGTTCTACATGTACAATCAGTATCAGAAATTTTTACTTTTAAAACTAAACATCAATAGTATCTTATTTATTTGTTCCACAAAATTTCAATTCTAAGAATCTACACGTGTATACAGTTGCTCTCCGATCTGAGATGATGGTGTCAAAACCGATTCTTAGATTTGAAATTTTGTGGAAAAAATAAATGAATGTTTCAGAATTTTTGTATTCTAATTGTTCCAAAGCATAAACTTTATCACAATTATTTTGTGACATCTACTGTTTGATTCAGGAGTAAATTTCAATTACTTTGCCCTTGTTTAATGAAGAAGAGATATACTATTTTGCACAAAATTCAACTGACAAGTTTTTTACGTGTGTTTATTTTTCTCGTTGCTATTACAATGTTTTTGTTGCCATATCAAAATCAAAATATTTTTTTTCTCATAAAACATGGTAACTCTATTTTATATTTTAATCTAAACATCTACTTTATCTATAGCCAATTTAATATTTAAAAGTGTAGATTTTGTTTTAAATTTCAAATTATAATTTTTTTCAATTAGTAGTTGATAATAATCGATACATTTTATCAGAATTTAAATGAATATTGAATAACAAAGTAAGTAGCTGCCTTGTTTTTCTTTGTATCATTGTTTTCTGCGAAAGATCCTTGGTTAAAGGATCGAAACGTCAAAGTTTCCAATAAAAATACGAAATTTATGAATATTAACAATTAAATAATTTATTTGCGGATGAACGAATCCGTTTGAGAACAATTTTATTGAAAAAGTAAACCATTTCTCTAAAAAAACATTTTTTTTCTATTTAGAAGATGAAAATAGTTATTTACATTGCAAGATGCGAAAGTATACTTTTTTGTGTGAGGTGGTATTTGAATGGCCGAGGTGAAGCCGAGGCCGTTCAAAACCTCCGAACACCTGAAAGGGCTTTCGCATCGTGTGATGTATTAAATTTTTTCTGCTACTGTTCTATATAGATATTAATATTTAATAATGATTATTATATTTGAAATAATGTTACGGATGCTGTTTTACCTGTCTAAAATTATCCATAGCAACGGTTTATTTACATTCTTATCTGTCATCAGCGCATGTCACAGATTTTGAATTTCAATAATTTAGTGGAACATTGCATTTGACCGATTTAAAATGTTAACAGAAAATGAAAATGGTATTCAAATAGCTAACAATGCATGTGCCTCACTTTTTGTAGATAAATCCAAAGAAAGGTAAAATTAAACATACAGCATGTTTTCTAAATGGCTTGCTGATAAAAACTGTTACTCGAATTGACGGAAATGTAATACTTCGGTTGCCGATATTTTGGATTTAAAGAGCGGATGGAAGTGTTCTTCGTAAAGTAATGAAATTGAAATTTCTAAAAAGGTATTACATGAAATTCACATTAATATTTCCTTAAATATAGAAACAATGACAAATATGAATTTTAACGTAATTCAAAATGATAAAAATCTCCCAATACAAAGTGAAGAAGTTAATAATTCAAATAATATTCCTACCACGAATTTTTACAATAAATTGTTCAAATTGCATAATTATTTATAACCAATAAATAGATAAAATTAAATTTAAATAGATTGGATAAAATCATATTATTGTTATAAACTACTTATTTATTTGAATAAATAATTAAATTTCCAATAGATTTGCATTCTTTCAAACTTTTACTTTTTTGTCCTGGCCCCGAAAGTATTACTTTCGTAGCTAGCAACGAATAGCAACGAGGTAACACGAAGGTTTGCTTTCGTTATCGTTCGAATTGCTAGGGCTACAAAGCTCACTTATTTATACAGTAGCAGAAAAAAGTTTTTATATTTAAAGTTGACCAAGTCAATTTCTGTGCTAGAAAATCGTTTAAGAAACTAAAATGTGCAAAATTATATCAGATACAACTTTCGTATGTAAATTTTTTCTATTAATATATAGTTTCTAAGTTTTTTTGTGAAAACGCCCTGGATTTTAGACAAATTATTTATTACTTATAAAATCTGAATATTCATAACTTCAATATCATTGATGTCCAATGGATTTTAAAGTAATTGACAGGCCGTAAACTAAAATATTTTCCAAACATATTGAGGGCATCAACGGAGTATCCTTTTTAATTTATCTTGTATGTTGTCGATACTCAATTTTGTCAATCTATTGCATCGTTAAAGCACTCGCAATTCCTATAATAAGTGCTACCTAGAAGAAGTATGCAAATGAATATAATGCAAAACGAACAGAAAAATAAATAAAATACCTGTATCACAAGTAAGTAAAATCCAACGCTTCTTTCAATTAAAAGTTTCAATATGCTGTTTTCTTGTATTTCTGCCTTTTTTTTGGATTCTCGATTCTTCCTCTGCTTCTTGTATCTTTCCAAGATCAAATTTGGTAAACTCCTTATTATAAAGAATTATATTTAGACATGCTTCTTGTACTTCTAATATAATATTTAGAATATTTCCAAATTTATCCATTTTTTCAGCTCATTCTTCTTTCCTATAACACTATATTGAGGCGTTATTCAATAATGAACATATTGTCAATGACAATATGTCAATTGTCACATAACGCCTTACTTAACGGCATTAGACATTAGTGTGGCCCCTGCATTACGGAAAAAAAATATAAACACAGTAAGTAGCTGCCATGACAGCCATTTTATGGAAACTTCATAATTTATATGTTTTATGGTCAGTTGCATTACCGTCACTTTACTTCAAGTGGACTTTAATATCTAATAGTAATCAAACGTCTTGTGAATGTTAAACAATAAACAAACATATAAAAACGATTTAAGAGTAATATGTACCGTATACTTGTAAAAATAGGCGTCGTGGGAAAACTTTTTCGTGACAGATATATCACATTCCGCACAATGAATTACTATAATTTTCAAATATTAAAAATCTAGAGATTATTGAAAATTGAGATGAAAGGAAATCATCTACTTTTTTAGTCAAGAACATTGAGCGGATGTAGATAAAATATATTCAACTTACTTTTGCAAACATATAATTCAACAATATTCTTATGTACCTAATTCTCTACAAATTTACAACAAGTAGGTATTTTCAATAATTTTTCTTAAATGTACATAATACCTATACCTATTATTATTGTTATTTTTAAATTATAATAAATAAATACTATAAAATGCTATGATTAATTCTTCTCCAGCCTCGGCTCTTTGCAATACTCTTGACGCTTTTTCTTATTATTTTTTAAAGGACCCACAATCAATTTCCCCTCGCGATGCTTTCATAATAAGCATCAGCTGCGATAAGTAGACTAAAAAATAGGCAAATGTTTCACACTGCTAAATTAGAGAAGTATGGTGGGTATTTGAATACTTACCAAAAAGTTGAAAAACAAAACTGCTGAAGTGGAATGATGCTTTGTATGGAAATCTAACTCAACTGCATTTACTGAGCTCATATTTTTAATCGCTGCTCATCATTCCAGAGATTCAAGTTTCATCAAAGATTGTTACACTCTGCTTTTTGGATGTCCGAAAGATGATGCTGCACAACATGATTGACCACTTTATTGCGATGTAGGTAATCGAGTATGATTTTCTTAGTAGTTTAAGGATCCAATCTTGAATATTGTTATATTACCACATGCATATTTTTATTATCTCCATTATTTCAATAGTCGCAACTTTTATATCAGTAACACAGCTCTAGAAACACGATCTTCTTTCTTTAAGTTGTGAATAAAATTACACAGCTCTAGAAATACGCTCTTCTTTCTTTTAGTAGTGAACAAAATTATATTGCTGTATAGATTCCATTAAAAAATTTCAATTAAATCTATTCGGACAATGCCATAACCTCAATTTATTTAATGACATTTCTCAGTCGATATTTACATTTGAAGTTTTTATTGAACGTTGGCATGGCATCTATTTCTCAAAGGCTGAAATACAAATAGCTCCGCCCCTTAATTCTAAGTCCCTCCTACATTTTCTAGATTTGTACTTTCTGATGTTGTACTTTCTTGTGCGCGTATTTTCTGGTGATGTATTTTCTAGGTTTTTAACATTCTGCTGCTGTATTTTCTATGTTTGTAATTTCTAGATCTGTATTTTCTAGTGTTGCACATCATCCCCAAGCAAAATTCCAATATAAATGATATTTACAAAAATAAATTGATTTATTTAAATAAATTTTTTATATTTCATATTTCTATGTCGGTAATATAGAACAACCACAGTATGGTAAAGTTTTGACGTTCAAATAACAATACTTATATTTTCGTATTTTCTCTGTATTTGACAGTCCAAAAGTCTAAAGTTGAAAAGTTTCTATTATAATTCAATGGCAGTGCTAAAAATATTTTGGGACAATTTTTTGTTGGAAAAAGGAGTCTAAAACGCGGATGGACCAATGATTTTAATGAGTACTTTTCACAAATTTGGAAAATCAGCAATTAATGCAAGGTCAGAGAGTAACTGATGCTACTCAACAAGCTTCCCAACAAGCCCAACATCAGGTATGTAAACTAATCCTTCAATAAAATAATAATAACGATTTTCAACGTTCTCAGGTGAACGTTATCCAAGCAGCTTTAAACGCAGCGCAAGTGACAGCAGATCACACGAATCAAGCCCTTCAGAAGCAGCTGGAGAGCTTGCAGCTCAACGAGCAATGGTCAGTTCAGCTCAGCAAAGATTGAGCCAACTTGTTGAGACGCTAAAAAATGTTAGAATCGATTTTGAAGCTACTCAGCAAGCTGCCCAACAGGTTCAACAATCTGCACAGTAAGCGCAAAATGCCGCAGCAGCTGCTACTGCTCCACCTCCTCCACCACCTATTCCTGCCAACTGCTAAACCATCAGGGAGCGAAGCTGGATACGCAAGTGAAAATTTAAATAATGAATACTATTATTATTAAAGATTTATTGCGAATTTTTATATTTTTAATAAAGCTCTTTTTAAATTTATATTATGCGACTGTATTTTATTTAGTCAGAATAAAATTCAGGGTACCTGATTCAAAATTTTTGAAAATATTACTTCAAAAAATTATATTTATTTTAAAACCAATCGTTTCATTACAATAAAACAATATAACATTTGGGAGAAGTTTATTTGATAAATAGGAAAAAGTACAACGGGTAGAGAAGGGAATTGGGGAATATTTTTGAGTCGCGCTTCGCCTCCAGGCAATGGCTGGTTTGGGGGAAAGAGACAAATTCTTCGGAAAGGGGCCATTCATAAATAACGTCGACAAATTTTGACATTGTGTGACAAAATCTAATATATCTAAGTATTAAAACACGAACTGCTCCAGGTGTCCAAGCTACTTCGGGTATGTGGGAAGTTCGAATCCTATTGAAATCCTCTGCCTTCTTTAGCCTCTTGGTTTATCCTCAGCAAATGATCTATAAACATGTTGATGATGAACTGAAACAGAAAGCTGAAAGATAATTTTTAAATGAATCTTCTATCGATGGCACTGAATTGGTACGATGGTTTTTGAAAATATTGACTCAATTCCTGTGCTTATCTTCCAGTGAATATAAAGGAGTCAAAAGCCTTAACTATATAAAAATAAATTTAAATCTATCTCATAGAGGGATGCTTTTATGATCCTACAAAATGTAAACATTTTCCTCGAGAATAAATAAATAAATAAGTAAAATAATCGGTAGCTTATTGAAAGTATTGACTCTTCCTTTTAAACTTTTCTTGTAGTTCTTATACATCTAACTCTTAAAAGTTGTTTTACATCTATTTTTGGATTCTTGGCCTCCATTCCTCAGGTACATCAATACAAATATCTCTTGCATGCTCTCTTCTTATCTATTGAATCGATTTTTTTTCTTTATACACAAATGTGCTAGGTACTTCAAGGAAATTTTTCAACTTAAAATTGAATACAACTTTTTATATTTACAACATAAATTAATTTTCCACATAATAAAAACCAATCTAAAAGTGCCACTTTATATTGTTGATTTTTTTTGAGCAACGCGTGTCTTAAGAGTTTATGAAACAAGTCATATAACATTTTTTCTAAAACCAAAAATAAAAACAGCAAAAAATTAATAAAACTTAGTTGAATTACAAAATTATTTAAGTACGTAAACATTAACGCAGAAGTATCAAATCAAATCATCTATTTGATTTGATACTTCTGCGTTAATATTAAGATTAATATTAAAAATGAAACAATATAACATTTTGAAGAAGTTTATTTGGTAAGAAGAAGGTACAATAAGTACAGAAGATTGGAGAATATTTTTGAGTTGCGCTTCGCCTCCAGGCAATGGCTGACTTGGGGGTGAGAGATGAATTCTTCGGCAAGGGGCCATCGATAAATAACATCACACGTTAAGGAGGGGGGGGGGGAACTATTAACGAAAAACTTGAAAATATTTCCAACTCTATTTGTTTTTTAGGTGTAACATTGCAAAATATGTAACGTCACATTTGGGAGGGGGGAGTCTCACAAATGTAACCAACTTTTACAAGTATTGAAACACGAAATTTTAATTATCTATTTTTTAGGAGTAACATTGCAAAAACTGTAACGTCACACTTGCGAGGGGGGAGTCTCACAAATGTAACCAGCTTTTACAAGTATTGAAACACGAAATTTGAACTATTAACGAAAAACTTGGAAATATTTCTACTCTATTTTTTAGGTGTAACATTGCAAAATATGTAACGTCACATTTGCGAGGGGGGAGTCTCACAAATGTGACCAGCTCTGACAAGGGGGAAAGATGTCAAAAAATTATAAAATACGTGTGATGTTATTTATGGAGCTGCGGGCTGATCCATTCGAAGTTGTTGGATCATCTTGAGCTTCTTTTATCAAGTTGCAGGTATCACGCTAGATGAGCTCTGCTACTGCTTTGTTGATCTTCTGCAGCTGCTGATGTTTTCTTCAGCTGCTGATGTGTTCTTCAGCTGCTGGGCGAACTGTAATACATTCAGAAAAACATTAGAAATTTGTGATATTGCAATATTATTTATTATTACGTCCTGATGTTGTGGTGATGGCAACGACCTGAAAAGGAAGTTTGATCAGTTCCAGCGGAGGCTGCTCCCACGGTGGTTGTTCCAACGATGGTAGCTCAGCTGATGCTTGATGATTCGTGGACTGCTGCTCTTTCTCTGCAACTGGTGCGATCCTCCAACTGATGCGATCCTCCAACTGCTGCGATCTTCAAACTGGATCATCTTGACTGAGCTTCTTTTACCATAGCTGCCCCTGAATAAGTTGCAGGTGTCACGCTAGATGAGCTCTGCTACTGCTTTGTTGATCCTCTGCAGCTGCTGATGTATTCTTCAACTGCTGGGCGTGCTGTAATACATTCAGAAAAGATTAGAAATTTGTAATATTGCAATTTTTTTAGTTATTATTACGTCCTGATGTTGTGGTGGTTGCAATGACCTGAAAAGGAAGTTTGATTGGTTCCAGCGGAGGCTGCTCCCACGGTGGTTGCTCCAACGATGGTAGCTCAGCTGATGCTTGATGATTCGTGGACTGCTGCTTTTGCTCTGCAACTGGTGCGATCCTCCAACTACTGCTCCAGGTCCTGAGATTAATAAAAACACACAAATATTAGTACAATTATAATTTAAATATCAGGAAATAATTTAACACTAATTTAAAAAAATAAAACAAAGTTTATACCTCAGCTACGACCTGTGAACAGACAAAAAAAAAACAAATAGATTAGAAACCTGAAAAAGAAAAAGTTTTTAATTAACTTACGTCCTGAAGATGATGTTGATGAGCTGAAAAAAAGGGCTGAAAGGGAATTTTTAGATTAGTCACACTCATTCAACATACATTCATCATTCAAACGCTTCTTTTTCTTTTTTCTCTCTTCGCTTCTTTCTTCTTGTTGGCTTCTTTCTAACCCCGTTGCCCCTAACCCTATAAACCTAACCGATATTGCCGAGTTAGTTACGCGAATTTGGTTACTTTTTGTCTAAATAACGAACGTTACTTCAAAGATTGAGAGGCATATTATATCGCCGACCTATTGATTCTAACCCTAGAAGAATTTCGGATATCCCCCTATTAGCAAATTACGAGCTGCGTCTAGCCGGGCAGCCGAATGGTCGCTTACAAACGCGGGCATAACTGTCTGATCCGCAGCTTCTCGTGGTGTTGGGCCCCTCGGGCCCGCTCTTTTCAGACACGAGTTATGCACTCCCGACAAGACCGTCCAGGCACTTAAAAGGCCTAGCTTGTGCACCGATCCCTCGTTGAGCCCTAACGGAAGGGCTTTGCCTCGCCTAAGTGGGAGGACTTTGCAAAAAAAAAATACTTGATAGCAAAACGAACAAGTGCACGTGCACCAGAAGGGTGCACGCAAAAAAAAATTAATCGCGATATCCCAATTTAAATTTACGTTAAACCGAGCTAAATTCACCCATAATATGCCTCCAAATCTCCAAAGTAACGTGAAACACGAGCTAAACCAAAAAACGATGTTGTTTCAACGCGATAACCGAACGCAAAAATCACATAATTTTACGAACAAAATTTGGAAACATTTATCAGAAGTGACGCCGTAAAAATTTATCTCTACGTTAACCACGAGTTATTTACCCCTATTACACCCCAATTAACCCCGAAATAACGGAAAAACTACAACAAATTACTAAAACCGATCAAAGCGAAAAGCGTCTGTCAACAAACACGAAATTGAAAAAAGAAGATCGAATTGAATCGTACGAAGTAACACTTACACGTACGTCCAGTAATGTATTAAAAATTAAAATTAATTGTTATAAATTTTTATAATAGATATTAAAACAAAATGTCTATTTAACATACATGCTTGTACGAAGCAGGATTTGTAATTTATAGCTATTTATAGTGCTTTAAACGTTTCTAAATTTTAATTAATTCTCAACTCGCGCATGCGCACTTCAGAATCAGTCGTTAATTCTATGCTGTAATTGCAAACAGTGAATCTCAAACATTCCTTCAATAAAAACAAATGACCCTCAAAATGTTCTATAATTTGACAGCTAGCATGAAATATAGACTGGATTTCAGCCTATTTGATGCAATTTGTATTGTTTACCGCGATAAAGTTTAATTTATCATCCATGAATACGTATTCAAAATATGACGACCTTATTCAGGTAGAGCTTGAGGATGAAGATTTGGTTTTCTTACAAAATGAATTGTGAAAGAATTCTTATCAGAAGTTTGTGATTATGTGGAATATTATTATAAACATTGACGTAATTATAACTGAAAGATATACGGTGAGTGACAGTGTGGATACTGGAATTATTTCTTAATAATCTGTTATGCATTTTAGATCTGTGCACAATTTTAGCAGCAATATACGGCTGAACATGGGTAAAGACAAACGAGATGATGAGCTTCGAAGTTCTTTCATATCTGGAGCAGATAATATGAAGCGAACACAGCTATTTTACTTTCTGTATTTTTTGCCTATCTCGCATAGTTAGGCAGGGCCCGTAGATCACATCACAATAATCGAATACAGAAAGTACATACGAATCTGCAAGTATTTTACGGTATTTCTTAAATAGTACAAAACGATTTATATTCAGATTTTTTTAGTGCAAGGTACGCTTTTTCAATCAACAAAGTCTTATATTCTCTGAAACGCAATTCTGCATCGATTAACAACCCCAAATTCTTCACATCAGATACTATATTTATTCTAGTATTATTTAATTTGGCATGTAGCAGGTCATTTCCAAGCAAGTATTGTGTGCCTGGCCCAAGAGAAGGGCAGCTGATTTTTCTTCATTGATAATAAGGCAGTGAGTTTTTGCATGATAAGCCAAGCTTTGCAAATCTTCACATATACACGCGACAGCTTCTTCAGAATTGTGAGCATCAAAGGGTAAGTTTAACTGGGTATCATCAGCATACACATGAAAATCTACATATTCAACAATTTTGCAGATGTCAAACGTGTAGATAGAATAGAGAGGTCCATATATTGAGCCTTGGGCTATACCTTGAGTTATTACCGAAAGATCATGATTAATTTTAACACACTGGCGTCTGTTAAAGAAGTAGCTCCTTGCTAGTTGTAGACTGTTTTCAGCGAAACCTAGATGTTTTAATTTGGCAAGTAAGAGATTATGGTTCAGAGAGTCAAATGCTTTGCTAAAATCAAGAAGCACAAGCAGAACCATTCTCTTACCATATATATATATAGACTTTTTCAACAGAGAAGCGACACCTAGCTCTACATATGAGAAGCGTAGCACCGCAGCTACTGGAGGAGATGATTCCTCTTCTGAATCACCCAAAAGTTCTCTAAATCTTGTTGGCGATGCTGGCAAACAAAGGAGCAGTTCTTCGACAAATTGCTCAAGGTTCCGCTGATCAAGCTAATACAGCTAACAATAACCAATATGCAGCTGCTAAACAAGCTGCTTTTGTAGCAAAAAATACTCTGGCTCAAGCTGCTGCAGAAGCTTCTGCGACTGCACAGGCAGCTCTTGCAGGAAAACAAATCATTCTGCAAGGAATTGAACTACAATTTAGAGTAAAGTTGCACTCGACGGAGAAAATCAGCAATTAATCAAAGGTCAAAGCCCAACATCAGGTATGTAAACTAGAATCCTTCAATAAAATAATAATAATGATTCTCAACGTTCTCAGGTGAACGTTATTCAAGGAGCTTCAAACGCAGCGCAAGTAATAGTAGATCACACGAATTAAGCCGCTTTAGAAGCAGCTGGAGAGCTTGCAGCTCAACGAACAATGGTCGGTTCAGGAAGCAGAGATTGAGCCAACTTGCTCAACAATCTGCACTGCTGCTGCTCCAAATCCTCCACCGCCTATTCCTGCCACGACAGCGCCAACCGCTAAGCCCTCAGGGAGCAAAGCTGAATACGCCAGTGAAAATTTAAATAATGATTACTATTATTATTAAAGATTTATTGCGAATTTCTATATTTTTAATAACGCTCTTTTAATTATATTATGCGACTGTATTTTATTTAGCCAGAATAAAATTCAGGGTACCTAACACAAAATTTTTTAAGATATTTTTCTATTATCTCCTTATTGCTTTAGAATAATAGATATTACAAGTTCTTTACTCGAAAATGAGTACGGGAAGCGAAAAAAATTCGAGTAAAGTCATATTATTTTTGGAAAATAAGTGGAGTACTTCAAGTGAAATTTTTTGAGTAAAGCCCTTATTTAAAAGAAAATCATAAATTTATGAAAGTACTAATAACTTTAGTATTATATGCCATAGGAAAAATATTTTGGATTAGTTGCAATAATTTTTGATTTACTATATAATTTATTTCATTTATCTCGGGAGCGTTTCCGAAATGACGTTCCCAAGATGAATATTCAATTACCAAAAAATATTTATTTCGAACGGTGAAAGGTAATAAATTTAATTGTTTCTTAGAATATTCAATTCTCAAATTTATAGCTCGTCCGCCAATCACTATTAATGACTATAAATAATTTTGCATATACGTACATCCATCATGAGTACGTACCTACAATTCGAGTTTCCTACAACACCTGGTATAAGCAAAAAAAAAAATGTTTCGAACGGTGAAAGACAATTTCTAAAAATATTCAATTATTAAATTTATAGCTCGTGCACCAATTACTATTAATGACTACAAATAATTCTGCATTTACGTATATCCATCCTGAGTACGTACCCACAATTTGAGTGTCTTACAACACTTGGTATACGCAAAAAAATAATTTGTTTAGAACGGTGAACTGTAATAAATTATTAACTAATCTAGAATATTTAATTCATAAATTTATAGCTCGTGCACCAATTACGATAAATGACTGCAAATAATTTTGCATATATTTACATCTATCTTGAGTTCGTACCATCAATTTGATTTTTCTGCAACTCCCAGTATATGCAAAAAAAATAGTTTGTTTCGAGGGATAAAATGTAATAAATTATTGTATTTTAAAATATTTGATCCTTAAATTTATAGCTCGTCCACCAATTACAATTAATGATTGTCAATTATTTTGCATGTATCTACATTCTTCTTGAGTATGTACCCACAATTTGAGTTTTCTACAACCCCCGGTATACGCAAAAAAAATATTTATTTTAAGTGGTGCAATATAATAAATTATTAACCGATTTAAAATATCTAATTCATAAATTTATAGCTCGTGCACCAGTTATAATTAATGACTGCCAATAATTTTGCATATACCTACATCCATCCTGAATGCGTACCTACAATTTGAGTTTTCTGCAACTCCTGGTATATGAAAAAAAAAATAGTTTGTTCCGAACGGTGAAATGTATTAAATTATTAACTGTCTTTGAGATATTTAATTCTTCAATTCATGGCTCGTGTACCAATTATGATTAGGGGCTGCATAAATCTACACCCCTTGAGCAGTTTTAAAATATTATCAGATACTTTGGGGTTTAACTACCTTGTTATATCAAAAAATAGACGGTTAAAAAAATTTAAATAATTTATCAACAAATAATCACATAAAATTGAACAATATTTTTGCAAAATTGCAATTTGCATTCAAAATGCACTTTAAATTTATTTTTTTTAATATTTATTGAATATTTTTACTCTTTAAATATACAAAATTCGAATTTATTCATCAATTTTAAATAAATTTCAAATTAAATTAAAGTTTTAGATTGCACAATCTTGTTTGGTTTGGTTTTGTGCTGTAACTGTATAAGCGCTGCGAAGTATCTTTTGATATTGTGTATTCTTTCTAACGCATTGCTTATTATGGACAGGCGAACGTAGTTCGTAGATTCAAAATAAATTGAGTTGGAGATCGTTGCGTTCTGCTATTCTTTGTCACATTCTTTGTTGCGCTATTGAATAGAACAGAAGTACGTTGCTCTGTTCTCGCGAAATACGTTGAAAATAAATATATTTTAAAAGTGTTTCATTATATTTGGGGTTGTGAATTTTGCTTATTAACGTAGAGATCAAAATTTTGTGTATTTAAATATGTAAATTGGGGTGAATTTGTTCCGCATTGCGTGTCCGTTAGGGGCACGTATTTGCGATGTTAGTCTTTGCTTTTATTATGTAATAAATAAAAAAAATTTCTTGGTTTTTTTGCAAAGGCCTGTAATGAAAGGTCCAACGTGGGAATCGGTGCACACGTAGGTACCGCTACGAGAGGCACCCCCCCTGATGAACACCACCGCGTGGGGTTGCAATGAGTTCTAGGGCGAACGAGCGATCTAATTAGGGAGTAACGGCATACTCTCGATATGTACCTATCGGAAGTCGGAAAATATGGTAATTGGCGGGGGTCCTTGATTAAGTTCAAGAAACAACATTAGCTGAGACCGATACTTAAGGTTACCATATCGCGTAATTAGGCGGTATCGCGGGCCTCGGAATATGCATTGGCCACGTATTCAAACAACGTATTTTTTCTTTGCAAACGACGAGCACACCGGTGCTTGGGTGTCTGAGCGCTCAGGCACTCATTGGGGTAGTAAAGTAGAGTCAATATCAGTAGCATAATATATTGAGCACTTTTAAAATAACTTCGGGAAATAATAAAGCAACAATCACTCGTCGTGAAGCTCTTCGAACACTAACCAAAACACACAACACGATTGAATGTTGAACGAATGTTGAATGAATGTAACTAATAAAAAATTCCCTTTCAGCTTCTTCAATTCATCATTACCACCTCCAACAAATTAACAAAAGGACGTAAGTTGACTAATAAACTTTGCTTTTCAGGTTCTAATCAATTTTTTTTCAGCTATTTTGTATTGCTTTTTTGCAAATTTCTAATTAATTTGTATTTTTTCAGATCATTTGCAGAGGATGAGCCCAGCTGATGAGGTGGACATCGAGGGATTGGACATCGAGGGAATGGACATCGTGGGAGTAGCTGAGGATGAGCCCAGCAGCCAAAATCAACTCTCAATATTTGTTTTGTTGAATGTGATTCACCAAAATTTGTTTTAAGTTTCTGTTTCAGGTCGCCGGCCGTGGATCTTCATAACATCATCGCATCATCAGCTAGGTAATATAATATTGCGCATTTATATAACTGTTTTTTACTATTGCTAAACACGTAAATTACTTATCTTCAATTTAATAATTTATTTGTATTTTTTATGTTTTTAGGCCATCCAGCAGCGGAGCCAGAGCCCAGCAGCAGAATCAGACCTCAGAAGCAGAATAAGAGCCCAGCAGCAGAACTAGAGTCCAGCAGCAAAATTAGAGCGCAGCAACAGAATTAGAACCCAACAGCAGAATCAGAATTCAGCAGCAAAATCAGAGCCTAGCAACAGAATCAGAGCCCAGCAGCCGTCCAAGAAGTCCTCCAGTAGCAGCAGAACCAGAGCCCAATAACCTTCCAAGAAGTCCTGCAGCAGCAGAACCAGAGCCCAGCAGCCGCCCAAAAAGTCCTCCAGTAACTGCAGAAGATCAACACATCAGTAGCAACTGTTCCAGACCCCAATTCAACTCAACTTCAAAGAAGTCAACTGATTAATTTTGTCCGCCGCTTGCAAAGTTCAAGTGAGTTCAATTTTTTTTTTAATTCTCCGACTTGTAATAATTATTTCATTGTTTCAGTTGCAGCGAGCGAAGAAGCCACTTCTCTGGTCTAGGTTTCGGTGGGGTTTTCCTAGACCCAAAGAGAGAATTCTCGGAGAAGAGTTCGTCTCTTTCCCCTTAGTCATTGCCTGGGGACGAACAAGGCTTACAACAATGCAACAGCATCGCGGACAAGACTTCCAACATCACAACAGCATCGTGTAATCAACAATTAATCTTAGAACCTTTGTACCCTTTCCTAATTCCCAAAATAAAGTCATTTCCACAAAATTTACAGTCGTTTTATTTGTAAAACCTATTTTAATTATTTTCAGAAGTAGTTAGGCTTAAAATGCTCCTTGTTCTGTAACTTATTTTAAAATTACCAAATAAAACCTTTCCCACAAAATTAAATGTATTTTATTTATTTTTTTCAGTCAAAAATAAATAATATTCAATTATTATATTTGTAAATTCAAATTTAAATGTAAGTGAATAGGCGGGCAACCCGCAATGCAAGTTTTTTAAAAATTGAAAGTCCTTTTTTCGTTTGCCCAAAGAATGCTAGTCATCATATAAACCATTTATGGTATGAAATATATCGAAATCCTTCAATAAAACACTAATTTTGTTTTATTTATTTTTAAAATAATACAGCAAGAAATAATATGCTAGTCTGGTACATTACAAAATAAAATTAAAAGTTCCCTACAATTTTTTTGATAAAATGAACCGTTTGGTCAAAAAAAAATATTAAGTTTTCATTTATTGAATTGTATTGTTGAAATTTAAATTTCAAACATCAGGAGAAGAGTTCGAAAATTCTCCGCAAGTGGCAGCACCTGTCAAGAAGAGCTAACAAAAAATATTTATTGAATAAAAGATTATTTGTTAATTTAATCGTTGAAAAATATTAAATTTAATCAAAATAAAATACTTGAAAAGTTTGGGATGAATGAATATGGCAAATAGTCGCTTTCATTGATAATAAAATTTAGTTCCAGAACGTGCTAGATGCTGCCATCTCTGACAAAATGACTCAACTAGTTGTATCGCAAGAATGTTGGTGTTGACATAAATAAAACCGAATATTACGAGCTTGTTTAATGTTTTATAAATTATTTTTGATCAATAATAAACTCTATATCAAATTCTAAAACAGATTTATAGTAAATATTAATTATTCAATGATTCAAGAAATATTCAGATAAATACAATGCGCAAGCGATGCGTCGATCGCCGGTTAAAACTGACAGCTCCTTCTACGCTACCGCTGAAGTAATTGGCGTTGACTCATTATTATATTTTCGTATAGAGTTTTATTCTTATAATTAGAATAAGAAGAGAATGATTTGAATTGGCCAACTATTTTTAAAAGATAAATTATTTAAAGGTTGAAACTTGATTTTAAAATAAATAATAGATTGATGGATGATTCGTTGAGCAGATAAAAGGGATTGATTATAAAATTTAATAACTCACCATAATCTGTCACCAATAAAATCTGGCCGGGATGCTAAAATCTCCATTGGGCTGTAATATTGTTGGACTAACAATTCAACATTAACTTTGAATTGTTTAAAATACAATTAAAATTGTCTCCATTCTTTCAATGAAAAGAAAGTGAAGTCTCCTAACTTAACTAGCGATTTAAATTTTATTTAAGTGAGTAAAATTGAAAATTTAAATTGAATTGTTGAGATTCAAATATATTATAATTTTATTCGTATTTAATGTCAAACTTCAAAATTAAAGTTAGAAAAAATTTCCGCAAGCAGCAGCATCTGTCAATAAGTGCCACCAAAAAATATTTATTAAAGTAAAAGATTATTTATTGTTTTAATCGTTGAAAAATATCAAATTCAATCAAAACAAAATATTTAAAAGATTCGGGGGCAAATAAACATGTCAAATAGTCGCTATTTTTTATTATTCATAAAATTTAGTTCCAAAACGTGCTAGGCGCTGCCATCTCTGACAAGATGAATGAACTAACATGTATCAAAAGGGATATTGGTGTTGACATTATTCGTTGTTTAATACTTTATAATTTATTTTTGATCAAAAATATACTCTATATTAAACACTAATAAGAATTTATGATATTCATTAGCTATTCGGGTAGTGATTTATTAAATATTTAGATATACACACAATGCCGGCAAACAAACTACAGCTACTGATAAAAGATTGATACAATCAGAACAAAATATTAGTTTTTGGCTTAACTGGAGTTCCAAAAAATTTCAAAATGTAGCTACTGATGGAAAATGGATACGAGTATAATGTGTGAATAATTTGTTATGATTTGTTGGGTCATTCATAAATTATTGACTACTAAACTTTGAATTGTTAATTTGACGATTTAAAAAGTTTCACACTATGCCAACTAATAGGAGATGGATACTAGTATAATGTGTAAATAAATTGTTATGATTTGTTTAGCTATTCATAAGTTTTTAACCATTGAACTTTGAATTGTTTAATAGACAATCAAAATTTCTCTATCTTTTCAATGGAAACAAAATAGTTTTCTGGCTCAACTAGCGATTAAAAAAGTTTCACACTATGCCAACTAATAGTATATGGATACAAGTATACTGTGTAAATAATTTGTTTAGCTGTACATAAGCTATTAACCATTGAACTTTGAATTGTTTAATAGAAAATTAAAATTGTCTCTATTTTTTCAATGGAAACAAAATACAGTTTTCTGACTTGACTAGCGATTCAAAAATTTTCAAACTATGTCAACTAATAGTAGATGGATACAAATATAATGTGTAAATAATTAGTTATGATTCGTTTTGATTTGCAAAGCTTGGCTCATTATGCAAAAACTCACTGCCTTATTATCAATGAAGAAAAATCAGCTGCCCTTGATTTTTTATTTTATCGATTCCACTTTTTTGTCCCGAAATTTCAGATGCTCGCGCGTGACAAAATTTTACTCTGATTTAAAGGCCACCAGCGCCATCCATCGCTTGATGTACGAGATAATTTTGAAAATTTCTAAACTATAAATAAAAATTACACCAGTATCAAAATTGTCTATTATTAATATTGGGTTCCCATACTTATTGATATTAAAGAATAAGTATAATATCTAAAAAATTTAGTAGGGGATTTCAGAGTTTCGCTTATGATCCTGCCATATTGTTTTGGATGTGATGAAAGTAGAAAGATGATTAACGTATCAAAAAAGTTAATTTTATATAAGTAAAAAAATTGAGTGCCAATTATAAGTGTGTTAATCAAACGATTTATTGTTAATAGATATTATTAACATGATTTTCATGGTGGTCTTGATAATTTATTTATTTTGATCGATAGAACCTACCTCAATGAATAGGTAAAAATCAGTATGATTGAATAATTTACTTAAATAATAAAATGCATTTACGATAGTCGATAACGCAATTCATTTTCTCATGAAATGGTGTTGGAATATTTTAAAATTGAGTACTGTGAATATATAACCTAAAATTGAGCATATAACATGTTAAGTTTGTAATTTATATTAGTTGTGCTATTGAATATTTTTACTTGTCGAAATATATGAATAAATTGGAAAGTAAGGATGGCGATGAATTCATTTAATCAGGACGATATGTCAAGGTAACATACTTATTTATTATAATTAACAATATATGATTTAATGAGTCATTATTTTTTTTCCAGCTGGTATTTTGGATCCATGAGTCGCCAAGAAGCGACAGATTTGTTGATGAATGAAAAAGAAGGTGGTGTATTTTTAGTAAGGGATAGTTCTACTAGCCACGGAGACTTTGTCTTATGTGTAAGGTAAAAAATGCATTGAATTTAACGCCCCAATGAAAAATTTAGTAAATATTTTCGAATAGCGACGGAAAACATTTAGTACGAATGCATAACAAATTTTTAAGCATTAGTCATAATGTCAATATTATTAATAAAATGATTTCTAATAGATTCTTATATTTTCAGTATGCAGCTTATTATTCTTGTTTTGTTTTAGGGAAGACAGCAAAGTTAGTCATTATATTATTAATAAAATTCAAAAATTTGATCAAATTCGCTATCGAATTGGAGATCAGATGTTCAATGATTTACCAACTTTGTTAGCATTTTATAAATTACATTATCTAGATACAACGCCTTTAATTAGGCCAGCACCAAAAAGAATTGAAAAAGTTATAGCTAGATTTGATTTTGACGGAGTTGTAAGTACTGTGTAATTATATTTTCGTTTTTATTCTACGGCTTGTTTGTATTTGCAGGATACTGAAGATCTTCCGTTTAAAAAAGGGGAAATTCTCACAATAGTTAATAAGGACGAAGATCAATGGTGGACTGCTAGAAATGCTCAAGGAGTGCAAGGATCTATTCCAGTTCCCTATGTACAGAAAGTAATTATCATCATTTATTAATTCCTAATTCTAATTCGTAGCTCCTCCTATACACATTAGTTTTTTGAAGTGAAACTTTTTTTAAACCAGTTTATATAACGAAACCTGGGAGTGAAATGGATTATATGACCACAGACATATTTAAGAAAAATATCGATAAATTTCAGAACTATATTATTTATCCTAAGAAATGGAAAAAAGGTAATTTTGTCGATGAGGGGTGCTAGCTCCAAATTGGATTAAATTTTGAGAGAAGTTTCTATTAGACATTGGATCTATAAGAATAATGATGACAAGTGGAAGTCAAGCGAATAAGCCTACAATCATTGTTACATACGAATACTTCCTTATAGATGGGATTGCAGCCCAACATGTGTGATCGACAACATACTGAACAAAATATTAATAATATTGATTTACCACTGTTTTTGATGAAAATAAGATTGTCGTGGCTATCTTGTTGAAATCAAACTTCCCCAACATCAATTTGTTCAAGAGTGGACACAAAAAAGTTCTTAGTCATATTAGCATACCGATAAGAATTCAAGTTACTCACGCTCGTTTTCTTTTTGAAAAGTAAAGACCAATGGTCCTTTCTCTCGACAATGCACACCAAATAGCTACATTTAGATTAAAGGAGGCTCTCATGAAGATCTCTGGGATTGTTAGCACTTCAGTAGCATACGTTTGGTTTATTCATATACACAGACAGGTTGAAGTTGTGTCTCGATAGAGTCGTCTGAAGCTTCAGAAACTCAAGTGAATTGTCAATTAGGGGCGTCATTTTTCGAATATTAATTTCTATTTATGTCGATTGAAATTTCAAATCAGCAAATTTTATTGCCAAATTAATTTCCGTCAATAAATTGTAGATTCACCTCAGATACATAATATGCAGTTTGTAACCTATTGTCTATTAAAAAAAATCTATTTATTGAAGTGAAATTTTATTGATTTGACTTTACGGATAAAAACACAATTTAAATTTATTTCAGAAGTTTCAATTCGAACATCCAGGCTCTGTGAACTACTATACACATTTTTGTTTCTTGTTTTAGTACGACGATAGTATTCCAATGAATGCAGACGGTAACAAAACAGTTCAAACGGGGGCTCTTTCATCTGCTCAACAGGCCGAAGTTGCAATGAAACGTAATCAAATGCAGGTAAGATCTAATGATTAGTACCTATATTGTACAAAAAGTGTGAAAACTACCAATTTCACAGTGGAAGTTTCAGCACGAGACGAAATCATAAATGTGAAATTGTTAATTTTCTAGATTATATTTTTTCTATGACCATAGTTTTTATTGAATTTTGTAAATTGTTTGATAAATTAATTGAGTTTCCATATATAAACTGGAATATATTTGACATGGCCATCAACTCACACAAAATTGATACAGAACTCAAAGAGAAGCAGAAGGAAATTCCGATCATTTCATGGTAAGAATATTTATGAAGCAATGCTAAGTTTGACAAGAGGCAATCATAAAAAAGGAAAGCAATACGACATACAGCAGTTTCGAAACAACGATTATCTCCAACTCTATCAAAACGAAATACGTAAAAAGTTAACGGAAACTAACCTAGAGGGAAATATAGATAGTAGATTGGAAAATTTTGAAGCGGAAATGCAGGAGGCTTCTCGAAAGGCATTAAATAACAGAAAATCAACAAAGAAAACGGAGTGATTTGACGACGAATGCAAACTAGCAATAATGAGAAAAAATGCAGCAAGGAAAAAGCTACGTCAATATGAAACGGATGTAAATAGAAGAATATATCATCATCCGAACCAATGCTTAGCTTTTGCAAATGATCTTGCAATAATGACGAGAACAAAAAAAGAATTAGAGTCAAAATTCAAGCAAATAGAAGAAGTAGCAATCAAAACTGGTCTACAAATCAATGAACAGGAAACAAAAATTTTGAGAGTAAGAGGGAGGCAGAGTATTAAGGGAAAATGCTTTAAAGCAATAAATAAAAATGGGAAAATGGACAAGTTTGGTGAAGTACAAAGCTTCGTATATCTAGGTGTAAACATGACAAACAATAATAGTTAAGATGAGAGAATTAAAATGAGAATAGCTAAAGGAAATAGAAGTTACTGTCAACTTTGAAGTCAAAGAAAGTGTTGATAAAGACCAAGATACGAATATATAAAACAATAATAAGACCTTGTGTGTTATACGGCTGTGAATTGTGAGTTCTAAATGAAATGAACCAAAATAGATTGAAAGTGTGGGAAAGACAAACCATAGGGAAAATTTTTTGAGGGAGAAAAGAGATTGACTTATTGCTAAGAACAAATTATGAATTGATGGAATTATATGATATATCAGAGGAAGAGTGACAAAGTGCGTATACAAAGGAGGTGTAAAAACGAGAAGAAGACGGAGTCGGCCTAAGGAGAGATGGTTCGATTCAGTAAAAAGAATTGAAACGTGGAATATAAGAAACTGGAAAAATGTAGCTTTAAATCAACTCACAGATTGATCACAATGATGTATGAAAAATTTTAAGTTTATAATTTTCTTTAGTGATCGTAGAAAAAAACTTTTGTGATTGTAGGTTGATGAAATTATATATATATTTTTCTTTTTTCAGAGAAAATTACCTGCAATGGCGCGAGTAAAGCAAGTTCGAGTTCCGAACGCTTATGATAAAACTGCTTTGAAGCTAGAAGTCGGAGATATTATAACTGTGACAAAAATGAACATTAATGGACAATGGGAGGGCGAACTAAATGGTAAAGTTGGTCATTTCCCATTTACGCACGTTGAATTTCTACCGGAAAGTAACGACAGCTAATGACTGAAATATTTCTTCAACGCTTTCTTGCCTTCAGTTGCGTTCACTACAACGAATTTCAAACTTATGAGCTGGAATGTAAATTAGGTACAATATTCTATAATTTCTTGATGTATGCGTCACTAATATAGTAAAACCAGATAGAAAAATATTCTTTAGGAGTATTAATAGGGAGGTTGCAATTTTTTCTAGATTGAAAAATAATAATATTCGTAATTTTGCCTGCTCGCACAATATTTATTGAAAACCAATTATGATAATCCGTATAAATGATGAATTATTGATGGTTGTAAAATGTTAATATTTTCAAATAAATTACGTGATTAAAAAATACCGTTCACTGAGGGCATTAGCAGAACAGCAAAACAGCACCCGCAAAGAAATCGTTGAGCGGCACATGAAGTGAAATCTACAGCGTAATAATTCTTCGATTTTCCAATGGCGTTTGAGTTTGAGTTAAGTTTGAGATAGAGTATCATTATAAATCAGTTATAATTTTAAAGTATTTCAATATTTTTTCAAATTGGAGCACGAGGTACAAATTTATCTAAACATAAGATATTTATATTTTAGATAAACTTCTTACATGGCTTTGAATAACGGAAAATAAAATTACTGTACGAATTCATGAAATTAAAAAATATATAAAATTGATTTCTACTTCTCAAATATATTATATTGGTCCTGTATCAATATTATTATTTTCACTTCTCATATTTGTGCTAAATGCTTTTGCCGCCTGAAATAGTGAGAATGTCACTTTGACAGCTTTTTTTTTTAATGATTTGTTATTGTTTTAATTGTTGAAAGCTATTTTAAAATATTTTTAATTTTTTATGCTTCTAAATTTTGCCGCATTGTGCATCTAAATCACGATTAATTAATAGTAGATTATTTGACAAGTAGAGAAAAGTGAGAGTTTACTAGCGAGTGTAAATGTTTGAATTCACGAGCGAGAGCAACGAGCAAGTGAATTAAATTTACACGAGCAAAGTAATATCGCTTTTCTTACGTGTTGAACATACTATTTTTTTGTATACTTGATGGAAAAACTTGAGTGGAAGACACCAGAATAGAAATGATTTTCTACAGGAATATTAATCAAGGTTGTGTTCCTGCAAAAACATAGTAACGGCTTTGACAACTGACAAGCAAAAGCATGGTAACATATAAACAATATTAAAAATTAATTTGTCAGAAACGTCAAAAGCTAAAGATTCTCGCAGAATTCTGGATGCAGCTAAAGAAGCGACTTTACATTTGTTTCCGGCGAAATCGAGAGAATTTTCGTTTTCTTATATGTATATTTAACATGTAATTTTTTTAATAAGGTTAAAACTGTCATTTGGACGCGTGTCATAGTGCGTTTTTTGTTTGTTATTTTTTGTTGCTAATTAGTAAAGTGTTGCTAACTTTTCTTTACTAATGTCTACATATTAAACCTAATGTTTTCCATTAAATATACAAAAAAATACTTTAGCTTTATCGCGAATATTGAAATAAATTTTTTTTGCTGAAGGGGCTACAAGTTTCGAGCGTGTGCATATCTTAATTTTTTTTTAAATTTTAATGTTTAATTAATAACATTTAAAAGAAATGCAACCTCCATATTGAAGAATATTTTTCAAACATTTTAATTCCTGTTAAATACGTAGCAAATGTTGGCTCGTTTTGGATTTATTATTTAACTTGTATTATGAACGCAACTTTACGCATGTACTATTTCTATAATAAATAAGTTAAGCCAATTTTTACTAGTGGTGATACTAATATATGAATTGCTATTGCTAAATTTTACCGGGTAGTGAAATTAAGGTTATAAAATATTTACTGGTGTTTTTATTTGGTTGTATGCTTTATATATCCATGTAAGTATTTTAGTCATTTATCTACAAATGTATGTATATTTAGTGTAATATCGTTTCTCTTGATATCATCATAGAGATGCATATTTATTTTTTAAACATCGGTAACAATTCTCTTATATTATTGATAAGTCAACAATATAGATGTCCCAATTAACTATATTCCATTTGACTGATTCATGTGGTTTTCATTCAATTTAAGTTGCTCCATTTCGATATTTTTTTAAATATTTGAAATTTTTTAAACCGATATGCCGGTAATTATTTATATTTATCGATATTGATTGATACTAAATTATCGATATTCATCGGGAATTATTGATATATCGATGTAAATTGATATTTTACACAACAGAAATCGAATATAGTCATGTCAAATTGATCACTCAAATTTGCGAACCTATTTTACGTTGGGCTTTAGGGAACAAATCGATAAATCTATAATAATCGGTGTTTTCATTATTTTCTCAAACATCGGGCTCCGATATTTTGAAAATTCCATTATCGATATGCCAATAATTATCGATATAAATTGATATATCGAAAGTTATCGATAAAATTTAAATATGGAATATCGATATCTAAAATTGTATATCGTGCAGTCCTAGAGTCACTGTCGAGACTCCGTCGCACAGTATGAACAGATGCACAAATTTCTGCGGTCTCGCCATTGCAACCTCGCTGCAAGTATGTCGCCGGCATTAATAGGTGATTGCGATCGGATCAGATGGTAGATTGTTGTTTCGACTTGACAACAGTAAATGAAAACTTTCGCTATTTAAAATACTAATAGATGACAATTATACAGAAATACTTTAGCAGAATAATAAAGATCAAAAACAATAATTCCATTATCCATTTTATTTTGTTGAATATATAATATATCTTTTTAGTGTTGGAAATCTACAACAATTTGAAACCTAGCATATAATAATCAATATTGAATCCTATCAGGTTACTTTTAAAGATGATGCGAATAAAAATTGGAGAGAATTGTTGTCAATTGATTTTTTTATGATAAATGATCATAAATCCAGTTGAACAAAACAAGCGCAAGTATCATGAATCATTTTGTTTAGTATTTGCTCTTAATTCATTAACTGTTGTAAATTTTTTTTTGGGACATACGTATTAATATTTGTACTTTTCAATTACTTTCCGTTGAGGTTTAGTATCTGGCCCGTAATTACTTTATTGAAAAAACTTCGTTCTTCCATTCTTTTATTCCACTTTTAAACAGCATGTATGGGTTCTCATCAAAATTTGCCTTAATTATAAATACCTAACCATTGTATAATTATGTGATTATTATAATAATATAAATTGTGTTCAAATTAGAATTAAACAAGTTAAGTAAAAACAATTTTTTTACTTTGGCTTGTGCGATATAGTGGTAGTTGAATGGCCAATAGTCAATATATTATCGATGTACGTTGACTCAGTTTTGTAATTAAGTTATTAATCGTATTTATTGAAAAATGAAGAGACCGAAATATTTTATTGTTTCTAAGCCATCACATTCAGTCTTTTTATAAATGTAATCATATTGCTACAAGATCAATATTTTTTGAATATGTAAGATAAAAGTTCCTAGGTATAAATATTATCAATTTTTCACAATTAAATTCGATTGAACATTAATTATAATAATGTGCTTCCAAAATGAATTCGTATAGGTACATGATTAGTTAATGTTATCAGACTAGAAATATTTAAATCTGGGGACTTATGTAGCTTGAAAGGTTTAAATATTTTTTTACAGACCCACCTGTGGCTTGCAATTAGTTTTAAACTGTAAATGTATTTTTAAAACGTACTCAAATTATTTTTTGAGGTATTGTATATAATAAATAATTAAATTTATTGTAAATAATCACATGATGCTGGATGTATTTAAAAATGACTTTCCTTTGAATAAGTGTAATTTGTAATGTGATTTCCAGTATTTTATCTGTATGAAATTTTAACCATGTTTAATTTTATAATCATAGATGAAAACAAATTCTAAAATAATTATCAATTGAAGTCACATTTTTTAAATGTGTATTTCAAAAAATCTATTATTTAACGCTGCTTATACTATTTTAAAAAAACTCATAATGAATTCGTACTATCAAAGCAATTATTTCAAACTGGAATAAATTAATTTCTGAATATATATGTACAATTTTGTTTGTGTTATAATTATTATATAAGTTTATTTGATGAGTTAGATAACCACAATTATTGTGCAACATTAATTTTATTAAGTAAATGAATTCAATAAATTACTTTATATAGTAAATTATTATACATGTGAAATTGCATGCACTATTTTAATAAAAATAATATATATACAATTACAACATTATTTTCTTATTATGAAGTACTAATTTACTTCTATTTATCTGGTCAGTATGGTCGGTAAAATATGAGCTTATTTGTGATTTAAATTGAAATTTGTGTAATATTGATCACTTATATTTCGTACTGATAACTATTTTCAAAATACTGAACCAATAAATAGCAAACAATGCAATAGATGCTACTATTTGTGATGAAAAGGATGAAAAAAGAAAAATATGAATAATCGTTCACTTTTAAGAAACGTTTTTATTTGTTCGCAGGTAACATAAGAGCAACATGAATTTATTTCAATGTAATAACAGTATAAATAAAATATGCGGCAGAAAAAACGTTTTATATATGTTGCAATAACTGCAATAAACGACTCACATGTAAAAATTATCACATAGCTTTAGAATATTTATACGTCAGAAGGTGCACTTGTGAATGAATTATCTTGCAAGAATATTATTTCTAAGACACACGCCTCTAAATCATGCCACTTTAGTGATACATGCTGTGCAAAGATAAACGATATTGTCTGTCTTATAAGTGCACTGGCGTTTTCGTCCTCGAAATGTTCAAATAAGTTCAATCAAGAGCAAAATCTTCGTTCCGAACTTAATAATATCGAATCCACAACTAGTAAAGCTTTTCTTCACTTATAACATAGCCAACAAGAACGATTTGAAAATTCTGATATAATTTAGATTTAAGATTCAAATAGAATTTTTTTTAAGTGCCGCCCTCATTGTATAATTAATAAGTTAAATTATCGTATTTGTTCATATTTCAATGATTATTTCGTTCATACTGTAACTCTGTTATGACAGTCATCAAGAAACATTACGCTACTATTGCTTGTAACAAGGCTACAACAATAGAAAAATCTCATTCTGTATCCTATCACATATCAAATAACAGGAATATAAATTTTAAAGTGGTGCAGAACGAAAACGCCTCAAAGTTTGTAGTGCACACAATCACTTGAAATTCACACTACAACGCTGTGTCGATTTGTTTGTTTATCGGGAGTGTAATGTTCAAGATCACTCGGTGAAGTGTTTAGTGCAGAATAATCCACTGGAAAAAGCACTTGGCTATTACTCTGTTCTAGTCCAAACACAAACTGTCCAGGTCCGTTCGGATACCTCGCCATTAAATAATTCGCGAAACACAGTTTATACGCATAGTATTCCAATTGATGATCTCCATTCTAAAACATAAAATCCTATATTGGTGGAAGTTTAGTCAAACATTTGTTCATCTATTACTGATGTCATGGCCATATATGCCTGGTCTAAAATTTCTCCTACTTTTATTGTGTCTAAGCCAAGGACTGACGAGTAAAATGCACTAAGTTCGTCTCTGCTTATTATACCAGACCCTAGCCAAAAAAAAAATAACAATAACATTTGAAAATTGTTACTACCTCAAAAAATCTAAAATATTCGGCGATAATTTACCACTTCGGTTTATAACTTGAAAGAGTATTTTGACAAAATACTGTAGCCATAGTGGAAAATCTGATAAATTTTTAGCACCATGAATAAGGCGAGACCAGCGATGCAGCCAAATTTCTAACGATATAAAACGTCCATCGTTGACTTGAAATCCTAACAAACACATTCAGTAACAAGCTTTTTAGACATATTTCAAAAAATTACCTAATTGCTGCTCATCCGGTGAAAATTCTAAAAATGTATCGATAAATCCTCTCTGAACTTCACGTAAAATGTGAAATTCTGCAGAATTAGGGGACCAGTCTGCAAAATGGCGCAATTTCTATCCATTTCAATCGTAAGCATGCACAGTAGCACAAAAAAATTATTTAAAAAGAACCAAATTTTGGCGAAGTATTGAACTGACTTCACTTAGAGCTTCGAAGTCTTGATTTCCGATAATATCATCTCGATCGTGGTCCAATAAATAGGTAAAAAAATGTGAAAATTTATCACGCTGAACTGTTGTGAGTGCTATCACCATTTGATTTTCAGCTTCTTGCTCTTCTGAGGCACTATCCACACTGAATCGATCTACCCAAGTGGCTACAAATGTCAATGAGTTACATCATTTGTGCGCTATAAATTGTTAAAAAAGTGGAAGTCTTACTCCACACGTGCACACTCCAGCCTGTTTTATCACATTGGCCCTCTTGAGTAACTGCTCCTGCTCCCTTTTTCCTGAACTCTTGCATATCTTCGTTCGGGTCAAATTCTGGCAAGGTTTTCCAACGTTTCAGCAATTCTCTGGTTCTGTCCCTCGTTCGATCACAAGCCTGTTTCCAGTTCGCTATGAACTTATGCGGAACTTTTGGTGGTACTTCATGACTACCACTACTATGTTTCTTTTCAATATTTTTACAAAACTGAACATCTTTTTCAGATTTCAAACTAAGTGTTTTACTTACAGAATTTTGAACTTGGTTATCGATACTTTTGTTACTTCTAATACTACTATGTGATGTAGAAAGGTCTTTATTGCTACTTTCTTTGCTACTTGGAGCAGGATGTTTATCAAAACTTGTACTTTTATTCATTATTGATATGCAAAATAATACATGAACTTACTTAAATATACATTTATAACAAAATGTGACACAATGAACTAGTTTACACTCATAAATTAAAAAATTGTACCATATGATAAACTGTGACGCAGGCGCACGTAATGCACCACCTGTCAGTGATTTAAAACACCCGATATTTCAACAATTACTCCTGCACCAATTTTTTATCGAAAATTTTATTTCGAAACGTCGACACGAATTTATTTTACACGTGAACTATTTTTATAACTAAAAAAACAGTTCGTAACTCATTTAATACCCAATTTTCTTATGATAACTGTTTTACAATTTACATTTTCCTCTTATAATCAAAATCTGCGGAAAATTGAACGGATACTCATGCTGCGCTGCATTATTTGTAGAATCAATTTAAATTTATTTTAAGGATTGATAAATATTGAAATGATTTACTTACAGTTTAGAATCAATAAATAAATAATTCATTGATAAACGTTATTTGGAATATTTTACCAAAAGTTCAGTGGAAACATTACAAGTGTTCTTTTTTATTAGATGGTTTTAAATATTTTCAAATAGCTTTTTTATAAATTTATTCACCAACTTGTATTCCACGGGCAATCCTCGAGTAGTGGTGAGCAACCCTCAAACGCCCGGTACAGTTTAAACAGCTGTCAATTTATTTAAACAATGTTAATTTGCTTTATTTTGTGGGTGATAATTCAGTACAAAAGTTGTATCATTATCTTTGATTTTCTCGTTTTTATTTCACAGATCACCATTTTTATTGATTGCAGAATTCACTATTTGAGCTTCCACAAAAAAATCTTAATGTTATTACTTCAAATGTGTTTTTTTCTCAATATTCCAATGGTTTTTAATTTACGTATGTGAATATTATCTTTGAAGGAAGAATCCAAGATTTAAGGTTAGTTGCAGTGTGTGTATGAAAGTAGATTACATTTTACAAATACACACTAATTTTTGTCATCTCCACAAATGTAAAACCAGTTTTTCACTTTCATGTAAAAATATCTTTCAAGTTTAGCCTGAATTTAAAGTTTTTTGGTTTCTTGAAGCGACAAATTTATAGTTATATTTCTATCCGGATGTCGCTGTCGCATCCAAGCAGGGTTGCTAGAAATTTTCGTCGGAGTTACCCTATCTATGATCAAAAGTAGTGAAATATATAATATCTACAATATACTATATATGACCTAGGTGAAATATATTGAGAAATCGCCCAATCATTTCCAAGCTTACGGGTTTTCTAAAAATAAAATTCGTTCGAAAATAAGAAATATTCTTTTTAATTAATAAATATATCAAGAGTTTTCCAATTAATAAAATTAAGAGCTTGATTTTTGCATACAAGCAAAGGATCCTTTCATTTGATGGAAATGTACTTACAAAATCCTATTTCCCAAAAACTTTCCCATATTTTGATTACAGTGTACTCTCCAAGATTTTGAAATTATTTAATTACTTTTTGTCTAAAAATTAAAATATTGCAAAAATGAAGATGATATTGCTCTAAATATATAGGAAAAAAATATTATTGCGCAGTTGTGCAATATAAAGATTACTCGCTGTCACTAGTAAGTTTCTTATTTTATTAATTTTAATTTATATATCAGATATTAAATTTGCAGCAATATATAAATATGATTCACTTATTATATAGAGTAATAAACCAGCAATAAAATGAATTTCATTATCCATATAACTTGGTATTTATTTATTATCAAAAAAATAAAAGTGTTAAACTTTCTACTCTTCTGATTCTAACTGAAAAGTAATTCATGTATTTAAATACTGATTAAACATTTGTATGCCCAATTTTTGTAATTGAATTGTTTTTAAAACAATTTATAACTATTTGATTTGCTGTTACCTTTAATGCAATGTTAAATATTATGATTATAAATAACTTTTATTTGTACACATAATTCAGTAGTTAATTCAAAAAATATTATTTTAAATCATATTTCATGTAGTACACGTATTCAATTGTACGATCTATACAAATTTTATGAATTCAAATCACAAGCGTAAATTTTGCAAATGATAAAATCATAATTAAATACGAATTCTTCATTTGGTTACTTATGCTATTCAAAGTAGTCTCTATATTCATACAGAATATATATGTATATAATTTTAATTGTTCTCATACATACAATATTATTTATATATTAATTATAAAGCCAGTGACTGCAAAGTAGAATATTTCTTGAATTATTTTGACGTACAGACATTCTAAATATTTCTTTGTGACATATAAAATGAACCTGTGACCCGTTTTACATCAAATTTCAGCACCTAAGCAGGATGTTGGCAAATCATGCCTGATTTCTTTGAATTTCATTTTATTGTGCCAAATTTCCAAGATTGGAGGATTTATAAACTATTTATATTAATTGGAAGAAGTTAAAAAATAATAAAATTTTAATATTGCATCTGCATATGGAAAATACATTACAGTAAAATAAAACGCAATGAGGCAGATTAAAAAAAAATCTTATGTAATAGAGACAAGATGATTGATTAGTTTGTGAGGATTATAGAAAAAAAAACAAATCATGCGATCTGTAAATAATTTGGTTTGTTGATGCATTAATCGAGAGTAGTAAGATACAGATGCAGACACTACAGGGCAACGTGTGTGTAGGGTTTACAGGCTGTACCACACTACCACACGACCTCTCGTAGCAAAGGAGAGAAAAAGTGTCCGGATAGTGAGTGTGTTTGATGGAAGAGTGAGAGAAAGAAAGTGGTAGTGCTTCATTCACGCGTACGTGTTTCAAATGAACCTATTCGTGCACTGTCGAAACGAACGAGGGAGATAGAGTGACGGTGTATCTTACGTGGGTGGGTGGGGGGTGCAGTGCGGTAAAAGGGGAATGGCTAAATCCGAGTGTCTCCTGGTGCGTGTAATCATACACATATCGTATTGTTTAACCATTGAAACTTTTGTCAATTCTTGTGTAGTTCGTAACAAATTTTTGTCTTAGAATTCCACGGATATATAGTGTAGTAGTATAAAAAACGATGTTCAGAGACAATGAGTGTGTTTATTTACTGTCAAACGAGTGGTGGAGGGGGTAGATAATAGGGATGTTGTAAATTTTGTATGTGTTATTTTATATTATTTCATATTATTTTTAGATAAAGTGTCTACCTTTAGGAATTAAACGATATGTTGCACGGAAATGCATAATTTCTAGTTAACCTAAATTTCAGTGATTGTATAAATGGAACGGTGTCCGTTTTTGTTGTAGGCAAAATACCACCCAGCATGGAGTGGATACTTGAGCAACATTTTGTGAGCACCTGTAGGGTTAAGGGTGCCTTATATTTAATACAATCCAGGACTATATTCAAGAAATGACATTTTTTACATGTCACGCATACAAACTGTCAATGGCGCTGAAATGTCAGAGCAATATTATTATACCAGCTCTGGTGTAGACTTGTATTCTATAAATATTAGTGACAAATCAAACACTTATTTATTTGGTTATCAGAAGGACAATGAATTGAACCGAACAAGCATGTCTAATACACAAAAAGATACATCAAACATGGCTGTTAGAAAATTACCGAAAAAAAGGAAATATGACCCTTCAGAGCTGGAGGAAATGGATAAACTGTCATCTGACATGCAGGATCAAAAACAAAATGTAAATATGACAATTCATTGTAAGAGCCCGATTCCAGTGTCTGTTGTTCATCCACAAGTTTCAAACAATTTGCAAGTCCAACAAAGTGTAGTGATCATTCCACCCCAGTCAACAGCCGTTGATTATTCGTTTAGAGAGAGCATGGATTGCAGTATTAGTTCGCAGCATAGCCATCCGAAATACATGGAGGAACCCGTGCAGAGCTTGCCTGAGGTGGGGAACTGCATGTCTGTGATAAATTCCAACATAACGTCCAACGGACCACGAAAGCACACCATTCTGACAAGCAGTGTGCGCTCTGAATCCTGTATTGATCTCAACGAATGGCGTGACCACCGGGTTCTGGCTAAACAAAACAATCTCTACTTGCCGGGCGTCATCCGTAAGGCAGGCATCGCCGGAGAAGTTTGGGTCGAGCTCGATTGCTGCGAAGGGAAGCAGATCAAATTTTCTAACGTTTTGAATACAGGCAAATACGATGTAATCGGCGACGCCAGCCCTTCAATGGGACAGTTAAATATTGGTTGTCCTGTATGTGTACGCAAAATTGATCATATGAACTCAAGTGTTTTTGTTGAGGGTGTTGTTTATGATATTTTAAATAACCCAACGCGATTTGTTGTTAATGTGATCAGGGACCAGCACAACGAGGAAATTACTGTCAAGAGGGCTGATCTGCGGTTGATGCAGCCCCCTTGGTGGGATGAACTTGCTGATTTAAACAATGAGCCTACTTTTAATGTGCCAGGGCCGGGATCTATTAATGGACAGACTTATACAGAAGATAATAGTTATAGTGGTGCTATGCAGCCTACATTATTACAAGAAAATCCAGGGATGCCTCTACAGCTGCACCAGGTAATATATCGCTTAGATAAATATATTATTAATATATAACGTGCTCGCTTATTATTTATTTTTGTTGGAAATAAACGGCTATCAATCTTAGCATAATTAATTTACAAAGATAACTATTATTCACTTTTAACAATATTTTTGCTTCTATAAAACAAATTTCCCAATGAGAAACCAACAATTAAGATCATTAATTTCTTCAGCACGTTGATAAATCTCTTCAACTACAAGTATAGTTGAAAATTACAACTAAGTTATATTTTTTGAGCGAATAAAATTAGATAATTTGAAGAGACTTAATAACATGAAGTATGCCTCCAAATTTTTTAAACAAAAGTATTATAAATTCATAACTCGGTGCAATTATGCTGGCTTTGTAATCCGAAGGTCGCGGGGTCGTATCCCACGGACGGACAAAAAGTCGGTAAGATTTTCACTGAATGTGGCGTACTCTGCACAGAGTACCCGTAACTTGAAATATCAGTCAATCTACCAAGTGCACTATAAGTGTCTGCCACACCTGTATTAGGTAAAAGGCGTGAATGATATTTATTTTTTATTATAAATCCAGATAATTAGTAATGGTTTTATATCATGGGAGTCTGCACTTCGGTTACAATATAAATGTTAAAAAATAACATATTCCATTTTCAAATGTGGCCATTGATAAAGAAACATAGAAATAGTAAATATATTCACGAATTACTACTGTCAATTAATATGCTTTTCTATTTTCTATAATATTTTATATTTTATTTCTGTGGTGATAGCAAATTTCTACATCTTTTTTTGCATAATTTGAACAGTTCCCTTTTATCTAAATATTTTATAACTATTGACATTATTAAATTTATTTACCTCATTGTTCAAACGATTCAGATGATTGATAAGAATACAATATAAGTTCAGCAGAAAAACTGAATTTTCTAGTCTTTTTCAAAATATATTTTTACAATGTAAATAACACTGACGTCATAGTCGAATTTTAAGGATGAAAAGAAAAATCAGCATAGTCTCTTCAAAGATCGTCTTAGATGCTAATAAGGAATTATAAAATAATGAGAATACAGTGAAGGTAATCATTCCAAAATGTGAGTAACTTATTTTTTTATCAAAGAAAATTTAAATACTATCGCATCATGTGATGAAATCTAAAATATGGGTCATAAAAATATCTCAAAATTCCATGTATTATAGTAGTAAATACTATTTGAAAACCCTTAAAGGATTAATATCAGATTTTGTTTGTTTTATTAGGTGCTACCAACTCTTCAACCAAACACCAGTGAATTTTATCGTTCTGCTGCCACTTCGCCTTTACATTTGGCTACTCCAGTGTCTCATAATTCCACGTTTACCCCACTATCCAATGGAAGTGCTGAAGAACTTCGTCGTCGACAGTATGATGACTTCTACGAAAGCGATGATGAATTACGGCGAGAGGACATATTATTTTCTGATCCTGGTATTGAATTATTTATTTTTGCTCCGTTAGTTTTTCAGATTCTTTATTTTGATCACTCAAAAAATAATCGGCTTGTAACTTATTTCTAAAATAAATATATTCCAAAATAAGTGTGTGGGGACGACAAAGTTGACAAAACTTTTTAAAGCCTGATCTATTTTCGAAATCTTCGATTTTAAAAGTGTTAATACACATACAAATATTTTTTGTGAATATGCAAAACCCATAATATGTGAATCATATTCTTGTTTTACTGATTTTTTGATTAAAGTTTGGTGTTAATAGATGGCGCAAAACAATCCGGAAGCAGTAAAAGAAGTAGTATGCAAAGTCGAGGAAGCTCATCAAGTTTGGTAGAACAACGAAGCGTTACCCCAAGATCACAACCTACAACACCGAGGTAAGTGTTTTTTGTTGTTTAAACTCTCTCTAATTGTCTGTTTTAATCAATTTTTGGAATATGTTTTACCTCTTATCAAATGCAACAGTTTATTATTGATTTGTATGTTCTAGATAATCGTTTTCTATTTTATAATCAAACAATATTTTTAATTAATCTATTGGAGGAGTAATTTTTAATCAATAATTGTCATTCTAAATATATGTTGCACCAGATTTAAGGTATTCTATTCAATTAGTCGTAGTTGTGTTCTAATAAATTAGTTTAAAGTAGTTTTGTGTTTTAGAATTTCGTGAAGTTGTTTAATATATGTTTATCGTATGTGGTAGAAAAAAAATCTAACAAATTCAATACTTTTGTGGTACGAATTGAAATTTATAAGTATATGTTGTGTTACTTTCCGTCTTGGTCTTTTTCTGTTCTAACAAATGAAATTATTAGGGCTGCCTTATTCTCTTTGAATAAATTTGTGAATAAGTCAAATGAATGGGGATGGCATTAAGATTTAATTTCGAATGGCAGCTGAATTAATTAGGCGTTAGTGTAACGTTTATTTGGATTAGAGCAAGTGAAAATAGCATATTTGAAATGTAAATTGAAGATCTCAAGCTGCTACCCCGCACAAGTACAAGAAAGGTGACATCGTGACTACGCCAAACGGCATTCGCAAGAAGTTCAACGGCAAGCAGTGGCGCAGACTATGCAAGATTGCGGGCTGTGATAAAGAGTCGCAGCGCAGGGGCTACTGTTCGCGACACCTCAATCTTAAGGGCAGCTCTCTGCGTAGTGGCCCCTCCAATTTCCCAAGGTCAGCGTCTAGCAAGTGCCATTTCATATTATGCTCTGCATTTATTTATTTTTTTTTATTTTTAATTTTTAATTGATTAACAAATTATCCGTGAAATTTACACACTTGGGACTCATTTACACTAACAATTTTGACACCGTGGTATATGGACCATAATCACACTGGATGATCCAGAATAAAAGGAAAATATTTCGGAAAGATGCAGAGTAGATCATTTAAATCAAAAAGTGTATATGAAAAAAACGCCTTTTAGCGGAATTTTGAATTGTTGAAATTTATTTGTAAGTAATTTGTCTTCATAATCTCTTTTACAGCTCATGTCTAGACAATTTATCTTTCCACCTATTGGAATGAGCTTCTCTTTACTGCCACTCGAAATATTCTCTTTTCCTGTTGAATCACTCTAAATATCATGAATAGAAATTTCTAAAATTTGAAACATGGCAGGATGTATTCCTCTAGTTTTAGATTTGTGGTATTGTGGGGCTAAATTATGTTTATCTTAGATATACGGTAATTTTGAATTTAATTTTTATCTATATTATCATTCTATGGTGTTTGATTAATTTGTATTTTCTAACTTCATTATTCAAAGAGATATCAAAAATGATGTTTTTATAAAAAAGTGGCATGTATTTTAAAATTTGAACTGGCTGACGTTTTAGAACTTGGGAGGTAATAAATTTTTGAATCACTGCTTACTGCCTTTAAAATTGAAATAGACAAATTACAATCTTTCATCTATTCTCAAAAGTATTTCTTATAATAAAGAAGTTGGTAATTTTTTTCTAATTCATCTCATTAGAGACGTTTTTGATTTTATTTAATATTTCTGTTTGTTGCTGTTTTGCTTGCTGCATCATTGGGACTATTCTCTATTTTTAAAATAATTTTATGCCAAAGCTGTTTAGTTAGTTTTTGTTATGTGGTCTCTCTTACTTTTTTCCTGTACGTTCTATTCATATTGTTTAAGCTTCATCTTATATATGAATTCATACTGTTAGTGATTCGTGTGAGTTTCTCTCATTCAAATATAAATGCTGATATTTATTGGATCAGTATTTTAAAACATTTTGGTCAATATTTTGAATAAATTGACCGTATTTTGAATAGAATATTAATATAATAATAATTATGTATATGTACAATCTATTATGGTTATGATTAATTAAGCGTTATTTATAATGCTCGGTCAATTTGATAAACGACAACGACAACCGTGGACTAAATCACTAGCTAACTCAAACTTTCAAAAGAAAATTCGATTCAAAATAATACTTCGTTATTCATATTTATCAAAAATTTTGTATATACTGACAATTTATTTTTTATTATCATTTAGTTAAAAATATCGGCCAAATAATTGGTAGAGTAAATTATTTATGTGACTAGTTTTTACAATTATGGACAAAAAGTAGATAACTTATCGTACGATAAATAAAAATTACATTTACACTAGACAAGAAAATTTATACTTTTCGATATTATCGTTTTTATCTTTATCTAGATACGGAAGTAGTTTTATTATGTTTGAATATTTTATTTATATTTGTTCTAATTCCATATTTTTTATTTAATAAATATTAATTCAATCATTTTTTCCTATTCATAAATTAATAACTATCACGTTATTTTTTAATGCAAGAAATCGATATACCAATGCTTAAAATTCATATAAAATTTTTCATAAAAGAATTTTGTTATGAATTTGTGTACGTTTTGCAGAAGTAACAGCAAACAGGGCCATATTAACATCTGTGATGGTGAAGAAACTTCAAGAGACTCAGAAACATCTCCGAGTTGCAATGAGCGAAGAATTGCTGGTAGATTTGACCAAGATGAAACAGAAGCAGCCAATATGCTTGGTAAGAAACATCCCGTATTTATAAATTCATAAATTATCATTTCAGGTCTGTGCAGGAGATTTTTTTTAAATTGCAAAACACATTTTTTAGCTGTTTCTTATACAGCATTGAAAGCTGACAAAAATGTCATTTTATTGGGATAGTGAAAAAAGCAATTATTACTTTTATAGTAATTATCATTTATGTACGTACTATTATAGTTTGTGCTGTATATGAATAGTGTTGTGAAAGATCTATCAATTAATCTAGATTATTGATCCAAATAATTTCTAAATTTAATATTGTCAGATCAGATAAGTCAGATCCACAATCTTAAAAAAGATCAAGTATTTTTCGAACGCAGTGCAAGTTATATCTCAGGCGTTATGGTCTGTACGGCGGGGTGAGGAATCAGTAGTTTTTTTAATTCAATTGTAATTTTGAATTGAATAATTTATTATATAATTTTTTGGTTTTCTTTACTAAAGCATGATGAAATTCGTAGGCGCCCGAACTTTTATGATTTTGGGTCTCGTATACAGAGCGTTTTTTTAAAACTTAACATGAAGGTTGCCAATGGTAAAGCATCGCAAATGTACACGATACAACGAACATTCTATCTGCCCAGTTAAACGATCACGTATAGATAAAATATCGAATTTAATACGTATTTATTCTGAAAATGGTTATGTTAAAAATTCATTGGGTTATTGATGTTTTAGACTGCTACATTCAAATTCAAGTTCCTATTTCTTTTGTATTGTTAACCTTCCGTCAGGCGCGGTCGATCAAATTGATACAGCGCGAATATTTTGTTCCCGTATTTTCTAGAAAACAGAAATATCGACGCGTATGTCACAGTAGCTTCCTAATTCTTAGTCCTCTATACGTCACTAATAGTTACGATTTGATCAGTAACTTGATGGTCGAGATAGGTCAAGATTTATCATTCTGATATACCGCGCCTGTATCTGTAATGATTTTATAATGTGAAATTTTGATTTTTATCCATTTCAATGAGTTCTTTTACTGTATATATGCTTGTAAAATGTGTATCACTCAATAATATATCCATTGAGACCACATTTTAGAACAGATATCGAACTGATAAATCGCGCAAGGACTCAGCATATTATATAGACTGCCAAATTCACTTGATGATATAGAGGAGGACAATAAATGAGATGAAAATCAAGGTGAGACAAAAATAGACGTGCATGGTATACTGGGTAAAACGACGGATGACTGAATATAATTGCAAAAAATTGGAGGATCTAATTAGCTTGATGCATATTGAACCTTGTTCAAAATGCAGCAATTTTTTGAGGAAATTATAGGAGCGAGATAAAACTGAAAACAGTAATTGATTGATGACTGTCAACATAATTATAATGGAATAAGACCCTAACAATAATTTAAGAACTGATTTGTCCACTTTTTGATGATTTTGATTTAAGATATTATTGTTATAGTTTAAGCTTTGCACAGAGAATTGATATCTGTTACATTGTTCGAATATATGTTTCTTTCACATTCTGATGAGTTTTTATTCAATTTCTCCGCAAGATTTTCAATGTTTCAACATTTCGAACTTTTCAATTGATCTATTCTATGAATCCTGCCATAAAACTCTAATTTTCGTAGCAAGATCAAATTGATACACCGCGCCAGTTCTCGTTACTTCAAGCACCGCGCCCGACGGAAGGTTAAATATATAATATCATTATTAGTACAACGTTAAAACAATAACTTCAACACAAGAGTAGACTAAATAAAATTTAGAGTAGTTTCGATTTTAAAATTTATGGAATTTTTTTGTTTAATTGCAAATTAATACTTATTATTTCAGATTCATATACGTTTGACAACCCTTTGAATTAAGTTGTAGAGATATTTTTATGGTTTTCTGAAAAGTGTCTGTATTTATTTTTGTTCCCAGTGTCATTGGGAAGTTCTCGATCAGCAACACCTGCATTTTCATCTCCAACTGGACAGGGATCTTCTCCATTGATCATGCGATCCCCAATTACAGTTGGTTTACGCCAAAATGTTTTCATGCCTATCAATAGCCCGGCTTCGCAATCTCACCATATGGCACGACAGACGCACAATATGATTATGTCGCCTAATAACAAGCTCAAGAAGAACTCACCACCGCCCAGTTTTGTCGTAACTTCTTATCAACAACCAGTCATAAGGTTTTTATTAAATTTATTTTATAATTCATATATGATTTTCGTTTCTTTTTTATGTAACTTTATTTATTAAAACAGGCCGGAGTTAGTACGGCCAGGCCAGTCTGTTAATGTAATTTCCTCCGAAATAAAAGAAGAAATTGGAACTAGCGTAATTAGGGTATCACCGAATCCAGTTCGGTCTACGCAATGGCAAAATCAGGTATTTTAACAGTAAAATTGTGTGTATGAGAATTATAAAAATTGTTTTAGATTGAAAGCAGGTCGTTACATCTGGCACCAACTCCTCCGAATTCTTTTTCAAATACGGTAGTAACCTCTGTTGTTGAACATCAGCAAGCACAGGCTCAACTGCATCAATCTTCTCAATCAAGTATAATTTTACAAGCACTGAGAAGTCCTGTGTCAAATCATACTGAACCAGAAAACAAGCACTCAATAGTAGAAGTATTACATAACGAACAGTATTTGCAACTGAATTCGCCCCAAAATTCGCAGAACACCACCAAACAGCTGACGGTAATGTCTTTTCCCAAGAATGAAAATAACAACACCGAAGTGCCAGCTGGTAAGAAATTATAGAGATATTTTTTTAATATTACAACAAATTTTTTGTTGTAGAGTAATGTTATATAGAGATATATTTTTTGTTTGAAGTAGATGAAGACCATTCTAGATTTTCGTGAACTTCTTCTTCTAGGAACTGTCTACTGTGTCTTGCCCAGTACCGAAAAGAAACTTATGATAATAAAGAAAGAATCAGAACCAGAAGAAGATAGACCTCAATCATTCATTGTGAGTAAAAGCAATAATATTCAAACGTCCATTGATTCACTCTCCGCACATTCCACCGATTTTTCTCACCAGGTGAGTTTCATTTTCACCTTAATATTAATTTTCTCGCAGCAACCTTTATTTCTTTATTCAGATACAAACTGATTCGGTTATTCATGACTGGGATTCATCATCAAACGTATCATATTCACAGCAAAACTTATCCAGTACCGTCAACGTGGTGACCTCTGTCAATACTAATCTTTTGCAGCCGGTGATCGTGCGGCCCACGCAGTTGGTTCCTGTTTTACCAGCCGCAGCTACCACCGTCGTAAAGCGCGTTGCACCGTACAACACGGAGAAGATCGAAACTCGTAAGATATTCATTTTGACTTGAACATTATTTGAGATGTACCTTCTCCCTAATTTCAGGCAACGCTTATTGTAATTTTCGTCAAGATTTCATAATATAATGTTACATGTTTTGTTACCATTTATGAATTTTTGATGAAAATTGTGTTTTGCTTATTTGGGGAACTTCTCACAGTCATATTATTTTTTTTTTTGTCTACAATATCAGTATGACAATATTAATTAAATTAGATTTCAAAACACTCGTAATTTTCTTCTCACTTCATCATTTTGCACTTTTTTTTACTAATCCATTGTCATTTAGTATGCATTCATTTTTTAATAATATCTTTGAATAATAATGGTTTAAATTTTGGTTCTTGGGCCTGTTATTCTATTATCAAATACAATAAATATCTTATTCGTTGAGGTGATACGAAACGGATGAATTTAAAATCTCTGAATTATTAATAACTAAGAAGAGAATGAAAAATTCGAAAGAAAACCTTATAAATGAAAATTTTTTGCAGCAAATTCTACTAACGCATCATCTCAACCACACCCATCCTATTCAGTGTTCCCTTGGCAATCATTAGTCCCAATCATAACAGCTAGCACTAATGCAGTATCTCCTCCACCTTCGGAGCTTTCTCCTCCGTTATCCGCGCCCCCAATCGCAATGATCAACCCATCCAATCATGACTTATCACCGCACAAGCAAAGAAATGGGACAGATGATGCTGAAAACATGGAAATTGATTCTGCGGATGTAGAACCGCTCCCATTGCCGACGGAAGAAGACGATGATGTGTTTGAAAATGATAACACAGTTGAAACAGCATCAGATACTGGATCATCGAATAAGCGGAGAAGTCAGTCTTTGAGTTCATTGCAGTCTGCCAAGGAGCCGAATTCTCAAGCCAAGGTAAGAAATAAACTAATATGCATAAATTGTTCACTGAATATTTGTGCTCAATTATAGTAATTCGTTCGCCAGTGTAAATCGTTTTGGTTAGACTTCCCTTACCCCTGTAAGCTAAGTCAATTTTTGTTCTAATTTGACCCAAAATATTAGACAAATGATTTAGTAATCTTAAGTTTTCATAATGTTTGAAATATGATTATTATTATCTGATTCTTCTAGAAGGAGAGAATTCGAAGACCAATGAACGCATTCATGATTTTTTCGAAGAGACACAGAGCTTTAGTCCACCAGCGACATCCTAATCAAGACAATCGAACTGTATCAAAAATTTTGGGGGAATGGTGGTATGCACTTGGTCCCGATGGAAAACAAAAATATCATGAGCTTGCATCTGAAGTGAAAGAAGCACATTTTAAAGCACATCCTGAATGGAAATGGTGCAGTAAAGATCGCAGAAAATCTTCTACGGGCTCTAATAGAAGTAAATTAGGTTCTCTTAGTGAAGGGACTGAAGCAAATCTGGTTACAGATTTACCTCAGAGTCCTCAAACACCTTCAGTAACATTAGAAAACAGATCTCTTCCTATAACAGTATCAACCAGTTCAATAATGCAAATAGAAGAAGCAATATCAGATAAATCTAGACTAACAGAAATTGGTATAAAACCTGCTGAATTGGAAACAGCAAACGAGGTTAAAGATGAAGCTTCTGATGATGACCAGATGGTGATATGCGAAGAAAATGTTGAAATAGATCTTAAATGTAAAGAAAAAGTTACTGACTCCGATTCAGAATCGCAGAGTGACGCTGAACCTATAATTGAAAATAAATCATTCTCGCAGCAGAATTTTAGCCCTACGGTTACAAGTGGAGAAATTACATGTCGACCAAAACCTATAAAACTTAGGCTTCCTTCGACTGAAAGCGCTGTTAAATATCCTCTTCCTGGTAGTAAATACTCCACTAGCAACCCATATACATATCATTCTCCAGTGAATCCTGTAGGTGTTTCTAAATTTCAACCAACAGGAGGTGCCTTTAAAACTATGCCAATTTCGCCGAAGGTTATCAAGAAAACAGAACAAGTTCAGATCCAGAAGATCGATATGGAAGCTGTTCACACTGTTTGGGCTGGTAAGAATTCATTCAATTTTATTACTGCTAATACTGGCAGAGTTAAGCTTTATAAATTTAAAGTGAATAGAAGTGAAAGTTATCATTATTATTCGATAAATGCATTTTATTTTGCTTTGTGCTTATAAAAAGTAATTTTCATAATCTACTTTTACAATTATTATTAAACATTCTTCAAATGATATATTTGATTCAATCATTCTTGTTAGATGAAAATTAATATTTTTCTTCCTTTTATAAATTCAATCTTGGGATTGGATCCTGAGATGCACGAAAGATGAATGATTGTTATCGTTGATGTGAAATTATAGGTTCAAAATCAAGCAGTAATGAAGAAAAATGGGTAAACAGTACCCAGGGTCTAACACAAACTATTCAGTCAAGCACACAGGCCGCACAACCAGTTAGTACTTCTAAATCAGCGATGATAACGCTGTTTAAACCGAATCATTCCAAAATAACGACAAGCGGGATAGTGCAAATCGGGGATCAGCAGTCATACCAGGGTCAGCCAGTAACTTTCACCATTCTCAACTCTCCTTCCATTCCTACATCGAATGCTACTATCTGTTTGTCTAATTCGACATCATACGCAAACTTAGTCATGAAACCTCAAGCGCAAGAATCGAATCCGGATACAAATACTCAGAACCAAACACCACAGTCGCATTGTCCAAGCCTTGTCAGCACTGTTGTGGTGGCTTCGTCTGCTTCGGACTCCCATAATGCTGTGCAATATCTTGTGCCTGCTGTGCAAAACATTTACATGTCACAGTCTGGGTTTTCTATACCTATATCTGGTTAGTTAACTTTTTTCTCTATTAACAACACAGATTTTTTACACTTTCCAAAACTGCAACACTTGCCAATTTTTACACAAAAACTATCATTCATAAAAAGCTTTTAGAACTCATATTTGAATTTGTTCTTTTTTTTACACAATACAGATTACAGAGAAAGGTGTTTATGTTCGTGTTCATTTGATTTTTAAGATAATCTGTTCAAAAATTTTCGAAGTTTTATTTGTTGCTATGATGGCTTTGAATATTAAAATAAATTCACCCTTGACTTAAGAGTCAAAACGTGCTCATAGCCCGTTGAAAGCTGCCACAACGACTAATAATAATAAAACTTCTAGTATTTTTAAACAGTTTATTCCAAGAATCAAGTAAATTGGTTCATTATTGCCTAGTCATCATTATATACAATAGAAGTAACAAATATATTTACTCAAGCTATTCATACATTTATTTGTATATTTTGTACATATGGAAAAACACTACAAACTATTTTTTTCTGACAGTTCATTAATTAAAAACAAATAAAATAGGTAGCATTCGCTCGATTGTAATTTAGAAACTGGAAGAATTGAAACAGGTGACATATTTTACTTATCCACACAACCTAAATATTAACCAAAAACAAATTTATTGTAGTGCACAAAAATTATTACACTATTAATACTAATTATACGGGGGAACATTTTTTAATTCACATAGTAGTTGTAATAATTTTATTTTATTGAGTAAACTGCACATTTCGTCTAATTTATTTTTAGTTTTCCATGGCAAGCATAAATTTTGGTGTAACTAATTCTGTAATAGTAGTTCTTATAACCAAAAATATATGGTGCATGCTTACATCACAACATTAACTGTTCATCTTAACTCCAAATATCATTCATATTCTTATAGGTTCAATTCTAACTAGATTGAATGTTTTTTAGATTCAAACTCTCGGAATATATCTATTCATCAATTTCCAAGTATGCCATTACAGTTTACAGTACCTAAAAGCTGTGCTCAATCTGTTATTGTAACACAGTCTCAAAATATTAACACTCAGAATAGTCAAAATTCTATTATAAAATCAGTTGAGGATGAATCATCAGATGATCAGTCAAAAGATTCAAATAAACAGAGCAACCAAAATGCTAGTTATGCACCTCCAAAATCAGCCGGTCAGTAAAATATTGGAAATTAATATTAGAAATTCGAAATTGTTGGATGTTGGACAAATAAATGGCTTTGAAGCGTCTTATTTTTTGGATGGTTCAAATATTTTATGCAATATTCAGTTTTTAGAACTCAATTCAAAATTCAATTTAATTCATTTCATAAGTTGATTGAGGCGAGTAAAAGTTTCACTGTTATACATATAAATTAAAACGTTAGCGTATAGATCTATATTCAATTTGTTATTAATTCATTTGTGTTTTTTGGTATCAATAATTTGCTCACTACGTTGTCTAATGTTAATCAGGTTGGCCATACTCTGCTCATCATTGCAAATACTCATTAGACAATATAGATTGAAACTGTATTTGTGTTTCCAATCCAACTATTTAGAATTTCGTGTTTGAAATATTGACTGTGGTTATTTTTATCATGAAAATTTTTATAGGTTTGCAAATAAAATCAGATAATAAAGATCCACCACCATCATCAATGAATAATTATCAGGAAGCGGTTTCATCTCCTCATGTGTCTGGAACTAGCGATTCTTCTAAGCAATGTGATGTTGAAAAAGATAAAGTATTTGTCTTGGCCCCTACGCCTGCACAATTAGGCAAAGCTCCTTTACAACGGCGACAATCAATGGGTAAACTAAGTTTCTAGATTCAAAATTCCTGCAATTATTAATTAATATATTTCTATAGCTGTGACCATGCCTAGCAATAGTACGACCAATACTGAAGGTGTTATATCTATGGTTACTTCTTCAGTTTCATATGACGACTCAAATATGGAAGCTCCTAGCAGTTCCCCATCTATTAAAAAAAATTTCTTCAAGAAAAATATTGAAGATGGCATGAACAGGTACAGGTAAAGAACTTGAATCTACTTTACTGGTTTTAATACAGATAATCAAATTGTGAGAGTTACTTCACATAAACAATGCACGAAATATGCTCGTGAAATCTTGATGGATAAGTCATCGTTCACAATTGTCAGTTGTTTTCAAGGACCTGTAAAGTAAATTTTTATTTATCCAATATTTTCGACTTGATGGTGTTTGTCGCTAAATCGAAAATACTTTCAGGGTTTTAGAGCAAGTAAATTTCGAGAAGAAATTTTCATCTTTGCCACAATTTAAACCTGAAGAATGTCAGTCTCCAAGTGCAATAACTGTTCCTTCAAGTCCTCGAGTATTTGTACAAAATTATAGAAAGAAACAAACGCAAAACTCTCATGGCTTGGGAGGAGAAGACGAAGTGGAATCTGATTCTTCAATGTTAAATAGTGCCAAATCTGGATCTGGTGCTAAACTTATTGGTACCACGTTTTTCGGGCCTGATTTCAATGTTGAAAGTTTCAGAGGTAATTATACGATTTTGCTTTAAAAATAAATTATGTATATTATTTTTTTTCTTAGAAATGACTGAAAATAATGATGCGAATTCTCCGAGAACTCCAAAGACTCCAAGCACATCAAGAGATGTGGATAAAGGTCACAGAAGAACGCTGGAACAAAGAAGAAATCTAGTTATTCAATTATTTCAGGAGCATGGATTTTTTCCTTCTTCGCAAGCAACGTCTAATTTTCAAGTATGATGATGCTTTTATTTAAAAAATAAAAAATTCTACTTTTATTTGTTTTAGGCAACACACATGGATGTTTTTCCAAACAAAGCTAGTTTGCAACTGAAAATTCGTGAAGTTAGGCAAAAATTAATGGCTCAAAATAATCCGACACCCTCCAGTGCTGGAAATGTCCAAAGTCCACTTCCTCAGGTGACTCTTGAGTCCAATTCAACTTGTAAGTAAGCAAATGTGTTAAAAATATCAGTGTAATTAAATTAATTAACTACTGAGTTGTGACGTCGCATAGTATGTGTCACTAATGTCACTAGATGGAAGCACATACGTAATTATAGTTAAATTAATTTGTAAGCTATTAGGATAATGTTCGATTGGTTTGTCTGATTGCAGCAAATAGTGCAATAACTTCGTTGAACAGTCAGCAGTCTGTTACTGTATCTTCCAGCAGTTAGCCCGAAAATTCGATGGTAAATGCTCTAAGTGTTCTTTGGGACCAAATTGGCAAGTTGCGTATGTTCAGATTCATAGTGTTATTCAATATTTCGTTAATTCTTTCATTTTATGTAAGGACAATACAGTGGTACTTCATTATGCTCTTGAATTTATAAATAAATTATAACGATACATCATCTTGGTGAGAAAGAACTGTGGCTATGAAAATTGGCGGTCATTTTGGAAATTTGTTAGCTGTCACTTGTTTTAAATGTTTTGTATTATATGTCTGCATTCCCGTGTTTTGAATAATAAAAGTTGGATGATATTTTATCGTTTATTAAAAATTGTTTTTAGATTTTTTCAAATAGTTTATAAAGATATATTTTTTGTTACAATATATATATTTGTATCATAGACATAATCCACTATTATAGATTTCTCATGTACGGTAATACAAAAAAAAATCCCTGCGATAGACTTCTGTTTGCCGGGAATGGCAGCTGGCCGCTGTTAGCTCTCTTTTTTTTAAACTTCTTATCTAAGAGTTCCTTTAGCTTGACGACTAGTATCCGTATCCTACGACTGAAGAAATATCAATCTACCAAATGCACTATAATTGTCTGCCACACTCGTAGCGGGTAAAAGGCGTGATTGATATTTATTTGATGAATTGTTAGAAAAATCAAAACCTGATAAATTTCACAAAAATACAAATTCAGGAGTCTGTTTTCATACCATCATCCTGAATAGGGCAGCAACCGTAGACACGTGTAAAGGTCACTTTACAATGTCCTGCATTTCTTCAAACCTGCCACCTCGGCTGATATTTATTTATTTATTTTTTATTAGATTGAATTCGTATAATGGAAATGAGTAATCTTGTTGACCTGAGTACCAGATTTAAGTACTTACTATATTCGATAACCAGATTCGAATACTTTGTTTAATTCGATTATAAAAATCATTAGCTCGGGAATTATTTTCATTGTAGAAACTACCTGTAGCTTATTTCTCAAGTGCTGGATCGATTAAAAGCGATATTTGCAGTCATTAATAATATGCAATTAGAAATATGCTTGATTAAAATCAGTTACTCACTACTAATTGTGACTACGGTACAATAATTCACATTTTAAAAAACAGGTAAATAGTGTCTGTGAGATATTTATTCTCTGGAGAAATTACCATAATAAATACAAATGGTATGAAAACTTCTATTTATAGGAAATGCCTGGAAAAAATTATGAATATTTTCCAACTAATTAAACTACTTTCTAAGAAAAAGTAGTTTTAGTTGAATTATTTTGAAAAAAATGTAGTTTAGTTGATAGTTGTTACAAAATTATTAAAGTAGTTGGTAGTTTGAGGAACAACTACTAATTTAACTACATTTCAGGAATTCAACTACTTTTGATATTTGAACTACTTTTGATAATGTAAAATTCAACAAATAAAAATTAGATATGAAAAATATACATCTTACAAAACTCTGCGAAAGTTTGAAGAAAGATCTTCAATTTTTTTTCAATTAATGAAAATTCAAAAACTGCTATAACAGCAGCTGTACTAAATTCCAATCATAAAATTTCGTTGGTTTAATATAAAAAAGAGCTATACAAAAGCTGACATCAAAATTATAGCAGAAGATATGGTCGTAAAAAAGGACATACAAATATTCAGTTCGGATGCATTTACTATACCTTAAAAAATCAAAAAACTTCTGCACAAAAAACTATTACAGACAATTTTTTTTTGATTTTGGCGAAAATATCATGAGTTGTAGTGCCGCAAATGTATCCGCTGAGCACAGCGCAATAACATTATTAAGAAATAAATTGACTCTGGAGATTTTTGAAGAACAGACTTTCAAGAGAACTATTTGTGAAGCATAATACATGTTTACCATCTTCAGCACCAGTAGAAAAATTATTTCCACTTGCATCATGTATGAATGTACCACGAAGACATGCTCTGTCGGATGAGCTATTTCAAAAATTAGTAATTATGGAATCTAATCGTCAACTTTTTTCATAATTTTCTTCAAAATGCTCATACTGTATTTATATAATTTACTTATTATTTTCTTCATTTTGTTTTTTAGTTTCTTACAATAAAATCAGTAAGACTTTTCATTATTTCGAAGTAATTAGTAAAGTAGTTAGAAAATAAGTAGTTAACTACAAAGTAGTTAGTAATTGAACTACTTTTCAACGAAAATAATTAATAGTTCCAACTACTTTTTCATCAAGTAATTGGTAGTTGTAGTTAACTATTTTTTTGCAGTAGTTTGCCCAGCTCTGCTGATGAAGCATACGAGGTCTGTAGGGAATGTATTAAAAGCAAGTAGAGTTAATTCTAGTCAATGCTAACTTTGATCCTTTTGGAAGGCGTAATTTTATTACAGCAATCCTACTTTCGGTAGTACTTCTCATATTCACTACGCGCATTTGCTAACGGCTGCTTAGTCACATTCTTTTAACTCTACTGAGTCTCTTTTTTATAGTAATTCATGCAACAAGAGTGTAAAATTTGGTAACGAGGCTTGCCGAGTCACTAAAATTGTTGACTTAATATAATAATGATTGTTTATATTCGTACTGCATACAAGATTTTTTCTACGGCCTTCAACTTATTATTAAGCACAACGCAAGGTCCCCCAGAGCACAAGTTATCGTTAGCTTTACGCACGGTCGTAGAAAAATTAAATTATTTTATTATAGAAATGGTGATTTATAATTATTTGTACCATGGTAATAGAAAATGTGAGTGCGAATGGTCGAGCGTGTCTGTTCACCTACACATGCTGTGAAGTCCCTCGACCAAAAGATCGCACAATGTGTGATTTGTCGTAAACTAAAAAAAATGCAGCCACTTGCATCGTCACACTCGGGTGCTACAGGTTGCCTACCTATACACCTTAAATTTGTAGTAATGGCACGAAATTCTGATCGGCAATACGGTGGTGTTTTCCGCGGTTAGGTGATACCGATTAGGAAGGCCTAGGCCCAACAAGGGCTGTTGCGCCAGTGATGATGATGATGATGATGATAATAGAAAATAGAAAAAAAGTTGAATTCTCTAGATATATTTTTTTGTAAAAGAAATTTTTGGGAAACATCTACCAGTTATATATTAATCGAAAATTAGCAGATTATGCAAAAATATATAAATTGAACATGCGTTGTACGACGGCCTTGAGTGATCCACTGATCGCATTTTCAATATCCATTGCTAGGATCCTCTTTTCCAGTTTCAAGGAATCAATAAATTTGTAAATTTAAGTAACAACACAGATAATCAAATGCTAATTATATCATTTGTGCACCGAACGCTAAGTCCTTCAATGCAATATACATGAGCAGTCTATAATAAAAAGTTAGTCTATGATTGTATTAAGTGATCTACACAAATGAGTATGGTTCCTATTTTTGTATTTTATTTATTATTTTTGTGTACTTTTATGAAAAACAATATGTGTATATTTTGGATTATACTGTTTTAATTTTGAACAGCTGTCAATATTCCAAATGGCCTCGTATATCACCAAAATAATGAATTCGTATTAGAAATATGTATTGAGGTTTATATGAAATAATGCATATCTTTGAGATAGGCCCATCCAAGTTTTCTATAAAAAATAATACGTTACATAAGAAAATTAGTAGTCTCTACGGATTATTGTATTGGGGTTTTTAAATGAGAATGCGAATCTGGTGACGAATAGCGAAACGGCAGCAAAGATACAGTTTGTTTACATTATATGATCTTTTTATTTCTAAGAGGGTTTAAGATATTCTGTATATTTGATATAAATCTTTCTATTATAAATTGATCTTTCGTATAAATATCAATCACATACTTTTTATTAGATATACTAGGATGATTTACTCGTTGACAATATGAATTCTAAATTGTATTTTATTACAATCCACTAAAAAACAAAATCAAAATAACAATAAGCGATTGCTATTGTGAAGAAAGTGACCCATCCGACTGGGTTGACCAGAGGTCACTTTTTTTACTTCAATGGCTCATAAATTATTTAACTTGGATGCCCTGGGTCCTGATTTTGTAACTAGAAAGCGATACCGAATACATTTCCGTTACCTAGCGCTATCTTAAGTCGGCCATTTTCTGCTATTCTCGGTTGAATAGGCCTATTCAACTGGTCTGAACCAGACGAATACGTATTTGGCAAAGTGAATATAGTTGATATTTAGTTGCGTTAAGTTGATTCAAGTTTCAATTCAAATTTTGTTCCTAGAGAGTTTATAATTATTGTGTTCCAAGAATTTCAAGATGTGAGTATTTGTTTATAATTCTATTAATCTGCATCAAAATTTATACGTTTTTATCTTCTTGTTGTCTTCTTATACTATATTTAGTATTATTGTGATAGAGTGCGAATAAACTGTAAGAATGTATAATAATAAACCTTCTATTACTTTATCCAGATGGCTTTTATGACACTATGGTATAACCGGGTGCTCCGCAGGGAAAATATCGGATTGCGTATCGATAGACGGAGATAAAGACATGCTATGGATCCTTTTGAACTGCCGGATGACAATTTCTTAGCAACTTTTCGGTAAATTTATTGCATTGCGAATATTTTGTGTCATGTTTCAAATAAATTGATAACACGCAGATTGAATAATGCTGCTGCAGAGGCGTTCATCGAGGAAATTTGACCTTTTGTTTACAAACGAATGACCAGCAAGCGCCGGGACCCAAGTCCCTAACATGTGTTATTTTCAAATTGCTTCCACAATACGCATGCGTTAAAACAGAGGAAAATTAATGTTTGAAATACCTTAGAATTCGCACTGTTGAATAGAAATCCAAGATGGTCGTCATTCAACACATCGCCATTTTTTATTTCTATTCGGTATCGCTTTCTAGTTACAAAATCAGGGCCCTGTCCAGTTATTGATACAGATCAATAGTCGTTATGCAAGTAAACAAAAATTGTATCTTTGTTTTACGTTTGACATATAGACATCACCGCCATCTCTTATTAGTTAAAAATCCCAATAGAGAGTGGATATGGAGTATATCGTATCACACAATCAGATACCAAAATTTCGACAAATATTGCATATGTAGTGATTCCACGCGTCAAAAATTTAGTGTTATCATATTTCCTTTGATAACAAGCACATGAAAATGGAAAAAAAGTCTTAACCGATGTGTTTACTTGGACGGTCCTATTGTGTATTGTTTCATGCATAGCGTTGTACGTTATTATAGGTGCTATATTTATTACAATGATTCAATTTTTAAATTCATTCAAAACTGGCAAAACTGTTAGAAATAAATCTTTCAACAAAAAATATTCAATTCTTCTTCTATAAGTGTCATGTGATATATTTGTTGACAAAAAAAATCGTTATTAACACTGAATATTGCAAAAATATAAAAACATTTTTTAATATTATTTCAATTGAAAATATATTCATTTTATTATTACAGTGGTACTTGCAGATGATTACTTACATACAAATTGGCTATACCATAGTTCTAGTTTTTAAAATTATGGCAATAAATTATTTCGTAATAGTACTTACAGGGTATTTATCGACTTCTGATGTATTAGACGTTTTACACGATTATCTGTCCTTGATTGTCAATTACATTTTCTTGAAAACCCTTTGCCTAAATGATATTCAATTATTTTAATTTAGAGAAAAATTATAATCAAGTAAGCAAATAATTGATATTAGTTTTTCTATTGATAAATTTAAACAATCCAAATCTGGATAATTAAATATAGGCCATTCATTCTAACACTAGTAGATGTGAATTCGGTTTACGTTTTTGTCAATCAAAAGCTATAAATCATCAACAATTACAATCTTCAAGTGAATGCACTGTAGAGCTGGAATTATTTGTTTAGTATTTTTGTTCTCTGTTTGATTTTTCACATGATTATTGCAATTAGTAAAATTATCTAAATTGAAAGTAAATAACTTCACAAAGCCTAAAGTTATAAACAAGTTGTAATTATTATTATATTTTGCATTTAAAATCGCTTTATCGTAAATAATCATAAAAATGTGTTTACATTTTCTCCTGTCCATATGATGACAAATCGATGTAAATCAACTTCATTTATATGTAATTATCAATGTTACATTATAATATAATATAAAATTATAGATGTTATTAAAATTATATTTGAAATACAGGAGAATTGAAAATTCTAAATTTTATTTTTCGTAACTTGAAATATATTTTTCATTTAGAAAATTTGTAATATGTATTAGTAGTTTGACATTTTGATTATAAACATACAAATTCAATGTACAGCTTACACAAGTAGATTATTCTAAAATCTGTGTTTAAATTGCAGAAATTCATTACTATAAAAGTCATACATTTTATCAGCTTCATGTTATTGACAGATGAATGTTGACTTACTTAGAGTCTACTGTATTTAGTGTTCACAAAGTGTTGAAAATTTTTGATATTTTTATTTGTTGCTTGAATTGGATTGAAAAATATGAAAGCGATAAATGCAATAAATGTTTTAGACAAATTCTTATTAAAGTATCACTGTGCTAGATAAAGATGCACAATTCCAAATTAATGTTTCAATATGCTAAATGTCCATCCAGGTTTAATACGCAGACCTCGAACATGAGTACTCAATTTTTACGTATATTTACTTATCAGTGTGACAAATAAAGATCAATTGGAGAATATAGCTGAAAAATTACATACTTATTTCTAGAAGGATGGATTTCTCGATTGGACGATTATTTCGTAATATTCATTTATATCAATAACAATGATATTTCGACCGCAATTAACCTTTTTCTGGGTTTTTATACAATACATTTAAAATCATCTTACAGTCGAAACGTCGGTATGTTATAACAGGGATCATTTATATATGATGATTTCTGGTTATAGGTATAAATTGATTATTAAGGCTGAAAATTGCATTGATACTCAAGCTGTGTAATGAATATACGCAAAAATCAGTGTCAAAAAAAAAATGATGGGTTCATTGGTTATATAATATACAATAATTTATAGATAGTCAAGAGATTATTTCAATCACAACAATATAAGCTATTGTTGATATACATAGATGTCAAAAAAGTATCAAGTGCTTCTCAAATTTCGAAAAATTGCGGTAATAATTTGTTGAAATAAAATAAATCCCATACAAATATGGTGGACAAATGTTTTCTATTTTGTGTATAGAATATAATATATTGCAGGGCACCTATTTGAACGCCCTGTATAAATGCAGAAATATTTCTTCGTCTGCTGTTAATCAGATCAACCATATTTACAAAAATAATGTTTTCTAGATTGAGGTCATAATTGTAGATAATTTTAAAACTAGGTTTAATGAAAGAAAACATGCTATTTTTATATTTCGAAATTAAAATTTATTTTTCGCGTAAATGTGGTTGATTAAGGTTACTATAATAAAGATTCTGGCTGCCCACAGGTTGTAGAACATAACGTTATAAATATTCGCAATTAAAAATCAAATTTGTAACTGGTATGTTCTATGTTTTTGTGCATACCATATATATAACTTTGTACAAACATATAATTTTATTTTAAGCTTCTATATTATATGTACTTGTTAATTACATGCAGAATCTATATTTTTCCAATGTTTTGGTGATATTAAAAAGCTGAACAAATTTCATCTAAATTATCATTATAACCGAGGTATTTTTGTTTTTTATTTCATATAAATTTTATGAAGATTATTAATTATAATTTTATCACACGTATATTACTATATAAATGCTTTTATTACTTCATATTAGTAATTATAGTTTGTATAAATATTTTTATTCATTCAGCTGTTGGAGTATGGTTCTTGTTTTAGACATTTTTATAAATTTATTATTGACCGTATAACGCATTACTTTTAAACAGTAATCTCTAATAAAATTATGTATTTTCAATATTAGATGATAGCTTAAAGTAATTAAATTTTATTATCAAATACATGTGCAAAAAAAAGTAATAATTTATAGTGAATGCATCATATTTTAAAAGACTATATAATGTAGCTGTTAAAAATTTTTAGTGAAGCGTTTCGTCATTCTATTTGAATATATTATAATATTTATTTGGACATATAAATGTGAGATTATACGAAATATTATTTTAATGTGTACTGTTTATTGGTATCAAAAAAGTTGTTTAACTAATACGTCCAAATTATGTTATTATCGTTAAAAATTATTATTTGCTGTTAAGAAAACAACTTTTTTGATATCTATTATCATTTGTGTACGAAAAAACACAATTTTGTATATATATAGATTACATTTTGTAATAGTTTATGTTGACTTATTTAATGTTTAGGATACCACGAATCACAGTAACATGTTTAGTTATGTGTGTAAATAAACGAAAATTATTGAGCACTAATATTTTGTACCTATGCTTATAAATACTGTTTGTGATAGTTTAAAAACGAAATTTAATGAATGAACAAAATTTATGCTACTCATTGAACTAAATGTCTAAATTAAATTGCAAAAATCATTAAAGGTGCACTTAAAATGGCTTAGATAAATAAATTGTTACACTCTAATATTTATCAATTTGTTTCATGTAAATCGAAAATTGGCCTTCTAAATATCACTATTAAAATTATTGTTCATTGACATTTACAAGATATTTTTCATACGCCAAATATATTTAGCATTTGTCAATAAGTTATATTTTGAAATAAGTGAGCCATAAATACTTATATTAAGTTTATTGCCATTAGAAATAATTTTACATTCATACCAACTATTTTAAACAATATTGTATTACCAGGTAGTAAAATCTATAAATGATAAATTAATTATAAAGGAATAGGTGTTCATCATACGATAATTTGTATAGCACGTCGTACGTACTCTAGTTTATATTTATGTACACAAAAGCTGTTTGTATTAAGAAAATGTTAAATAATTTTTTAGATGTGTAGTTGTAATCTAATAAAATGTTTGTTAAATTTTACTCGAATACATTTTTATCATTCATAATAATACCATACAGCTCTATTCTATATTTAGAACAAATTATATTTTAATAAATAGTAATAAGAAATTACAAAAAGCTAATTTTGATGTTGCTTTAAACATCACAGTTCATTTACAAATTCTTAAATTTCGAAATGAAATATTGTCTTCATAGAGAAGTGATGAAATACGTATTTCATATTTTATTCATTATGCGGGGCCTGCGGCTTCGATAATTAAAACTTTGATTATTTATTTCAAAAATTACTATTAATTTTGATATTTCTTTGTAGAATTGAAAAAACAAATTCTCTTTGGTAATTTTTGTTATATTTTATTAATATATAGGCTGCACAGCATGTTGGACTACCTCATCTTCTTCAACCAGTATTTTCAAACTTACATGCCTACGCTATATTTCCTGTCTAATCTATTCTGAGCTCTAATATTTATTTTTGTAAAAAATTATTATTTTTCTGCCCTTAATCATTGATTACGTTCGTATAAACATATCTGTAGCATGTTTCTTTTCTTCTTGGTCAGTGTTACAAAACTCACACACTTCGCTTCGCTCGTGCGTCCGAGAAACATACCTGCGCCATATCTCCTGTTAAGCTCCTGTAGTTATTTTTGCGAAAAATTTATATATTACTTGTTTTTAAATCAATTCTGCCTGTGTGCGTATTTTTGTCTCAATATTCTCTGGCTCTCTCTCGCTCATACTTATTACAAATATTAGTAAAATATTTTGCCGCTGCTACATATGTGTGCACTCCGTGCAGACCCCATTTAGTATTCTGTAGGGGTGTCGTTTTTTACCACACGCACGCATTTTTTTGATAAATCTTTAAGCATATTTAATTGGGATATTGTTGCTTCTTGACAATTAAGGAATTTTCGGAATCGGTCTATTGTTTTCAAGTTTAAATGTTATACAAATAAATTTTCAAGTAAATATATTCAAACAGAACTATTGTGTAATTAGAACTGAACGCACTCTCTTTGCGTCAGTGCTGTGAACTAGCGGACTAACTTCGATGTATTTTGTCAATAGATACTGTTGAGTGTGAGCTGTCATTTTATGTAAATAATTATTCCGTAATTATGGCAGATAACGAGCAGAAAGCGATGCAATTAATTGCAGAAGCAGAGAAGAAACTATCTGCAAAAGGTTTTTTCTCATCCTTGTTTGGGTAAGCTGCGACACTTTTTTGAAAGGGGCAGAGCACCATTTGTAAGTTTTATTTTTGTCTGTAGCGGCTCTGCAAAGGTTGAAGATGCTGTTGAATGCTATCATAGAGCTGCCAATTTACTTAAAATGGCAAAAAAGTGGGATAAAGCAGGTAGTGCCTTTTGTGAAGCTGCTAGCTTGCACGCGAAGGCTGGATCTCGGCACGATGCGGCCACCAATTACGTAGACGCAGCTAATTGCTATAAGAAATCTGACACGAACGGTAAGCAATATTTTGACATCACATTTATGAAAATCATCTTACGTTATGTCTTAAAGTTATACTTTCACCGAATGCGCGACCGATACTGAATATTCTTTTTCTAACACTGTTTTGGAATTTGTATATTCCATAACCAAAATTTATGTTGGAGCAAGTGACATTCCAATACGTCGTTTAGAATAATTCAGTCATCATTTGCTGTTAGTTTGGTTACCATGATTACTTGCTAACAATTCAGGTTGCGTTTGACATTTCATAATTTGAAAGCTTTTTCTGAGATATTGTGAATTTCCAAAATGTTGTTAGAGAAAATATAGTCAACATTCTACATGTTTGAAATTGCATATTTCACACTTGCGAACCGTAGTCTTCGCCTTCGGCTCGAACTACAAACTTACAGTTAGTCAGATGCCATGGATATGAGCCTGAAGACTCGTTGTATATTCGTAACTCGAATTAGTGTAAGAACTTTAATCTAAATAATTATGCAATTGTCTGTAATAATCTCACAGAAAGTAATGTTGTCAAACTTAAAAAAAATTGAGTATACGTAATGCAGGTGATTGATTTTTATAAAGATATGTAGCTAACGATTTTTCTTTATATTCCAATTATATCCAATATTTTGCAATTTTATTTCCAGAGGCTGTGAATTGTATGATGAAAGCGATTGATATCTATACGGATATGGGTCGTTTTACAATGGCAGCGAAGTATCATCAAACCATTGCTGAAATCTTCGAATCTGACGCCATGGATCTTGAGAAAGCTGTTCAGCATTATGAACAAGCTGCTGATTATTTCCGAGGTGAAGAGAGCAATTCTTCGGCCAATAAATGTTTGTTAAAAGTAGCTCAATATGCAGCCCAACTTGAAAATTATGACAAAGCTATCCAAATTTATCAACAAGTATGAATCAAATATCATAGTTTTGTTTATTTTGTATAATATTGTTATTTTTACAGGTAGCTGCGTCATCACTTGAAAGTTCTTTGTTGAAGTACAGCGCGAAAGAATATTTCTTCCGGGCTGCACTTTGTCAGCTGTGCATAGATGTTTTAAATGCTCAACACGCCTTGGAGCGCTATCAAGAAATGTACCCTGCTTTCCAGGATTCCAGGGAATATAAACTCATCAAGGTTCGTGTTCTTAATTTATTAATATCTAAATTCAGTGATGCGTCTCTTGAGATATTATTAAAAGACCACGAATGCTCTACTATCGCAATAAAAAGTATAGTCAGTTGTGTTTGAAAGTGAAAATATTGTTAAATTTATTTATCATTCCTGGATTTTATTTTTCTATTTATTTTTGCGACATTTACATTGAAAATGAAAAAGACATGAATTTAATAAATTTACAGGCAGATGAATATTTTTAAATAGAACATCTGTCGATTTGATTATTTGCGACTTCGTATCAACGATACATAAGGGCTGATGTAAGTCCTTGGGTTACTGATTTTTGTAGAAGATTTACAGTAGATACAATAATTTATCATAGTATTATTTCTTGTAAAACATATACGAATATTGTTTACTATTCTATTTCATTTCATTTATTTTCATCAAATATTTCATGAATCCCAAATAGTGCGTTCCAGAAAATTGATATTCATAGCATTCCAAGTCAGTATGATTTTCACTTAATTCTAATTTACTCTGTGGCGCACTCTCCACAAAAACTAAGAGTACCCGTGGTTTGACAATTGATAACCACACCTCATGGTTTAGAATCAGTATATCAGTGTGCACTAAACATAATGTTTTGCAGCACCTGTATCGGGTAAAAGATATGATTGATTTTTATTTTTAGAAAACTGGTGTAAAGTGTGGTCCGCAATTAGTTAAAAATATATGATCGTTTATTTTCAACTGACTATACTTTTTACTCTGTAAACGCAACTATTTTAAAAACTATCCATTAATTGTTGACAGCAATGGGATCTAATTGAGTAAAATGAAAATGTGATTTAATACCAACAGGTTCTAATTGATCATATTGAAGAACAAAACGTGGACGGCTTCACTGATGCTGTAAAAGATTACGACTCCATATCACGGTTAGATCAATGGTATACAACTATACTTTTACGTATTAAAAAACAACTTAATGATAACCCCGACCTCCGTTGAGTACAACATATTTATTTTATCGATAATCTTGTATTAATTTTGCTAAGGAACACATTAAACTTATTATAATTGGGTTCATGCCTTTTAGTGTAATTTTTATATCATTATTATTGAAAAGAGCAGTAAATTTTAAGTATATGTTGTGGTCAATATGACTAATAGAACATTATTCGTAATGCTTGGTTAATGTATCACATTGACTAGTTATTATAACAAATACCTTTGGAGTGTACACTGAGTGATTGAAAGGTTATTCAAATGATTATGATATAAAAATTGTTCTCTCAAATTGAGGCTGTAAATAAATTTTTTATTATTTTAAATATTGTTTTTTGTTCTCTGCGATAATAATATAACTTGCTGAAAGTTAATCATTTCAATATATACTGTAGATTATTTATTAAAATTATCCATGTGCAATCTTTTAAAAGAGTGCAGTAGGTGTCTTTAAATAATTATAGGGATATTTGGGGCACAGTATGTTATGTGCGTGCATAACATGCGGCAAAATTTATTATTATTCATCTGATGAATCATGTACTCATATTTCTCCAAAACCACTACATATAATCTGTATACCCCCATTTTCATAATACACTGTTTGTTATATCTTAAGATAATTAAAAATATTGTAATTATGATTTATTGTTAAAATAATGTATCATTGAATTAAAGCTTGTTATTAGTTGCTAAATTGGAGTGTTTCGATACTTTATAAAGTTGTGAAACGAGAAGAATATTAGGTATGTATGTGGTGTGAAGTTAGAATCTCGCTTGGCGAATAAATTAAATTTTGCCTCATGTTACTATATGTGTACATGTAGATATTTTTTTTGTATGTTATATATTTTATTTTATACGCATTCAATACTACATTATTTGTTTATGTAATTCGTTAAAATATTTTATGCATTCTAACAACGATACTTAGTAATACATTTGTCATTTGAAAATTTTCAATATATAAATGGTAGAAAAACAAACACTGATGTTTAGCAAATAAATGTGTACTTCACAATTATCCATCAAATTAAAGAGAAAAAGGAAACATTATCTCGTTGTTGCTATTTTATCGTGTTTTGTCATCAATTTATTGTTTTAAAAGTGTGATAAAATACGTTACACGTGTTCAACTTTTAATCAATGTAATAAGTATCTGCACTTATCAATACCTAGCAGATGATACTCAACTTTGTTTATACAAAGTAGGATTTCTAGCTTTGAATGCAATTTCGAACAAAATATACTAGCCCATATACTCTAGCAATTAAAACTATAATCAATTTAGATAGGTAGCTAGAAAATTCACTATTCAATCATATCTTTTGTATTGATTTTATTTCAAGGTCAATTATTTCAATGATATTTTAGTTTTCTCCTAGTTTTTATATTATTTGATGATTCTACACATTCTTATTCACTGTATAGCGTATGCTGGAGTTCTGAAAAATCTTATACACTCTATAACTCCAGACGAAAGCACCTAGAAGAATTGGCGACTCCATATAGAAGAAATTTTTTGTTGCAAATTTGAAGAATTTTAATTAATTAATTTAAAAGAAGAAAAAATGGGCCAGTAATGATCTATAGTTCGTGCATCGCTTGTACGGCGTTGCTGGCTCCAGTCTTTCCGCTAGTGCACAAATTACAACCAAGTCAATGGCTTGGAATCGTCGAAAATTCTCTTGGGAGCTTTTATTCTAAGTATATTTTCAAGTCAATCCGAGGTTGGGAGTTTTCGGAATCCCAGTTAAAGCGTATTTAAAGGTATCCTGATTTTCAAATTTATTGGATAGCAACGATATTTAGATTATGTATTATTAGAATAAATACCTCATAATTTAGTTAATAGTCGTTTCCAGTCATAGTATAGATAATTGAATTTAATTCTTGTGATACACCTGTTTTGTCCTTAAAGTATAGTTCTTGTATTTTTATATATAAACAGCGATGCTCCTATTTACTATAAATGCAACATTTATGTAATAGTATTGCATGTTATGATTTATACTTGTAATTTCAGTCTTTTATAACTAGTATTTATCCAGATTAATATAATAAATAACTTCAAGAGAAGAAAATTACATATTTATTCCTAATTACTTTATTACGCAATGACGTATTTTTGTATCAATTTCAAGCGCGCCATTGGAAAATCGTTGTCGCCACCTAATCAAAATATTATGAACTAAATTTGACACTTCAGACGTCAAAACAGAATAGAATTTAGAGTTTTGAGTGCAAATAAATTATTTACTGCTTTTTAAAACATTGTACAACATCTCCAGAAATGGGAAATTATTTTGCAGTAAATATGGAGGAAAATTTCAAGAAAAACCAGGATTTTATAACAGAAATGAATAAAATTAAGGTTCAAATTGTTTGTTAATAGCAATATTTCTATTTATTTTAAGTAAGTGTATGTAATTTCAGATAGAGCGACAAATACATATGCAAAACCAAATGCGGGAGAGATACTATGCTCTGGAAATCGCAAAGGAAAGAGAATTATTTTATTGGTATGGAGCGTTTTATATTTTAAGTGTCACCGCTTCTGTAATTGGGTAAGTATCAATAAAAATGCTTTAAAAATTGTCAAGTAATTATATTTTTTTGTGTAGATACAAATATAGAAAGAATCTAAGTACTTTTGCTCCTTTGATACCGTTGTCGTTTGTAATGGCATATCAAACTGATTTGGCTTATGGCAGTAAATTATATCGCATTAAAGGTAAGAGAGTGATGAATCATTTTTAATAAGTCTTTAAACTCAGTCTCTCATTTAATTTTAACTGCAGCGGAGGCTGATCATATTATGCAGTTTGAACAAGATCTTTTACAACTTCCCTGTGATCTTCCCACTGCTTCAGAGATTGATTTATCTCGCTTACAGATGGATGAATTGAAAAAATTTCATCCACCACCAGAGATTCCCTTTAATAACTAATTTCTTTTGTGTTTGATTTATCATAATTGTCAAATCATGAAAGGTTTACTGATTTATATGAATTTTCTATATCAACTTTTCGAATAGATTAGATTGAAAACCACAGGCAGTGGTTTTTGCACTAATTCAGTCATCGTAAATAATCTTATCTTATTTTGTGAAATATGTACTTTAATTTTCAATTGACAGTATTTTTTATTATTTTTATAGTAAATGATAATTTATATTGGACCATTTTAAAATATAGATTTGTCATTTAGTATGTGCCTTTAGTAGATATTTTGTTTTAGCAAATTTTACAGTAGACTGTTATATCTGTACATGCACAGTTATTATCTAATTACTTATACACAGTTCTACTATACTTAAAGACAATATATATGTGCATGTATAATTTTATAGTTAAAGTTTTAATAAAAGGAATCTATTCCTTCCAATAGTGATCAAAAGTATTAAATAATCATCAAATTTGATATTATCACGTTTTTTTATAATTAATGCCATTTATTGCTTAAATTTTTAGACATATCGGCTATAAACTACCGAAATTGTCTTTCAGATACAGTACCTTTAAACCGGATTATCAAAAACTAATCTTGTTCGGTCTAGCGGGTTACTGGTGCTGCGTGCGAAATATTATTAAATAATATTTTTTAATATTAAAATAAATAAGAGCAATACTATCAACCGCATTTATTTGTGTCATGTTAAATATCTTTTGCTTCTTTCTGATATACTTAATACTTATCACACATCTGAAAGTATTGCGTATTTATACAACTGCTCAAAATGAAACATGAGTAACAATAATTCTTATTCATAATCCAATCGATGCAATAAAGAAACAAATTAATTTTTTAGTTCACAGAATACAATTTTGAAGCATAGTAATAAGATGCAGCAACTATAAATTTAAAATCTACTGGTTACTGTTCCAATTTTTAAATCTTTTTATTACGTATTGTCATACTCTCTCGACATTTTGTGGAATATTGAAATGTAAAATATTATTATGAGGGTGGCACTTATCAATTATTAGATATCAATGTACTTTTAATATTCTATACAATGTGTTCAATAATATCCAATTATGAAATGTGGTTTATGAAGTTTGATATATAAACCGTGAATTTTCAAAGTTTTTGAACTTGAAGTATTATTGATGTACTGAAAAAGTTATTATAACATTAAACAAAATAGTTTATTAGCAATAAAATTTTATATATGTTGTCACCGAGAGGTCGATATATATTTAAACAGTTCAATATCTAATAAACTATTTTAAAGTATTACTGTTGAATTTTTTAAAATTATAAGGGAAAGGTATTTAAATCAGTATTGAAACAAGTTATTAAATAACAATAAATTTATTGTTGAACCCAATATGCAATATATAAATAAGATAGAAATATTGATGTAACTTGCATTTATTCATTGTTAAAGTACTTATTTGAATTTCAAAACTTGTATTGAATATTTATAAATATACATACTGTTATAATACATACATAACTGAAATACTGTAATTTTTCATATTTACCGCCTCAAAAGAAAATCATACTTCTAAAAATAATTCCATATTTCGAATCGACTATTTTAAATATCTGGCAGATTAGCCATAACTCTTAATTGTAATTTTATACTAATACTAATTTAATTGTCTGATTCAAGGCTAGAGATTCAATTGCATAAATGCTAATGAAAATACTGTTTTTTCTACTCTATTTTTAAACTGGTAGTGAATATAAGCGACAAGTGTCTAAATATTTAAGTAGCAACTCAATCTCGAAAATATTGGAAATTTTCTGAAGCATGTTAGTTATAAATAAAATTTATAAACTTGTCTTCATGTATACTGAAATCACATATTTAACAGCGGCATTATGATTAACAGGTCACAAGAATATCACAATTATTTATAAATCAAACAATTTCGTTTAGACAATAATGCGCTGTTAAAAATAAAACCAAACATGAAATAAACTATAAATAAATATCAACAAAAATATTAAAACAGTGACAAGTCTCAATTTGATTAAAAACTGATGTATTTATACAATTTTCAAGTCAGGCTTGTGCCGTTTGAATTTTAAAAGCGTTTAGAAATCACTAATCATAAAACTTCTCCATAAAACCGAACAACCATCTTCCAATAGATTTAGAGATCTTCATGGCAAGTGTTATTGCACTGAAAAGCAAACCTACACCTATTTTATGCTAAAATAGAAATAAATAACCAAAATACTCAGAAGCCCTAGTTATCACATTCATAAATGCCGAATTTAACACAAAATGCAGGTAATCTATTAGCTCTATGATAAATTTTACAAGACTCAAATTTGTACAAACAGAATTCCGATTAGTCTTCAAAAGTTTCAAGTTTTGAAAACTCTATGTTATTTTATAACACATAATTGAGATAAGTCAGACTTTTGCTTCTATAATTTTGTTTATATACTAGAGCTAATGGATCCATCTGTATAGATTTGGCAAGAAATATCAATCGAATTTAGTCATCGGCATTTATGACAATAAACAATGCAAAAAAAACATTGCGAGTATGTGGTCATAACTATTAACTTGTCAATATTCTAAAATATATCTAAATATTCTACTCATAAAGTTTTGTAAAACTATCTTAAAAAGCAGTGTGCAATTGGAATGACTAAAGAATATGGTGATAAACGATGCAATACTACAACCATTTCAAATAATACAAATCAATAATACTATAATTAATTGTAACTGAGTTTTTAATTCAAACAGCAACAAGTAGATGTCTGTACCTGCTCTTGCATCCCTCTCGTAAATACGGACAACAGTTGACATCTCACTCTGAAAAGAAAAAAAAATAGTTGAGCTCCATTCACAACTTCAAATTTTTAAATTTTGGTGTAATTTCAACTACAAAATTTGTCTGTTCACAGCCTGAAATTCTTGTACTAATGGATTAATTCAAACGCAAATGTAGTTATTATTGGGTGTATTCAAAATTAAAGTTGTTACGACAAAGAAAACCCAAAAAGATTATCAAACGTTAAGTTTAACTCATTAGAATAATAGTAACTGAAAATCATTGACTAGGAAAAAAAAATTGCCTTATTTCGAGCTGTGAAAGTGGCTTTATAGTTAAATAGGGCCCTCCGTCATTTTCTTATTATTTTTTCACGATAATTCCAAATACTGTGGAAACCAAAAATATTTGGACTTCCTTATCGTAATTTTTTTTTACCCTCAATTTTATTAGTAATATTTTAAATTTAGAACAAAACGCAAACCAAATTCACAATGGGATCAAAATGTTCTCAGTATCCTCTAAAAGTTTATTATCTACTTCACGTAAATCGCCTATACAAATAGAATTTTCTTACAATTAATTAGATTCTAACGACTGCTACTAAACCATGTTTACAAGTATAATTATAAAGATAAATTGTGTATACTCACTTCACTCTCAAATCGGTATCATATAGAACTTCTCCATCACAATTCCATTTGCTGAAACCTGGTATTATCTGTGGATCATTATTTACTGAAGTTTTTGGACAAGCACGAAAGCAGAATTCTTTCGCTCGATAATTTTCAACAAATGGCAAATCACTCTAGAAAAAATATTTAGTGAAATATTTAAGGATTACAATGAAAGTGGAAAATAACTGCTGCAGTTTATTACATTTTTTTCTTGAAGTATTCAATATTTTAACAATAAATTGCAGTTATCTTCTATCTATTACAGAAATACCTACCACAGTTTTATTCTTATTTTTACTGGACAATCGAATAAGTAATCTCAAATTGTTAAACATGGACGAATGTCGAACTAGAACCAAATTAACAGAGCCATCACCAATGTGACTGGTCGGAGAAATTCCGTTTGGACTTCTGGTACAGGCACAAGAAATGTTAGCTCCGCTAACCATAAAAAATTTGCCTTTTACTGTTTTCCAAACTGATTCGTCTATTGAATTTCTTAATTTTTTATCAGACTTCTTTTTACATCGTATACATCCTTCCAAGCATTTCGATATTTCTTCGTCCTCAACGCTATCAGAGCAAATCGCGATTTCTCCTTCATATCCGATATTTGACATGAATTTTTTGAATCCTAAAAATATTCTGTTAGTAAAAGCTGCACGCAATTAAAATTATATGTTGAAATAAAGCAATTAACTATATATTGGTCACGCTAGCCACTGTAAACATGAAATAATAATAGCGATCAAGAAGCAAAAAAAAACAAGTAATAGGATTTAATGGGAAACTGGTATTGCCTAGGGGAAACTAAATAATTCTAAATCGTTTTGGCTGAACTAATTTAATTTAGGCATAGCAAGTTCTACCTGTGACATATAAATATTTTGGAAAACTGGATATTCTTATTGCATTTGTACACGCTCAAATGGCCATGAGCCAACAATGACCTTAATAATTTAGATGCAAAGATTGCACAATGTTATGTTTATTATGAATAATATTTACGAAAATTACAGCAACAATATCTGATGAAGTACGTCAATATATTTTTTCGCATTATCAAATGTGTAAACATTGAGCAATTGCAAGAAAATTATTTTTTTTTCAACCAAAAAGTAAGAAAAGGGTAAAACTCACCCGTGAAATCGTATCGTTTTGGTCCCATCCACCGATATTTTTCACTTTCCAGAGCAACGTCTCCCAAATATCCATAGCTCAGAACACTAGCATATAATTTGAGCAAACTGTTTTCATTATAAACTGAAACAAGATCTAGTCCAGAACGATCGCCAAAAATAATTTGTATAACAGCCGTTTCTACATCTGTTGTTCCATGTAAACAGTACGCAATTGTATCGGTACTACCCCCAGGAATCACTCCTACTGGAATTTTGGGACTTGGTAGCTCCGAATCAATATCATTTGAGTTTATTCCATTTTCGCGACAAGAACGAAGAACTAAGCCATTGAAAACTTCAGAAAATGTACCATCGCCTCCAACACAGGCTATGCCGTCATAAGTTTTCAAGTCAAATGTTAAAATAATATCTTTTATCTGATTGGCTCTTTGCGATATTATTAAATTAACTTCAACCCCTGCGACTTGGAATAAATGTTTACCGTGTTTTTCGAATATTTTTAAGGCTTTCTTCTTTCCTCCGAAAGGATTGACAAACAAAAGAAGTTTTTTCGGTCGGTGTGTTAAACCTAGAACATTTCATTTACAGAAAATGTGTATTCATAGATCCTTGAAATAATTAACTAAAAAGTGTTGCTATTAGTATTAAGATAATAATGAAACGTACAGTTTATATGATTTTGAAGAGTTTTCACCCAAGAGGCTACTTGCATAGGATCTGTATGTTTTAATACTAATGTATGGTACTTCCAAGTACTCTTTGGACCTCGTTTCGCATAATGCAAAATGAATGAATATAAACGAGGCTGATTATTAGAATCACTTGAATTTAATGGTCCAGAGTAACTACCTCGATTTTTATATTCAACTGCTATAATATTCTCAATTGGTAGACTATGATGCGCTAGAATTTATATATAAATATTATGGTGGTATATTTACATATTAAAAATGTAACTTACATTGAGAAGATTTTTCATTATCCCAGATCAAAGTGCCATGATGAAAATAAACTCTGCATCTTTTTTTTCCGATTAAAAAAGTGTTTAAAAGAACAGGTATATTTGTATCCGTCGCGGACATGGTATTATCACATCACTGATACAATTTGATACGTTACATCATATAAACATTATCACACATGTTATTATTTTTATAAGCTCTCGTGTACTTACACAATACTATTTTATGGCTGTATCTGTATACGTTTGATGTTTTTGTAACCTAGCAAAAATGGTGAATTAATGAAGCTATTTCAGAATATTATTCTGTTTGTGTTTATAAAATTATTATTGTTGTGTGAGTTAGTTTCAGCTTGAGCATATCGTTTAAATATAAAATTTATAACTAAATCTTTTATTTGTCAAATTGACAAGTGACAAGGTGACAAGTGTACTGCTACTTTATCGTAGTGACGGTAGATGGCATGATAGTACGGAAAAATAATAAGTATTTACATTTTTAAAACTTATTTTAGGACAATAATAGTATTTTCAGTCTATTAAAGGAACGATATATAATTTATATTTTGTGCAGTGCGTTATAAAATAAGTATGTAAATAAAAAATCGTTTGATGGACGTTGGCTCCCCTGCAAATTGATGTCAAAAATGAAGACAACCTACTCCTGCAAATGTTTTACTTTAGACATTTATGTTTGTGATTGGCGTTTATTCTTTACCATCGTTTTTTAAATTTAAATAAAATATGGTGATTAAGAGATAACGCATATTTATATTCCGTTGTAACTCACAATGGAGCGTTTATTAATATTATGTGTTATGTTTTGTGTATTGCCGTTTGTTTGTAACAGTATAGATCAAGGTATGTTTGTGTTTATCATTCAAATAAATCAACGTAGTATGTTTGACAACAGTATGTCTTTATAGCTTCTTTTTATGGTGGAAGTTACATATTAGTCCCGCTTAAGGAAGCTAAGGCTACGACAGATATACGTTTGAAATTTCGTACACAACTCGCAAATGGTTTGCTTTTGTTAGCGGCAGGAGAGCCTGATTATTGCATTGTTTACTTGCAAGCTGGAAGCCTTAAAGTTAGAATTAATTTAGGTGCAGGAGAATCTGAACTTTCTTCACCACACGGCCTTATTTTAAATGATTTAATATGGCATGAAGTAATTATAAGAAGGAAAGATGCAAATATTTCTATGCTTATAGATGGTATTCATTCAGTCAAGTAAGGTTTTAAATGATCTGTAATTTATTTATATTTTGCTGAATCATATATTTTTGCAGAAGACATCTGACTGGAGATTTCTTTGAATTGAATATACACTTTGGTGTTTTTATTGGTGGAAAAGGAGATTTCAGTGAACTATTTTTAGGACTTCTAGAAAGCTTTCGTGGGTGTATATCAGAGGTATGTTTCCTTCTATTTGTATTATCTGTATTTAATTAAAATAATTTATAGCTTAAATATAATGGATTATATCTTCTGGAGCAAGCCAGAAAGAGGCAGGGTCAAGCACAAGTTCAAAGCGTCACATGGAACTGTGCTGCCGAATTTGAAATGGATGTTGCAAAAGAGATCAGTTTTGTGGAAGATGGTGCATTTATAACGGTGTCACATGTTCCAGTACGCACTGGCTTAAGGTAAGTTATTTTTGTTTACATGGCCGTATATTTTTGTCACATGCGTTGATGCGAATATACATTCTCTAACAGGACCGGAGTTGAAATTTTAAAATTGAAATATAATTTTTTTATCACTACATTTCATATTTCCAGTTTTTAATAATTTTTTATTGTCAGCTAAACACATCAACTAAGAAAGATAAATTATTGAATTTTATTTAATCCGTATAGTTAGATATTAATTTTATTGTGGATTGTAATATTAGATATTTAATTCAGAGAGTAGAGCTTTGGAAATTGATCAGAAGTACGCAAGATAACATCTTCATTTCTTGCACCATTTTTCATGTGAATCATATGTTAATTGATAAGAATCTTCTAATTTTTCTGGCAAAATATTTTTTGATACTTTTGCCACATTTTTTGTCTGAAAAAATTATGTTATTTACATATTGTGATTCTACTGTCAACTTGTCAAATATAACTCATTCTTAGAAAAATAGAAAACATTTACAATGCAGTTGAACATAAAATTTTTATGCAACTCGTGAATAATATAGATTCATCTTATTTCTCGCTCGTCCGTAAAATGTGACTCATCTGAAAATGTTGGAGATTATGTGCTTGTAATATAAATTTCTATTTTGTGAATCTTCTGTTTATTTTGTATTTTATTTTTGACATGATTAATTATAATTACAGATTTCAAATGGAATTTAAAACATTATTGGATCAATGTATTTTCTTATACAGTACAGGATTTTCTACAAAATCAGATTTATTATTGTTAGCATTAGAAATATGGAAAGGTCGATTAAAATTAACAATGAAGTACAATAACGTCCAAATGAACGTAACCAACGATATATTTATATCAGATGGAAGGTGGCATAAATTCTTAATACATATTGGATCATTAGCCGAATTAACTGTTGATTCAGTGACCAGTTCTTCTTATATGTCTCGTTTGGGGAGAAATCGACATTTAGAATACCCAGAAATGTTTTCTATTGGCGGTATAGAAAACGAGAAGAAAGCTAGAGCACTTATTAAAAGCTTTAAAACATCAGATGTTAGTTATAAGGGATGTTTGAAAAATATTATTATTGATGAATTAAAAGTGGGACTATCCAACGTCAAAGCAACTGAAGGAATTCGTCCTGGATGTATTTGGCATTATCCTTGCGTGAATAATCCTTGCGCTGAGCATTCAAAATGTCTCCAAAAGGGCCTAGATTCATTTCAGTGTAAATGTGAGGGATTTATGTGTGTGAATCTCAACTATACTAAAGAATATAAGGTGATTCAATACAAATTTATTTATAAGCTCATGTTTACACAAATATGTTATTCAGGTATTCTCAAATTCAAATTTAGCGACAGATTTGGAATTATTGTCAGTGAAAGCTCTACAAGTATTAGAAGGAGACAATGTACTAATAACTACTATCAATTTACATTTGGTTCTTGATTATCATAAATATGGGATCCGTGATTCGGGAATTATGTTTCAAATAATAGAACCGCCTAATCATGGGAGTCTACATGTTGATATGTGGCCGAGAAAAGACAATTCTTTTACTCTGTTAGATTTATCAAGAGATAAGGTAATATAATCAAAATAAATTTATTCGACATCTGACTATATCTCGTTTATTTTGTATGCAGATTAATTACGTTCATGACGGTTCAGAAAACACCAAAGATCGAATAGTAATGGATTTAGAGCTATCGGTCGGTGATTCTTTCATTCTTCCGGCATATTTACAAGGAAAAAATCGTTTTACCTTACCGATTTTAGTAACACCGGTTAACGATCCTCCGCTTTTTGAAATTCCTACATCAAATGTTCTGCGCATAGCACAGGTATTTGTTATATTCAATTTTTTATAATAATGAAGCTGTTATTTCAATTTTCGGAGTCGTCTAAATTAAAATTTGAAATATGTAGATATAACTGGAATTTTTTAAATAAATAATATTCGTTAAAAGCATTTTTGCATGATGAGAAAACTGTTTAGAATTAGCAAAATTAGAATGAATGCATGACAAAGATTATTTTTTTGGAATTATAATATTTCAACTGTGCATCGATGTGCAATGCTCATTTAAATTCTCTCAAATAAAACTAAAAATTAAGTATGATCGTGCTTGAAATTTCAAAGCTAAAATGCATAATTAGTTAACAGTACCTTTAGAAAACAGCATGAAATATTATTTATGTTTATTTTGTGAAATAAATAGCTATTTTAAAACTATTTTTTTAAAAATTTCACAAATTAAGCAGATTAACTTTATTTTTTTGCATTTATTTGTTATTAATGTTTTCTTAACAATGTATTATTTTGTTTATTTAAGATAAATGTGCAAGCTCTAACCCAGACATTTGTGGTATGACTTAAAACTGGTAAGTGCTTTGTAAATTTACTTTTTTGTATAATTTTAATTGTCTTAGAAAACTCACGAAATTGAGCACATTTACTGCCCATTTTTATTATTTAATTAAGAAGATATATCGAAAAGAATTGAGTAATAATGTCATTCACGTTAAGATTACAGTAGATTTCCTGTCGGAAACAGTACCCTTAACACATTAAATGAAAATTTTGTAACATAAACATGAATAATAAACTTTTGTACGTTAAAATTTATATTATATAAGAATAAATCAATCTTTCGATGTGAACTTGATTTGTTACAGTTTTAACGTGAATGAATCATAGTTTTGAATCGCTGTGAGATTATAAAAAAATTAACATGGACAGTGATTGTGAAATTCCGTTCAAATACTTATATGCATACTTCTTTAAAGGGTTCGGAAGAATTTCTTACGAATAAACTTCTGCAAACAAAAGATGCTGACACACTTGCTAAAGATTTGATCTATACAGTTCTGCCGCAAGATATAAAATTAGTTGGACATTTAGAAAGAGTCGGTCAGCCGTTAATACCAATAACATCATTTTCGCAGCAAGATATTAATAATAATAAAATAAAATTTGTGCACCACGGCGGCGCAGATACAAACTCAAACATCGCCCTCCAAGTTTCTGATGGAATAGAAACAAGCAAAGTTGCTTTTTTGAGAATTTCGACTTATGCTCAACATTTGAGGCTGCAAAATAATACTGGTGTTATTCTTGTGCATGAATCTGCAGTCTTGATATCACCATACAATTTGTCATTAGTTTCTAATGTGAGAACTGGTGTTACTAATTTGAAGTACACAATAGTAACACCACCAAAACATGGTGTTGTTGAAGTGGAAAGACATGAAAAATGGGATGTTATTACGTCTTTTACTAGCAATGATTTAGAACAACATAGATTGCGGTATAGACACACTTCTGGCAACCCGAAACATGACGAATTTAAGGTAATTTTTTTTTTTTAAATATTCTAAAGATTTTGGAATTATGAAAGTGAAAGTTTGCAGTGATGAGGGCTTATCTAGAACTTTTGCACTAAACTGTTCTGATGTCTGCACCAATCACAAACGCGTATTTTGTTCCTTATCTAGATTATCATTGTACACTTTCACGGAACAAATCATAAATATTGATTAATATTTTATAGTGATATATATATATATATATATATATATATATATATATATATATATATATATATATATATATATATATATATATATATATATATATATATATATATATATATATATATATATATATATATATTAATAATAAATATATTGTTCTAGTTTTTTGCTTCTTTGCGAAACGTAAACTCATCAACATACAGCTTTCGAATGACTTTTACAAAATTGAATTTAATCAAACTCAATCAAAAACATGTTCATTTAAATTCTACTGTTAATGTAGTTCTGACCGAAAATGAATTACTGTATAAAACGGAACCTTTGTGGACTAATCCAGCATTAATTATATACCGAATTATAAAAGCACCTCTATATGGCTATCTTTCCTCAAATTCTAAATACAAAATGCATACAGGAAATAGTTTTACACAAGAAGATATCAATTCTGCTGATGTTCGATATAGATTACATCGAAGATCGTATTCAAATATTACTGACAGTGTCAGTTTGACTGTTTCCGCTCTAGGATGTGAATATCTAACAGCAAATATAACTTTAATTTATCATTCAAGCTCTGAATTATTTTCTAAAATTCGAGCTATAATAAAACCACTTCAAGTTGAAGAAGGATCCAAAGTAAATATTACAGCAATGAATTTAAATCTTACTATTGATGGAATCAAAGATTTCACTTTTAATATAACACAAAGACCTAAGCATGGAGTAATACAAGTAACTAATAGAGCGTTATATTCTAACAGTAGTGATTATTTCACTTTAAATGAATTATTGAAAGGGTTTGTTATATATATTCACGATGATTCGGAAAGTCAGAGTGACTATTTTTTATTTTTGGCCTTGTCAAATGAAGAAGAAAACGCACAATACGCTGGGAGACTCCATATAGATATTATCTTGAAAAATGATAATGCTCCTATAAGGAATGTTGATAGTGTCTTCCATGTTATAATTAATGGAAAAAAATTAATAACTGGTAGAGATCTATCGTATTCAGATGCTGATATAGATACAAAAGCATCAAAAGTAGTTTACTCTTGTAGAGAAATTCCAAACGGAGCTTTGTATAAAGTCAATTCCTCAAATGAAGAAATTTTTGAGTTTACACAAGAGGATTTAAATAATGAACTCATAATTTTCAAACACAAAGGTGATAATTATGGCAAAATGAAGTTCTGGGTGTCTGATGGACAACACAATATAAACGGACATTTGGAAATTCAAGCTTCTAATCCATTTATAAAAATTTTAAAACCAAGGAAAAATATTCTGGAACAAGGAAAATCAATATACATTACTTCTGAAGACATACATATAGTAACCAATTTGAATACCAAAGATGATAATATCATTTATGATGTTTTAAGTAAACCGCAAAATGGAAAAATTGTCTATTCCAGCAACAAACAGGTACAGAAAATATAATTTTTGTTATCTGGAGGAGAAAACATTGATTTTTTTCTAGGAAGTACAACAATTTACTCAACGGGATGTGAATTTAGCACAAATTATGTATACCCATGATGGAGGATCCATGTCCTTCGACGAAATGAAGTTAAAAGTGCACTGCCAAGAAACTAGTAATGTAGTTACTTTAACTTTTAGAATTCTACCTGCCAATTATTGGAAACCTTTAATATTAGTAGCGAACCAGACTTTGTATGTAGAAGAATCTACAAGTATACCCGTCATCAAAGAAAACTTAGAGGTAACAATACAAAATGAATTGGTTCTTTAATACACTTAAACCGAGAATAAAAATTCAAGTCATATTGAGACTTTTATATATGCAGAATACTGATACTTTATGGATGTGGAAACTGATTTGTCTTGATCTCACAGCTAAAATTATCGGTTTGAGTTGAACATCTCGTAGCATATTTGCTTAATTTAATATTCATTTCAGATCGCTCAAAATCAAGTGCCACCAAAAGTTATAACTTACTTCGTAATTGAATCGCCTCAATTTGGTTACTTAGACATAGACTCAGGCTCAAGAAAAGACCAAACCGAAACCAGCAAACAATTTACTCAAGAATCTTTGAATTCAAATAATGTTAGATACGTACAATCAAGCGCAAATGAAACACAAGATCGCATTGTATTTAACGTTACTAATGGAATCGTATGGTTGAACAATGTTGTTTTAAATATAATAGTAGTACCTGAGCATTTATATTTAGGAAATTCAGTTCTTGACGTGTTTGAGGGTGCGGAAGCTACTTTATCTCCTACAAATTTGTTTGTCTTGACTGAGTATTACAGTAACAAAGTGTCGGATTACTTGGTAATCCAGCCTCCAAAATTTGGTTGCATTAAGAAAAATAATCAGTGTAACTCGAGTAATTTTTCACAAAAAGATCTAGAAAAAGGTTTTTTAAAGGTATTCTTTATTCTGCACAATCGTATCTTCGCTATATTTCTTGATTTTTCAGTACTCTCATAATAACAGCGAAAATTTCAAAGATGAAATGGTAGTCATAGGAATCGCTGGTCAGAAGCGAAGTATCCCAGCGACTGTTATTTTTCGGATAATTCCAAATAATGATCAAGTACCGTCTGTAATCAATAATACTGGACTTATTATGTGGGAAGGCGGTCTTGCGACTATAACCAAAGAAATGCTAAGTTAGTAACCATTTGACGTATTTAATTTAGATTTTCTGACAATCACAATACCGCCTCATTCACATCTTTTTTTTACATTTATTCTTGTGTAATAGGTGCAACAGATAATGATAAGCCAAAAGAAACATTAATTTATACAATAACTGGCTGCTGGTGGGGAAATGTGACTTTAAAACAAAATCCTGATTATTCAGTACAGACTTTTACTCAAGATGATATTGATGCTGGTTTTGTAATGTTCAAACATATAAGTGAGATAGTTCTATTTGGAATATTGATCTTAAATATATTAAATTATCTATTTTCAGATGGCTCAGAAGCTAAATTTTTATTCACAGTAAGTGATGGAGTACACATTACGAAAGAACGTTCTTTTGTAGTAACAACAAAACCAATAAAGTTATCGCTGGATAAATTATCAAATCTACACGTTTTTCCTTTGCATCGTTCTTTTATAACATCAAATGATATATTGTCCACTTCGAGTGACCCTAAAAGAATAATTGCGTATGAAATAACTTCTTCTCCAAATTTAGGACGACTTATGATGGAAACAGAAATTCCTGGCAATTTTAAAATAGTACAATACTTTACACAAGAAAATATAAATTCCAGCAAGATTTTCTATGAACACACACACCCTTTTGCTGGATTATACGCCAATGATTATTTCGTTTTTAATATTCACGCTCATCTGGCTTCTACCATACATAACAAAGTAAGTCAAAATTTTAGAATTGAGTTGATTTTTTGAGGCGAAAGTTCTTTAGGGACTTTAAAGGTTACATGTAATGGAATTGCGTGCTATTAATGTTAAGCAAAATAGTATGCATTTGAATATAGTGGACAATATTAGTGTACTTGTTTAAAGCAGAGAAGTTTCGCCTTAAATGTTTGTAGTTTTTTTGTTTTACTATAAATATTTGATTGATATTTTCCAGAAAATGTCTATAGATATATCCGTATCATCAGGAGGTTTGGATTCATATATCAATGTCCCAAAAATTGAAGTCATTGAAGGTGGATTAACAAGTATTCAACTGAATCTTTCGGAAGTTGTCAGTTTTCTAGAGAGTCATACAGGTTTAAACGCTCCTATAATACATTTATCTGCCTCGCATCCGGTTCATGGATACATAACTTTATCTGAAAACACAAACACAACCGTGTTTACACAGTCACAAATCGAATCCGGTCAAATAAAATATCAGCATGATCATTCTGACTCATTCAACGATTCTGTAACATTTACATTATTCTTTATACCGGGCTATATTACACTTTGTAATGTGACTGTTCCTATAAAAATCATCCCAATCAATGATCAACCATTTAAACTTGTTACAATTGCACCGAAAATTACTGTGGTTGAGGGAGAAAATTACACAATTACCAGAAATGATTTACTAACAGAGGATGCTGATACTGAACCAGTTGATTTAAAATATGTTGTAATTACGAATCCTTCTCATGGAAAATTAGTTATGATTACTGAAAATGGCCAGTTTCAAGAACAGTCTATGGTAAATACATTTTCTCAAGCAGATATTGATGCTAATAGAATTGTTTATATTCATTCTGGCAGTCCGCAACAAACGACTTTTTACTTCAGGGTATGGGATGAGAAATTTAAACCTGAATACACACTTTTCAATATACAAGTTATTCCGGTAATTATTAATATAACGAATGGAGTACCTATTTACTTGCAACAAGGATCAAATGTAGCGTCTCTGTCAATAGATCAGTTTAGTATTCACACAAATGCGGATGTTTTTCGCGTTCGATTTACTGTAACTCAAATGCCAGTTCATGGTGTTCTGTATGTTAGAGATGTAGCATCTAATCATTTTAATTATTCTGATTTATATGAAAAGAGTGTAATGTACATGCAAACTGATATGTCTAGTGCAAACGATTCATTTAAAGTATTTGTCGGTATTTCTAGTGAAGATAAGAATATTGGTTCAGTCGCAGATGTAGTGGTTAAAGTACAGCCTTTGATGCAAATTGGCAATTTAACGGTTATATCCGGATCTAAAATAAAATTTACTCTAAGCATCTTAGATGCAACACCTTTAGCGAAACTCACTAGCAGCAACCCAAAGTTCACATTAATCCAAAAACCTCTGTACGGTCAAATTCGAAAAATAATCAGAAGTTCAGGTGAAAAACGCAATGTGGTAGACAATACGGTGAAAATGTTCACTCATGAAGAAATAAAAAGCGGCTTAATTTATTATATCGCCCCAAATATAAAGGCAAACTCAAAAGACTATGAAGAAAAACTCGTGTTTTTGTTATCTACGAGTATTTTCCAACCCGCTGTTGGAGAAATTCGATTTAAAATCTTGCGCAATGCGCTAGATAAGACAAAAAATCTGCCTGAGCCCCAAGATCCCGCAGGACATGAAGGTGAAATGCATATGACTAGTCGGAATATGAGTAGTGATTATTTTCTTGTTCTGACAGTTATCACTGGGATTATAATAACAGGAATCACTGTATTAGTGATTATTAAATGTAGACATTTTCATTGTGTCGACAAGAGCCAGAACAAAAGTGGTCAGTGTATGCAAAATGTGCAGCTACCTAAACCCCCTGAGCAGTTGATGTCTTCTCCCTACACGAAGAGGTACATCCCTGAAAACATATCCATGCCTACAGCTCTCACCACGCAGGTGCCAGCGACTATGTCTGTGCCCCAATGTAAAGTCACATTGCTACGACCCGTGGACTCTTTGGGTAATTCGGAGCTCGATGTTCACGCGCGATATCCCTACGGCACTTCAGACGACCAAACAGAGGACTGGAGTAGTTATGATACGTCGGAACCGACATATTCCACACATAATACCAATCTTATGCTCCGCAAAAATCAGTACTGGGTATAACCAAAACAAGAATTTATATTTCAACTTGCATATGGTAAATCAGTGGTTTTCTATGATGTTTTTATTTTTATTCCTACATTCTTTACCAGAGATGACTTTTTTTATAATACAAGAAAATTTATTTATATTTATAGTACGTATTAAACTACGTGAAAAATATCGGAGGAAGATATATCCGTATTTACATATATTTCACTAAATTATTTATAAACTGGGTTTATGCAGATGAGAATGTGATACTTATTTACATCTCTAATGGCTGGTACAAAAGACGTGGGCGCCAAAAAAAACCCGGGCATCGCCCTTAAAAGAAGATACGAACATTAATGGTATCACGTATATTTTGCGATCTACAGTTTTGTGTAGCTGCGGATATTGCAACAAAATTACATAATTTTCAACTTACAAATAAATCTGACTTTCCAGAAAATCGAAAAAATGTAAGTAATATCTGCATAAATCCATTACATTAGTAGTAGTTTTATTTAGTATTGATTTGATAATTTTCACTTAAATATTGCTCAAGAATAATTTAGCATAACATTTAAAAATATAGAGACTGTTTTATTTATAATTATCTCTATAATAGCAGCTCTAAAAAAATATGTATTATTGCTGTACTCAAGACCAACTGAATCAATCATTAGGTATATATTTCCAATAATACACTGCTTTTAAAAACAATTGGGTAGCTATTATAGCAAATCATGTCTAAATAAGTTAAAAATTTAGTTATTTTCTATGTATTTCTATGGTAAATATTTTGTGTATTTTTTGTAGTACTCATATTTTATGTAGAATTTTGAAATAAAATTTTTAGAAATAATATTTATCAACTTTTAATCTCCTTGGTATTGGTATGACAGTTCTAAACTTATATCTATTTGTAGGTGTCCGGCAAATATGCAAAATTTAAATTGGTTCATTAAGATAAATAAGCAGCTACACAAGAAACCTTTTAAGATTAATTCGCAATTCCCTGTAAGCTTACCAGTAAAAAATTTAACAATATTGTATGTCAATGACAAAGAGAGAACAATTGGTGACATTATTTCCTTGGTCATTTACACAGAGTTTTATCAGAGGAAATGAAGGATCAGTGACGTAATTTTTTTGGAAACTCCTCAAATTTTCATTGACGTAGAGAATATTAAAATATGTGTCAGGTAAATTTCTTTTAAATTTTATTGGAAGCTATAATTCAATTGAGATTTTTGTCAATAATACTTAAATAAAATAAAGAAAAGTTGTTCCATCCAATTTCATTAAACTTAGCAATAATAATAATAATTTTAGAAGATGTTAAAAGCAGCTATTCGACATATTTTAGGAATGATAGCTGTGCAGAGAAACACAAAATATGGTAGTTTTAAATTGTTTATTATAAACATTTTAGAATAAAACTACAAGAATAACCATCTACTTATTAATTTCTAGTATTTTTACATTATAAAATAGAGAGAATATTAATTTTGATATTGTCATCTTTTTATTTCAGCAAATTTGCTGGAACATCGAGTAATATCTTTTAAAAGTAAAGTTTAATACCTAACAGATTGTTCTACTTGAACTTGAATTTACTAGGAAGTCATTTTTTGCACATATTTCTTGTTAAACTATATTTCGTGTTTCTGTGTCCATTTTTATATGAAAAAGGAATTATTAATAAAAATCAAAATTGAACTTTAGATATATATTTAATTTAATTAAGCATTTCATTCCCACTGGCTCAGAGGGCTTATTTAATTCTACACCAATATCCCAACAATATCTCAATCCGGCATTGGTTGAAAAGTAAATACAATAGATTCAAATGTGTGATCAGTAAAAATTGCAAGGACAATAAATGACAAATTAAAAGGCTCGGATCAAATCTTTATGGTAATCTAAATAGGCCATGGATAGGTGACATCACTATTCGTGATTTTTAAATTTAATATTTATAATAAATTTTTTTCTACGAACACCTCTAAATTTGGTAGCTCATGCATCGCAGCGATGCGTAAATTAAGCATTTTTCACATCTCAACTCTACTACCATATAAACGCGTGATTTTAATTTAATCTATCTACCGATTCATTTGGTAAGTCAACTTATGTTCTGGGCTACTTGGTTTGAGTTGAGGGCCGTAGAAAAATCTTGTATGCAACACGTAAACCATCATTATGACTTTCGGACAACAATTATCGTCACTTGGCTTGTTGCTTAAATTACTATTATTCTTTGTATCTGAATAATTTTTCGTAGAAATAACACATATCCATATTGTCCTTTGGATGGTATCTTATTGACTTGATATTAAACTTTGATCTTTGAACAGTTTTCTAAAATTAGTTTTACACATAAATATAAACATAATCAGACATATGTGTCATATTTACACAGCATTAAGTTCCACGAATTTATAATATAATACTAATGAAACAATTTACTATGTTTCATAGTGCATACATTCAATAATCCCGCGATTAAAATAAGCATAATTCTCATTAAATTTCGTCACTCTCTACTTCTGAACTTCATTGAAGAAATTTCGATGTTAAAATTTTCTATGGAATATCTTGTTTAAAAAATAATCTTGAATCTCAATCAATTAATAGGGTGCTATTTAATAATATTTTTTTAGTGGCAGACCGAGTACAAGTTGTCCAAAAACTTTGTTATTAAAAGAGATAGAGTACGGATGCAACTTGACTAAATAGCAGGAACGAATACGCACACAAACACAGTTCGGGGCGTCCTCTAATAATAGTGGCAGATAACTTATTGCCATGAATGCCATGCGAATAAATATTTCATTTACACTAATCAAAAAAATCCCCAATTTTTTGGAGATTTTCCGAAGGCTGTAACTTGAACAAAAATGGTCGTAGAGAGAATATAAAATGTCGCGGGCCGTACTTTGAACCCCCCTGTCTCAGAACAAACTTTGAATGCTTTGATATATATATATAATTATTTGATTGTTTATTATGGCGGTAATATGACAGCTTGATTATCAGTTTTTCATTGTTTACATTACTTCACTTATCTCAAAATTAGAGGATGCGGTACAGTGACGAAATTATACATCAAAATTATTTTACCGCTATAGTCAAATTTGGATAAACCAATGAATAAATGATATGGAAATATGGGTACGGGTATGGTGATTATTTTATGTATGCCCCAAATTCCTGGTACATATCCGTATGTCAGTTTTATCATCAGGTAATCTCTAAAGATGAATCAATAATCCCAATTAGTAATATTTCATTTTATCTTTAAACGGATCTGTAGAAAAGGTATTGTTATGAGAATCGTGACTTATAAATCAGATAAGAATACATTTATTTTGAGAAAAAAAGCGCATGTTCCGGAAAACCTGTTTGGGACTTTTTTATTTTGAAAAAAATAATTTTTCAGCATATACAGATTTTTTTTAATCAAAATACAAGATAAAAAATAAATGAAAAAATATGCATAAGACTCTTATCACCTGAAATATTAAATAAAATAATTTATTTGTTTAATTTCATTGAAACCTGCAATGTGCTTATCAACTAATTTAGTTTGGTGGCAGTGATATAGTTTGTTACTTCCGTCAGAAAAAAATTGTCGCCGATAGTTTAAATATTTCCTATCAAATGATCTGATTTAATTTGTTTACATTTAATTGCATAATGAACTAATTTGGGGAGCAGACAATTAGATGCCCATAAGTTTGTCAGTTTATTCCAACACAAGAAAAAAAATACTTTTGAACTTTATAATGCTGGGGAAACCCATAGGATGTGGGATCGTTCACGTTATTAAATTTTTTTATCACCCAGTCCCCTCTGCCGCTTGAAAGACTTGAAAATAATTGAATTGCGAGACCCAGATAACTTATAACCCTGTCGTCTGTTGATTATTCGACAGTCATTAATTGAATACGAAATCGCATGTGTTCACTATTGCTCTGTTGCTTGAGCAACGTGTTTCTATATTGTGTCGTATTTATACTTTTACCTTGAACGATACTACCACTTGCGTTTAAAAACAACATTTGTGCTCATCTACATACAAATATATATAGTTTGTCTCTCCGCGCTGAGTTTCACTGAACTTTTCAAGCATTTTCGCTAATGAAGTGACTTTTCCTTATTTATATTGTGATTTATTGTAATGAAGCGTGAGTAAAATTGTCAAATGTGATTTTAATACAAGTGTGCTGATTATTTATTTGATATTTTGCAGTACTATTTGCATGTACAGTGTGCCTGACAGTATGGTTTCTAAGTGCAAGAAGGGCACAATCCCAGGGGACTTCGGTATCAGATGATACCGCGGCTATTAGCTCAGGCTTAGGAGAATTTGCATTAGAACTTCTTGCAGTAAGTTAATTTTTTTAATTATTAATTAGCAATATTAAATGTCTTCGAATTATTATATTTTTTTCCAATTATGTTGACTAATATATTTTTTTTGGTTTGATAACCAGTGCATAAAATTTCATCTCCGAAAATATAAACAATTATTTTCCTTGTTTTTTAACCTCACAATGACAAGAACATATATGTTAATGTCCTTGTTGGGTGATTTTTGAATAGTCAAATCTATTATTTTCAAGAATTAATTGCGATTTTACAATAAATTATTCTTTCTGGTTTTTCTTGATGTGATTTGTGGCTTTAAATTGAACGTAAATACCAAAAGCTTTATACGTGTCTATTACACATTAGAAATGATAATATATTCTTTTAATAAACAATTTTATCATCTTAACATCAAATCTAGAGCTGCTAACCTTCACGCTCCAAACTTGTTCTATAATTATTAGTAATCAATAATCATAGTTTTCATTTTCAATATATAAATTGAGAGTATTTACATTTAGAAAGACTTTCTAAGTCTAGACAGATCATAGTAAATTTTTAGTGGCTTACAAAATACACAGGGTAATTCAAAATATACGGTAAATTCGGTTCAAAAAAAAATTGTCTACAATATGTTTCTAAGAAGTAGTATGAATTATGGATAAGGTGTGTTACAATGAGATAATAAGATATTACGCTGGTTACCTTCGGGATAATTCATAGGACTTTATGTACAATTCTCAGTAACAAAGAATTTCTAATGACTCATAATCAATTTTTTATTGAATTGTGTGTAATATTTTTTTTTTAATACTATTGTATAAAGTCGATAGTTAATTCACGGTAATTTTTCATACAAATCAGCAAACAAAAAACTTTATCGTATGAAATTGTTATTACTTTCAAAAAATTTAAATTGAAAATATGATTGGAGTGTAAAAAATAAGATTATTAAAAAATCATGCACTTGTTTATTGGTTTAAAATCTTTTTGTCCACTCTATTTGTAGCTTCTCTAAATCAGTAAAACTATTATATAGTAATTCAATTATAAGTCAATGAATAGTAAATTCATGAATAAAAATCTCTTTAAAATCACGATTTGCGGTTGTAAAAACTGCATGTTGTATAGAACATCCTGTTTGTATAACATTTGCAAAAATAGAGTCTACAAAATGATGACATCATTCAATTAACTTCGAATAGAAAAATGTTTTTGTAAAAGCATTTTTTGCAATTTCCGCGATTTCTAAATATATTGCACCAATTTCTGAAGTGAAAGCTTAAATTTCAATTGGAACAGGTACCGAAAAAATGTCAATTGGTAAAACCGAGAAACAGGGTCAATTTTTACATTTATCTAATCAAAATAAACAATAACATACTGACCTTTGTTATTTTATGTTTTATTCACATTGAAATAAATTTTTGATACGATTAATACAACAATATCAATAGTGAAATTATATATATCGAATTTCACAAAAAAAAAAAATTATTGTTTGTATTTTCTGAATTTGCTACCATAACATCTCAAAAAACCGCAAAATGTGTCTATAAAATTATAGTATCGTGTAACTAATTGTGGTTTTGGTTCGAAATAATCAGTCACGTGTTTACTCACGAATATTTTGTTTTTCAATCATTATGCCGTCACTAATAATTATGATGGCCACTTTTTGCGGCTTTGAGTTTCTGGAGTCTCTTCTTGAGGAACGTTTTACTGGATAAATTATACCGCTTTATTTATTTAATTTCAGTTGATCCAAAAGGTTGTTATGCAAAATGAAGAATTATTGTTTGTTTTGCTCTTCTGTTAGTCCACCCGTTTTTATAAAACTTGTATTTTAAATTAGCAAAAAGTTTTATACTAATTAGTATAGTATCAACTATCAAGCCGTATTAGTGGAAAGAAAAAATTCGAAGTTATCTTTAATTTTTTGCTATATTACCTGATAATTTTTATTTTGTTTTTACTGCCAAAAATACGGACATTAATTGTTTTCTTACCTGAAATTATTATTGACCGTCGATTTGTTACACCCGGTTACACCAATAAAGTTTAGAAAAATATTACTATATTGCATTTGATCGTCTTTTAACTACATAAAAGTGTATTTAATTTTAAGATGAAAGTATCAAATACATCTTGAGTAAAAAAAATAATTGATTGCTCATTCACAATTCCATAAAGCTTGCTATAAATATTTAGCCATTCATTAATAGTAATTTTTGTTTCAGAAAACTTCAGTAGAAGTCGGTGATCAACTTAATATTATTATGTCTACTTATAGTATTTGGAATTTACTAGCAATTTTAAATGAAGGTGCCTCTGGTGCTACTTTAAATCAACTTAGAACAGCTCTTAGAATACCACTTAACAATAGATTCAAATTTGGATACAAAAATTTGAACAGAATGCTCACTGTAAGTTTTAATTTTTTCATTGTTTGTTTTCGAATTTTAATTAATTTTTTTTATAGACGAGTGGTAATGGAGTAGAAATAAATACAGCAAATGCCATTTTCACGGATAAAAATTATCCTGTAAATAAAAATTTTGAATTGCAAACCACACAACTGTTCAATGTTAATTTTCTACCAGTTGACTTCAGTCAAAAACAACAAGCAGCTGAATATATTGACTCTATACTCGCTAAGGCAACTAATAATCGACTGAAAAACTTCATTAACTTTGGTATGTTTCCTTAAACCTTATATTTCAGCTGCTGTTCAAAAAAAAATTGAGTGATTTTGAAAGTCATTTTCCTTTTTTCTCAGATCTAGCAAAACAACTAGTGTTTCAGTTGTTTAGAAACAATTGATTGCTTTGTTTTAATAAATTATACGTTTTACCTTGAGAAAAAATCTAATTAGCATATTTGAAAGTTAATAAATATTGAAAACATATTCTTGTATCATTATATTAATTGAGTATATTTGATTGTTTTTTTTTTTTCTAAATAGATGATCTAGCTGACGCCAAGTTGTTACTGACAACTGCAATTTTCTTCAAAGGAGAGTGGAGTTTACCTTTTAACAGAAGCGGAACAAAAACACAACCCTTTTTCGACGAAAACAAAAGACAAATTGGAAATGTAGAAATGATGTACCAGGCATCTCAAGAGTTTCCTTTTGCACGATTTGATGATTTACAAGCTTTTGCTGTTGGTTTACCGTACGGAAAAGACAAAAAATACTGGATGGTCCTTATGAAACCTTGGGATGGAAATTATTTAACAGATTTTCTAAATAAGTTGACACGAGTACCATTCAAATCTATTATTGATAAAATGGAGAGAGATTCTATGGAATATATGGACGATGTTATAATTCAAATTCCAAAATTTAAAATGATTTCAGATTTTGTCCTGAACGTCATTCTCGAAAAGGTATTTTAATAATTGATAAACTAATTTATTCAAGAGATATGTTTAAATTAAAAATAATTTCAGATGGGTGTTATCGACGTTTTTGACCCAGCATACGCCAATTTAGGAAAAATTTCTCCAAGTGTCTTTCTTTCTCGAATAATTCACAAAGCAGAAATAGAAGTTGATGAAGAAGGAACTGTTGCTTCTGCAGCCACAGTAGGAAATATTGTGAATAAGAATTTTGCAACTGAATTCATCGCAAATCGGCCGTTTGCATATTTTATTGTAGAGAAAAATACGAGTACGATTCTATTTGCTGGAAAACTAAGCAACCCAAATGACTTACTTTAATGTTCTCATCTCAATTACCAGAGTATTATTATAAATTATATTTTATTTAATGTGCAGAAATATATATTTTAAGTTAATAATTTAAATTAAACAAAATGAAATAAGATGTCGTCTATATTTTAACCTGAAACAATAATGATAATTTGAATGAAGCATAGAACCGGCTTCAAGTGACCTTGGAATCCTTCAAACCGGGTGTCTGTATGAAAAGATGCAATTAGAATACAAACATTGAATGTTGATATGAAAATTATAATTATATAAATGGTTTACAGATGGCAATACTATGATCTAATCCGCAAAATATTTTCTCGACTGTAGCTCCAACAGCAACCTGAAAAGTAAAAAATTAATGTCTCCGAATATACTGAAAATATTTCTTACCTTCAATGGGAAATACTGATCATTTTTGTGGCCCAGACCTAAACAGCCTCCTTTATTTTTGCCCCACATGTATAAATCACCCAAATTCGTAACAGCAGCCATGTGAGCCATCCCACAAGATATTGAAATTACTTTTGAATCCGATTGAAAGTCATTACGACCAAATAGAATTGGTGGAATAAGTAAAGGTTTGTGAGACTGCTGAACTTCGGGACCTTTGCCTAGTAAACCGTAACCCCAAACAAATACGGAGCCCTCGTCTATAAAAATTAATAATTTTATAGCTTCAAACAGGTCAAAAATATGGAACGATAATAAAGAAGAAACAAAAACATATTGCATATAATACGTGACATTATACAAAATATTTTTGCAATAAAAGTTATTACAACTTATGATATAATAAAACGTTTATTTTAAGAAACTTAAAATAATTCAAGTGTTGTAATAATATAAAATTTGTGATTTACCGTTTAAGGCCATACAAATGGAACCACCGGACGCAATATCAATAATTTTTCCAATATCTTTGCAGTTATGTAATTTTATTGGAACATTTATTTGTTGGTGGTCGCTATTTCCTAAAAGCTGTCCGTACTCCGAATTACCCCAACCAAATATTTCACCTCTATCTATTAAAATAATGCATTAAAATATGGAATAGTAATACATGAAAATAAACTAAAGCATTATTGTCCGAATGGCATAATGCTGCAATATTTTTCTACGGCTGTTGACTTCCATATTTCGATAATTATTAAAATAACATAAAAGTCCAGAGCACAAGCTGACATTTAGACTTCATAAAAAAATTTAGAGGTGGCCGTAGAAAAATATATTTTCCTCTTACTATACCATTCAAAGCTAAAACGCAGTCTCCAGAGCAGGCTAATTTTACAATTTTTTCTCCTTTAATGTCTCCTTTTAAAACAGTAAATTGAGGCTCTATATTGTAATGACCGAGACCTGTTTGGCCATCTGCACCCCAGCCGCAGCCAAAAACTTGACCGTTTTCATTAAGCAACAAACTATTCAAAAGTAGAACCATCTATTAACACAAAAAAAAATATTTTGTGTGTAGTTACACGCGGCTGAAGTGGAAACTTCTTATGACTTAGAGGAACGAAAGAGAGAGAAAATTAATCTTGAGAGAGATGAAAAAGTAGAAAATATTTTACACAAATAATATTAACATCGAAATAATTACAATAAGTTATAAACATCCGCACAAAAATGCGACATGTGTATGCGTGACTCGCGCTCTCTCTTTTCTACGTTTTTCCTCCACGGTACCGTTTAGCGCTTTGCACTTGCGTTTAACGAATCCAGAGTCGCATAAGAAGTATTCACTTCAAAATATATTTACCTATGATCTTGCCCGCTCTGTACATCAGTTATTTTAACTCCATTAATATTAGGAATGTGATGGATTAAAGAACTACCAGAATATTTTTCATCTTCTACAATAAACCTTCCGCATTGTCCGTAAGAATTATTTCCAAGGGTAAATAATCCTTCGGAAGTTAAAACTAAGAGATGTGCGCGTCCAGCAGATAATTTCAAAATTTCGGTTTCCTTTTCGTTTTTGATTGGCAGCATTATTGGAGATGGGTATAAAATAATTTGTTCTGCTTTATTATTTTTATAAGCATGGAAACCGATTTGAGAATCTGTATTTATTCCTGTACCAAATATTTTTGGTTGATTTGAAGATCTTACCGTATAAACGGTGAAACCAAAGCCACAAGTCACATCCATTACCTATAATTTATAAAGATATATCTTAATAGCCTTAAAGTGAAATTTCTGAGTAACAAGTGAATGTGAAAAAATTATTAGAAAGTGCGGAAAAATGATCGAATGTTATTTGAGATGAGAGCGATGTATGTCACACGTAGCATGTACAATCAGAATATGTACCACTTATGGAACGCTAGGATGATGAATAATTAAAAAGGCCAAAATTACATACGTCATATTTTTCTGCGAAAGATAATCGTTTTGGTGCTTTAACCACTTCATTTCTCTTATTTGTTTGTTTTATTCCTAGACCGAGGGCCCCTGTGTCTAAATACCCCCATACGTAAACTCTACGGTCTGATATTTTGCTGACAGGAAACTGAAAAACTAATTTTCATGGTTTATTATGTCAAGAACAATTATTTTTTAACCAACTTGGAAGTTGCACTTCTTTCTCTGAATTTTTTATATTAATTTCATGTTTTCTTAAATACCGAATCTGTTGTTTCAAAAAATTGTTTACATTATTATTAACTATTTTTCTAATCATTCTTATTAACTAAATTCTGATTACAAATGTTTTCAATATTCTTTTCAACATGTGTCAAAGTGTTGTAGTAGCGCATTCAAAACCAGTGTTATCACACGTCTGTTCAATAACGTAAAAATTTTATATTTTTAATCAAAATTGGGGTTGAATTTAACAAATCATTAATATTTGCTGAAATCTACACGCAATTGAAATTAGAATAATGTTATTTTTATGTAAAACATTAAAAAGTACTAGTCATGTAATTTTAACGAAACAATTCGAACAAATGTATCGAAAATTGATGTATAATCTAAACATGTATTTTATGGGCATAAATATTGACTCATTTCGACAACATACATTAATATTATAGAATATATAGTTGGCAACAATTATCGAAAGTAGATATCCGGTTTGGATTCAAGCGTGAAACGTCAGTGTTCCTATTACTAGCAAGTCTGTGGAAGACGTTTTAAAACTGGTACATATTTTTGAATAATTGTTGTTTAGTTATTTAATTATTCACTAAAGATTGTTGTCAATTAAAGTATCTTCCATTTATATTTATTAACATAACTAAGCACTAGTTTATAAGTTATTAGTAGGTTATTCCACTTTTCATTCACATGCTAGGGAAATTAACTCATTGTTATTATTGTTTCAGAAAAAATCTTTGATTTTTCAACAGCCTCATTGTACAAATCCACATACTTAAAGCAGAAAGAATGGCAAGAGGGCAGCAAAAATTACAATCTCAAGCTAAAGCAGCCGAGAGGGCTGCAAAAATGAAAAAGCAACAGGGTCATAGTTCTAATGATCAGAAGAAAGCTGCTCAGAAAGCTCTTGTTCATGTTTGTACTGTGTGTAAGGTAAGAAAGATATACAATTGCAGTTTTGTGAAAATGAAAATTGAGTGATTTTTTGGTTTTCCTTCTATTTTTACTGATTATTCTACTTACACAGTTATTGCCTGTTCAAAATTTGTAAGTATTTGTTTATTAACTTGGATGATTATTATAGTATATTCTCATTGCAATATGAATAAAGATCAATTAAATATTTGTTAATAAAGCATGTCAAATTCATTTGATAAATGATTATTTTGTGAATTTTCATGTCAACGTCAATAACTGTTTTCAAATGTTGTAATTACAATTTTTTCTACGACGGACGATATTTATTTTTATAATTTAAAATAATTTAAGTATTTTAATGCCCACCAGAGTTATCCATCTGCTGGACAGACAATATACAAAATTAATACATAATAGTTGAGTTTCGTTATTTAAATTTAGTTTTTCTATGAATTCATGTTTGTACCACCTGTCACCGTCAATTTGTTCGGTTATTTGTTGAAATGTCAACTTGTGTCAAAATATGAAAATTGAGAGCCATTATAGCATTATAACATTCGGCCAAAAATTTTCGTTACGCGGTCACACGATTTTTGCATGAATTACTATTGTTATAAAGACAGTTAATTTCTTGTTAGTAATATGTTTATGTCCGGACCTAGTGTTTTTATTGAAATCGTTTTGTTATATTCAAGTGGTCGGTATGTATTTCTTTTGTTATCAATTTTAGCTCCGAGTATTGTAAATTATGAATAATAATTCGAGCATTTTGATTTTTTTTTGTTTAGGCGCAGATGCCGGACCCAAAGACTTACAAACAGCATTTTGAGAACAAACATCCTAAAAACGAGATGCCGGCTGAGTTGAAGGATATATGAGAGTGCTTAACCCTTATTATTTCTTTAGCATACACCGGCATGCTTAAAATGTGATTATTCTGTGAAATACTATATATATATATTTCGGTTCAATGATTTCAATATCTATCGCAATAAGCAATTTATAAACACATTAAATAATGTAGTTTATTTTTGGAAATTAAGTGCCTTTGTTTCTTTATGCTTATGGTAGATGTAAAACAATAGATGTATTTAATTTATTTATCAAGAAGTGACTAGACATTTATGTTCGCATAGCCGGTGTATTTATATCGAATGTGTGATTTTTATGATTATTACACAGCTGACAAATACGAAAAAATCCGTGTAATTTTACGTAAAAAATAACATAATTTTACACATGCATTTGTAATTTGTAAAAAGGCAATAGATTTTATTATTGTTCAACCGAAATTTGTTTTCGAGTGGGTTTATGAATGTAAACTAAGAATGTACTGTGTTCTGTTAAATTTATCAAATTTTTTATTATATGATATAAAACTACTCGACGTCATTCATTTCTTTACTCCTTGTATATATATCTAACATAGTCTAAATAATCCCCTTTCATATTGCTTTATTTTTCAAATTTCGCCATGTACTATTAACCTATTGTATTATTTATCTTATCTTTTGTAATTTAATTTGTAAAAAAATGATAAGATTGAAATAAAAGATCATTTTATTCTTGCTGAAATTATTTACATATGTTGCTCAAAAATATATTTTGTTTCTGTTTCATAGTTATGTACTGCTTATTTTCATCATATTTCAAAAAGTAATTTTGTATCATAATTTTTTTTTCTGACTGTGCCAAAACAATACACTTTGGGATCCTTAGGCACAATTTTTAATGGAGCTGATGAGAATTTTTCTATGATTTCCCTACCAAACTAATTTTCTATACATATTAAGCTCAATAGAGCTGCTGTATTTGTAATCCGTGATAATTTTGAAAATAATCTTTCCCGGACTGAATATAGCATGGAAGAATGAATTTTTAAAATAATAGGAGTTAGTCATATCCTGTCGAAATTTACACATTTTGTATATAAAATATACAGCATTATTTATTGTTGACGTTAATTATGCATGTATACATGGATACATGTATTTTTAAATTGTTCCATACCAATATTTGACAAAACCTTCTTGTACTCTTGTACCTAATTAATAATCCCGCACAGTTTTTCGTTATAAAATCACAAGTTTATTTTTGATTATATGGGATTTGGGTAAAAAAATGGACATGAGCGACTGGCATTCTCTTACAGAACAAAGTATATAGTAGTTTTCATTTTTTATCTTAAAATTAAACTCAGCTGACAAGATTTAAAATATTTTTGTGATAAGATGGTCAATATTAAAATATTTTAAATTCTTACAACTGGCGCATTTTAGTTTTAAACAGTTGGTAAAAGAATCTAGTGAATTTCTGTTTGATATATGTAACTAATCTCAGACATTACTAGATCAAACTTGTCAAGACTTAGTTCCAATTTGCTTGCAGATTGTTCGCACTTCTGTTATATAGTTATTAATAAATTGTTTCAAGATGAATTTCTTACGGTTGGCCAGTTCTCGTACCGGCAATAATTTGATGAGGTATTGTATTTTCCAGCATGAGGTGTCATATTTATTTTTAGATATAAATGAAATGCATTGCTTGAATTTCACAGAGTTCTGATCGTTCATTGCTAATCATTTTCTATCAGAAGTATGAGGTATGTCTTAAATTTTTATTCTTTTTTAGTAAAGTCGCTAAAGCTAGCTATTCTAGTCAGTTGGGTGACCTTGGAAGTGGAGCTGGAAAAGGTGGTGGTGGCGGTGGTTCTATCAGGGAAGCCGGCGGCTCTTTTGGAAGAGCTGAAGCCGCAAGAGAAGAAGAATTTTTTTACAAACAGGTAACAACATTATTAATCAATCATTGCGGCGAATATTTACCATTGGTTGTTTCCAGCAAAGAGAACAGTTGAAGAAATTGAAGGAAGACTTGACTGATGAAATAAGCTTTCATGAGGAACAAATCAAACGTCATCAAGATGCAATTGGCCGTCATAAGAAACGTGTGACTGATTTAGACAAAAAATAAATAATAATTGTAAGCTCGGCTTATGGCTGTTACATAACATCGTATGATTTCAATTTGTAGTTGAGTGCGCGTTTGACTTTTTCCTTAATTATGCATACTATGCTTAGTTGTAATATATTGTAAAAATAAAGACTGTTCACAGTTACTTAAATAATAATTTTTGAATTATTTTCCATACATCTTTTTGCATTATGACAAATAATTTAAGTGCTAACTAATCAAAATTTTGTATTTGTTTTTGTGGTTAAGGGGTATATTTTTTTCATGAATATAAATATCAAAAGAGTAGCAATAATATGTTTCGAATTAATTTTTTTTTTGTTTGCTTCGTTGTTGTCATCTGTCATTCTAATAATAGTTTTTTTTTCAGGCAGAAATAACTAGAAATCTAAAGAAGTAGTCGAACGTTCTGCCAATAGATGTCTCTCCAAGAATAAGTGGTAAGAAAATTTTCAAACTCCGCGGTATATTAGCGGATGTAAGGCGTACGCACGCGTGTACGTGACAGCGCAGTAGTCGTACAGTTTCATATGTCTTCATTGATTAGAAACGACTGCGTTAGCTGGGTGTACTGCCACTGCAAGTCTGTGCGTGAAATTACTCGTCTTGAGTATTGTGTTTAAACAAAGTGCTATTAGGAATATTCTTCTGTGAACACACAGTGTAATGCATTTAAGGATAACGCTGTTACTATCCTGTGTATTCCTGCTCGGATACACGAAAGCACTGGAGGTGAGCAAGTCTGTTTATTTGTAAAGGTAGTTCAGATAGGTTGCGCTTAACCTTTATGGTAAGGTATTTTCAAGTGACGTTCAAGTTGAACGGCTATACTAAATCCTAAGACTTCTACCGCCGCAAATGTGACATAATATGACTTATTTAGCTTAATCATTCATTTGAATGTCTTGATAAATCTACAGAACTAACACATGCGACAAAAATGTTTATAAGTGAGTTGAAAGTTTGCATTTTATTAGATGATATTTGCGGATGTGCAGAATAAGAATATAAATTATGCAAGAATGCAATGTGCTGCATACATATTTTCAAATGTACGTCGTATTTTTGCAATAAATTAACTTTTATAAGCTCTTATAAAACTTTAAATCTGTATGCAATGACTAAACATTTAATTTAATAGCTGTATACGAATTGTTTCTCTGAATCATATAAATTATCTATTCATTTGAGTAAAATAAGATACTGATAAGATTTTTGACAGTCTTCAAAGATTCTTTTGATAAACATGTGTTGAAGCACACATGTTTTTAAATCTTAATATCAACTGTTATATTTTTCCTGGCGTGTATGTTTGGATTAGTCAGTGTATTACCATTTATTTTTGAACTAGGTACCCATCAAGTGTTTACGTATTAACGTTTTTAGATATGTCTGCAAAGCCAGTCTTGTAAAGCTCTATTCTAAACACCATATTACACAAATAACCAGAGCTGTACTTTTATCAATTCCTTCATTGTGTGCCATAGATAAGTAAATATTTATGAGCCTTTGATTTGAGACTACACTTGTGTATCTACTTTAGTGAATATTAAAAAAAATATATTATATATATTATTAAAATTAAATCACTTGGGTTGGCAAAAATCTAGTAGATATTGTTAGCTCAAATTATTAATATTGACTACAAAAAAATATACCCTTAGTTTTTAAAATTGCTTAAGTATGACGTAGACTATGTAATTATTCATTTGCTGCCGCGTGTTGATTGGTGAATATAACCAACATGACCAATCAAATGCATCCATCATATTCTATGTCACATTCTTTGAAATTTTATATTAATTGAAAACAGTAGTAATTGGATATGTTTTTTCAATTTGACCGTGGTCACATAATCCTATTTCAAGTACTTGTAGTTGAACCAACGGTTGTAGGAAAAATTGATATGAAGATGAGTATTTGCTATAGTGGATATGATATACCGTATATTATTTACAATAATCCTTAAAAACAAAACTATATTACTTGAACCATTTGATTATTCTAGTAATTAATTTTCAGGCTCAACCAACTCCTAAAACTGATTATTGGCGGAACTGTCTGGTTATTTGCCTATTTCTGTATGTTTATTTGGAAAAAATTAAATACAAAATAAAACGAAGTTCTCTGTGCAAGAAATAAGTGCCTTGAATGGGCACCAATAGAATAATTGCTGTTTGTGCTAAAGAATCTCAATTTTCCGTATGACTAATAGCATCCTCATGACGAAATATATTATCTAACTTTTTGCTACTGCTGATTTAATTCATCGGCCTTAAAACTTTGTTTTTAACTCATTCATGGACCATATGTCACACTTGTGTTCACAGAAAAGTTTTCCAATATAAACTAAATTCTTCGTCACGTCAGTTAAACAGAATATTATTCTGATTTATTTTTTCAGAAAGATAGGAATAGAATAATTTTGCTATCTGTTGTCTCCTGCAATAGACCTTGTACATTGACAATTGAAAAAAAATGTTATTGTAGCTGATACAAAATTTTATGTTTAAAAAAGATGCCATTTTATGTGTGTAATACATTTAAAACTAAAAATTTATTATAATTTTTGGTCACATTTTGCCTTGAAATGTAATTAAAGCGCATAATATTCAAGTATGCATTATTTTAAAAGCTGAGTATGAAATTTGAATAGTTCAATTCATAATATCGTTTGCTTAGTTATCAATAATAGCCGTCAAAGTGACATTTAGAAAAAACAGAAAATTCGCTCTTATTTTTAACTAAGCCGGTCGGGCATCAAAGAATCAATTTTTACACTTATATCTTAAATATTTATTCTGTCTTCTTCTAGCTAGACGAATAAGTAATTTAAGAAACAAAAACAGCCTGAACCTAAACCATTACTGAATGTTCAAGCAGTTCATGAAGGTGATACGGGTTGCAGGGCGCCGTTCATTAATTTTTCTAATAAATTACAGTAGCAAATACGGCATTTTTTACAATTTTTGCCTACTCCAAGATCAAGTCGTATTATTTTTAAATGTACTAAAACAATTGAAGAAAATAACAACAAATGGATAAAAGCATATGATTAATAGAAAATTATGATAAAATTTAAGTTGTTTCCACAGTTAATCATAGAAAAAATATTAATATTTATTTAATTGTACTGTAAGGTCATTTTTTCTCCAATACTTTAATTATCTTGATTTTGGTCGTAAATTGAGTATTTTAATAATAGTGCTGAAGAAATTCGTTGTAAAGTCTCGTTGTTGACGTCCAGAAAATGCGTCAAAATGTCATTTGAACATTTACGATTAAAGTTCATTTTTAGCTATAAATTATTGAATAACAAGCCTCTTTATCGCTTTTTATTTACATACAAAGTGCATAGCTTTGCTGATCTTTACATTTGTAATTCACCTGAGATGGAATTTATTATTAGATATAAATAAGTTTTTCACATAACAATAAAAAAATTACACCAAGGTGACCATTATCGAACGAAATTTGAATTGGTAAAATTTGTTTTTATTTGTGCTATGCAAATTTTCTTATACTTGATAATTCTAAAGTACGATTTTGCCACCTCTTGGGAAATATCATTCTTTTTGGAAAATTCTTATATGTAAAGTATTTTCCGGTATTTTCGTTTACATTTATTAATTCTGTACACGCTTTTAATTGCTCTTAAAAGTATCTCATGAATGGATGAATAAATTGACCAAATTAATTCTATATACATAAATATTAGTAATTTATGCAAGAAGTAGGTAAAATTGAGCATTACGACATGAAGCCAATGAGGATTGCCGAATGTCATACGTACAATATTTTTTCCACTGCCCTCAACTTACATATTTTGACAATTATTAAGCACATAGCAAGGGAGTCCAAAGCACTAGTTGACATTTAAACTTAACAAATAATTAAACAAATGGATCAGTGAGAGGTGTCACAGATATGAATTCATAAAAAAACTAAATTCAGGTTTGAATGGTGGTATAACTGGAACACAAAAAAGCCCCTACTTTACGCACGGCCGTAAAATAAATACATTTTCAAACGATTTGTATTCATTACAAGATTAATTTTGATGTATATTTTTAACATTGAAAATGAGATAAAAATCAATATTATTTTTTACAAAGCAGAATGACGTGAATATCAAATTTTCAAATCTCTTTGACGATGTAATTGATTCAAAATATGAAATTTGTTTTCATACGAGATTAAATAGGGATATTGAAGAATGCTGTTTTTAAATAATTGTTTTGTTCCACAAAAAACCGTTAATACAATGGTTTATAGGTGATTTTTACAAATTATTTTCAACTGTGTTGTAAAGCACATTGTTTTCATAATTATCAAAATTGTCATTTTTATATCCATACAAAATTTGTGAAGGATACTCTTACAAGCTCTTTTGAATTTAAAAATTGAAAAATTTGAAAACCATAAATTTTTATTTCACTAACATTACCCTAATTATATGTACTTACCTCAATTTCAGTCAAAAAAATATTCCTAAATAAAGCATAAAGAAAAAATATCTCATCATTTCTATTTCTTGAAGAGTTCCTAAGTTCTGCAGATCGATATCGGCAGTGATTTTCTAGTTATGTGAAATATTACCTAATAAAAATGTCAGATTTAGAATTGAAATACTGTATAAATCCTAAGATTTTGTACACCATGCGAGAAAATTCATATTTCCGCTTTAAAATCTATAAAATTTAGTTTACATGTGCGATCCAAATTATTATTTCATAAATTCAATCTAAAAATAACAATATTTCACGATTTGCTCTAGGATCATATTCAGTATTTTATTTACTAATAGGTTGCAATATCCCTGATGTCATTTCATTTCTAAAAGGCAATTATCCATCTGTGCCTCATTTGAAAATTTTGAATAATGAATTTAATATTTTGAGCATGTTTGGTGTATTATTTTGTATTTAATACTGTTACTAGATCATTAATACAATAAAATTAAAAAAAAAAAAAACTGTTTCTACTAATAGGTAAAGCAATTCGTGGTTCAAGGAAGTTAAACGGGTTGCGAGCACTCTTTATTGGTCACTTTAATAATTTTATCCCAATTGTTCCTTAGACAGGTATATAACATAATATGTATTACATATTTTTATTTATGTTGCCTTAATCTTTTTATTATAAAAAGGTCATTTAAATAGCTCAAGAGATTCAATATTATTATTAAATAAATTTGTTAAGTATCAGTTATTTTTAGAAATGACAAAATCGCAATTTTAATTGCAAATAAAATTTTCAAAGTATTGGAGTGTGTTCCATTTAACAAATATATTAATGGCTGCTATTTCTTAACTCAGTATTTATAATAAGGAATCAATACGTATTAGATCCGAAGCAAAAATGATTTTTTTTCAGTATTTTAAATAGGTGGCCGATAGTTATGATTAAATATCAGTATTAATTACATAAAATGTTACGATTATTTGAGCATTATTCATAATAAGTAGTTTGAGTGATAAAATATCTAAAAATAATTTTATCTACCTAAAAAGCGAATGAGGTATGTGACCATACTTCCTTATTTTTTTTCAATAATATTTATAACAAAAATAAATCCCGGTACTTTTTCATATTGTACAAATATTTATAGTTTTTGAGAAAATAATAATTATTAAATAATGTGCAACGTAGATTATGTTTATTTCTATTCGGGAACTAATAGAACAGAGGCGATATAAATGCATAGCTATTCAACTGTTATTCCGTGTTCACTGGTGAATAAACATGATCAAAGTGTCTAACATAACCTACGTCATATAATATATTTTTTTCAATTTTGTAGGATAAATAATATTATTGTATTTTTAAAATGAGCAAAATTTCACTGACTAAAAATACGAATAATTATTTATATGGGCAATTTTGTTTTAGTTGTACTGATTATTCTCATTATAAAATATTTATAATTTATTAATTTATATACAAAAGATTATTTCATTTTCGTTCATCTAGTTTCAATTTCCCTGATGCATTTATGCATCAAATAATCAGCAAATTTGTTTATTATTGTTTTCTAATTACATCGCTAATTCTATAGAAACTAAATTAATATCCCTAATTACTCGATTTTCTCTAGTAAATTTCCAATTATTAACTATAATCAAAATTCACATATATTATGTTCTAATTGTCATTAATTCGATTTCTAATAATACTGGAAAATTGCAAAATTATTAAATTGTATACATGATAATTAACCAGCCAATAATAGATTTTGTAATTCTTATAAAATTAATGATTTACGTCGGCTTCTGAATTAATGTACTATAATAATTAAAGTATGATATATAGATATTTCAAGAATCAGGTGATACTGACGGCCAGATAAATGAGATTTGCCATCTTCTGCTTGACCCAGATTTAGACGACAATAATATTTTGTGCCTTTTGGATCAATTTTATCTTCCAATTCATATAGAGCTTATTTTTCTTACATTCATTTACCACTATTTTTTTTTTTTGTTTTGGAAAATTTGATCAAAAAAGTAATAGTTTAAAAGTTCATACCAAAATATTACAGTTTTTTAAATTTCATATTTCAAATTTATTAGTGTTGTCATAAGTTCAAACGATTTGACTGCTGTAATGAGTAAAATAAGATATTCAACTGTCATTCTGATGGACAAGTACATATATTTTGTTATCATTTGTGTTTGGTCTTATTTTTGTTCTGAAAGTAGAATTAGAATATGAGAAAACGGAATCCAATGGTCTTTTGAATATACCAAGCACAATTGTATCAAATGCTGTTTTAGGTTGGCACCTAGACATATGCTTATTTTTCAGCACGTTGCGCAGGCGCTATCGCATTTGTAGCATTTATAGCTTGTTCAAGCAAAAATACCACTTGCTTCGAGAAATTTTAATGTCTATTCATGAAATAAAATGATCTATTGTTTTTTATTAATCTTAATAGATAAAAATAGTTATTGTGAGTGTACCTTAGGAGATAGGCACATGCTATCGCAGACTTTTCTGTAGGTCTTTTTAATTTTAATATCTACAATTTTCTAGCACATTGTTTTGATGTATCTTTTAAGATTTGGCCATCGTTAGCCATGTAAGCGTACAGAAACAGTTTTTTTTGACAAAACGCTGTCATAGTTCAGCTATTTTGTACAAAATATGTACAAATTATATACACAAACCTTCCTTGTTTATCGCTTTTTCTATTAGTGAAAACGGTATCAAAGTGCGTTGCGTGGCTTAGAAGAAGTAACCGGAGAAACAGACAGCAGACAGCAAATTTGTTTCATACTATTAAAAGATTCATTGGGTTTGAGCACAAAATAAATATACAAAATATGAGATATGTTCATATTCGCTTGCTGCGACTATAGAAATTTCTACACTTGTGACGTCACTTTGAATACCGCAAATTTTGCTAACCAAAATTATAAATGAAAAGTTTTATGTAAGTATTCACATTTTTTTTGTATAAAAATGTTTGAAATTAGCTGTTTTTTTATAATTATCAATAATAAATAGAAGTTTTTATGTTTTTTTGTTGAAAGACCTCCATTGAAAATAGTGTAAAATATTAGAAACAGCCATTTTTGTCGATTTATTAATATATATAATTAAAAACATTAGGAAAAGTAAGCTAAACTATGATTTGGCTCAAATAAAAAAGTAATATTTTGATCAAAAAACTTAATTATTCTGACTATGAGTATTCGAAGCTCAGTGCAAATGAGGGTTTACTCCGGGAAAAAGTCAGTATAAATTTCACTGAGTTATAATATTATGTGTGACGTACCCTCCTCAAAAACAAGGAGTACCAGTGGTTTGACGACGTGTAACCGCAACCCACGACTTAAATAATAACCAGAAAAGATATTTAGGGTGTTATTATTATTATTTTAAGTGAACAAAAAATATGGCCCTATAAATGCCGCATAATTTCTTGTTATCTCAAATTTTCCTGGTATTGTCAAAGATGATTCACAGTTATAGCAATTAAATCGTTTTATAGGGCATTAATTAATTATTTATGACGCTTAAATTATAATTTTTTATAGTGCAATAATTTTTATGAACATTTTTAGCACCATGTTTAGAAGATTTGAACACACAACAATTTTAATTTGTTCTAGAATGGTTGGCTGTAAAATTTTCTGGTTTAGTCGTAATTTTGAGCTATGTGAATGGCAATTTAGAGATAGTTTGAATGCAACAGGTGTAATATGTTCATCTTTTCCGGGATTTGAACTCGCTGCCATCTATTAAATTTATGTAACAAGAACGATTAAATCTATATTCTGTAAATTGCCAATTTGGCTCCCAGAATTTTATGAGAGAGGAACTATATTTCATTCGTAGGCACTGTAACTGTAACAATTTTTTGTTCATATATATTACTTATTTAGTTATTATTAAAAATATATACATATACATAACAGATTGATACTGTCAAAAGAAATTATTTTGATTAATTAATCAATTACTTTCAATATTTCCACGTTCAATTTCTATCAAAATATCAAGCTTCAAAATTTGTTTTGACATTTTTTATATATGTTTTACTTTTGTTTCATCTGCCTGTACTATTAACGTTCGCAAAAAATGTGAAAATAGCCCTGCAAAATATAGATGTTTGTTTTGCATTTAAACCTCCAAATCGTGCGCAAAATTTGTGCATTCCACAATATAAATTCACTGGCAAGTTCAAATAAATAAAGTTATTTAGCGAATGTAAATGAAACAAATTTCGTTCTTCAAATATTTATCTTTGCTTTATTTGGTCATTCCGGCTGGATTTCGAACTTTTTTTTGCAATAACATCTTATTGAATTATTTGTATCAGATTATTACAGTTAAATTGATATTTAAGAGCTTTTATCATTCCGAATGAAGTTCAGATTTCGTGCAAATTCACTTTATCGAATAAGCGGTAATATTTATTGAAATATACCTACATTTTTAAATTTCATTTATTTTCCTTTCTATGGAAGATATGTTTTCTATTAATCTTTATAGTAAAAAATATATATCTATACTTTTTAAATTGTTCAAGTATTGAATGAATGAATAATAAATAAAAATTAAACTCAGAATATAAAAGCAAAGTTATAAATATCTATACGATAAAATATGATTTTATATGCATAAATTTTGCTAGTTATAAACTTCAGTAATCACATCCAATATATTATATATATCATGCTATGTTCGATTCAGCAAAACTTGAAATTGATGTATAATAGCAGAATTCAATTTGAATATTCTGATTATAAGCTGAAACGTTATTGACTCAATATTGATGAGAAAATATACAAACAAAAATTATACTTGGAAAAAATAATTGAAATTTTGAGTTTTTTTTAATAGTGGTAGATTAATTCAGTACAGTGTGATTGAATTTTATTATTTACTTTTAAAATTATCGCTGCTGAAAATTGTTGCCAGTAATATTTTTATTTAATTACTATATCTGCATCCCTCCTCTGCCCCCAATTTGTAAACAAGTTTATTCTATTTTTACATGTTCCGTGGAAAATCGATATATTTTCAATAATTAACGATGAAATTATCAAGAAATGTAGTATTCAAAAACAGCAGATGTAATAAGATAAAGAAAAAAATTATTGACCAAACTTGGTAAAATGCGGTAAAATGTATGGCTTGCTGTTCTTGAATAAATATAATTAAAAAATCAATAGGAGTGCTTAGGATGGTTACCAGGTATTATTGTAGGGTTGAAAAAGGGAAAACCAGTGTATCCACCCCAAATTTAAGGATGGTTTCTCCCATCTCTACCCTGGTAATTCTGAGAAACTTTAGAAAATGTTCTTGGAATCGTTAGACTTTCCCGATAGTCTACCAAACTTTTTTCATGAATAATAATCTAAATATAAATACTGTTCATTTATGTTTTACAGGTAGAATTTTCCTGAAACTTCTCGACGGTGCTACAATTTTCAATAAAGTTTCAATTATTATTTTTACACAAAATTATTCCGTACCAAAATTTTATTCTTCCCTTTTCCACAAGAGACGGAATTTCAAAATTTGCATCGCAAATTTTTACTTTTTATGCAAACCTTAAAAGCTTAAAATTTCAGATTTTTAACAACTCTGAAAAATTTTCCACTTCATAAAAACTTTATTTAAAAGATTATATTTTCTAGTTCTTATTATGTCGTCACAAATTTTTAGTTGACAATCCCAACTTTTTTTATATTATGTTTTAAATAAGCTGACAAGCAATGTTTCCACTTCTGGCTGAATTACACACTCGCCCCTCAAATGCGGATCATACTACCTTAATAAGTTATTGAAATTTATGAGTAATGTCAGTATAAAAGAGAAAGTATTATCCCATTTTTTGAAAATTTCTCTGAAGCATTTCCTTTACCGTTTTTATTTTAATCGCTCATCTGGAAATCAAGCAATTATCTCTTCTTCATTAATATTTGATGTAGATGGAATTTTCAAGCTCGTTTTTAGAGCAATAGAAATTTAAATTTGTATGCTTTTGAAATTACAAATTTCAGAAATGCAAATTTAAAACGAAAGTAGACCTCTAATGTTATTGTCAGAAAACATATATACTGATTGGAAAATAATAAAGTCTAGACGACTAGTATACAAGTACATAGAATTAAAGAATATTTTAAATATCTGTTTCCAAAATTTTTTCGTTGTTGAATCGTTCAAAATATTCCTGATTCCATGAAATATCGGCCAGAAATTTTATGTGTAGAAAATGCAGTTTCCCCGCAAAAATGTAATTATTAAAACTTCCATCCTGAAAGTGATAAAATATTTAAAAGATCGCAGAGAGCTGCACAAAAATTACTGTATTAAAATAATTACTAAACTCGTATATCTAATCTCAAAAGAAATGGAAGAGATCAGAAACAGAAAATAATAATTTGCAAGTTTGAATTGCAGAGCAATGCAAGGAAGCTATGAAATTGAATCTGGAAAAAATATTTTGATTAAGTTGGATAAATTTTGCTTTGTAAGATTTTTTATTCATAAGCATTTTTAAATGATATCGGAAGTTTCTGGGACATGTCTTGAACACAATTGTTCGTCATCACTTTTTACTTTAATACCTGATACTTTACTCGTGCTGAATAACCGATGTCGAACTTCAATAATTCCAACAGGAATACAAGATAATCATTCTCGATAAAAATGCAAACGATTAAAACATGTCTTCTACATACATTATGAGCCTGTACTGTCCATCTCAATATACGACAAAGCACATACATACTGTATCGTTATTTATTTTAATTTAGGGAGCAAAAGTTACTAAACACTACTATTTATTTTTATAATTTATTAAAATAATAAATTATATAACTAACACTATTTCTAATGAATAATTCTAATTTAAACTAACGATTATTACACTGCACTATAACTTAACTTAAATTATTTATGTCAATATTGATTTATTTTAAATAACACACGTTATTTCAACCACTAGCAGTTCATATTATAAGGTCTCTGAGCCAAAATCAATAATACTCCTCGTTCAGTCAGCCACTGATATATACCGTGGGTCTCTCCCATTACGTTTTTCCCGCAAACCTCCAGGTTTTTCTAGAAAGCGCTAGAAGGTACCAGCAATTCTCTAGAAAACAAATATATTCGCTTCTGTTTCTTGATGTATAATATTTTCACAATAATTCTAAGCACCAGTAAAGCCGAAATGACTAATTTATAGACTTAAATTCGTTACAATACAGTATGTATTTCATCATTCTAGCAACTGCGGGGCTTCAGAAAAAAATATTTAGTCCAAAAATTAAATATTTAATTTTCATATAAATAAGAAACTGTAAAACCACGTGCAGAATCCACTCGAAAAAACCCGAACGAGGGTATTTCAATAGATGCCGGATTACAGAATGTGTCGAATCGTAGAATACCGAATTAAAGAGCTTCTACTGTACTATTGTCTTGGATATTAATTAAATAGTTATTATTGCTTGAAAAATTATATGAATGGGTAGGCAAGTTTTTACTGAGACAAAATAGAGGAATAAATAAAAACCAGTTGAAGTGAGAAACAATTTTTTTTTATTATTCTTCGTAACTAACAAAAAAAAATATAACCGTAGTTTTTACTAATGTTCAATTGTTCGAGAAAATAATTATTGAATTATGTGTGGCATAGAGTATATTCATTTCCACTCATAAGTATGTTCTTTAAAATTATGTTTTCACAAAAATATTTTTTTATATGTTTGCCATTTCTTTCAATATTTTACCTAAATTTGACTTTATTTGGGGCATATTCTGATTCCAATACTCTAGAATACAACGGGATATTTTTATTTTGCTACTTACAAATATGTATACAATTTAATAAAAGTATTTTTATCTGCAATAATAGCTCATAAAATTCGACTATGCAGTTTTCATTGCACTTTATTTAATTATCATTGTTATACATTCCTAAACCATATTGTATGCTTAGAAAATTATCTTGGAATGCCGTTCGAGATTTATAGACGTTTTTAATTTCATTCGTAGTGCTTGACCATATTGATTAAATTATTATTGTTTACTTGATACTAAACTAGATTTATAGTTCTTTTACTAAAATACGAATTTAATTACCAATAAGTGATAAATATATTTCAATGATTTCATTTTGACATTTATTGCTTATTGAATTTCTTTGTTTTGAGAAATGAATAATTTTTCCTTAGATGCCGTTATTAACTGGTACCCTGTATGTAATGCCAAATAATTATGTATCAATAAATTTTATAATAGAACTGGAAAGTTGGTAAATATTTTATGTATTTAGTTGTGACGTAAAATTACTTTAAAAATTATTGCTCTTATTCCAGAATATGCCAGAAAAATAATTATACTTGATATATTTCAGGGATTTCAGATCGAAGCATGTTTGAAAAACTCACAGTTTCTTTATATAATTTTTTGCTTATTTCCAATTTCAAGTTAGAATTTTATGCAATAATTGAATTTATTTTTTATTTTTGATAAAATATGTATGTCTCCTGTTTCTAATTTTTCATGATAAATAGTTTACTTCATTTTTTACTGTAGTATTTTTCTTCGAAGGAAAATATTTTTTTTTTATTAAAATCAATGATTTTTTTTAAAGAATCACTGGATTTAAATCAAATAATTTTAATAATTTACAGCCTGTAAATCACTTTTATTATTTTATTACTTTATTAGTTATTAAAAAAAAAATGTATTTGGAACACAAAAATTAGTAGATGTGCATCTAGCAATAAGCGACGCGACGCCTAGCATCTAGTATCCTTTGAACCAAGAGTTGCTTATATTCATAATTGATGCTATTAGCTATATGTCTTGACTTTTTATCGCTATAAACGATGAAAAGACTGAAAATCAGAATATCAAGTAATATAAGAAGATATTTTTGAAATAAAAGTGACATTTTTTTACTGCCATCTGTAAACGCATCCCATGTACCATAACATAAACACGTGGCAGCTAAGTTTCGTAGCCCAAATTTAGATTTTCTGGTAGCACCTGTCACCGGTTCATTTGTTGTCTTGTCATGTCTTAATATCAACTTGTACTGTGTGCGTCCTTTTATGTACTTAATAATTATAAAATATAAGAAAAATCTTGTATGCAACATGTTTGTAAACCGGCATTGAGTGATAAAAGTCGCATGGTAAACGCTTTAAAAATTTAAAAAGACCACGGAATTCGCTTTTAATATCAGTTCCGCCTTCACATCCTGCGAAGGATAAAATAAAAACATTTGATGTCAGATCACTGCAGCAAGCTCTTATGCATGACGTGGAAAATATATTGTAGTCCGCCCATATAAGAGTTCCCGGAGGAATTTGACACATACCTGGACGCGGCGGTAGCGGTTTCCTGCTGTCTCCCGATTTCCTTTTACCGGTTCGGTTACAGTTTAGATACAGGGGCTCTCTAAGTAATGGGGTCAAATTTGACATCACGAGAGATTCCGAAAAAGCTCGACTTACTGCGAATTCAACGAACTATTTCCTAGAATTTCGAATTAACCGAATTGTTGTCTGCAGTATATACTTTTTATCTCTTTTACGAACTGTTTCTCGGTTTCCAGAAGTGGATCGAACACAACCTTATGAAATATGATTCGTGAAATTCCAACCGCATATTGCGATGTTATGAAACATTATAAGAGTAAATCCTCTGTGTAATTGAGATTTCTTGACATGGAATCAATTCATAAATAGAAAATTATTACAGAGAATTTAGTTTTTTGAATTAGCTGTATTGATCATTTAAATTTTACAGAATCAAGTACCTACCTTCAATTGGTTTGATAGTGGCTGGATTTGAGTAATAAGGTCATTACTAAAGCCGCCAATTTCTTAAAATAATCGTCCATTTACTAGGGTATTTATCATTCATATTTATTTTTAATTAAGATTGTGTGCTCTCCACTCAATAAGTCAAGATGAAATCTAGGTTTTTTTTAATATTTTTTATTTTTTATAAATTACTTGAAATTACTAATAAAAATCCAGTTTTAGAAAATTCAGTATACAAAAACTTCACCTCAGATCTTTTCCAAAAAAATTAATTGTATGTTACTATAGACTAATAATATATGAAAAACAGCTTTTTATCACTACCTTGCTTTAATTATTGTACAACCTTAATGACGTATTGCTGATCAAAAAACACTCAAACTAGTCGGTACTTTCAAGTTTTTGAGAAATCCATAAATTTATTAATAGTCGTGAATTTTCACTGTGAATAACTATTTTGAAATGAATTCTATTTATTGCATACTGTTTAGGATTTAAGCACGTTCGAAATACTTATTTACCTAAGCATACTTATGTTTCAAAATAAGAGTAACGAAGAAATATTTTGATTTTTCAATCTTCATAACAATAAAAAGAAGTTCCGTTTCATGTAAAATTGTTCAAATATTCATAGATTTTGAAAAAAAGATAATTGAATAATGTGTGATATAAATTACGTTCTTTCCACTTGTGAAAATGGCTTGGCTATTTTTTTTGTTACCGCCTGAATCGCTTTCTGGTTATATTTTTGGGAAGTTACTATGTTATGTTATTAAATTAGCGATTCTCAAATGACACAATTTCATTTTGAATTTTTTATTGCGTTATGCATTAAAGTGTTTTATCAATTCATTTGATAACCATACCAAGAGGGTTGTATTTTATTCGTGGAACCTTTTTATCCTATACCCATGTCAAGGAAGCTGAAAACAAAACGCCATCTTGGGGCGTCCGCCATGTTGAGTTTAGAACGTTATTAGATATACTTACGTAATACTGTCGAATTACATCAAAACCGAAGGGAAGGAGATGTGTCGAAACTAATTCTAGATTTGACCTTAAAAACAAGTGAAGTTGAATAAAAGCTTGTGATAAAAATTTGCTTTACAATATAAATCATATAAAGTGAACTGCCATATCCCTAAAAATGACGTTCTGTCGTCAACTATATCCCACTCAAATATATCTAGATTTCACAGATAAATGATTGCAATGCAGATACAATATTTGTTTGCTATCAGAATTTCATTAATTATGTTGAATACAAACATACAATTATAATATTCGTTTAAAATAACATTTACTCAATATTAATTTATGTTGGAACTAATTTGCCAGATGGTATTATTTTGCGATAAACAATACTGTTTGTGATTTATAGGTATCGTATTTTTATTGGGATTCTAAACATTGGATATTGATCAAATACATGCGATTATTATATTATACCTATAATTTTCAAACAAACCTCTGATGTGATTCATAACAAATGAAAACGTTTTTGACATTTGGAGTATTAATAAAACTAACTTTCTGAAAGATTGCGTGAAACTAAAACAATATTTATTCCGAATATTCTTTCAAATTTATTCATTTATAATTCAGTGCAAATGTGATGACTTTATAATCCGACGGTCTTGAGGTCGAACGCAGCTTCGGCCAAAAAGTCAATATGATTTTCACTGGATTATATGTTGTGTGGCGCATTCTCCACAAAAACTAAGAGTACCCGTGTCTTGACAACTTGTAAACACATCTCACGGCTTGGGAAATATCAATCAATCTACTAATGTACTCTAAAATAATGTTTGATACTCGTATATGTAGTAAAAGACGTGTTAACGTTAAAATTCTGCAAATGTGTGGAAAATGTTGACTAAGAAAGTTGTTTGAGTATAAAACTATGTAACTTATAACATTTTTTGAATTATTTAATTTGTGGGTCAATTTGTGAGCAATCTTGAAAAGTTATTGATGACATAAAATAGATTATTTATCACGATATAATTTATCTTTGAAATACATAAGCTTTTATCGCAAATAAGTTGAATATTTTGCGTGATTTTGTATTTGAATCCAAATAAATTTAATAATTATTAAATTGTTAAAAATCAAAACCTGATTTTTCTCAAAATTATAGATTATAGTGAATATGGCGGCAACTGTAGATACGTGTTTCGTCTCTATTAGGACTCTTTAGTACAGTATAGCAAGTCTCAGGTAGCCGAACTTGCAAATAAAATAAAATATTACTGTTGCACACGTGCTTACTGTACGGCACACGAATGTAGTCTATTCTCTAACAGAACGCGCATGCGCGCATCTCGTATTACCACGGTTATACATACATCCTATGAGAATATAAATGTAGGTGGCCGCATCGATACGCCTGCGCTGATATTACGTGGCAGTCAGTTTTTCTAAAAAGAAGTATAAATCACTCCTACCCGTTTAGGGATACAGCACATACTGATCTTGCTGTCATCTACATTTTGAACTGTAAGTACGATTACCAGCCGTCAACTACATACCCATGGATGTTAGATTTGATTCAATTAATTACGGCTTTTGACTCCACTCGAAATCCTGATTGGTTACCTCGGATTGCCAGACAGGAGTCAAGCATTCTTAAAATAAAAAATCTTTTACAAAATTGAAATATGAAACATAACATATTGTATCTATTAATACCGGAAATGCAGCTCTCGAAAATAACTCACAAGTTTGAGAGTCGATATTTTCATCCTCGAATAAACTAATATTTCACTCCTTGTTGATTATCGTATTATTCAATACATATATTGGAATCCTAATATTTATTATTATATTGTATTGTTCGATTAACCTGATTTTCAAATATGTAGCCTCAATCTTAAATTTTCCTAATAAATCCTAGTGACAAAGAAATCAGGACCTCAATCTAATAATTATTATAATACGAACAAAAGTGGCATGAAGTCTTACGAATGATGTGTTTAGAATAATAAACTATGTATACTAAGATAAATGGAAGATAGACTCAAAACATTCATTTCAAATTACCCTTTGCGCTATCTTGACTATGAAGTTTACATGCTCCACTAATAATCTAATACAGTTTAATTGATGAGCGTTTACTAAGTAATTCACTCAGTTATGAATTTGAACTTGCCCACATCAAATTATGGTGTGTATTAACTGTTACATGATGCATTACGCAGCACTTGCTAGCGGTATTTTGAACAATAAATAAATATTCAGAGCTAATTTGGGAGCTTACTGCATTGCGGGTAACTAATATTTAATTTTATTAAAGACAATGTTTTGGGGTCAATGCTACGAAAACTTGACATTTAAATAAAAAATAGCAAGTATAATTAATATTTAAGTATTACCGAATCTTCCCAGAAAATTCATCAGATATTTTTTTTTTCCCACGTAGCATACAGACAGATGTAGCGTAAAAAATAATTTTCCCATGACATCTTACGAATACAGAACCCTAAAATTTTGTGTATAGTAAATAACCGAATTCACACGGAAATTGATTTTAGACTACGCATTTGCGATGCATAAAGTATCAACTTTACACATGGTCATAAGAAATAGTAATTTATGCATAAGAATGAAGCCAAGCTAGTCACCAAAATTGTTGGCCAAATGTCATAATGCGTGTTTACACTCCAATTGCATACAGGATTTTTTTTTACGATCTAGATACCAACTTTAAAAACAAATCCAAGATACATATTTAACAGCACTAGTTGGAATTTATACTTTACAAACCTAAACAATGCGCCGATGACAGATGTACACAGAGTGGTGAGTTTGCAATTTCTTCCTGACTTTTTCTTCATTAAAATCGAATTAAATATTTTAACACTAATGAGCAATCAATAACACATCAAAAAGCATAAATGCACGAAACATTAGTTGAAATTTTGACAGATCAAAGCAAATTAAGGCTACGCATTTTAACAGCCGTACGTGTATTGAGGGTGGTAGCCCTGCATGGCCGTAGCAAAAATTTATTTTATTTTATTTCATTTTTGTAGAAATATGCAATCACATTCGTCTTTCTAATTAATTGAGGCTACTAAAACTTCTGGAGTAAAAAATAAATCAATTTATAAAGTATCGTTTTGTGAAAATTACAAACTTTAATGATCGAACTTCGTGAAATGTTCTATACAATTCCGATAAATTTTCAGTCGAACACCAAACTACGTGAGTAAAATATTTCTCTGCATTGACAAAATGCTGCATTATTTTTTCGCATATATATCTTTTTACGGCTATTGAGAAACGAAAAAGTATACATAAATTATTTAGCCGTTCAAGAAGTGTCACCAGCAGACAAAAAGTTTTGTGAATGTTACATTTGTTTGAAATTTCCTCTCCTTGAGTATCATTTGACTGTGAAATAGGATCGTGTTACTCTATATTTTGGAATTTTTGATTCTAAACTCACCAGGTGCCATATAGCTTACGTTGAAGCCAATCGCTAAGGCCATACTCTTCGTGGTTTGTAAACTTAAAGGATTTGGAAAAGTAGGTCGACCAATATTGTGTTTTGAGTGGCTCATGTCGGATGTTGAAGTGATGCTGCAGTGGCTCTAAAACTTTTTACAGCTTTTTCGATGTGTTCAAGGTAGTTTACAATATTCTTCTCACATACGAGTTATGTAATTTTCTTGTTCAAATACTTCAAACGAATTTTCAAATAAAAATTTTATCACTTTAATTCTATTCTCCACATGTGCACACAAAAGGACATCTTTTTCAATTAAAATACGAATGGTCTAAATTTAGATTTTGAAATTAGTGTGATACATTTCCAATAACATTTGATTGGATAACGAATTTTGTGTAACAATTAAAAAAAAAAATTGTGCACCCTCAATACAATTTAATATTTAATATTTCATATCAATTAAAGGTGATCATGGTTTTGATTTTTTTAAATAATTAGAATAGAACGGCATTCATACCTAAAACTTATCGATACTGAAGTTGAAATATAAATTATAATCTTTTTTTTTTACAGTACATATTATTCAGAATTATTAAATAATTTTTAGCTCGAAAACTTAAATTTGACTCATTTAGGATTTACTCTTTTAGTAATTATGAAGTTGATACTACTGATCAGAAAAACAACTAGTCCCTTATGTGTACTTTAGACAGAATACCTAGGAGGAGATATCTCCACAAAAATTAGATGAATGAACGAGCGACATACATACATACACCAATATAAGTGAAGGTCATTTATGTCATCTATGATCTCTGTCCGATATTCATATGCAAAATAAAATTCAGACAATGTTACAGACTCATGACTAAACACTTGGCTTGTCTGTCGACGAGTTAAAAATCAGCTTTCTGATCGTCTTGATGGTCATTAAAAAATTAGTGGAAAAAAATTGTTTATTCCTTATAATGAACCGCATGAAAAATATTAAAAGAATGTTCTTGACTAGTTTTATTTTATTGGTCTTTGGATGTCGAATAGTATTATTACTTCTAATTAATGTATTTTGAAAAAAATCATATTTTGCTATCCTGGTTTGCTATAATAATTAAAATAATCAGGTAGATATAAATAATATATGTATTAGGTTAATAACAGTCATATTTCAAGATAATCTTATCTACATTTGAATTATGAATGTTATTGTAAAAATGGTATCTACTTTAATTTCAAAAATTGTTTTGTTATGCTTTCACTTGAAATCCTAAAACAAAAAATTCATTTGAGAGCTATATACTTGGAAGCCTCAAATTTTGATGGCAAGTTTCATTTATTCCTAACAAAAAATATTTTGCATTTATTTCGAATATTTGTATTTCTATCAAACAAACTATTTGTGCAGATAGGGGACCATGAATTTGTGAGGCCTACTCTACTTGGGGGCCTACCTAATCAATCAAACTAATTGCCATTTTGTCAAAAGTTATTATAATTTTTTTTTTAAATCTATTCACTTTTCAGAATTTTATTGAATAAAAACAATTTCTGATTTTAAATTCTGTATATTTATTTAAAACTTTGACGTTTCGATCCTTTGACCAAGGATCGAAACGTCAAAGTTTCAAATAAATATACAGAACTTAAAATTAGAAGTCGTTTTTATTCTTTTTTTAGTTTCCAGTGGGGGCTTGGGGCCTTTTATTTCCACGGAGCTGCAGCCCAAGAAGCTCTATAGGTCCGTCCCTGTGTGCAGATAACATAATATGTAAAATTTGTTAATATTTTACAATATATAGTTTATTCACCTGATAATGACTGATAAAAAATAGATAACAATTGCATATATAATCGTTTTTTAAATTCTTTGTCGGTGTCCTTATTAATTTTTGAGAGTTGAATCAATAAAATTCATTTAAGACTGTAGGTCGTCCACCCACATTACGCAGATGCAACTTAAAAAATCGGACAATGAAATGACAGATTAATTAATTATTTCTGGGACTGATATCTTTTCTAGTCCGTGAGACAGCGCATAAATTTTTTGTTGATTACCGCTCACTTGAAACTTGGTGAGTGGCTTCATTGTGATGAGTCCGACAACTTTTTCATTTGGCAAAATTCTAGATTTGGGGGCGTTTACCCGCGAGGGCTAATTAATTGAAAGAATATTACCGTAATACTGATCTTTACACTAATCGAAAGATTTTTTGATAATAAAATGAAGGAAAAATATTGTCCGACATGAATATTGAGGCTACCGGTGAGTCCGACTTGTCATAAGTACCAACATACTTACCATTAGTACCAACATACTTATGACAAGTGCGGCTTGTCGGATTCACCGGTAGCCTCAATATTCATGTCGGACAATATTTTTCCTTCATTTTATTATCAAAAAATCTTCCGATTAGTGTAAAGATCAGTATTACGGTAATATTCTTTCAATTAATTAGCCCTCGCGGGTAAACGCCCCCAAATCTAGAATTTTGCTAAATGAAAAAGTTGTCGGACTCATCACAATGAAGCCACTCACAAAGTTTCAAATGAGCGGTAATCAACAAAAAATTTAGGCGCTGTCTCACGGACTATTCGAGTAATTATTATAAATAAATTCAAAAATTAAAATGCAGACTTTTTTATTTTTATTTAGGCAAATAATAATTTTATTTTGTCTGTTTTTTAAATGACGGATAATTGATACAAAAAAAAAATAAGTAGTACATTGAAAATAGATTGAGAAAATATCCCAAAATGTCAACAGAGTTATCAAATGTTTACTTTGATTCTAGCTAATTCATTGAAGATATAAAAGCTATGAATAAAATGATATATTTATGATGACGAACGTTCATTGGTAGATAAATTACGCACGATTCAGAAGAATTGCTTTTTTATTTTTATTCACTGAGATAATGAATTATTTATGAATTCTTATAATTTCAAAACGGCATTGCTGCGTCTATCCATATTTAGGATATTTTGAAACAGACCTGAAGAAAAAATTGTAATTTTAGTAAGAAAATCTAATGATTTAAATCAAACCAGTCCCAAAAACTTGTTACTCAATTCTTGCATTGCTTCTGTTTTATTAAAAAATCTAATCTGAAGCAACTAAAGTAAGTTTGACTTACGATTCTCAAGAAAAATATATATATTGCAATATACTTGAGTTTTAAAATTTTAACAATTTTTTATTGGATGGTTTCGGAAATAATTTAGAGAGGAATGTATTTCTTATCAAATGAATATAGCAATGCTAGGAAATATTTGTTTTTTCAAGACAATATTTCCTAGAAATTAGAATTTTCCCAGTAATATTTTGTGCATCTGTATTCCAAGAAACTAAACAGTTGATATATACGAAATAATTATAATTGAATTTTACTTCCGCAGCGTGCTAATTTATTCTTGAAGTGCCTTGCACATAAGGTCAAGAATTTTTTTGTAATTGTAATGCTAGTCTTGTGCATTCGATAATAAACTTTTATCCAACGTCAGCAAGAAACAAGGACTGCAAGAAAAATTATCGCATTTCGCTTACGACAAAGAAAAATACCGTTATTTTATTTTAGTTGTGATCTGTATTTTAATTTAACAATGAAAGTAGAAATTGCTACTAGCGGAAACGGCAAAAATACAATACCATATGCGAAATTTTTTTGATAACTTTCTACTTTCTAACTATAAATCAACGTTTCGTACTTTGCGCCAACCCTCACCTCCTGATTTTTTCGATTAAATTCACCCATCAAGCTTCGTGACGTAGCAATGAATGATACTTCACAATCCGTACCTTAACCACAAGCTGCTTGGAGATTCATCATTCATTTATTTTTATTTATTATTAATATAAATATATATTTACTGTTTAGATAGTAAACAGCGACTTTTTAAATTAGACTTATATATCTGATAATATGTAAATAATATTCAATTATATGAAAATTGAATATTTATCAGAACCAAATAAATATTGATTCCAAAAGACAAACAATGCAGAAAATTTCTGAAATGCATTTGTCAGTTACCTTCTTCTTAAAATAACGAAATGGATAATTAATTGTTATATAATTTAAAACCTAATTATCTTTCAGACTGGCAAGAATTTTCTCCGGCTATTTTTTTGCAATTTTTTCTCCTCCGTGTAATAAATGACGATGTAATATGGAAAGAATAAAAAAGTAATTAGGAATTCTGATTTAACGTTGTTCCCTTCATTATTTTTTAATTTGACAATATTGCGATGTTACATTATACCTGGTATGGCTTGTAATTATCCATGGATATTTGAAATTACCACGTTCTAATACGCGTTCTCATTTTGTGACGAGCTTTTGTGCCAAAAAGCAGATAATTTCATAATTGCCGAATAAAACAACACATTTGAATTTTTCACGTTTTATGCATGAATTTTGGGACAGATTATTTTCTACTGGTAGTTTCTAAGAAGACCCTGGAAAAAATCTTTTTGCTATTACTTTTAGTGACTTCTGCCCCTTCTTCGTCATACATGTTTTGCAGAATAGATTATGCGAATGTTTTGCTTTGCGTCATATAATAAATGAATACAATTATAAAAATGTCGAATGTTATCCATTATTAATAAGATTGTTTGTCAAGTCATGAAGGAAAACACAAAAAATATTATTGATTTATTAGTTTGTTCTTAAAATTCTGTAAATATTGAAGAAAAACTCTGAATTTTCTTTATTCGCCTATATATTATCGTGATTTATAACGTAAAGTTGAATTTTAAACAAAAAAGAAAATGGAACACACCATTCGCGGGCTCTGTATAAAGAATTATCACTCGAGTCGAGCTAAACACGAAAAATTCAATAATTTTCCATATACAATAAATGAAAATAAGACATTTGAATTTATTTCGATTTGGTGATTTTTAGTGGTAAGGTAAACTCTATCAGCTTCACTACAAATGTCAATCTGCCTGACAAAGCATTTGGCTTGCGCACTAAAAATTACATTTTTGTATGTTAGGCTCAAAGACCGAAAAACAACCACTTGGTGGTCTATACTAAACGACGAAATACGGAAATCAGGCACTAGAAAACGTAAAATTTAAAAAAGTGGTATATTGTGTAATAAATTGCTTTCGATAGTTCATGAATTTTTTTTTTTAATTAACCTGAAGCTAAACCTTAAGCTGCTGAAACAATCGATGCAAGAGCATCCACAACGCCTAGTAGTTGTTTTTTCGCCTTGAACGAATTCGGTCTTTGAGCCTAGCATGCATAAAATCATAACAAACTTTAAATCGGTTAGGTTCATTTATTTTTTTACTGTAAAATGCTATATTTTTAAAATTTATTTTATCCCATTGGATGATTTATGTGACTTATCTATTTGTCTATTTCCAAAATCTTCTAAATATTCTAAAAAAATACTCCGATAACGCAAGTATTTTGTGAAACATAACACTCATTGGTTTTTCGACAGATTTTCGTACTTACAATAACATTTTATTTCGAAAGTCAAATGGAATTTTTTTTAGTATGTTGAAGTAGATTTGTAATTTTTGATAATGGGTGCAATAAATTTAAAATAATCAGAACGTAGGGAATTGATGCTCATTTTGACATTGAAAATTTATCTTGTTATGTAAAATATACTTCTTCGTGTTTTCGATATGAAAATAATAAATTCAAATTATCGATCGGTTTTCCCAATCGCATTTATCAACCGAACATAATTTTTCTTTTAAGATATAACCAACAGTGCAGAATGGTGCTCAGTTATCTTTGACGTTGCGATCTTGTGTTGTCCTTGATGTCACTTTGGTAGTGAAAATACCAGCCATTGTGATATTAAGCTGTTATGTGATCAAATGTTTAATGGTAATAGTTAACATCTTTCATGTTCAAGAAACCTATTCAAACTAGGTTAGGTTAGATCTAGTACATTACCTCGCAAATTACATCGAGTTAAGATATTTTGAGATGATAAATCGAATTTTTGAAGAATAATATGTTCATATCTTCATAAAATAATTTCCCACCTTTTTTTTGTGTATTTTGGGCTTGAATTTTAGTTGTACTGAATTATTATTAAAATTTATTTATTGGAGCTGTACTGTAATAATTAACTCCAGTTATTCTACGAAATTTCTAATAGAATTCACCTGATGGTTTTATTAACTAAATAGAATTTTTACTTTTAACAAAAAATAATTAAGAACTGTAAAATCGTTAATTCAATTTACTGTGTCATAATCTGACAATAACTGTTGAAAATTGTGAAGAAATTTAGCTCTACACGTGCAAAAATTGAAAGAATCTTTTCACTGAAAATATCATGTCGAGTGGAAATACAATACTAGCTGAAAATATCATTTTAAGTGCTTTTTTTAATTTATTTTTCCGCAACGTTGATGCTCGAATAACATCAAACATTCTGACTAACACAGATGTGAAAACCGAACTGCGAAAACTCTTCGAAATTGAATTGCAAAGCATCAGGCTATTTTGCTAACAAAGTAATGTTACTTGTAGACTCAAAATAAATAAAAATAAAGTATAATAAACTTGATATTTGGATTTAAAGCCAACAAAATTAATTTTTATTAACCCCACCAAAGAAAAGGGTCGTGTCTCGCAAAATACTTGAGATATGATAATCGTTCTTTCTTGTCGTTGATATACATAACATAGACCACGTTCAATACTTTTATACCTACTATCTTAGTGAACTCTACATAATAGGCACTTTGAAATGAAACACTGTATTTCTAGCAAAAGAAAAAATTTCATCCCTTGAAGGTGCGATTTTGAAAGTTGCTAATCGATCTTTCATTCTTTTTTCTGATCGCTCGATATATCTGATTGATCAGGAAATAGTCCGTGGCCATGATTGCAGAGCTGTTATTCCGTCAACACTTTGGGAAAACTCTTTCGTCAATTTCTGCTAGCAATCTAACGGAAGTGTAAATGGAGATAGGGCTGCGCAATCTTCCAAAGTGATTGATCTTTGATTATTTTTCCTGGACTAGCAGATCGACCGATCTTCCAAATCTTTTTTGATAGATCTGATTTTATTGTTTATTTTATCAAATAAACAATAATACAAATGGAATTCGAATATTTGATATAACTTAGATATAACTAATCATTAATTTAGAATATAGTATCGATCTAGAAATAATATTGACCAGAAGATCGGATAACCCAGCTTGGAGCCTTTCCCCTCCCCCCTAATCATTTTATTAAAATTTAATTTTAACAGATATGTAAGGCTTCATATTGAACCCTCTTAATCCAGATCTCTCAATAAGAAATTATCTTTAAATGTTTGTAATTTTGCAAAACGCTTAACATTAATAATATTTTGTTCGAGAAGTAAAGTACTCTTGATTACGACGTTTGTAATTAATTGAACTAATTTGAAATCAGACTAGTAATGAAAACTTGAAACGCTTTTATATGATTAGACCACGAAATTGTTATTGTGTGCTTTTCAAACAATTCGAATGTAATTACTTTGAAACTCATTAATTTGTTACTCTTCATACGTCAATGTATATCTGGTAGTTTGCATCAAACTGGAAATTATTCATAGAATGCGGTTTTCATTTATTTTCTATTATGCAAAACAGAATTGTTTATTAACATTTTTTGGTTATTATTGGAGCATAATAGACTGTTTTTGCGAGCTGGACGCGATCTGCTTGTAAAAAATATCCATTATCTGTTTCTTTTTCCTTTTTTGAAAGTTCGTCGCTCAAATTTCACAAAATATCAAAGGCATACAAATCGTTATAATTTATCTGTTATATATGTTAGAACAATATTCAAGGTAATTTCCACAATTTTAGAATGAGTAGCTCCGAAAATAGACCGTCAATTTTTCACGACCATTCAAACCGTCATTCTGAAGTGAATTGAATTAGAAGGATAATTCTTCCATAAATTTGACACGATTTTATTTTGGATAAAATCAATACACAAAGCTTCTAAATTTCTAATCTGTATCTTATGCAGCCTACTCGCTACAAAATTGTCATATACATCAGACAGCTCACCAAAAACCCAACAAATTGATTGAAACCCAAGAAATTTAATGAAGTACATTTTGGTAGGAAAAAATATATATGCAAAATTATTTGCAAATCATGAATTTTTCTGCTTGAAATAATAACTAAAGTCATATGTTATGTTTCAATTGCATCTTTTATTTTTAGCTATGATCATTTCAATCTTTTAGGTCATCATCAGGTTCATTAATATTTAAAAAAAATATAAATAACAAATATTTGAATTTTCATCTCTTGAAAATAAAAGATAATAAATAATGTACAATAGAAATGTTAGACAACTCATAAAATTTTGGAAAAAGCTATTTTTCAAGAGGTGAGATTTAAATTTTGTGTCACGTAATCATAAGCGAAGGTTGGTGTGCCCTATTTTATATTCCAATATAATTTTGTTAGGATAATCAGTTTAGTTAATAGGATTGGTGGAATTAAAGATGAATATCATATGCTAATATGGAAATAGATATGATAAAGATAAATTCGTATGTTGGCATGTCCACGAGGTGCTAGCAGTGCGAGTGCTCCAGCAATGACTCAAACCAGTATTGATTACCTCCCCACTGCCACAGCATCCAAGATCCTAATTTTGCCCCACCAACCAAATCTTGTTACATCTCTGCAGAGCGGCTATAGTTCCTGGAAATATTTGCAAAACACAATAATTTCGAGTGTAATAAATAAACAAACAGTTTGCTATCAATTAATAGTGCCTCCTGCAAAAGCTAGGGTTGAATTTAGTTGAATCAAGCACCGAGGGATAGTGCTATATAAAAAAGTGTTTGTGGCTGACAGTTGTCGTGAGAGTTTTTGTTTTCATTGCAGAGTTCGACAGGACAGACCTACTATCACAAAGATGACATATATATTGACGACGAGAACATTGAAGGTAGTGGAGGAACATCCGATAGAGAAATAAAGAGTGATCTAGAGTCTAGTGGGTCAGGGTTTGGACCAGATGACGAAGATGGAGACGGCTCAGGTGGGCACTGTAAGTACTCGTTACCTACATTCTCCAGAACCACTAAAATCTATTTTACTTCTTCTTAAAACACAAATATTGGCTAGAATCATAACCCAATACCTCACATTTTTTTATTTTTATTTTATTAAGATAATTTAAATTATCCTGCAATTTTAGTTATTAATGCTTGCAGGAATGATTAAATGATTAAGTGGTAATTTTAGGCCTAGAAAAAGAATTACTTGATGAAGAAGTAAAATAAGATTGTAACAATCAAATAAGATATTTCATAAAATTATAATTTCCATATTTAAAAGCCTAATTACTGCCTACAAATTTACTTATTTAGATGTTCAGTGGGTGTTTAATGCAATAGTTCTTCCTTTGCTATTGATTTATTTAGATTTTTCTTTATGAATTCCTTGTAGAAGTATACACATTATTATGGCAATTTGTGTATAATTTTTTTTTTTTAATATTATAGTAAGAAATCGATCTTAATAATTATAAAATTATCTATGATCTTTTTTCAGCAAGAACATCCATAAATGTACAGTCAGGAAAAACAACAGACAAAATAGTACCCCAAATTCACAATTCACCTAACCCGGTGGAACCACCGCCCAGCACCGACGGTGGAAGTATAGATACCACGAGTGAAAACAACCACAAGAATCAAAATAACGACGTTCTAATCATGAATCCCAAACCAGAGGACAGAGCGACATCATTCTTCGCGCAGCCCGGCATTCTTGCGGGTATAACTTTTTTGTACCTTCTAGCTTTAATTTGTAGTTAATCCTTTTGTTCTCCTTTCCTAATTTTTTGTTCAAGTGGAACAGTATCCGAAAAATTGACTTGTTGTTAAGTCTCAGGTAGATCGCGAATCCTACAAAATCAACAAATCAAAAATAAATTTTTAGATTTTTAGAGATATACCCATCTTAATTTAAATTATAGTCCAGCAAAAAAAATATAATTTATTATTATGAGCAGTCCTAGAATGCGCTGGATTATTTGCAAGGTTTATAAACAGAATTAGGACCACATATAATCTTGTTTTATAATCTTGCAGCTTTTGTTCAGAAAATTATTGGCAAAGTCCGAATAAAAGCTGTAAAATTAAACTATTCATGCAGCCGAACTGCTAAGCCAGTGTTTCTAGATGTTAAACACTTTTTTACTTCTAATCAAATCAAATAAGACCAAATAAAATATTCTACTCCTGGCATGATCCAGAATTATCATCTGTTATTAAAATGAAAATTGCTAGTCAAAATTTGTGCTAAAAAGGAATAACTGAATATCAATTCAAAATATTAATATAAAATATATCTATTGAGAGCCAGTTTTAGATCCCTAGTCTATGGAAACAAATGGTTGAATAATTGTAACTATAGTTTATTCACGTGAAGACTGCAGTATTGCTTAATAGGACTTGAAGATTTTTTTATTGACCAGAACGCAAATCGAGTGCAAAGTGGAACCAAAATGTACCTAAACAACTCTAAAATATTCACCAAGAGTTTTTCATTTATTCATCTATCAACATCAAACTTTTTCAATATAGTAGAAGATAATTCACAAAATTTAATGTCCATATGTATTGCAAGCCAATACTCAATGTTTGTATCTCAATCGAATCACACTGAATTTGTTATAAATCATAAATTACATGTTCAAATAAAAGAATGAAGAAAATGTAGAAGTAGTGAAATGGGCTAGAAATTAAGATTTTAGTTACGTCACTGGTTTTCAGTTTGAATTTTGACAAAAAGAGACATGATGCGACAAAAATAATAACTATACTAGAAATTTTTAAGGAAGCGTTGTACGTAATCAAATAATGTCACTAGATTCATGACGTCACGTATACTATGTTTACATGGTATGCCTAAATCTAGTTTAAAATTGTACTAAAGTTTGTGGAGAAACCTATAAAATAAGCCACGGCGGATGGTTGTCGTTTTTGTTGCACTCACAATGTGTATTGTAATTATAATATCAATTTAATTCGGTAAATAGTTCATCCATATCGCTGTAATGTACTACATATTTTAAGTTACGCTGAAGATGGATGGAATTGCACATTCGAAACGTCCGATAACATTCTCTTAAAGAAGTAAAATATACAATTTTTTGGACTACAACACCTAGAAATTTTTTTATTGAATCTATTTTTATTCTTAATAGGTATATTTAAATTATATATATAAAAAATATTTGAATGTGTCGTTCACCGCTACCTTAAAAATTTCAACTATAGTATAGGGAAAATAAAATATAGAATGAATAGCATGACGTCACGGGTATAAGCAACGTCATAATGCTCCAATACCAACCCTGCAAAGTTTGAATAACTATGCAATGATGCTAGATATTTTTAAAACTGAAGAAATACATACTGGCATATTAGGAATTTATTGAGAAATTTATTTAAGTAATGCCAGTATAATAATAAACACTAAACACTTGTTATATTATTTTTTAAAATGGAAATGCAAATTTTTGTTGTTTTTAGGGATATTTTAATTGGTAACGTAATCACTTCCTATTGTGCACTTTGTTTACAGTTCAATTGTCACTTTTAATCAAACACTAGACACCTGTCATTTGTGTTTTTGTCGTTGTGCAGTATACTTGTTTTGAATTATATTTTTGTTTTTACCTTTAAAGCTCTTTCAATTTCACATTATTAAATCATCGTTTTTCAAATTAGAAGGAAAATATTATTTCCGCTTGTCTAGAATATTTACCAATTATCTTTACATATACAACCAGCAACTAACTACCATTCGAATCGTGTTTTTAATTATGGTAGAGAGATTTAGACATTTGCGGCCTTTTTTGAATATGCTATTTAATTTTCTATAATACTCTATATCTCATTTATGTCGGTAATGGCAATTTTTTTCCTCTTTTTTGCATTACGGAGACTCTGCTCTTTAACTGTTCTTTTATAAGAACTATTCATATTATTGAACTTTCTTTACCTTACTTTGAAACAATATGTTAAATACCATCGGCATCACAATCTGATCTTCGAACTTGCAAAAATAGACCTAAATTCAACACAGTTTTTGCCACAGATCGTGTCACTTGTTGGTAAGGAATCATAAAAAAATATTAGAGCAATTGAGTAAATTTACCCAAGCTTCATTCACTATTGTAATATAATCGTAATCATGATATAGAATATAGATTATTGTTAATTGGATGTGGCGAAGGGATCAGAAAAACGGTGTAGACGTTTCGGCCTGCCATCATCAGCTACAACAATAATTATAAAACAAATGAGAACATACAATTTATAATTGGAACAAATTTAGTTCACAAAAGACAATATCAACGTCCTGATAAAGCTTAAGAATTTTCATTATGTTATGCAGTTGGAATTTAATAAAATACAGACAAATTTGGGAAAATATCATTCTATGAACTTGATATACATACACATACATGGTATAGATTGATTTAGTCATGATGGTTGAATTAACTCAAAGAGTATAAAAGATTGGTGTTAAATAAATATATTTATACTCAGATTTTGATTAATATATATTTTGTTTTTGTAGCCGTGATTGGTGGTGCAGTAGTGGGATTGCTGTGTGCAATTCTGGTGGTGATGTTCATCGTGTATCGCATGCGTAAAAAAGATGAAGGATCATACGCACTAGACGAACCGAAAAGATCGCCAACCGTCACTTCTTATGCCAAAGGAAACCAGAGAGAGTTCTACGCCTGAAATCAGCTCGCTAGCAAAGTGTTCACAACACATACTGGACATAATTAACTCGAAAATAGTATATTATGATCTACAAATCCTAAATAAACTACTACGGTTATGAGACTAGTGTGTAATAACATGTTGGGTATATTTAAAACAAGTTTTCCAATTTTAAATACGGTGAAGAAAATTTACACAGTAATTATTTATGTGGCATGGAAATTTTTCATATTTGAATTAGCCCCGCAATGCAGGACAGGATATCTGTTCAGGTAAAAGAGCACAACTTTAACAACAAATGTGAACCAAACCTAATAATATATGATCTGGATGCTTTGATTAAATTCAGTAACTAAACTAAACTAAAATAAATAAACCAATACGTGTTAGCAACATGCTGCGAACGCGAGCGAATGTATGAATGATTTTGTGTGAAGTGACCAAAAAGAACTGTGTACGTGGTAGCTATTGTGCGAGTGAGATGACGAATGGTTCGTGTGAATTGTAAAGCAGATTACAAGGTAATATGCTTGTCTAGTGCAGCTTTTAAATCTTCATTGGGAAGCTTCATTAAATTTTCTCCAAACGACTTCATACATTACAATATGTAACTATAGGTAAAAATCATCAAGCCTGCTGTTTACTACCTAATTCAGTAATAATTGAGTATTTCTGAACCCATAACGCACATATTGAGATAAATAAAAGTAAAATATAAACTTTTTTTATCCTAAATAATGATAAATAACGATATCTAGCGATTTTTATATTTGTCATATGAAATTATTTATTATTTTTATTATTTAATAAACTAATATGCAAACACGTCCAATTTGAAAAAAAATGTGTTATTAAAAACGGTCTAAAAACTGAAACTGCCAGTTTTACTGTTGTGTGTCGCCATCTTGTATGATTTGGATGGACATTTGACTGCATCGTAACCTTGGCCTTTGTATACCTCTTCTAAACGAAATGATCTAATTTAAGAATGTCTATTTATGATTCAACTATTAATTTCAAATCCCCTAGCTTTAAAAACATTTCCTTTTACTTCAAGAATGCGGAGATATCGAGAAAAGTGTAAATGTGCATGATTTGTATGGTATGTGGCCAATTTTCCCGTCTTTTACGATGTATGTCTATTTACGTCCATAACATCAAAAATTCGTATAGGATAAACATTAAATATATAATCATGTAACTAAATATACTTTCATTTGAAATGTTTTTATTATATTTTACTTTTGAACATTGTATGGTTACATACGCTAAAACATCATTAGTGGGGCTGTGCATAATTTTGTAATATATTTACTCAATACTGCACTGTACATAAAATACGTGTCCGTTGTTAATATATTTTATTGTTTCTGTTCACGTTAGGCAAGGAAGTTGCAATGTCGACTGTTGTAGAGAAATAAGAATTATGTCTTGTGAATGGATTTATTTTTTGCATGTAGGATACGGAGACATTACAGTGTCATAAGCTAATGACGCAGCCCTATTGGTGAATACAATGTGAAACAAATATCAAATTGCGTAAATCCAAATTTTATTACGTTCAGAATTGTGTGTCACATTCCGCACTCCGGCAATTTTTATTTAGTTGAGCAGCTCAATCTTTCATTCCGTAATTCTTGTAACTGTGGAAACTAACCGAATATTATTTTAATGCATTTATATATATTATTATGTATACTCTTATATTATAGCTATAATTATTTTATTGCGTAATATTTTATAATAAATTATAACGATTTAAACGAGTCTAAAATTTAATCACTAAATGATAATAAATAATCTATCACTCTTAACTTATGATTAAATTTCGGATTTGTTTAAAGTAGCTATTGTAACCGCAAAATCTCCCAAGTAAATAACTTTATTGTTATGACACTGTAGATGATTTTTTTAAATGTATATTTTAAAGTAGAATAATATGTATGCCCTGTTGTAAATAAATACTCCTACATTTGTTCACATAGTCTTTACGCGTGTCGTTTTTGTACATACATACAGGTGATTTTCCTTAATCACCTTTACTTTCCTAATGCATGATCAAATATGTATGGAAAACGGCAAATGAAAATCAAAAAACACTTTCATGAGACAATAATAAAAAATTTATTCATAACGAAACTATTATAATACCAAATTTGCTATAAATATCTTAGAATCACCCTGTGTTTATTAAATATTAAATATATTCTAAATATACAAAGAAGGAAGCGATAATGCACGAAAAAGTAACAATTACTTACATGAAACAACTAATAAAAAAAATGTATTTAAAAAAAATATTACAACCCCACAGTTATAAAAAGACGATATAAAAAAATATGTTTATAATACTCAACCATAATATCAATATTTACTATACTTCGTCTAAATTTTATAATTTAAAATACTGTTATAGGTTAGATTTTAGAAAAGGTTTTAAATATAAATGGAATGATTTATTAACAGGCTCCGCATTCAGAGGACTTTTTGAAGCTTCTTCAAACAATCTCTCGTACACTCTGCCGTCGTACGCACCCAAAGCAGATGACAAAACATCATCGTGAATGTCAAAACTGTCTACAATGCCTACAGCATTTGGACGAATCAAATGTAAAAGATTTTCCAGCCAAATTTGCAACATATCGATGTCTTTTGCACAAGCTGACGTAAACTAGTAAAAAAGAAATGAATTAATTATGTGATAGCAATTTATTTCAAGGGAAATATGTTTATGATTAACGTCTATAATTATTATGAAAAAACTTGATATATTATTTTGTTAAGGTACAAAAAAAATGTGACGACTTCGCGCTCTTTTGCAATGAAACTATTCAGGTATGTTAAAGAGCGCAAGTAGCGCCGCTGCACGTCTACTTGATGTAAATCCGAACATACTGTAATTTTGCCAATACTTGATATAAATCTGAGCAAAGTGACATTTAAATCAACAAAATATTCGAAGATACATCAGATTAGAATAGAAAAAAAACAATTTTGCAATGGGATTGTGGGTGTGAAGTAGTAAGAGGGAGAGACGACCTCTCCTCCACGCTCGCCAAAAACATTATCTAGTAAACACCTCTCCTCGCCCGCTCAAATAAAAAAAAGAATAATACACTCTGTGGTTTACTCTCCACAAAAGCTGAGAGTACCCGTAGTTTGATGACTATGGTTCAGGAAATATCAATCAATCAACCAAATGTACTATAAGTGTCTGCCACACCTGTACCGGGTGAAGGCGTTATTGATATTTTATTTTAATTTTAAGAAGAATGTATAATAAAAAATCTTACTCTTAATAGGTCTCCCGAGCATTTCAGCAGAGTCTGGACGGCATATAATTCAACTAACTGGTTTAAAACTCTACGCAATGGTTGAGAAATTTCACACTCCGCTACTTTTTCATAGAAAGTCTTGACAATAAAAGTTCGACAGTGAGCCTACAAAACAATTATTTTATTTAAGCAGAAAATACATTTTTTTCTACTTACTTCTGCAGCGGAAACTAATTCAATGGAAGTTTGGTTCCAAGCATCTTCTGGAGCTGCACCCTGTCTGGTCCTTTCATTAACATGTAAAGACGCTAATTCAATTTTGCTAAAAAAAATAATAGAGTATAATTCAGTACATTATTGTATAACAAAATTATACCTAGCTGCAATTTGTTCTAAAGCCTTAATAATATCTACAACAGACTTGGTAAGTGAAATTTTATCGCCTCGGCGATATTTAGCTAAATACTGAACAGTAGGAGTTAAAGTTTGTCCGTTTAAATGTTGCTGCCACACTTTGTGCAAATATCTACAAAAACAAAAAACTTTTACATATAATACCAATAAAATCTTATTTAGTTAATACCGGGCAGTTTGCAAAAATAAAACGGTATTTTCTCCCTCATACGTGCAAGCTGCTGTAACCAATCCATATGTTCCAGGTAAATTTGAAGATTGCATATATCCATGACCACCGCAAGACAATCTGCAAGTTTCGACACCTAGGGCTGCATCAGAAGATGAAACAGCTTTCAGACAGCAAGCAATAGCGTGAAGCTAGTAAATAAAGATATTTAGTCTGGAAAAAAAGTAAGTGCTTCTTATCATACTTCTGGAAGTGTTTCCAATTGTCCTTTATCAATTTCTTCAGTTACATTGTTGTACATGTTCCAAATCCATTGAGCGCTGAAGTGGAAAGCGAAGCAAGTCGCAAGCAGAGGTAAAAGTTTGTGCTGTTGTGTGACGTAATCCAAAATTTGCGGCTCTGGTTCACTAAAAATATTACACCAAATTTAAATATATCAAAAAATAATAGGTAAACGAATATACGTACTTTGGTTTCAATTCGGACTGATGACGAACTGCACTGTAACGAATAGCAATTGTTACAGCTTTTCGCAAATACAAGCACATGTCCTGAACAATTGCTACTCTTACGAACATCATTGTTCCATAAGTCAATTTACTATTGACAGATTTGACATAAGTACCATCCTGTATTGAAAAAACTTTAATTTTTCAAATAAAAAATATTAGAAAGATTTATACCGATAAAACTTGATTATTCTTCATGAGCATGTTTCTCCGCGGGATTCTGACACTAGAAAAACCTAGATATCCATTATTAGTAGCGTTCATTCCTAGTTTTGTCCCGATTTCTCCAATTTTGATTCCTGGCATGGGCATATGAGTTTCTTCGTCGCGAAGTTGTACAATAAATGGATGAATTCCGTGACAAACGCCTTTAGTGTATAACTGAGCCACTACAACAGCATAATTTGCCGTATGGGCCACTGAAAATGTAAAAAATATTATAATAATTTGAACAGCAAAATATAAATTAAGATCTTACATCCTCCAGGCCACCATTTGTACGACGTAAGAGTAGGACTATCGAGAATAAATTCTTCTGTTTTTGGATCATATGTTGCTGTTGTTTCTAGTCCTCTAATAAATGTACCATGTCCTAATTCAGTCTGAGAAAAGAAAATATTTGATTATTCAATAAAAATTTGTGTTATTTTTATATTACTTGAGCATAAGTTCCAATAATTTCGCAGTTCCAAGCCCTGTTCATCCATTCTCCCATTTGTTCCGAATCTGCTTGACCCAAAAGAGTTGGAATAAACATAACATAGTGCAAAGTAAGAGGATTTCCATCTTTTAAAATTGCAGATCCGACTTGGCCTCCTAACAGTTCTCTATTGTGAAAATAATGGATGTTGAGAAATAATCTTATTAATAAAAAATGTATCTTGTATATTCAAATTATTTGTGAAAGATAGACCAGTTATTTAATTGTAATAATAAATATATGAATATGAATGAAGAGGCATATTAATCAGTTTTTTCTATAGAGTTAAGTGCTAATTTCTGTTTGGAGATAAAAATTGAACTTTGTACACAACTGATGCGTAATTTTGGTATAATTTTTGCAAGTCATTAGTAGCTGTTGATGTAGCATCATTATTAGTAAAAAATTCTATTATTTACCTTAAATTTTCTACTCCTGCTTTCCCTTCTCGTTGTAATTCTTGTACTTTTGAAAAAAGAAAACATGCCTTTCTCATAGCTTCTTCATATTTTTCTTTATGACTTAAATAACTGTTGGGAACTTGAGATTTTAGTTCCGGAATATTGAGGAAATATTGTTCTGCAATGCAAATTTCAATTGTAATGAATTAATTTATGTAAAATACAAAAACAAACCTCTTTCTCGCCTGGATTCAGTTTTCTCTATCCCTCCATCTAAAAGATAGGTCAATTCTTCTGTATTAAAAGTACATTTCCTTCGCTCCTTCACTAAATCTGGATTGACACGAGTTGAATCTTTCATTTTTGAGAGTAAAATGTGAAATGTTTGGCTTTGAAGAAGAATTAAAGCACTAATGTACTTACGGACATGAAACAAGTTTTATTGTAAATTTTATCACAACTGTTATCTCTTAGTTATTGATAATTTTTAAAACACTAATAGTTAGTTAGTTGTATCGAAGTGCGATTAATAAATAATTAGACAAAGAAGCTCACTCCAAATGAATTTTATTTATATTATAACCTATATTTATGTTGAAACTTAAATTCTTGTACAACAAAATATAGAAACTAATTTTAAGAGAGAGTTTCAAAGATGTTACAATTTATATCCCCTCTCTCAAAGAGCAAAGTTTTAACAACATTTTGTTGAAGAAAACATTACGAATAGAAAAAGTTCCACGCAATCAATCACTTCAAATAGTAACATGTATACTTCCTTGAATAATACATTGTAAATTATTTATATTACACTAGTTTATCTGATTAGTTTATTATTTATATATCTAGAATTTGGCAATGGCTATGATAAAATAAAACATTTCGAAATTTTAGATTATGAAACTCAAATACTGTTTTTTCTTTCAAATTTGACTTATTTTTCTCTATTTGTGTTTAATTTAATTAGTATTTTAAAGATAACATAACTATAATTACATTATTGTTTGGTTTTGAACTTTGGAAGTTTTCTATGTTATTTTGCATTGTCACTTTTCTATTAATCTTTATATTATCAGAAAATTAAATTCGTACTAAGATATTGTCATGTAGATTATGATAATAATTTATGATAAACATCATAAAAATATAGCAATTGTTGATTATTTCAAATTTATCTTCTACATATTTATTTATGTTGAGTAAATAGAGCAAAATTGCGTTAAAAAATGAGATTTAAAAATATTTTGAAGTGTGCCATGCTTCCTTTCAATTTTTTTCCGGAATAAAGCATAACATGTTGATGTGCACTGGTTTATCAGCTGTAGAGCTGTCATAGTTGTTTTTATCTCAAATTTTTATAATATATTGGTTTTTATTATTTATTAAAGTTTTTCATGCAATATTACTGAAAGTAATATACGTAAATTGTAGTGTATATTCATTATCTAATATACAAAGTACTTAACATTTTAGAAGCTTGAAAATGAGTAACATTGGAAGTAACGATACTAACCTTAATTCACCAATAAATACAGTAACCGACGATCATAGTACAATATCAAACAATCCAACTGACGATGTAGTATTTGAATCTTCCTCAAAGAACGTAGATGAGACAACATGCAGTGATAATTTGTCCACCAAAGTCAAACATTTACAAGAATGTTTGCATTCTGATATTCATAGCTGTGATTTTACTTGGAGTTTATTTCAAAGTGCTTTAAATTCATACAGATTTGATTCATGTTTGAGGCCATATCCACCCATGTTCCTCAAAAATGGTTACAAAGAACCTAGCAAAATGGTAAGTCAGCTTTTATATACGACCTCATCTTCATAATAAGTATAAATTTTCTAGAAACACCTATCATCATTAGTACCAGAAATGCATTTACTCAAAGAGACAATAGATGACGAAGGATTTCCAGAAAAAATGATAGAACTACTACACTGGGTTTTAGTTAGCCAAAGAGATCCGTATTTGAAATTAATACAGATCAATAATCAGCCTGATATTTCCGTTCTTTTGAATTACATATCAGAAAAACAACTCAGTATTACGCCAAATTATATTTATGAAATAGTTTATTCGACAAATCAAGAGGAGCAGTGGGCACAGAGAAAAAATAACAGAAGTGATTCTATTTACGCCTTTCATGGCAGTAGGCTTGATAATTTTTATTCTATATTAAAAGTTGGACTACAACAACACATGAGTGCAACCGTAAGTTTAAAATATTTTATATTAAAGAGATTTTGATTCTATTTCAAGCTGAGTAAGGTGCAGGAATTCAAGACGAAAATTTTTGTTCCTGTCAGTTTGATCTGCAGCTTTCGATGTAGAACTACGTCTCGGTACTTAAAAATGTCCCCTGTTGCGCGATAATGAAATGTTCATTACTTTTTTACTCATATTTCCGAAAAGAATTCATAATACCGGAATTTGCAGACTCGAAAAGTCTTGGTACCGGTATCTTGGGATTTGCGGGATTAATTCGCAAAATATAAATTAGAACAAACACTTTTTTCCTTATAATTTGTAAAGTTATAATAAAAAAGATAGAACAGAAAACTTAAAATAATCATAATTACTCATTATTAATACAATAACGCATTAAACCATTCCGTTCAGAAAGTTGTCTCCAAGATTTTACGAGTTTTTGTACAAAATGTCTCTGCTATGCAGAAAACTCGTTGTTAGTACAGTAGAACCTCGGTAAAGTCGAACTTAAAGGAGACGCGAAAAAAATAGTTATTATAAAGGTTTCAACTTATAAAGAGATTTGACTTAGAAAGGTTTTTGTAGGTACATTTTTGACTTGTAGAAGTTTAGATTATATTCTATAAGATCAGCAACATCTTTTTTTTTTTTACAGTTCTTTAAAGCTTCGAGCACTTTCAACTTTTCGAAAGTTTTCAATTTTCGTTTTACAGCTCTCATTCTTCAATTATCCTGTTTGTATACTGTTGCAGAAATTGATGTGTATGCCAGTAGAACCAAACTGATTCTGCTCATTACCTTTCGACATTTGAGAAATTATTTTTTTCGAGTTATAGAGGGAAATTTTGTACTGAAATACCTAGTAAGGAAATACTGATTATTTGGATTTATCAAGGGCTCAGATTTCGAGTAATGGAGGTATTGAGAATTGGAGGGAAGGGAACAAGAGTTGTTTTCGAGTTGTAGAGGTTTTTACATTATCGAGGTTCAACTTATCAAGGTTCTACTGTATATGCTATTCAGAAATTGCAACCAAGAAAGTTTTGGGGAAGTTTTTTCGGGAAAAAATTGTTCGGTATTTCGTGATTGCACATATGGCATATATGTACCAATTTATTAAAAAAATCTTCATGTTACAACCCTTAAATAGCGTAAAAACAAAAGCGAAAATCACACTTTGAAAGTTTATATCTCCTAAAATAATAATCTACATCTTTTGTTGCGGAATAATCTTAGCAAAATTTATTAAATATGTAATTGTGATGTCATGTTTTAGGAAACTTTGTTTGGTGCTGGAATATACCTTACTAGCGAATTAATGCTCAGTTTAACGTACTCTCCAAGTGGTACAGCGTGGCATAGGAGTATGTTTGGATCTGTATATAGTATAGTTGCCTTGTGCGAAATCATAAACGATACAGAAAAAGTTAAATGTCAAGGTAAACCATTAATCAACATATCAATGTATTTTAGCCGTTAAAATTTATATTTTTCCAGACGTTTCTCATAAAAACCGATGTGTGAACGCAGGAAGTATTGGCGGGACTGTTCCTGATAAATACTATGTTGTCCTTAATAGTGACTTAGTACGTGTTAGGTACCTATTAGTCTTCAAACAATCTGGAGAACCTAAACCTACCAAAGAAATAATTAAAAAACCGGGAGTGCTACTTTCTTGGATCCGCGATAATAAAATGATGATAATGTTAATGTTATATACATTACTTTTGTTGATGATTGGATTTTTTAATAGCCAGACTTGGCATAAATATCATAGAGCATTTATCAAAAAATATTTTAGAGATGACTTGTAATATACAGTCATACACTTTCTCCAAATTTCTAGCGAAATAAATAGTAAAAACCAAATTATGTATGCCGTATACATATCCGTATTAAGAGATTTCTTTAATGTTATTTGTCCAAATTTTATGCTTCAAATACATACGGGTATGTATATTTTATCCAAACAGATACCATATGTTCTTGAACTGTAACCAAATTCTATTCACTTCTTTATATTCAATTTAATTGTTGGCAGAGTTATAATTGAATAAATTACTGTTTTTTTTAATGCTGTTGCTCCTTTATTTTTAATTCATCAATAAAACTTTCTCTAATTCTGTATTTAACCAATCTATTTCATGAAATAGATTCGAATATATTAGCTATTGTATTTTATTAACAGTGTTTTGAGTTTGTTTCCTAAAAATCAGTTGTATTCATTTCAATTTGTATTTATTGTACTGTAAATTTACCACGACAGCTGATGTTTCCGAATTAGGGGAGTTAGGATAAATATAAACTTTACATATAGGCATAATAGCTTTCACACGATTTTCGAAGCTAATAACCTTGGATACAAAGTAAAGTTATTCACTTTTATGCATATTGTTGAAGAGAATATTGTCTGAGTGGCAGTAAAGTTTCATATTTTCAAACTGAGCATGACCTTAAATATTTAGATGATGAGATTGAAACATCAAGACTATTTGAACATTAAAAATTATCATCTGTGAAATGTAACGAGCAAACTTTCATTAAGTTACTTATATACTTTCTCATTGTCATCTTTATAGCTCATGCTTTTTGCCAACCTATTCTCTCTACGTTCCCAAACTTATTTTTCATCAACATAATTTCATCTTGTTTTTGAGGTAAACTAGATTGCGGGAATTTTTTGAATAAAGATTCTTCAGAAAGAAAAATAATAATAAACATTGTTCATAATTTTAATTGAGTATAATATGTAAAAAAAGAAGAAAAAACCAAAAAAATGACGTGAACATTGACTGTTCTTAAAGAAAAAAAATTTTCAATCATTTATTTGATTTGATAATTCTGCATTAATATGAAAAATAAAACAATATAATATTATAGAGAAATTTATTTCGTAATTAGAAAAAGGTACAAGAGTATAGAAGGGAATTGGAGAATATTTTAAAGTCGTGCTTCGCCTCCTGACAATGGTTGGCTTGGGAGAAAGAGACGAATCCTGCGGCAATTTTTCCTTGACGCCTACAGAAATCTCAGCAAAACAAAAGTGGTTCCAACAACTATAAAATGAGGAAAAATAAATTTAGAATTAGAATTATAGATAAATTTTTAGTTTGAATATAAATCATATTATATTTTTGAGATTATGATACCTACTACATCCGAACTGCTGCAGATAATCAGGCTGCTCAAAGTGTTGGAACTGATTTAGAAATCCAAGTTGTTCCATATGTCCAATCCTATTTGATAGCTGCTCCTAAAACTGCAGGTCATGATGATAGTAAGCCGAAAAGGGATTTTTACAATTAATCTTCCATCGACAGCACTGAAAGCTCCACGAATGTCGTCTCAATCCAAAGATGCCGTCAGATTCAACGGTGAATCCTCAAGATCCCTCCGATGGCTGCTCCTCGAACTGCGAGTCCCACGACATCGGTGTCGGATGCCATCAACTGCAAATAAATGCAAACATTAAATAAATCATCAAATTCATACTAAAACAAAAATTAAACAATAAAATAGGAAAATGAAAATTATTATAAATAATTTTACCCAAGTACAAGCTGAAAAAAAAAATTATTAAATAAAAACAACAAATAAACTTACGTCCTGCTGGTGTTGATGTTACTGATAATAATGACCTGAAAGAGAAGACTGAAAAGGAATTTGTTTTATTAGTCACATTCATTCAACATTCAAACGTTTCTTTTCTTCGCTTCTTTCTTGTGTTCTGTCTTCTGATTTGCTTCTTTCGCGCCTATTTAACGGACCTAACATCTAATGTCGATCGAAGAACTATCTACGCGAATTTTGGTTGCCTTCATGACCGAAATCGCGAGCGTTACTGCAAAATTGGTGGAGTGTATTTTATTGCCCTACGGAATCTACACTCCAGGAGTATTATTAAAGATTTATAACGAATTTTTATATTTTTAATAACGCTCTATTAATTATATTATGCGACTGTATTTTATTTAGCCAGAATAAAATTCAGGGTACCTAACACAAAATTTTTCAAGATATTACTTCAAAAAATTATATTTTACTTAGAATTAATTGTTTCATCAAATTATTTTAGATTTTTAAATGACACATACAACACTTTACTATCTATGAAATAGGGATTTATCGAAATCAATTTACTGTTATTAAAGGCAATCTTGAACTTTTTTCAATCATTTATTTGATTTAATACTTAATAAAAATAGTGTGAAGGATCCAATAATGATTAGAGTAGTTAGGATAAGGCCCTCAGGAATCCAATAAATGTTATTCATATTATATTTTTATATTTAGAAACGTTCGAAATAAAATGTGAACAAAATTTATTGGATTCCTGAGGGCCTTACCCTAACTACTCTGATTTAATACTTTTGCGTCAATTCAAGCTTTTGCGTCATTTCTAAGATTAATAACAAAAATAAAAAAATATAACATTTAGGAGAAGTTTATTTGATAATTAGAAAAAAGTACAACAGGTAGAGAAGGGAATTTGAGAATATTTTTGAGTCGCGCTTCGCCTCCAGGCAATTGCTGGCTTGGAGAAAAGAGAAGAATTCTGCGGAAAGGGGCCATTCATAAATTACGTCACATGTTAGGGAGGAGAGACGGGGTCGACGAAATTTCACATTGTGTGACAAGGGGTGGAAGGAATCCTGAATTTCGTGATGTCACATTTTGAAAATCTGCAACAACTGTAACAAAAAGAAGTAATACATTAGAATTAACAATAAATATTAATTTGAATTATTAAGCATAATAAATTATACTTACTTAAACTCTGCAAGCTGCAGGCTGATCCAATCAAATTTTTTGGATCATCTTGAGCTCCTCTTACCATGGCTGCCTCTGAAGTTGCAGGTATCACGCTGTAGGAGCTCTGCTACTGCTGTGTTGATCATGATCCTCTGCAGCTGCAAATGTGTTCTTCAGCTGCTGGGCGAACTGTAATACATTCAGAAAAGATTAGAAATTTGTAATATTGCAATTTTTTTAGTTATTATTACGTCCTAATGTTGTGGTCATGGCAATGACCTGAAAAAGAAACCTGAAAGGAAAGTTTTTTTAGTTCCAGCGGAGGCTGCTCCCACGGTGGTTGCTCCAACGATGATAGCTCAGCTGATGCTTGATGATTTTTGGACTGCTGCTCATCGTTCTTTGCAACTAGTGCGATCCTCCAACTACTGCTCCAGGTCCTGAGATTAATAAAAACACACAAATATTAGTACAATTATAATTTAAATATCAGGAAATAATTTAATACTAATTTAAAAAAATAAAACAAAGTTTTTACCTCAGCTACGACCTGTGAACAGACAAAAAAAAAACAAATAGATTAGATACCTGAAAAAGAAGAAGTTTTTAGTTAACTTACGTCCTGAAGATGATGTTGATGAGCTGAAAAAAAGGGCTGAAAGGGAATTTTTTGATTAGTCACAATCATTCAACATACATTCATCATTCAAACGCTTCTTTTTTCTTTCTTCGCTTCTTTCTTGAGTTCTTTCTTCTTGTTGGCTTCTTTCTAACCCCGTTGCCCCTAACTCTATAAGCCTACCCGATATTGCCGAGTTAGTTACGCGAATTTGGTTGCATTTTGTCTAAATAACGAACGTTACTTTGAAGATTGAGAGGCATATTATATCGCCGACCTATTGATTCTAACCCCAGGAGTCTTTCTGCATATCCCCCTCTTAGCAAATAACGAGCTGCGTCTAGCCGGGCAGCCGAATGGTCGCTTACAAACACGGGCATAATCGTTCCCGCCGCAACGTCTCGTGATGATGAGCCACTGGCTCGTTCTTTGGAAACGAGCTATGCACTCCCGACAAGACCGTCCAGGCACTTAAAAGGCCTAGCTTGTGCACCGATTCCTCGTTGAACCCTTAACGGAAGGGCTTTGCCTCGCCTAAGCGGGAGGACTTTGCAAAAAAAAAAATACTTGATAGCAAAACGAACAAGTGCACGTGCACCAGAAGGGTGCACGCAAAAAAAAAAACTAATCGCGATATCCCAATTTACATTTACGGTAAACCGAGCTAAATTCACCCATAATATGCCCCCAAACCCCCAAAGTAACGTGAAACACGAGCTAAATCAAAAAACGATGTTGTTTCAACGCGATAACCGAACGCAAAAATTGCTCAATTCTACGGACTAAATTTGGAAACATTTATCAGAAGTGTCGCCGTACAAATTTATCTCTACGTTAACCACGAGTTATTTAGCCCTATTACACCCCAATTAACCCCGAAATAACGGAAAAAGTACAACAAATTACTTTAAAACCAAACAAAGCGAAAAGCGTCTGTCAACAAACACGAAAACGAAAAAAAGAAGATCAAATCATATTGTACGGAGTAAGACATACACATACGTCCAGTAATGTATTAAAAATTAATTTAAATTGTTATAAATTAATATAATGGATATTGGAGCAAAATGTTTATTCAACAAACATGCTTGTACAAAGCAGGATTTGTAATTTAGAGTAATTTAGAGTGATTTAAGCGTATCTAAATTTTAATTAATTTTCAATTCACGCATGCGCACTTTAAACCCAGTCGTTAATTCTATGTTGTAAATGCAAGCAGTGAATCTCAAACATTTCTTTAATAAAACCAAATGACCCTCAAAATGTTGTTCTATAATTTGACAGCTAGCATGAAATAAAGACTGGATTTCAGCCTATTTGATGCATTTTGTATTGTTTACCGCAATAAAGTTTAATTTACCATGAATACGTATTCAAAATATGACGACCTTCTTTCATTCCGGTAGAGCTTGGGGATGAAGATTTGATTCTTGTATAAAATAAATTGTGAAAGAATTGTTTATCAGAACTTTGTGGTTATGTGGAACATTATTATAAACATTGACGGAGTTATAACTGAAAGATATACGGTGAGTGATAGTGTGGATACTGAAATTATTTCTTAATAATCTGTTATGCATTTTAGATCTGTGCACAATTTTAGCAGCAATATAAGGCGGAACATGGGTTAGACAAGCGAAATGATGAACTTCGAAGTTCTTTCATATCTGGAGCAGATAATATGAAGCGAACACAGCTATTTTACTTTCTGTATTCTTTGTCTATCTCGCATAGTTAGGCAGGGCCCGTAGATCACATCACAATAATTGAATACAGAAAGTACATACGAATCTGCAAGTATTTTACGGTATTTCTTAGATTAGATAGTACAAAACGATTTATATTCAGATTTTTTTTAGTGCAAGGTACGATTTTTCAATCAACAAAGTCTTATATTCTCTGAAACGCAATTCTGCATCGATTAACAACCCCAAATTTTTCACATCAGATACTATATTTATTCTAGTATTATTTATTTGACATGAAGCAAGTCATTTCCAAGCAAATATGACCTGTTGTGTGCCTGGCCCAAGAGAAGGGCAGCTGATTTTTCTTCATTGATAATAAGGCAGTGAGTTTTTGCATAATAAGCCAAGCTTTGCAAATCTTCACATATACGCGCGACAGCTTCTTCAGAATTGTGAGCATCAAAGGGTAAGTATAACTGGGTGTCATCAGCATACACATGAAAATCTACATATTTAACAATTTTGCAGATGTCAAACGTATAGATAGAATAGAGGTCCATATATTGAGCCTTGGGCTATACCTTGAGTTATTACCGAAAGATCATAGTATCCATTATTAATTTTAACACACTGGCGTCTGTTAAAGAAGTAGCTCCTTGCTAGTTGTAGACTGTTTTCAGCGAAACCTAGATGTTTTAATTTGGCAAGTAAGAGATTATGGTTCAGAGAGTCAAATGCTTTGCAAAAATCAAGAAGCACAAGCAGAACCATTCTCTTGCCATATATTTATATAGAATTTTTCAACAGAGAAGCGGCACCTAACTCTACATATGAGAAGCGTAGCACCGCAGCTACTGGAGGAGATGATTCCTCTTCTAAATCACTCAAAAGTTCTCTAAATCTTGTTGGCGATGCTGGCAAACAAAGGAGCAGTTCTTCGACAAATTGTTCAAGGTTCCGCTGATCAAGCTAATACAGCTAACAATAACCAATATGCAGCTGCTTTTGTAGCAAAAAATACTCTGGTTCAAGCTGCTGCACAGGCAGCTCTTGCAGGAAAACAAATCATTCTGCAAGGAATTGAACTACAATTTAGAGTAAAGTTGCACTCGACGGAGAAAATCAGCAATTAATCAAAGGTCAAAGCCCAACATCAGGTATGTAAACTAGAATCCTTCAATAAAATAATAATAATGATTCTCAACGTTCTCAGGTGAACGTTATACAAGGAGCTCTGAACGCAGCGCTAGTAATAGTAGATCACACGAATTAAGCCGCTTTAGAAGCAGCTGGAGAGCTTGCAGCTCAACGAACAATGGTCGGTTCAGCTCAACAAAGATTGAGCCAACTTGTTGAACGCTAAAAGGTGTTAGAATCGATTTTGAAGGTACTCAGTAAGCTGCCCAACAGGCTCAACAATCTGCACTGCTGCTGCTCCAAATCCTCCACCGCCTATTCCTGCCACGACAGCGCCAGCCGCTAAGTCCTCAGGGAGCAAAGCTGAATACGCCAGTGAAAATTTAAATAATGATTACTATTATTATTAAAGATGTATTGCGAATTTTTATATTTTTAATAACGCTCTATTAATTATATTATGCGACTGTATTTTATTTAGCCAGAATGAAATTCAGGGTACCTAACAAAATTTTTGAAGATATTACTTCAAAAAATTATATTTTACTTGAAATTAATTGTTTCATCAAATTATTTTAGATTTTTAAATGACACATACAACACTTTACTATCTATAAAATAGGGATTTATCGAAATCAAATTTACTGTTATTAAAGGCAATCTTGAACTTTTTTCAATCATTTATTTGATTTAATACTTAATAAAAATAGTGTGAAGGATCCAATAATGTAGTTAGTTAGTAGTTAGGATAAGGCCCTCAGGAATCCAATAAATGTTATTCATATTATATTTTTATATTTCGAAACGTTCGAAATATAATATAAACAAAATTTATTGGATTCCTGAGGGCCTTACCCTATAACTACTCTGATTTAATACTTTTGCATCAATTCAAGCTTTTGCGCCATTTCTAAGACTAATAACAAAAATAAAACAATATAACATTTAGGAGAAGTTTATTTGATAATTAGAAAAAAGTACAATAGGTAGAGAAGGGAATTTGAGAATATTTTTGAGTCGCGCTTCGCCTCCAGGCAATTGCTGGCTTGGAGAAAAGAGAAGAATTCTGCGGAAAGGGGCCATTCATAAATTACGTCACATGTTAGGGAGGAGAGACGGGGTCGACGAAATTTCACATTGTGTGACAAGGGGTGGAAGGAATCCTGAATTTCGTGATGTCACATTTTGAAAATCTGCAACAACTGTAACAAAAAGAAGCAATACATTAGAATCAACAATAAATATTAATTTGAATTATTAAGCATAATAAATTATACTTACTTAAACTCTGCAAGCTGCAGGCTGATCCAATCAAATTTTTTGGATCATCTTGAGCTCCTCTTACCATGGCTGCCTCTGAAGTTGCAGGTATCACGCTGTAGGAGCTCTGCTACTGCTGTGTTGATCATGATCCTCTGCAGCTGCAAATGTGTTCTTCAGCTGCTGGGCGAACTGTAATACATTCAGAAAAGATTAGAAATTTGTAATATTGCAATTTTTATAGTTATTATTACGTCCTAATGTTGTGGTCATGGCAATGACCTGAAAAAGAAACCTGAAAGGAAAGTTTTTTCAGTTCCAGCGGAGGCTGCTCCCACGGTGGTTGCTCCAACGATGATAGCTCAGCTGATGCTTGATGATTTTTGGACTGCTGCTCATCGTTCTTTGCTACTAGTGGGATCCTCCAACTGCTGCTCCAGGTCCTGAGATTAATAAAAACACACAAATATTAGTACAATCATAATTTAAATATCAGGAAATAATTTAATACTAATTTAAAAAAATAAAAGAAGTTTTTACCTCAGCTACGACCTGTGAACAGACAAAAAAAAAACAAATAGATTAGATACCTGAAAAAGAAGAAGTTTTTAGTTAACTTACGTCCTGAAGATGATGTTGATGAGCTGAAAAAAAGGGCTGAAAGGGAATTTTTTGATTAGTCACAATCATTCAACATACATTCATCATTCAAACGCTTCTTTTTTCTTTCTTCGCTTCTTTCTTGAGTTCTTTCTTCTTGTTGGCTTCTTTCTAACCCCGTTGCCCCTAACCCTATAAGCCTACCCGATATTGCCGAGTTAGTTACGCGAATTTGGTTGCATTTTGTCTAAATAACGAACGTTACTTTGAAGATTGAGAGGCATATTATATCGCCGACCTATTGATTCTAACCCCAGGAGTCTTTCTGCATATCCCCCTCTTAGCAAATAACGAGCTGCGTCTAGCCGGGCAGCCGAATGGTCGCTTACATAACACGGGCATAATCATCCCCTCCGCAACGTCTCCTGATGATGAGCCACTGGCTCGTTCTTTGGAAACGAGTTATGCACTCCCGACAAGACCGTCCAGGCACTTAAAAGGCCTAGCTTGTGCACCGATCCCTCGTTGAACCCTTAACGGAAGGGCTTTGCCTCGCCTAAGTGGGAGGACTTTGCAAAAAAAAAAACACTTGATAGCGAAACGAACAAGTGCACCAGAAGGGTGCACGCAAAAAAAACTGATCGCGATATCCCAATTTACATTTACGTTAAACCGAGCTAGTTTCACCATTTATATGCCCCCAAACCCTCAAAGTAACATAAAACACGAGCTATACAAAAATGATGTTGATTTAACGCGATACCGTGAGCGTTACTGCAAAATTGGTGGAGTATTTTTTATTGCCCTACGGAATCTACACCCCAGGAGTCTTTCTGCATATCCCCCTCTTAGCAAATAACGAGCTGTGTCTAGCCGGACAGCCGAATGGTCGCTTACATAACACGGGCATAATCGTCCCCTCCGCAACTTCTCCTGATGACGAGCCACAGGCTCGTTCTTTGGAAACGAGTTATGCACTCCCGACAAGACCGTCCAGGCACTTAAAAGGCCTAGCTTGTGCACCGTTCCCTCGATGAACCCTCGCGGAAGGGCTTTGCCTCGCCTAAGCGGGAGGACTTTACAAACAAACATTTGAAATTATCAAAACGAACAACTGCACCGGGGGGTACAGATAAATTTACTACTCGCGATTCCCAAATTAAATCAAACTAATCTCTACGTTAACCACGAGCTATTTATCCCTAATACACCCCAATCAACCCTGAAGTAACGCAAAAAATACAACAAACGACACTAAAACCGCGCGAGCAAAACGAAAAGATGTTAATTGTTTTACGTGTTCGCGTGACAACAATCAATAAACAAAAAAACAAAAAGTAGCTAGAATTAAATCATACGAAGTAAGAAATACACCGTACGTCCACTAATATATTAAAAATTAAATTAAATTGTTATAAATTAATATAACAAATATTAGAGGAAAATGTCAATTTCAATTTACAATAATAAATTGATTTATTTAAATTAACTCCTTTAGTACGAAATTTCACCGCCAGTTAAGGAATCGCTTATGTTTACAACTTCCTCCATGATTCAATGCTGTCCAATGTCCAATGCAATTCATGTTTACCGATGTTTCGTGTGATTCACAGACCATCTATATGGTGTGATTGTCGCCTTGCTAAACTGAAAAGTGTGTCAATGATCAAAAATGAAGTTAATTTTAAGTGGTATATTCATCCATTTAATATTCATGGGTGCAATTTTCGATGTTTATTTTAAAAGCCCGATATTAACTGGCTTACAATCCCAAAAAAATGAGAGAACACCACCGGCAAAGAGGTTAATTTTAATTGTAGCGGATGGTTTACGAGCTGAGTCTCTATTTGGAAGGGATTATTCGGATTTTAATTACATGTTAGATGTTTCTCCTTACTTGAGGTATTAAATTTTATATTTTATATATAGTTTCGTAAATTTTGTTACGTTTCAGTCAAAAAATTGTGTCATCTCGAACTGCTTGGGGCATATCTCATACACGTGTTCCTACGGAGTCTCGTCCAGGACATGTAGCAATAACAGCAGGAATTTATGAAGATCCTAGTGCAATTGCAAAAGGCTGGAAGGAAAATCCTGTTGAATTCGACTCTGTTTTCAATGAGAGCTTGTATACTTGGGCATGGGGTAGTCCAGATATTGTCCCGATGTTTAAAAAATGTAATTTTGATTATCATGTTAGGGGATATAGACTTATTTAATTCTGTTAATTATTTTAGCTCCAAATGTTGAAGGATATTCTTATAGTTCTGAAGAGGAAGACTTTTCTGGGAAGATTGCCACGCAATTATTGGATGATTGGGTCTTCGACCATTTCTTTGAATTTTTAACTAAAAATCACTCTGATACTGAACTGAAAAAGCTGAAATCAGGAGAAATTATCTTCTTTTTACATTTGCTTGGATTGGATACTGCTGGGCATACTCATAAACCTGGTTCAGAGTAAGTATATTATTTTAGAGGCAAAACGCATCAAATGTTACATTATTATTTCTAAATTTAGGAAACATGCTAGTAATATTGAAGCTGTAGATAATGGAATTATTCGTATAGAGAAGGCTGTTTATGAATTTTATCACGATAATGATACGGTTTTCATTTTTACTGCCGATCACGGCATGACTGATTGGGGGTCTCATGGAGCAGGGAGTGCACATGAAACTGAAACTCCCTTTATTGCTTGGGGCGCAGGAATCAAATCTAGTAAAAAATCTTTCAATATTACTCAAGCCGATATTGCTCCTTTGATCTCTACTCTTATTGGAATCCCTATTCCTGTGAACTCAATTGTAAGTTTTTCATGATGAAAAGCTATAAACTAAGTGAAACATTTAGTTTTATATAATTATTATTTTGTAAGAATTTTAATTTATTTGCATTTCTGTAGGGTGTACTTCCTACAAGTATTTTAGACATGAATGAGGAAGAGATAGCACATGCTTTATATTTGAATGCTAAACAAATATATGCTCAATTTGAGCAAAAACGGCGCCGTACTGAGAGCACTTCAATTTGGCTTTTGTATAAGCCGTACCCGCATTTATTCAAACAGGAATTTGAAAATATCATCTCAGTCATTGAGTCGTCCTTTAAAGATAAGGACTACAAATATGTGGTATTAATTTTTATCCCTTTTTTTGAAACAATAGATTCTTTAATAATTGAGTATTTTAGATAAAATCGTGTGAAGGTTTGATTAGAGCATCTATTGAAGGCTTGGATTATTACCAAAATTATTATCAGCGACTTCTTTTAATTTGTATTTCGATGGCCTATTTGGGATGGATTGGAATACTTCTCATCCATCTCACTGAACCGTTAGATGATATTTTTGTTCCAGAAGAAGCAGCTGGAAAGATTAGTAATTTTATCAGACGAGCAGAGCTTTATATAATTCTCCATGTAGTTTTCTTTTTTGCAATTATTCTGACTTGGATTCTTTTATACGGTAAGTTGAATAAGTAAATGGTGTGAATATAATATTTATTGTAACTGTTTCTCGTAGTGCAATCGTTGCCCTTTATGTATTACATTTATTGTACTCTTCCTATTTATATTTGGTGGCATATTTTTGAAAAAACTGACGAATGGTTCCCCAGAATTCAAGATATTTGTGAATCGTATGAGAAAATGTACAAAATATTTGGAGGAACTATTTTGTACTTGCTTGGCGTTGAAACTCTAGTAAGTTACAATAGAAAAATATTTTTTTTGGATTCTAATTATGGAAATTTTAGGTTTTATCGTTTTTTTACCGAGAGTCTCTTAGCCTGTCACTTTTCATAATAGCTCTTAGGCCGTATTATTGGCGTGAAATCCATTTGTATCTAAAAATCGCTTGGAGTTTAACATGTGTTGCTCTTGCTATCTTCCCATTTATGCCAGTAATTGGAAGTAATTTCAATATTTTTTTAATGTAAGTACAAAATGTGCTATTTCATGCTGGCTTTATATTAAGTATTATTTTTTTGTAGTGCAATCACCGCAGTCTTATGGATTTTAGCTTTGTTCAGTTCTCTCATCTTGAACCATTTCACACGTTTTAGAAACGAATTCTTCATTGATCGAAACCATATTATTATGGCTGTTATACAGAGCTTGTTCTTGGCAGTTGCTGTTTTCAATCTATATTCCATCGATGCAAGCATGAGTAATAAGCAAGGCCTGACTTGGTATAATCAATGGTGCTCCTGGATTTTATCAGGTAATACAATCAGTAGAGATAATAATGTTAAAAAAAAAAATGTTTACGTGTTCGATTGACTATATGACCCATTAATTTGATTAACGAGATATTTCTAAGAGTCTTTTTTTACTTTTGGCGTGAAATTACATCGTTTTTGGGTTTTGTCAATATAGGGGATTGAGAAGTGCAACGAAAATCTGTCACACTGAAAGGTTATATAAACTAAAAAAAAAATCGTACAACAATAAAGCAAACGCTGATAGAAAGCTTACATAGGCTAATGTATTATAAAACCAGTTTCAGTTCTTTTGTCAACCCACGGTAATTTAAAAACTAATAATTAGGCAAAATTTCACACTTTGAAAACTTATATCTTCTAGAATGATTAACCAACCGCTGATAAGAAGCTTATGTAGACCCATTTATTATAACATCAGTTCCTATTCTTGATCTTCCAACCCTTGAATACCGTAGTAAAAAAATCAAGAATCAGGCAAAATTTCTTACTTTGAAAGCTTTTATCTCCTAAAATAATAATTGTACCATAATGAACCAAAAATTGATGAAAACTTATGTATTATAAAACCAGTTTCAACATTTCATCTTTCAGCTCTTGAATAAGGTAACATGAAAACAAAAAAAAATAATAATGCTCTTCGGTTGCGACACAAACGTAAATCTTGCAATTTTTCACCTTTAAATGTCCATGGACTTGAGCGACTTCGTTTCCTGTAACGCTTTCAAATTAATTTTCTTCTTCATTTTAATTCTGAAGTCAGTCATTATTTGAAATCATTTTTACTGTAAATATGATAATTTTAAGAGAAATGTCAATTATAAAAGTATACATTTTTTTGCGACATTGTATCAAACACATGTAACTAATAGTTATTAATTTTAGGAATATCTCTAATTGTTTCAATTTGTGGCCCAAACATGATATTTGTACGTTTAAGTAACATAGCAATGGGATTGTTGGTTCCGTTTATTTTATTATCAGTCAGTTATGAACCTTTGTTTTTGTTGGTCTTGTTTGCAAATTTGTTGATGTGGCTTCGAATGGAACATGAAATGTATGGCACTCTTTGCAAACATGTAAGTTGATTATTTAATGATATAGATTTTGTGTTTTATTTTTATAATGTTCTAGCTATCGGCAATTCCATTCACCAATATAAAACGTAGATTTTCTGCTAGAAACAGATCTGTGGTACAGACATCCGATTTTCGCCGTGGATTCTTCATTGTATCCTTTTAGTTTATAAAATTTTAATTAATTTTTAGTCTTGATATATCACAACGTAATTTGAGCAAGGGATTTTCCTAATATATCTTATTTATCATAAATATAATGTATGAGTTTCATACAAATTTGTATAAATCTCCTTAACAGTATTTGCAGGTGGTGTACGCAGTTTTGGCATTTTTCGGACTGGGTAACATGGCAAGTATCAACTCTTTTGACCCAATGTGGACTCGTAACTTCATAACTATCTTCAGTCCCTTCATTATGACTAGCTTGATTCTATTTAAAACCCTCGTTCCATACTTAATTGTAAGTTGTGTGTTTCGGGCAGTAACTACGATTCTTCAAGCACCTGTTAAGAAAATGTTTTTCATTGTCCTCATGTTTTGTGATATCATGGGTCTCCATTTCCTCTTCCTGGTTAGAAACACTGGGTCTTGGTTAGAAATCGGCAGCTCTATTTCTCACTACATTATTGTACAAACTATGGCTTTATTCCTGTTGTTGTTGTATGTTTTAGCCATACCTTTGACTAATAGTGATATTTTAGGGCTCAAAAAGAATATTCCTATATATTCTTATAAAGTGCATAGGCGCTAGAGTATTACCAAAGATAATTCGAACAAATAATTTTGTTATTATCAAACGAATATGTTTTTGACATATTTTGATGTGTTCATGAAAGACTGATCATTTTTTATTTATAATTATTTCAGAATGAAAGTTTTTTTTGTAGTTTAATTTGTTAGTTTTGTAGAAAAATGTAGACTATTAGTCATAAAAAAATCACTTGATCATTCCTTGCTAGTCAAGAACTTTTTGCTGTTGATGTGATTGCTAATAACAGTTTAGATCGTAGAAAAATACAAGTTAAATTTCGGAACAATTTTTTTTTTTTTGAATTTTCATTAGCAGGAATTGTGCAATTCCAAAACATCAATCAGATTCTAGTTTGTGATACATTATTCAATTAAGAGGATCAAAGATATACATATCAGTACTTATTTTTGTTTTAGTTTTCTATTATTTACTGATAAGGTCCTTTTAATTAAACTAGTGCCTTAAAAGTATCTATAATAAATGATATTGATGTTATCTTTGTAATGCAGCAAATATAATTTATATTTAAAAATATGAACCTTTTTTTGTACATTCAATTGCCAGTTTCAATACCTATGCTACCTTAAATACATTCAGAAGCAATAATGAATAAACGAAGTGGCTTGATATACAAAATCATTCGAATTATTTTTGTGGTGACATTATTTCTTTCCATGAACTAATGATACTTTACCATTAAATTATTACGAAACTGTATCTAGTGAAGATATCAATTTCAAAAATTTACATGATGTTATAGTCAATGTAGGCAATTAAGCATTATTTAAAATGTCCAGTCAATGTAATACAAAATAGAGGATAAAAAAGAAAATTCAGCCAAAATCACTTCATGATTCGGATAAATTTTCTTCAGCATTATACTAATAAAAATATTTTATTACACTGACCTGGAGTTATGAATAATAGCCAATTTATCATTTTTCCTTTCGTTTCATGAGCATGCAAGTATTTTAAAATGGTTCTGTGTTTTTTGTGATTTCAATGTTTTCCCTGGTTTTTCCTCTAAATATTGTGTTAATTTGGTGTAAAAATATCAAGTCAATTGAATTTCTGGAATTATTTCGTACTACGGACTTCATTTAAAAAGACGATTTATTATAATTTTTCTTTTGTACGATAACTTAAAGTCGAGTTGACCAATATATTTTTTTTGCTATGTAAACTTAACACGATAAACAGTCCAGTATAGTATCGTTATAGGGATTTCCAGCTAAGCGCTACGCAGTCTGGTGGCAATTTTAGAAGCTGAATAAGAGATATTCGTAAAACGTCAGTTACATTCTTTTATATCTTTTAACTGAATTTACTAGGAATTTGAGCTTTATTACTTGAATATTTGATTAAATTAATTATGTCAACTATATATTGTTGTGTTCCTGGCTGTAGTTCTTGAAAAAATCGGGATTCAAGCCTAAGTTTTTTCTTATTTCCTAAACAGAAGAGTAAAGAGTGAGTCCTTTTATGAAAGTATTTCTTCAATTTTATGTGGCGGTGACTGCAACGCAGAAGTTTGCAAACATAAACCATGCAATATTTAAATCTGGGTTGTCACGTAAAGTGCCGCGAATAATAAATGTGCCCGGCATTAAAAACTTCTTCTCCTTGGTAAACTACTCTGGAATTTTAATTTTAATATACCGGAAATATTCTATCAAGGAAAATTTCAGATCCGCCGTCATTCCGCTATTATTCATTTAATTATTAATCTGAAACATATATGTATTATAAAAGTGAAGAATCAAATTCAGAACAATCAAAATCTGTAACATTATAATTTTTATTGATGTACAACTCTTAAATACAGCAAATTCTTCGTAAATCACTTTATTTCCACTTGTACACAATGTAATAACCTCGCGCAATATCTCTTCTCGAGCTTCGAATTTTACTCACAGTGGCGCTGATAGCATAACTTTAAATACCTATTGATTTATATTATTTATTCAATATGTAGTAGTATGCTTAAGCATTTCCTGGATAAGGCTTCGTTTTTCAGGGAGTTCTCCGTTTTATTTTATAATATTCCTGATGAAGACAGGTTTTTTGATTAAAAACATGAGGATGACATATATACCCTAGATGAATCGTCCTATTTTGAAGTAAGTAGGACAGAAAGAGAAGTATAAGGATAGAGATATATTTGCTTGTCTAGTTCAAATATTTGTCACAAGATGTCTGATGTTAAGTGCTAAATTGTTATTGAATCTTTAATAATGAAGGCTCATTCACAGTCACGAAATCTTCGACTTGAAACAACAATTCCAATCTTGTGCAAGTGATTGACCAATAGAAACGCGCGTGCAACGAATCTGTTTCAAACGAAAAGTATGCATACTCCAAACTTTTCAATCTTGTGCAGAGCGGCTGTCGCTGATTGCACCAATCAGAACGCAAAGAAATATAAATTGACAGATGGATAACCTATTTCTATAAATTTGCGAATATTTATAGTGAATATGAGAAATATAAAGTTTTTTGATAGTTACAAATTTCTATAATTACTTCCAGAATGGAGGAAAAATAAAATTTTTAAATATTTTTGGTTCACAGAAGACAAATATTAAACTCCAATATTCTCTGATTTGGATATAGATAAATAAAATATGTGCGACAATTTCATCAAAAGTAGAATTATCATCTCTTTTTTCTTATTATATTTACCCTAACTGTAAGCTAGAATATTTTTCGAAGAACATATTCTTCATTAAATGATTTGTAAAATTCCTAATTATACATCAAGTCGCAAAACTTTGTGGAATTTAGAAAATCCAAATAATACCATTATTCTGATTTATCTAAATGATTCCACCTTAAATAAATAAAAATTTGTAATAGCGCAATAGATGGCAGCATCGGCAAAATCGCGTTGATTGCTTTTGTAATTTCGGAAGTGTGAACGCTATGATTGAATTTCTTGCACAGGGGCATTGCACAAGATTGAATTTGTAGTTTCAAGTCGCAGATTTCGTGACTGTGAATGAGCCTTAAGATGGAATAATTCTTGAAGCAGTACATAATTTAATTTGCAACAGCTATCATGACTTGGAAGCAATTAAAAATAATATATATATACGGAAAAAGTCCCATAAATTTTGAGACAGCAAAATATATCTCTGCCCTGCCGGCTTCACAGCAAATAGCTGCTTGCTTCGTCTAAACGGAGAATATGTAGTCCTTGTAAATGTAAATATATGGTATGATTTAGGAATATAATAAAACACTAGTGGTCGCCCAGCGGTCGAAATTCGACCGTGATTCAACATATTGCTAAGTTTGAACGTTATTGAATTTAACCTCCGATCCTCGAGGAAGGAAAGAAATCATTAAACTTTTTCTTCAGGCATTCTCCCATTCGGTGCAAATTTCTCGATGGTATAATCCAGTGTGAAATAATACCGTATTCAACGGTGAATCGAGATGGATCATCCTGTATGTAATTTTGGATCTCTGTACTCCTCGTCCATATAAAGTTCAAGTATGCCAAATCTCACCTTTCTCTTCACGTATAATTAAAATAGGACACTCTGTATATAATTTCAGCTTTCTGCGCTCCTCCTTATAAACTTCAAGTATACCAAATCTCACATTTCTTCGTGTGCGCAATATACTCAAAAAGTATTAATGTCGCACAGTGATCGGAATTCTACGGTGATTCATTATATTGCTAAGTTTGAACGTTATTGAATTTAACCTTCCATTTTCGAGGGTTTCAGGTATTATTAACTTGGAATTCGTCGCTCTACCCGAGTCTGGAATAAAGAATAGTTGTTCTCATTCAACTTTTACTTCAGACATTTTTTTATTCGGTGCATATTTCTCGATATATTCCAGAGAAAAAAGCGGTAAATTGAGACGAGATATCTGTATATAATTTAAGCTTTCTGCACTCTTTTTCTTAAATGAGCTTCAAGGATGTCAAATCTTACATTGCTTCGTGCGCGCGATATAAAGTTTTCTCTTCACGTAAAATTTAAATGGAACATTATGCATATAATTTAAGCTTTTTGCATTTCTTCTCTATATAAACTTCAAGTAAGCCCAATCTCACATCTCTCCGTGCGCGTAATATGCTTAAAAAGGAGTATAAAGTTTTCTCTTTACGTATCAATATATAATCAAAATGGGACACCTGTATATGATTTTTACTTTCTGCACTCCTTCTTCATATAAACTTTAGGGGTGCCAAATCTCACATTTCGTCGTGCATGCAATATAATTAACTTTTTTACAAGTTTAAATTTTAGGCGGTAGTTTTGAAGGAGTAAAAAAGTTAGGTTAAACTCGCGTCGCATCCGATATAATTTTATTTATTTCAATTGATAAATAATTAAATATAGATCAGATAAATACATTTTTCTTCTGTGAGCGAGATTCAAACATATTCATTTCTTTTTAAATAAGTAAAATTACTTCAAACTGCGTCTTTTGACATATCAGTTTCATAGGCGTAGATATGAATCAATTTCAATTGTAACTTTAAATTCTTTCTCAAAAAAAAAATTATCTCTTGGTATTGTAGAGATTATTTTCCGATGTTAGTTTCTAAATATATTTGTACCAAAATTTAGGTCATATCTTATAGTAAATGTTGTTTATTTTTATATTTTATTCGCTGTTTATGGTTTCGCGGGAATCAGCTGAGCGCCAGCTGAGATACCTTCAAACGACCAATGAAATAACAGATATCTTCACTACACCGCTTAGCCCCAAATCATTACATTAGTCTTTTAGCGGTGTTTGTGATGTGTATATCGTGAATTCTTATTGAATTGAACTAATAATTCTCGTTACTTTTCAATGAAATTGTGATTTTTATTTGTGCGAATTGATGGAGTTGCTGATAAACTATTTAAAAATATTATAGTAAGTGATAAAGTCTATTTTTTTTGCCTGAATTTTAGTAGTTTTGAGAAGTGGAAGTGCCAGTTGTGATCTCCCTCATTTATTGAGTTTATCAGTATTAATTATTAATTTTTAAGTGTGAATATATTTAAACAACCTAGTGTGATGTATATTTAAAATTTGGTTGGAATTTGAGGGGAATTAAGCGAAATAATGTACGCACAACCTTTTCTGTTTACCCGCCACTTTTTCCCTCGCTTCGAATAGCAAAATATAATTATTTATGGTCCTATTGCAATCAAATTAATCTCAAATCAATGTTTAAGCATTAATATATAATTCTACAAAGTATCCGGGATTTCTGTTGCAGATTTTCTGGAAATAAAGCCGCCTAAAAATATTTTAGCGCGGTATAACCTTACTTGGGAGGTCTGTATTTGGCGGACTTATATTAACATAAATACTAAATTCTATTTATTTTTACTTTACAAACGGATTAATTAATATCTTTATAACACGTTACTGTATTCAGAAAGTTATTGTCAATAGGGTTAATTCTCTACAATTCAATAAATTCTATCGCGCCACGCAGACATTATTAGTAGTGAGGTGGTTGCACTTTAGGATTACATTTAAAATAATTTAAAGTTACTGAAATTTTAAATATTTGTACTGTTATTTTTGGTAGACTTAAGGGTTATTATTTGAAGATTCAGTATAATTATTTCTGGTAAATACCAGTGATAAATTTCGTAGAAATTATCCAAAAGCTTAGGGCGGCAAATTCAGTAATCTGGCGGGATTATTATAGTCGTATATAAATTTTGGTAAATTTTATTCTTATGTTTCTCAAGAGTTTTCTCATTATGCATTGTGAGTTCATATTTAAATATTATAAGATAATTTTTATTTGTTTATTTAAGTGAATAATGGAGCTTCATACTTTACAATTGTTGCAAAAAGATTATGGTATCAATTTTCAAACAATATATTAGTAAAATTACATAAGTTTCTATCTACAAGTAATTTAAGGAAGTTAGGTAGCTGATAGTATCTTTTCCTGCTGAAATCGATCAACATGTGTTTTGTTATTGTAATAAAAGGGTTTCTCCCTAAGTATTTCACGGAGGTTTTCTCTCAAGCAGAACGCTAACACTGCATAAAAAGCAAATAATATGTAAACCTACAAATTTTGATATAATAATGTTCTGTGTTTGTACTTTTCTAATAGTGAATTCTTTAATTGAATTAAATTAATATGATAAAATATATACATGCAATCCAAGATATTTCCGAGATAAAATTATCTGTATTTCTTTAAAAGTTAATTTTGCCCAAAATTCATTGATATGTAGGCAGTTACTTGAAAACATGGTGTAGGCGCGAAGATTGGTGGCAGCGCGTATTAGTGTTTCACAAGAATCAAGAAATAGTCTTGATCTTGTCTTGATCTTGTCTTGAAATCAAGACAAGACCAAGACAAGAAGTGTTTTTTATTTTCCAAGACAAGACAAGAACGTATTATCAAGAATCAAGACTTCTTCTCAAGAAATCTTGATATCTTGACAACTAATTAATAAAATCTGCATATTTATTATTCTATTATTGGAATATTGAAATCTGCTGTGGCCATCACAGTTTTTTCCCGTCAATAAATTTCATGGTCAGTTTCATCACTATTTCATGAATTAAGGAGTATCATACCAACTTTCAAAGTGACATTTGTCATTGTCAAACTGACAGTTCAAAGTTAAAGCGTCGTAAAAGTGACAGCGTCATTTTCAATGTGACAGCTGTCATTGTCGATGTGACGGCTGTCATTGTCTAAATGACAGCTGTTGTTATGGTGACAGATGGCGGCTCACAATATAAATATTCTTGAAAATGAAGAGTCTTTTTCTAGATTTTCTAGTTGAAAAAGCTCATTTACAGATTTAAACCAATTGGGGGGAGTGAAAAGTATCGGTGACTATGATTTCGAAACAAATATTTGATACATATCGAAAGCATAAGTCGTCAGTTTCCGGTGATTAAATCGTTTATGTAGAAGAGAGATTTATTGGTAGAATCCCTAATACTCTGAGAAAATTGTTGATTATCAGCAACATTGCTATATCATATAACAATAATAATTGCAAATACTGATTAAAACATGATAATGACAAACTTTTCATTCATTTCTATTCTAAAATCGATTCATAACATAACTGTCAGGGAGGATGAAGAGTAGACACCAATGACGTCTTATAAATTAGACTCCGCACGTCCTATGTTGGTGTACAGTTTGTTTTGAAGCAGATATTAGCGGGTAGGGAGGAAAGGGAATTATCCAAGTTTGAAGTGCGTGATGCCTAGTTTACACTATTTGTATGACGTGTATTGTTATTGTTTGTGTTTTAATTTTCTTAAATAATTACAATCTTATAATCAACTTGAAAATTTATCAATTCATATTAAAATCATACCGTAATTTATTTATAAAATGAAAGGCTTTCAACTTATTATAATTTTTTTTGTGAATTGTATTTTAAATGTGAAATCCACGTTTTCATAGCTCTTAACATTCATAAATCACTTGCCTTGTTCATCAATTCACATATTTCTGATGAAGAATTAAGTTTTAAATGCAACCTGCACTACCAACTTGGATCTTTCCCCGTTCCTCGCACCCCTAATGTCTGCTTCAAAACAAATGCTAGCAAGCTGGGTCTAATGTTTTGACGTCATTGGTAGACACTAACGCTAAACTGAGTGTTCAGATTGGATAAGAATGGAGAAAGGGGATTCCCCCTGAAAATCAAGATCAAGAAATATCAAGAATTCTTGAAACAAGACAAGAAATGCGTCGTCAAGAAATGGGCAAGACAAGAAGTTTTTATTTTCTTGTCTTGAGAATCAAGACAAGACAAGAAATGGTCATCAAGACAAGAAATCTTGTCTTGATGAAACACTAGCGCGTATTATGTAGCCAGCTGTAGATCGCTCCTCGCTTTATTGGGTGTTGACTTTCGTTGCAAGTCGCTAACAATATTTTTCAAATATTTCAAGAATTTAATTTCAAAAAATATGTTTTATGTATTATTTAGTTTGCGGTGATGCTTTTTTAGCACTACTAGATATTAAATTTTGGTTGGTTGACAGCATGATCTCAATTGTGTCATGAATTTATGTCTAAAAAAATTGATCTTTAATGTTATTGAATAATTTCCTACTTTCAGGCGTTCGAGTTCATTTTTGTCTATTTGAAAATAATTCACTGAGTCCTTCTCGTACTCGCAATCGAATTCATAATCATATGGCTTATGAATCTTTGATTGCTGAGTGTGATGATGATTCCTCCACTCTTGAAAGAGCAACAGATGAAGAAAATCTGAGAGATGTAATAGTTTGTTGCAATAAAATAAATTGTGAACATTCAAGAATAAAAAATTCAACTCACCTCAATGCTTCAAGACGACTACGTTTGGAAATAAGTGATGCTAAAAACAACAACAAAAAAAATAGAAAAACCAATTCTCCAGGCGCAGAAATAGGCTCTTCAGGACTGAAATCTACAGTGAGTAAAAAAGTGCTTGGTAATTTTTTTGAATTGCAAAAAAAAAGGAAAAATATTGATACATAAATACAATTTCACAGTAGAATCATTTAACAAAAATAAAAACTGCCAATAAAAGTATACAAGTATGGCAGGGAACTATTTATATTCATATATCTTTAGTGTCCGACTGAAGGTCATATTTTGGCCGAAGCCGATTGTTCGGTTCTAACCGCAACCTTCGACCGAAGCCGAATGTTCAACTTCAATAGAAAATTCTACAATACTGGCTAAAACCATATTAATGCAAATTGTGTAGGAACTATTTGGTATCATGCATGAAATATAAGCTTCAAGAATGTCTCCTTATTATCAAAAACTTCTTTCAAAACGATAGATCTTCTGTGCAAGAGATGATATTCCTACGGTGCTTGCAATTCGTCGAATTGTGAAAAGCAATGAAAATAAATTTACTTTACACGATAAAATATTACCACAGCGACGGCGAAATGCAAGGAATCAAGACAACATTGCTGCTGTGAGAGCCAATATTGCATGTGAACGCTGAAAGTTATCAAACAATGATAAATGATTATCTGTGGCTTCAGTTATAATAAATTAGCCTTGTTACAATTTGATTGGTATATTTTTCCAATAGGACGCTTCCACGTCACTCTTCTAGTGAAACCATTGACGCGTTCTTACAAGATCCGGCGGCTGATAGAAAACTTTGGATATGGCCAAACCTTCGGCTGGTTTTTGGCCGAAGCCGAGTGTGTGGCTGAAGGTGATTTTTCTGGCCGAAGCCGAATGTTCGGTCGGACACTAATTATCTTAACTCATGTTTAAATTTTTGAAGTGTATCACACTGCCAAATTACTAGTAGGATATCTTAATAAGTTTTTAAACCTTTATGAATGTTGTTAGCAGCATTAGCCTTATTTGCATGAACTTTGTAATATTTGAACAATTTAATTTTGTCCGCTTGACACTTGAACTTGTTCGTTTATTGTATTTTTAGTGTAAATCTCATCGCCCCGTTTTGAACCAATGTCTATTTTTCAAAGTGTTATTTTATTTTTTGCTTCATTTGTGACATTGTTCACAACTTAAATAAAAAACTAATGAGTTCATCTACATCAAATTGTTATAGTTTCAGTTTGCATCTACTCATTTATTGACTTAATTAATTATTTTCTAGACCTGTGACGCGGTAACGCAAGACGAGGCTGATGAAGTTATGGCCAACACACTTGCAATGAATATCGAGTACTCTGGAGGAAATCTGGAGACCGAATCTGCGAACAATGAAGGCACTTCGAACCCAGCTTTCTTGGATGCAGTGGAATCCGCGAATCCTAGAAGCTCTGAGACCGAAACAAATATCGAGCGCACTTCAAACGACTCCCATATTGGCGAGCAGACACCTCATATCCGAAATAGAGATTTTGTTGCAAATATGAGGGATGTTATTCAAGCCAAAAAATCTACTAGGCTGCGGGCTGTTTGTGCGATGAGTCCAGAGCATAGTTACGTTCGAAATATGCCACTTCCTTCTCTGTCCTGGTGCGATAGCAAGGAATTAAGTACTCTAATGTATAACAAAGAAGAATATAGCTCTGCTCAAAGAAAACCGGACGTTTTTAGGAAAATCCCAGACTTAAACACTAGAATGAGAGCCATCTTGTTCGACTGGCTGATGGAGGTAAGTTTATTTTACTGTAAAAAAAAAAAATTCACTCACAAAATAATTATTTATACATAATGGGATATGTGACCATTTTTTAATTTGTTTCTTATTATTCTTCATGAAATATATTTGTATTTTTTTAATTACTTATATTAGTCATAGTAACAATTCAATTTTTTCTCATATTTTTCTACATTTTCTAGAACAAATAATATGTTTTTGGAATTCATTTTTCTTGAATTTGACTGTGGCCACATACACCATTTAAGATAAAAGGGCAGTAAAAATCATTTTTAGTTAGAACGACTTAAGAACTAGAGCAAATTCTAGTTGCCATCCGTCACTGAGGTAAAATAAAATGTTTTTTTCAGGTATGCGATGTTTACAATCTTCGGCGAGTCACCTACTATTTGGCCATTGATTTTATTGAACGTGTTTTAAGTAAAAAACACGACATAACTAAGCAACATTTACAGTTGTTAGGTATTACATGCCTTTTTATAGCTGCAAAATTGGAAGAAGTCTATCCTCCAAAACTATCAGAATTAGCCTACGTCACTGATGGTGCTTGCGCGGAAGCGGAAATGTTGAAGCAAGAGATCGAAGTGCTCACGGCTCTAAAATGGGATGTAAACCCGATCACAATTACAGAGTGGTTGTGTATATATCTTCAACTGGATCGTACTCAGTCAAATGGTATCAGGCAGAGTGATGAAAGATGGATTGATCTTGTGAATGACGACATAATATTCCCTCAATTTTCTCCTTATTTATACACGGTAGCATCGATGATCATCGATCTTTGTTCTCTGGATGACGGCATGATGCAGTTTTCGTACAGTGTGATTGCTGCTTCTGTTGCCTATTACGTCTTGAGCCGAGAGAGGGCGCTGTTTGTTTCTAGTAAGTATTCAAATTTCATAAATAAATAATTATAAAGTTTGCAGTATACCGTGATGTTATAAATTAACTAGTCCCAGTAGCCAAGTTGCTTAAACCACTTACATAGTCATACTTCGAATAGGGGGAGGGGGTTTATAATCTCCTAATATTAATTCATTCTATATGTATTAGAATTTTTTTAAATATATATAATTTATAAATAGCTAATAGTATATTATTCAATAGCATATTCTTGGAATCAGATCAAAACTTGTGTCGAATGGATGCTTCCTTTTGCTGAAATATCTTCTCGCTCACTTAGCAGGGTGAGTATGCCCACACTACGAGAAAGTATTCGAAATGGCTCAGCGCTACGCAAGTCCAATCCAAAAATCGTATTAGAAGATGCCCATAGTCTTCAAACACACGTAATTGATCTAAATATGTTAGAGACTGTTTATCAAGAAATTAGAAATATGCGAGACGAGTGGCGGATTCTTCGTAAAGGATCAGCAACTGGCTGGACTTTAACGAACGATGGATTTGACTCAAAAGTTTCTAAATGTACATCTCCAAAGAAATCTTCAAATGAACTTTTAGAAAGACCTATTGAAGAACATGTAAATGAACCTGTAGACGGATCTGCATCCGACGAAATAGTAACCATTTTCTCCGAATCGAATGAAAGTGATTTCAGATTGCATCTCACGGGATCTTCGAATGAAGCACAAGAATTTAACGAATGTGCAAATGTATTTGGAAATTTTGCTGCTGATGCATCAAGAGATAGCAGCAATCAGCTTGCTGATGGAGAATTGGAAGCTAATGGAGCTGAAGCAGCTATTTCTACGCCTGCATCAAACCAAGAACCTAATGAAACAACTACCATTTCAGCTACAGAATCCAAGGCACAGTCACTGCCATTTCTGGAAGAAAATGTAGCCGAAGAATCCGAAACAAAATCATCTGAGACTGAAAAAACACTAATTACTTCAAAATGTGCATCAACCACAGATAATTTTCCAAAACTTTCTAATTTTGAAGAAAATAAGCCAAAGAATGCATCAGGAGATAGATCTAAAAAAAAATTATCTCATGGTGTAAATTCAATCGAAAAGTTCGAGACACAATCAACTGTATCTGTTGGAAAAGGTAAAACGGCTTTTAAAAAGAGAAATTTTTTAAAACTTGCTTATTTTGAAGAAAAGAAACGAAAAAAGACTTTAAGAGATAAAACTAATAGACGTCCATGTAAAAAAAATGTAGAAAAGGCCAAAAAAAGATCAACTGGGACTAAAAGAAAAAGAGCAGTTGCTTCTGAAAGCCTATCATTCAAAAAACACTCGAAGAATAATTTTTATTGTGAAGAAAATTCCAGCGACGACATGCCAGATAAAAAACGCTTTTGTGGATCTCCAGAAAACAAGGCAAGTTGATTATTCCTTTTTTCTAAGCTAACTAATTTTGTAGAATTACTGTACAAATTTATATTTTAAGCATATTAATTTTTTTTATGTGATTTCAATATTTACGAAGTATCTCATACACGTAGGTTTTGTGTTAAAAGTAGTTTGTAACTTCTTTTTAGCAAAGATAACTTTTGGTCAATATTACCATCTCTAGTTAATAATAACTTTGTGTTAGATACATCAATTTTAACGTTTTTATTAAGAGAATTCAAAGCTATTATCTATATCGATGGAAGAGGTGGTAAAATCGATCCTTAGTTATGAAATAATGGATTATTTTATTGTGAAAATTTATGTCGTCGCTTTTTTGTGATGTTTTAATAAATAGAGAGGTTGTTTTATCTCTATTTATTTTAATAGTAACAACGAAAAATTATTAAAACATCATAAAATGTGAAATTGAAACAAGAGATGCTTGATTTAAGTTTGCAATTCACAAATTAATTATTATTATTTTACCTTTAGTTTTTAACATTTGTGATATGCATAATTTTCTCATTTCATGTGTAAATCTATTTATTAATTTATTGTTTCACTAACTCAGCATTTGCACACATTTAACACATATTAGAGTTAAAAAATGTCTAGTACAAAAGGCTCAAACAAAATAATCGTGAAGTTTAATTAATTTTATCCCATTTTTTTTTTTTTTTTATTATTCTTGATGAATTTTATTTTGGATTCCACCATTTGGTAGTTTCTATATTTAATTTTGTATTTTGATATACAAAAAAATGATTGCTTCAAAGCTTTGAACAAAATTATTACGACCTGCAAAATTGTCATCTACATGGATAACATGATTCGCAAATCCGTGATAAAAAAAATTGTTGAAAATTGGATGTTTTATTCGCCCGTATTGGGAAAGAAAATTAGTTGAAAATATAATGTTTTATTCGTCTGTATCAGGAAACAATTAGCACATTTGACAATAATAGTCTAAAAAAGTTGTGCAATAAATAATTCGATTATGTTTTTGGTTACCAAGTGACGTTAATTTGAAATTTTTATACTTTTGTGACATTTTTTTTTGTAAAATATACATATATATTTTTAGTATGTGCTTTTTAAATATCGTGGAAGAGATTTGTGATGTTTTTTCCCTCTTTTATCCTTAAAAAATGTGTTTTCAAGCTTATATTGGTTGATTTGTTAGGGTTTCTTATTCATATTCTTTATTTTTTCTCAACAGTAATTTTGTGTTGGATAACATTAAAACCGAACCTAATTATTTCTTATACTTCTGGTATTAATGTAAAAGGCAATTCCAAGCGATTTTTGGGATAAATATTCTTCAAATCTTTCAATTTGGCAGCTGAGCAATCATTTACAAAGATTCACTATAGTATTTATTGATAACGCTTTCAAATCTAGTCCATTGTATGAAAGATATTTAGATTATTTAAAGCAGATTGACTCTTTTCGCCGGAACAGCACGGATTTTAATTGTATAATTAATTCAAGTGTTTAATAGTTAAACTGGTTCTCAAAAGAACATAACTAGCAGTTGTAAAATACATTTGAGCCCTCTAAAGACTGATCACATTTTTATAAATTAAAAAAAAAATTAAACTGTGTCGTATGATATGCGAAAAACATTTTTGTATCGAGTTAAAAATATTATTTTTCTACAGTCACTATAAAATAAAATCTATTAGGGTCATTTCGCACGCTCAGAAGTTCCTAAGAAAGCCGCGTGACGTCACGAAAAAATTGCTGACATAATTTTATTTCTTTTTGATTTTCTTATCATTCCTCTTCAAAATGGAATCAATATGAGTAATTTTATCAACGTTTGATGAATTGGAAAAAGATCAATGAAGCAAATTTTGAGATATTTATATATGACTGTAGAAAAAATATCATCCGTCACACATGCGGATCGATCATTCCGCACTTTTATCGGAATATACTATTTTCTGTTAAAATGTTGCTATTATATTACATAAGCAAATACGACTTAATTTATATAGTTTTTACTCTTGATAGATAGTATATTAAGCACTGTTAATTAAAACTTATATATTTGTAACATATAAATGATAGTGTTGCAAATGAAAATTAATATATTTTGATAATTCAACTAAAATTTTAAAATATTGATCATGAGTGTTATGTAAAATATCTGTACATATATATTTTAATTTTCAATATAATGAATGTTGGAATTATTTCAAGCTTTCCTACTTCATCCATTTAGCTATTTTATTATATATAATTAATGATTTCTTTGTTAGATGGCAGTCTTAGTTGTTTATTGAGACGTAATAGATTTATTATTATTGTTTTGTGTAGAACATTCTGTGTTTCGTGATATGAATGTTTGTGTTATCTAAAAACAAGATGAAACAAAATAATTTTTTTGCAAATATTTATTTTGTATGAAAATATCTAATTATATTTACCAAAAAACATATTCGTTGAACGATCGAATAGAATATGCAATTACAAAAAAGATGATACATATTATTGTCAGCAGCAGTTATATTCAAATTTTAACAATATTGCCACTGCTCCCACATGCACTAAAATTAAGTGCACTTTCAATCAACATAAACTAGGACATAGAATTAACAATAAACAGAACATAAGCATTTGTTGAACATAAATATGAAGTTCGAGTAATATCCTCAACAAAAGTTGGACACATCTTCAATCGAGACAACAAATATATACTGATATGGTAACAAAAGATACAAAAAATTAAAAGCTATTAAAGCTAAAGAATCTCGAGAGATGATCTAACAAACTTCAAAGGCTCTACATACATTATAAAAATACTTTGGTTGTGTATAGAGCCAAAAATCACTATTCATGGAATTCTCATTAATTATAATATCTGGGAATAGATAAGCTGCATTTTGTGAAGATATTCTCGAACTATAATCTCAAATAAATAATTGAAAAAGTAAATTGTCTAAGTACGTTCGACGGCAATGGCAATGCCCATTCCCCCGCCAATGCACAACGCTGCAATGCCCCTCTTCTTCTTTAAACGACGCATGTTGTACAGGAGTGTCACAAGCACTCTGGTCCCAGAACATCCGATTGGATGTCCAAGAGCAATAGCACCTCCAGAAATATTAAATCTTTCTTCAGGAATTCTAAGCTCGTTAGCTACAATGACTGCCTGGACAGCAAACGCCTCATTCACTTCGAAAAGATCTATTTCTTCCAATCTCCAATTGATTCTATAAACCTAAACAGACAAATAATTTCTGGCCCACACCAAAAAAAGCAGCAATAACAAAAGAAACCCGAAATCAAAAAGATTGCAAGTATTTCGACGTGAATAATTTTTTTGTGCTAAAATGTATTACTGATGAGCTATCACGTGCTGGGAATATAAAAAAAATACTCGCGGCTCCTTATAGAGATGAAGCTTGATATTTAATTTAAATTTAAAATGCACGAACTATGGGTCATTTCCGGCACATGATAGCAAAATTTCTTTTATCGGAATAATAAAATGTTTCTGGATATTTCTTACCGACAGGTGCCGAAATTCTTGCTCTACTTACATATATAAAGATGCAACTGTGCTTAATCGTTGATTTATAAAAAATATTCACGTCAAAAAACATGAGCAATTTTTAAAAAGAATAAATTGTTAGTTGGCATTAGATTTCTATCAGTAAACTTCTTTTCTAGGGCTTCTAGTAATTTGTTAGTGATCTTACCAAACTGCGAATGGCCTGAATAGGCCCCAGTCCCATATTTTCGGGCGCTAATCCAATCTGGCTAAAGCCAGCAATCCTTCCAAGAGGAGTAACTCCCTTTAGTTTATGCATAATCTTTTCAGTGCAAAGCACGACGGCAGCTGCTCCATCGTTAAGGCCGGATGAATTCCCAGCAGTCACAGAACGTTCCTTGTCCTTATACAAATATTTTTTATTAAAACGACCAGTATGGAAGGGGCATCTACATACTCCTTTAAAGCAGGGTTTCAGTTTGGAGAGACCTTCTACAGTTGTATCAGGCCTTGGGAATTCATCTTCACTTAGATTGTAACTAATTTTTCCTTCCATGCACTTGACCGGAACGATTTCTTCCTTGAAAAAGCCATTCTCTTTAGCAACGGCAACCTTAAATTGAGACTGATTGGCGAATTCGTCCTGGCGCATACGAGAAATAAAAAATCTTTGCGCCAAATGTTCAGCTGTAACATTAAAAATAAAGTGAAAAAAGGTTACATCTAGGTGTATTAAATGCAAACCTGTATCGCCCATGTGCATGTGAATATTTGGGTCAGTAAGACCATCAGTAAGAATGTTATCAAATAATTGAGAGTTTCCGTATCGAATCCCATTACGCATCAAAGTGCTATGATGAGCCATGCTCATATTTTCTTGACCCCCGGCGACTACAATAGTAGAGTCACCGTTTTTAATTGCTTGGTAGCCTAAAAACACTGATCTACAAAAAAAGTCTTAATTATATAATTTATATAACACATGTGAAAAGTAAATGCATTAAGTAGAGTTCCGGAAGTGTTATCAACAAATACTTCATGAGATAAAAAATTATACAATTACATATATTACGGAGAAAAAAGATACAAAAAAGCTCATTTGAATGTCATTCTATATAAATTTTAATATTTGAAAAAGTTATTCTATTGTATAGTTGAAAACAGAAAACACGTGCGTCTGTTGTAAATAAAATTTTATGAATAAAAACGAAAGCTATTATGATGTAAATATGAAAGAAGAGGTTTTTAGAAATGTAAATATTGAATTTGAAAAATACAAATATGTATGTCAAATTCAGAGAAATTTAATGACTTACTTTAGCCCAGATCCGCAAAGCATATTAACTGTGTACGCGGGCACAGTAACGGGAATTCCAGCACTTAGAGAAGCTAAACGAGCCGGATTTGGGCCTTGACCTGCAGTCAAAACCTGGAAGAACAATTTATCAATTTCAAGGGTAAAGAAAGTGAGACCAAGTACCTGTCCCATGATGACTTCCGAAACTTGATCAGGTTTAATGGTTGATCGTTTCAATGCTTCTTTGATCGCAACGCTGCCCAATTCAACTGCACTTACTCCCTTAAATGCACCTCCCATAGAACCTAAACAATTTCAAAATTGAGTTACATTTTACAGATTTACAAAATTAGGTTAAGTAGTATTATACCTATCGGAGTGCGACATGCAGCAACAATATACACCTCAATCGGATCAGACATCATTTTTCTTTAATAAAAACTAAATAATTTGATATAATAATTACTATCTTCAACTTTCCTAAATTTCTAATTCAGGTCGTAACGGATCCACGTATGACACAACCGTTCGACCATTGGGCGCGTACTGCTTTGTTTATACACGTATACGCATGTTTTTAGCAGGTATGGTGATCAAAAAATAGTGGGGATATTCTCATTTTCTGTAAATTTGAATTATTTCAACAAGATAGCAATTATTACCAATATAAATTACAATAACTACAGTAAATATTGGATAATTGAAGAATTATTGTACTTTTTTAATAATATATGGAGATATATCTTTGTTAAGTGGAGCTGATATAAATAATGAACAATATTTCTTAATTAAATAATAAACTTATTGGTGTGAAAATATGATAACTTTATAATTTAACTTTATGTTTCTAAGCATTTGCTTGCATCAAGATTAATTTTGAGAAAATAAGCATAATATTGTGAAAATATTGGAACAATATTTTTTATTATTGTCACAATATTGCTTAATCTTTGTTTATATATATGATTAAAGTTTAATTTTGAAAGCACATATGTTGTGTAAGCAGGTATCTATTATTGCTTATAATGCATAGTATCGCCCTCTTCGATTTCATTTTAGAAAGCAAACTTCACGCTAGATGGTACTGTAACGTAGTGGTAAAAATGTGAAATTCATGAATTGTGTTGTGTGAGTAGTAGGCTGTGACTGTGCCAAAATGGCAGAAAATATACAGGAAAGTCCTGAGCAGATAAAACCGTCAGGTAAATATTGTTTTATTTGTACTAAATATGTAGCAACAGATTATTTAAAACATTCTGAGTACTGAAATATTATTTTTAGTTGTTTAAAACGTCTAAATAGTTACATAATCGATGAGACACGACCATCTGTAGTAAATTTATTTATTAGCAGTACGAATGATTAATACAAGTAATGTAAATAGTCAAATTACCTGCTTACTGAAATTGAATCTACTGCTTGCAAAATTGTTTTAGATTGATTAAGCTTAGTTTTGTACTGTGTAGCAGTTTTTTAGCCTTATTGTGACTACCTTGATGTGGCCTTGCCAAGGATGATAGAACGTGTCTTAACGTAAGATGTGGGAGACACAATTACGCATCGTTTGACAGTTAATTCTGCTAAACCCAAAACACTTATCATTGCTATCTATTTTTATATATTCAAAACAAATAGTGGAAATGTGCGAGGAACAAGTGACAGTAATTCGTTTTTGGAAATACCTCTGACTTATTTACCGGTGTTTTTAATATCTGTTTAACTAGTGTTTGGGTTAGAACGTTATCAGCTAATGATAAATTTATGGAATGATGGAATTTTATTTAAAATGTTAATGTGTTGAAGTCTACGGTAGTTTTCCTCTTTGAGCGAATAAGCGTGTAGTACATCTTTTTTAGAGTTATTTTAGGATAAATTCCTTTTTCCATATTCTTCAGACACTGCTTGAACGTCGAGTATGTCTATTTAGATCTGGGAATGTAGACAGCCGGATATCTCACCACTTTTTTCTTATTTTCTTGCACTGTCAGTTTGAAATTTTCTTAGTTGCACACGCCTAGGGAAGCTTTATTTTACTAATAATTTTGTATTATTGTTTCAGGCATCATGTCAAAGCAGTCATCTACAGAAAACATGAATAATGGTGAGTCATTTTCAACTGTCATTTCTTAGATTTAAGACAAAAAATTGTGCCGACTATTGAACTATGTTTGTTGTATATTTAAGATTATTTTCCATCGATTAATCTTATTTATTTTCTAACGACACCAGTTTCGGAGAAATTTTCTTTCGACATTGTTTTATAATTTATACACTTGCATCATCATGATATGTTAGCATAATTTTTTTAAGAAAAGCTCTATTTATTGAAATACAGCACAGATTGCTTAGTTTGTAATAACTGTGATGAAATATAAGATGAGTATTCAAATGCTATAAAATGATATGTTATAAGGCTAAAAGAATTTTTCTTTCTTTTGTTGTAATTTCTGGAATTTTTCAGAAATCAAACTGCTAGCCGATTTTAGTCAATAGAATTGCAATCATGTACAAATCAATGACTTCTATAGCGAAAAATTTTTATTTTCTAATTTAACAGCCTCTCAAATAATTCTATCAGTAATAAAATGTATGAAATATATATAAGGGAAGGTATGTAACCACATTAAATTTTAACGTCTTACTTATATAGTAGAAAGTACATAGTAATGTAGAAAATATCATAAATTAAGTTTTCAGTGGTAGTTCACCCGTTACGACCTTAGACATGATTTAAAACTTGTGCCTAGTGAAAATTACTTCACGTTTATGATAATTAGTCAAGAGAAAACAACCTCAAAGCCAAAATATCTTGACTGCGTCTTTCATTCAGCTTAGTGCAAAAATCCATAGTAATCTATGGCATATATCATTCAATTACTCTGTCAACGTATTAGTCCCTTGGAATTCATTAAATTCTTTCTCTTATAAGTGGAAATATAGCTAACTTCTGTTACTAATAGACAAGGTCAGCTAAGTTAGCTATGCCGTTATAGGTACCTGTTAAAAATAATGTAATTGAATATTCTGTGCAAATAAGTTGCACCAATCACGAAATACATGGGCGTAGAGAAGCAAATTTGCTTAAGGACTTTATTCATTTTAAAATTCATTATTAACACTAGTTATATTTTTTATACAATGAGAAAATATACAATACTCATACATCAATCTATAAAGATTATTTTTATCAGGCTAGCTTTCATACATGCATAAATTCTTTGTTTATCAAGCTTATTTCAATTTTTAATTATGATATTTAAAATTATTTAGTGTATTCTAAAAATACAACTGGCGTAATTCATTTAACATCGACTAAAATAACCTTTCTTTATGCATGGCGTATTTTACATAAAACAGTTTTTTTAGATAAAAATCTTATATTCTTTATTTTTGCCAGTTAGTTTTTTATTCTGTGCTACTAGTATTAAGTCCATACTGCAACACGATGGTGCGCAAAATTGGGTTGAAAAAATTCTATTACTGAATGCATTATACTTTATTCAAGAAAGTTTTGATCTAAAAAACAATAAATCATTATTATTGAGGAATTTAACTATTTATTATTATTTAATAAAAATATAGAAATGTGTGAATTAAATTCGATTTAATGATTGATGATTTATTTGTGATCATATTCAATTTATTTGAGTTTCACAATATTTTCATCCAAATAATTACGCGGTACTTAACCATTAAACCATCAATTTGACAGTAGAATTCGAAATCTGTCTCCTTAAAATTGTTGTTCCTGGTATTCACAGATAAAAAAATATCCAAACTAAAGTATGCTTAACATTTTTGTGCTACCTGTATCAATTATTTTTGTGTGTTCATTGATATCTACATACTTTCACATAATCTGTGACTAATGTCAAAAAGCCTGTTTTAGATTGTGCAATTTTTGCGTAGTTATTAACCATGCAAAAAATTAATTGAATAAAGCAGAAGTGGTTTTTTTGTAAATTATAACAGCGTGGATTGTTGCATATCATCTGCAATGAATTTTTTGTCATGATATATTGTCGTACATGGATCATTTATAAATTGATTATCAGTTATTGTAACGGATTTGGAACTACCAAAAAATGAGTATTTACACTTTCTCTGATCAAAGATAACTGGAAACATCAACGCGAAATTTTATAAGCTGATGTGTATCATAAATTGCGGAGCACTAGGCGCTCAGCATAACTAGCAGTTTTTCCTAGAACATTCCTTGAATTAGTTCATATAAAACACTGCAAATAAAAGTTGTAGAATAATATAAAATACGATTAAACCATTTAAAAAAATATATTTGGAAAACATAAGATGGTGATCCTAGATAAATGCATATACTGATATATATTTTTTTTACACTTAAAAAAAAAATCTTTTTTCTACTGTTGTGCGTAAAGCATGCGTTTCTCGCGTCTTAGTTTTATCACCTTAGTTCGGATACTTGTCAAGTATAAATATCAATTTGTGCTCTGAGCTCCCTTGCTGTGTGCTCACAATTGTCAAAAAATGAAAATTGAGGGCCGTAGAAAAAATCATGTCTCCAATATGAGTGTAAAACAAGTATTATTTGATGACGAGATGACTATTAAATTATGCACAAATATTTGTATTATTAGGATTTCTGTTAATAATTGAATTTGCAATTGAAAAGCGAGGACTATTAAATTTTTGAATATCATAGAGATATTATAGTCTTAAGATTTCTATGCTGAATTACCTTTGATTAATTATCCGGCCGCTGTGATTCGAATGCAGAATTTTCTGTTATTTTATATTGCACCCGGTATAAGATTTAGATTTACTTTATTATTCTTATGATTAAATGCTTTTAAAGTGAAACTTGAGGGGTTGTGGCAGTGACGTGTTGAGAGTTGACTCAAATTTGTATTGAGGCAACATTCTAAATGAAATTCGTATTTATTATGGAAAATGAACTTTCAATCACAATTTTAATTTATTAAAGAAGTCCGTGAACTACTACACATTTTTTTTTCTAATGATTTTAATTATGAAGAATTTCTTGGTAAAAAAACAGTACAATGCAAAACAACCTGGTTAGTCGATAGAGTTCGAATTTCATGCTAAAATCTACAATAGCTGAAAACGTAATTCTCCGACAGCTGATAGTATAAGGCAATTATTCTATTATCTTTAAAAGCGTATAAAAATAACCTTTCACTATGAAGCCTAGAATTATTTTTGCCTTTGTCTATATTGTTAATTGGTCACACCTAATTTTCAGGTATTCAGTCAAGCAACAATTTAGTACCTAATGTTCTAAACAGAAAAGAAGTAACCTCATTTAAGAATGAATTCTATTAATCTTTATTCAAAATACCGCATTTGAACATTGAAATCACATTAATACGGTAAAGATGGATAAATCGGTCAGACATACAATTAATTATTTTTAACATGGATATCATATCACTGTGTCTAGAAATTTTATATTGTAATGTTAATTTTACTGTTTTGTAACGCTTAGTTATTTTTTGGAACACTAATAAAATAATAATTAAACAATCTTTAATAAAAAATTTTGCTAAATAATTTTAAGATACTTTTTGAAATTCATTAAAAACACTACAGTTTTGAAATAGATTATATACTAGTGATACTTTTCCTTAAGCATCTTGTAGCCATCGAACTTTTTGACATTAATTTTAAAATTGTTATCCTTACAAAGTTTACTGAACATTCGCTCTGCTTATATAATAGTAATGAAAAGAAAAAAATTGGACACATGAACTTATTGAATTATAATAACCCAAAATACTTACTCTGCCTTCTGAAACATCCTGTATATACTATTGTAATTGCGGTTGTAGATAATAGAAATATGCTAATTATCTTTTAATTAAATGGTATTATTATACAATTAGCAATAAAATTATGCGGATACTTTTAGTTTGTGGTGTAGCCCTGATTTTCTAATTTCTTTTTTTCGTTTTGAAAATTATTTGTCAAGCACGTGTAGAACCGACGAAATTCAGCGTACTCAATAAATAAAAATTGTTTCAATGTATCAGGATCTAATCGTCATTATTAACATTTTGTTCTGTTTTTGTTCTCAGTTTTTTCTCGCTCGAAAACAATATCTTATAATTATTTTGTTCAGTTTGGTAAATTGATTTTTTCGATGTAATTAAGGTGAAAATATCGTATCGATTTTTTGTAGTTACTTTTCATTAAGGTGCGACGTACTGGAATTGCTTCCGGATTTTTTTTTATTCAACTATTTGATCATTTTTGTTAGTCTTAGAAAGATTGTCACTTTCAAATATTGATCTGCAGATTAACATCAAAATTCCTCGAATACATTTGAACTGACACTTAGATAAATGTTGTAAGATAATTGATGGTAGTTTTCATTCTGCGTAGATTTAGATCATTTTGAATTATATTTTACTTAATCCTTTTGTCATGTGTAATTCTTTGATCATTAATCTTATTTTCTGTGCTCGCGCAGCGTAAGATCGAAATCATTGTCTCAAATTTTTGTGTGTATAACAAACTGGAAATTACTGTTATAAGTTCCTTCAAAAATTCTGTTTTCTAATTTATTAAAAAATTTAGATATTAGAATATATTAAAATTTTTATTCATTATATGCCATAAATTAAGAATAAAAAAGGGACAAATTGAATTTAAAATATTGCTATAAAAAAAATTAACTTGATTGAATATAATAAAATATATAGTGCTCAAGTTTTTAAATTTGCACGATAATTTTTTTTCGTGAAAATTCTCACTGTCGTTAATAATCGATTCCAGATCGAGATAATGCCTTTAATGTTTGTCGCTACTCAGAGTTTTCTCTATTAGGAAAGAAAAATATAGATATCACAATCACACCTTTTACTCGATACGGGTGTAGCAGACACTAGTTTTATTGTATATTTGTGGATTGATTGATATTTCCTTAGCCGTGGGAGGCGCTTATCAGTCGCCAGTACTCTTGGTTTTTGTGAAGAGTATGCCAATTATTTCAGTGAAAATCATATTGACTTCTTGTCCGAAGCTGAGTTCGACCCCACGACCTTCGATCACGAAGCTAGTATATTTACACTAAGCTGTGTATACTCATTACCTAATATACATTCATAAATAATGCAACGTAGGTACTTTACTGTATTGCAGTAAAAATTGTTTCATGAATAAAATTTCATCCCTTTGCCATGCTCAAAGTCGTAACTAAGGCCTGGCAACAGAGGTACGTGCCAGGGGCACAAAGCCCGGAGGAGCCGAATGATAAATCGTAATAAATAATAATTATTATATTCAACCTTTAAAGGTCGCAATATGAGAATCTGGTCTAGCGTCGTAGCCAGGGTCATTGACGCCCAGGGCGAGATGCCCATATTGCGCCCTTCAAGATTAAATATACTAATCTAAATGCTCATTATTATTTATTATGATTTATCATTTGTCTGATTGCGCCCTGGGCGCGAGCCCCTGTTGCCAGGTCATAGCTACGACGCTGATCTCGCCCTGGGCGCCAATGACCCCTAGCTACGACGCTGCACACTTATCCACTTTTAACCGATTAATGATTAAATATACCTGTATTTTAAAGATATTCATGGTTTTTGGGAAAATGATTATTGAATAATGACGCAGACTATGTTAAGTCCCACTCATAAATATACATAATGAAGAAGTCATAGGTAGTCACTGTGTGCTGACTGGTGAATATAACCAATATGACCAATCAAATGCGTCCCACATAATCACGTCATTTGTCCTTCAAAATGTTATTATCATTTAAAACAATGGTAATGTTTTTGATTTTTTTTCCATTTCCTCACACCCCATTGTACGGAAAATAAATCTCGCACTTTATTGCCACCATACAAGTTTTGTATAATGAAAACATTTTCCTCAGAGGAGCACATTTTCAAAATATTGTTAAGGATGTCAAAGTTTCGGATTTTGTCTTAAATAAGTCATGGCTAAATATGATTATTTTGTCTTGAATAACTGTTCGAAATGAATAAATAACATTGTAGTGAACTAGAATTAATTTCCTTTTGATTGATATCATCATGAGCGCTCTAAATCAAATTGGGTATCAATAATTTGCGAAAAACTATTCCAGATAGTAATGGGCTATTAGTTATTTAATGTATTATCAATTTTTGATGTAATTCTTCAGCTGCAGAATTTTAATTTAATTTGGTAATCAAATCCTGAAATTATAATCAATGAATTCGAATAATTCATTGTTTTTAAATGAAGCTATGCCCATCTTTAGTTAGAATGCCATCAAACTCACTTGTTTCGATCACGTGGTATCGAAGAGATAGTAGTGGCCATGGTATGTTTCTCTTCGCGTGTTTCGCTGCCAAGTTAAGCAAGCAGTCTGCCGCGGATCGTTGTTGTGAATGCAAGTGATAGTTTTTACGATTTCGCGCAACGAATGACATTTCGTGATATTTTCGTGTTGTGTGATATGCCATTTTGATTTTGGCACAATGTTGACAGTGATTCAACAAAACGGGGTGCTAGATGAGATCGATCATCTTTTTTTGTTGCCTGAACGGGCCTTAACGATGGATAGTTCGCGGTTGCAAAAGGATTTGGCCGGACTTGATTTTGACCCGCGGTTGATGCATGCGGCTCCTATGGGCAATGTTTGGCTGTGTGAGTATTTTTTGAGATTAAATATATATAACTGGAAGAGGCAAAAATCATAAACAATACAAAAATTATTGTGAAAAAAAATTTTTTCCTTATCACCAGTAACACAATTCAAATTTTTATTCTGACAGATTAATAGGAGCGGTTTGTAAATGTAATTTTAAATGCGTCAGGAGGTATTTTAGTACACATTTAATGTAACAATATTACGTTTTCTCAATTGATAATTTTGTAAATTTAATGCATACATAAATAATATTAATTGAAATTTTCATCGTCCTCAATTTCGAAAATAAACAATTGAAGATCAATTCTATAAACAAATATTATTTACTATCGAAAACACTGGCAGTTTTTTCAAATTTAAAAAACAAATTTATTAATAATGGTTCTAAATTTAACTTTAAAGGTAATTTTTTTTGGTGGTTTATCTATTTGATATAATCCTGACAGTATTCTTATAAGAATTTGGGACGTTTGATTTCGAGATCATCAAAATTATATGTGAATTTGATGTGTTCAATTTATTATAATATTTTTTAATATTTTCCTGCACGAAATATTCAAATTAGAGTTTTATATGAATTGGAACAGGTGACAGTGTTCCGAAATAAAATCATGGCAGAATTTTAAATCGCAGATTATTTTAAGTGAATTTTGAGTTGCTGCCAAATATTGTAATATCCACAGGAAAACAATATTTGAATGAGCAAAAATTACAATGTGAGAATTAATTATACAAGCGATGTTTAGGTATGTTAATTAACAAATTACTATTATATTCGTTGCAAAACATCCTTACAAATTGATGCGTTTATTTCAACAATAATTATTTGCTGTTCAAATAGTGTAATTGAGTCAGTTTTTGGAAATTGAAATTTCAGCTGGACTGAAAACTGCCGATCTTCAATAAAATTTAAGACATAGTAATCAGAGTATATTGTTGAATTTGAGGGATTCTGAGGTTTGGTCGAGTGTAGGCTGTAGATTTACCATCAAATATGTTAAAAAAAAATGAGCAGTCATTAAGGACTGCCGACAGAAGTGAAAACTTGAAATTATGAAATAATAGTGGTTTATAAAGAGATCTAAATATCTTCGGCAAATATTGTTTTAACTGATTGAAATGCATCAGAAATATTTTACTCCCAAATATAATATACTAAACTATTGTTAAATTCATGTACCTAAAACACATTTGATAATATTTTTGAGACTGAACTCTTGATATTACACAGACTCTGAAAAATAGGAATAAAAATTGCTTAACGTGCCTATAAAAGTATTCACTTGAAAAATATTGTATATTTTATGTTATTGATATTTTTTCATCGTGTTTTGGATTTTTTTTGCCTTTTTAAAGAACTCTCAACAAACATTTGTTTGTTTACTATTATTTTGGTGATTACTGAACCAATTTGAATGAATCTTTTAGCTTCCAGTAATGTTTTAGATAATTATGACAATGTTTCTTAATATTTTTAGAAGAAGAAAAAAGAAAATCCATGATTATTCTTATTATTTTTGTTATGTAAATGTTATCATCATTTTAAACTGAATAAGTACATTTGAATGTTTATATAATACGTTTTTACTTCATTGTGTAATTCATCAATCAAGGTAGAATAGGCATTGTCCAAGGCACACCTATTCTTGAATTAAGTAGAAAAATTGAAATTCGTCTGATTATTTTGAATTAAATGATTAAGGGAAAGATTATTATTATAAGTTATTTGTTTCATTAGTGCAAAAAAATCAGATTAGGCAATTTGACAATCGCGAGTGTAACCGTGAAATACGTAGAAAAACTTTACTCATGGCCGTAGAAAAAATATTTCTATAAGTATTCTTAACTCAGTGTAAATGTACCGGAGGTCGTGTGGTCGATCCTAGTTTCGGATAAAGAACTCAATATGATTGACCCATAATAAAATATCAATTAAATCTTCCAATGTGCACTAAAAGTAGTGTACTACATCCGTATCTGGTAAAAGACGTGGTTAATATTTATAAATTTATGAGGAAGTTATTTTCGCAAAGATCTATTTTGTGATATGTATTTTATTTGAAACAATGATTCAGGAAAACTTTTTTATTTATCCAAGCTGACGCGTATTAAGTCAATCAAAATGATTGTGAAGTGAGTCATAATTGTACTTCATTTATCAAATGAAATAATTATTCCTTGCTTACAACACTATATTACATATTTAGAATTATTTTGTATCCAATCTTCTTTGTGGAAAATGGCGATCTTTGTAATATTCTTAAGTGGAGTAGTTTCGAAAATAAATTGAGTAACAAATTTTTAAGTTGCTCTAGTGGTAATACCAAAAAAAATATATTGCTATTTTTATGACCAAATAATTTTTAACTTTAGTGTACGCTGCAAGCTAGTCATATTTTCTCCTGCTTTTATTTCGCCCAATACATGAAATGAGGACAGAGCATGAACTTATTGATTTAACCAACCTGTTTCAAGATTTTTTGAATATTAGTGTGTATATTTTACTGTCAAGAAACAGTTGTAACAAAGAATGCAAAGTAAAATAACGCAGACTAACAAAAAAAAATTGTCTAAATTAACAACACGTACTTATCAATTTACGTGTACTAATCATTTCCCCCCTAAATTAACACGTTTTTAAGTACACATTTAAGCACTAAAACAAACATTATTTAAAAATTAAAATGTTTGTATTCAGATAAGCTAGTATTTACCCAATAAATATTGCTAGAATAGTTTCGTTGTAACATTTTGTTGATAAAGATAATAATCATGAGTTGAAATCATTTGCTGATTCTATGTCAACAAGTGAAATTGAGAAAAAAACAATACATTTTTTAACGGTGATACTTCATAAACGATTTAAAATAAAATAGGCTAATGTAAACGTAATGTATGGGTGGAGCCATATCTGAAACTCATTATTGTATTTGAACTCTTTGTATGAGTGAACTAATTTCATAGATAAAAAAAGTTGATGGAATAATTGGAATTATATAATTAATTATTTATTACGGAATTTTTAGGTTAGATTCTAGATATGTGATATTTTGCTTTTCGGTTCTTAATGGGACATTCAAATTGAGAATATAGGATTGTAATTTTACAAATTTCATATACATTTTTGCTTCAAGGATATTATGATATGTATTTATTAATTTAAATTAAAATACAGCTTTTTAAATGAAGCGAGACAAATTTTTGCATGTGGTATTTAAACGGCGTTGTATTCGAGGATGTAATAAGTAAAGCATGTAATAACTTTGCAAATATTCATCGTTCTGACCTTCTTGAACTCCATGAAAGCTATTTTCATCCAATGATGTGCTTACATCCAGCATATTTACATTTTTAAATTCACTTTCAATTTTTGCCGTTTATTATCTCGAAGAATGATAATTATTTTCGTGACTTTTCGAAGGTTAAACGATTTTTTTTCAGGCTTGAGAAAAATATAAGGTGTAATGTTTGCCAATATTACCGCAAAAATTATTTTTTAGAAATGTTTTAATAACATCTTTGAACGCGGTATAAGTATAATGACGTAACGACCTGAGTTGAATGAGGGGCCTCTATATACATATACATTTCCTATATTTTTTTGCAAGATTTTTTAAATGAACTGTATAGTATTCATCCTAATTCATTTTTAATACAACTTTGACAATGAAAATCGTCCATGTGAATCAACTTGTCCCTCCATTGACATTTTATTGTGCTATAAAAAGAGTTGACATTTATAGTTTCATAGAACAGATTAATTTTATTTTATACTCATACAATAAATCTAATTTTTAATGTTTTGAATCTATAAAAAATTAAATTAATGTGAGACAAAAATGCAAGTACATTTACAAAATGAGTTTTTGTGTACGGAAATGTCATTTTACAATGAACTCCAGTTTACAAATCGTTGGTATAATCCCATATGTATACAGGCTGTAGCAGCGAAACTAGCTACCTCGAATAATTTCTACAACTATTGAAGAAAATATTTTTTTAACAGCAGTGGCTCTCAAGCTTCAACACTAAGTTATGTTTTTACAAATTAGATGCTATATATTTTTTAGTCCCTTTCGATAGAATTTTTTTTCTAAATTCAATCCTTTAGTCGTTTCATACTCAATTAAGTTATGAAAACTGCAAAAAAAAATCGTGAGATATAATTTTTCTACGAATAAATCCACACTTGACTATTTTTTGATGATATTTAAATTTTTATCTCGTTTGCAATTATAATTGTGCAATGATTTAATAAATTCGATTTTTAATTTATGTTGTAGTATTTCGAAAACGAAATTCTCTTATGTTTCTTTTTTGACAAATTGATAGATCATTAATTGATGAAATGTTAAACTTAAGCGCTGTCATATCCTCCTTTTAAGGAAGTATAAATCTTATATTTCCGTCAAAGCTAATCTGAATATTTTAACATTTGAGACTTTCATATTTCGGTGCGTACCGAAAGTAAAAATTCGCTTAAACATTACAGAAAGTAAAATCGTTGTCTAGTGAAATGAGTATTGTAGTTAACTTCCAACAAAATTAAAAAAAGCCGCATTACACGGTACTTTCATGACATCATGATTTCTACCATCAAATGTGCTTAAAGTGAGTCAGATTTCAATACTGAGAAAGATATTTTACTATATACGTACTAGAGAAAAATCTGCTCAGTACATACGGATAATACAAGTGAAAAATAATCTAAATTCCGTGCACTCATAAAGCGTGTCAATTTTCTATCACAGTCAAGTGGAATACTTTCTTTTAACTGACAAATTTGTTACTTGACAGATCCTAGAGCAGAGAGTTAACACCGTTTTGTTCTTTTAACACATTTTTTTTAATTCGGAGAAAATTATCTTTTGTACTAATGGAGAAGAAATAAAATATGCAAATATAATTTTAATGAATATATAAGAAAATGACATCTATTTGTTCAAAGTTTTTGATTTATTAGTTTGGTTTTTTATCTAGTAGATTATGGTAATATTGTAGATGATGTTACACACATACACTCGCTCACTCATACCGAGAAAAAAACAGGATATTGGCATCGTAATTTTATGCAAATCACATTTCGCATCTCAATATGGCGCCCATTCTACTTATGGAATTATAAATTGTAGTCCCACTGCAATTATAGCATAATTTGGTGTCATATTTTTGATGAAATGATTTTCGTGCCGACTATTTTATTCACATTTGGAGTCACAAAAATTTATTTTTCATTTTGAAGAAAGAAAATTGATCTTTCATGATCACTTTGAAATGTTTCGTTACATTTTATGTCGTAAATTAGTAGCTAGTGATCTGAACTGTCTTATTGGGCGATAAGGTCCAATATTTTTTTATTATGAGTAATCACTTATAGAAAAAAAATTGAAATTCAAATAGATAATTGGAATTACAAGTATTGAATGCGAATAGTTTTGTGTTTAATCCACAGGATCATGATCCTACTCGGCTTTTTCCCTGAGCCTCTCAAGCAAACTTAATTGTCTCGGATCCAAGGTTGGACCCACAGGCGCGCGCAGCTCAAGTCGATACTATTCAGAAATTTACTAGTGAAAAGAAGTTTTCTCAGTAGCACTGGTACTGCAAATTGCAATGATAGTGGGTACTAACTAACATAGCTGAAAAATATTTATTGTTGTTAAAATTCAGACAAAAATTGTAAAAACTGCTCGTAAATATACTTTTTTTGTCCATTTAATGCTCCAAGAAATTGGTATTTTTAGCACTTCTAATTTTTTTCTCGAACATTATAATGTAATGTTGATAAAAAATTTATATGATAATTACTGGGTATATATATTTTTTTGAACTAAGTTGTTCAAATAGTTTCTGAGATATCTGATTTGCATGTTAATTTGATATTTATTGTAGAAATAATGAAACTTTGGTAAAATACCTAATTTTTTATATACATACCACTTTATTAATTTATTATAAGAAAGTTTGCATCAAAAATATTGCAACAAGATCATTTTAAATTTGCCCTATAATAGTATAATTTGAGGTCATGATTCACCTTAATTTTTATTCTTAAATAAAAACTGTCGACTGGCTGATACTTTCAGATCCTCGTAATGAGGAAGCTACAGAATACGATTTTCAGAAACTTAATGATTCCATTAGATTTTGTTAATGATCAGTAAACCGGAAAACACTTTCTAAAATCTCATTAAATTATGGATTTATAGCAATTTTTTTATAAAGCAAATAAAATTGAAGCAAATTTCTACAAGACTGATTTCAAAAAGTTTTATCTGTTGAATATATACAATTGGTTCGATACAATATTATTTTGGATTCATAAAAACATTTTTAATTTATTGTCTTATTTAATGTTCTATTCAAATTGGTGACTGCAGTAAAATCATAATTTGCAACTGCCCTAATTAAGTATTTTAGAAAAAAATGTTTCCAATACAAGGTTCAAAGCAAAATTCTTTGCGTTTAATCAATGAATTAAAAATTTTCATACAAAAGGGTGACAACAAACTTAATTTCCTACTCTCATATTATTTTAGTGGGAGCCGAGTGGGAACTGATTCGAATGTAAGTTCTGCATTCTGCATCGATAGAAATAGAAAAAACAGACACTTGTGCTAATTATTTCAATGATATTTACAAAATTATAATTTTTAACTACGTAGCTATTTTTTATCTATTGAACAGTGAAATATATGCATCAGTGCAGCATAAAATTATTATTAATATAAATAATAGTATGGGATTATTTTTTCACACTGACAGATGTGTTATTATTAGTTTTAACAAACTATTTGTATTTTTTTTTGCATGTCGTACTTAAAACTAGTAATTAAACCGAGAAAATGTGGAACATTATCGTATAAACAAATAATATTTATTTGTTGATGATGTGAATTTCCGTTTTAATGACTAATCACAATTAATTTCTTAAAAATAGCTTACTATTACAATCTTACTTGGAGCATGAAATATATCATTACATTGAGTCAAAATAGGAGAAATCTCTTTCATATTTTTGTTGTCAGCAGTTAAAATGTTTTGTTCATTGTTCTTGAACAATTTACTATTATTAGGTGTTGAAAACATTTGAGCTTAATAAGATCCCGACCACATCTAGTTTTTTTGTTATTCTGCTCGCAATATGACAATTAATGACTCATAGATCGAACGTGATCCGGATAATATTTTTACAATCATTTCGTGAGTAATCATTTTGGAAGAATTTATATCAATGTTGGATTGTCAACAAGGAGTGACAGAAATTAATTTGATTTGCTTTCAATATTGATTTTTATTTAGCCAGATATCGAAATTAATTTTTCGACGTATATTTCTAGATTTAACATTTTTAGGGCTTCATATTGGAACTTTGTAGCATATTAATGAATCCTTTATGTTTAAATTATCAAATGGACACCATCCTCAAATTTATTTTTGTTCCTGAAAACGTGCCATCCTAGATCTGTGCCTTATGTGCTAGCTCTACGAACCGGACCTTAATTCGGCATATCTACCGATTGATAAAAAAAGTATAAATTTAGTCAACCGTAAAAATGTATAGTTTCAATTTTTGGCAAGGTTGTTTAGTAATTATTTCTACTCATAACTAAAATATGCTTCCATATTCTTATTAAAGAAAACACGCCTGTTCTTATGCATCCTTCTATTACAATTCATTAAATATTACAGTTGTAAAGCGCGATTCACAGTGTCCGAAATATGAAACAAATTTGTCAGCGACCTTAATTTGAAGTAACTGTAAATAATGCCTTTCTTGATCATAGTATTAATTTACAAATAGACTACATGTTTGGTATACAGGTGAAGTAGATAACACACTTTATTCGTTTGACAGACATAAACTATTCGCATTGTGTGCGCACATACTGAATAATGACTAAGCAAACATAATTGTCTTAAAATAAGAGGCAACATTACACATAGATGGGTTGTTACTGTGTTATTTGAATGTGAAAATTGTACCCTGTGGCCTTGAATAAGTTAGATGAGATACCAAGCTGACAGACTTAAATTGTGCTATTTACAATTTTTTTATTCTTGATGTAATCTTTTGTCTTCTTTTGGATACACAACAATTGGTTTCAATACTTGAAAGATCTTAGAACTCATTTTCTGAGTGTAAAACATATTATATAAATAAATAAAAAGTCTCAAAATAAATTTCGGAGCTTCAAATATGGTTTTAAATCAATAAAAAACTTTCTCTTGGTCAAATAGGATCTCTCGCTCGAACAATTTTTGTTTCTTCTATCGCACGTGCTTCATGCCACATATTTATCACATCTTTTTTATCGAATCCGTTTCCAATATCTGTTGTAGTATTTTTTGGATATACCTCAAACATTTTAAACCTTATATTCATAATTTATTGCAAGTTCATCAATTTAATATTACTGCATTCCTAAAATAAAATACTCAAATTCATAAGACATGCATATTTTGAAACTAAATTTAAAGTAGTATTCTGCAACTTACAGAGTCACAATATTGGGAAGTAGTCAAAAATTATTTTATTTGCATTTAAATATTTTATCAGGTTATTTTTTCTTGAGTATTAGTTGAAATAGTTTTGTTCAAATTATTTACTTAATGTTCCTTATCCTTAATGTTTAGTTCACGATCGACTTGAAGGAAAGGTTATCACATTATTTCAACATAATTTTCATAAGGTTTTACTTTTCGTATTATAGTTATTTAAATACGCAATTATTAAAAACTCGTTAAATGTAATTTCTAGAAGTGAGGTTAGGGTAATTATACTATCTTAAAAATGAATTTGTTGATTTTGTTTTAACGAGGATTGCATTGCGTAAAGTTGTAAACATTATAATTTATGAGGCAAATTATTTTGGAACAGATGCTGTTCTGTATTTTGTACACCCTGCACGGTGGTGTGTATTGTATTATCGATTAGCGCGCCAGCCTCGAGTTTTGGCGCTTGAATTAATTATAACTTTGAGATTTTCCTCTCAAACAGTTATACCTTTTATTGTTTTTAACATTTATTATGACCTGAGTTTGCCGTCCTTTAGTGACAGCTATCGATTGAAATGAGTATTTTGTAACTTTGAACCATCGTAGTTATGTCAATCATATATTTATATTTTGGCAATACAATGAGATCTTCGTTTACCTCGATAATTCTGTTTTTGCATATGTTGTAACATAGGTTGGATTATCTCTGAGATCAACAATTTGGTCTATTAGTCATATTCATATCTTACTGTCAAATAAAGTGATTTCTATTTATGGATTTCACGTATTTTTTCAGATAGTTGGTACATTTAAAAAAAATTAGATTATCTGCACAAGTTCATTGCACTTTCGCAGTGAACAACTGGGGCAACAGTCTGAAAACAGTCAAAATCTGTGTTGCTATCTATGCGCGGCAAATAAACTAACTATTATCCTCAAACATTAACAAAAAATCATCCAACGATTTATTTAAAGAAAGCGGTGGAATATCTAATGGAACTCAATTGTAAAATAATGCATTTAGGTAATAATTTAATTGAAAATATTGCCACAACTCTGAAAGCTTCTATTTTTATAGAACAGAAAATATAACCTACAAATGTGATAAAATTGAATTTGGTAAGTGAATTAAATGTTTTTTGAAATATTACGTACGTTCTATTTCTTCAGCAGATCAATTCACAAGGCACACATTCAAACGATTAATTTTTTTCAGAATTTATTTGAACAAAATTAATTGTGAAATCACCTGAACGACTCGTTAAATTATGAAGTAGTGGTAAAAATGCTTAAAAAATGAGAATTTGAAAAAAAAGTTATTAAGAAATATTGTTGCTCTCGACAAGTTTTATTATTGGTTCAATTTAATATATCCATTTCTATTACACCCTGTATATCTACTACAGTTGAAAATTGCTTAAAACTATTTTAATAGGGAAAAATTTTACAAGGAGCCTTAGAAAACAAACATGACCCAGCCAAATAATTTCCAAAGCTGTTATTCTTGGCTTAGCTAGCAATATACGCTTATTACTGAATTGAGTATCTTTTCAATATTCTAGTATTGTAACCTAAAGCACGTTATGTGCTAATAATTTCTCCCGAAACCCAGAGTTTTTCTAAAATGCGGCGGGAGATATTATTTTCAATCAATTTTTTTATCAATTTTGCATGCTCTTTGTTCTGCATCACAATTTGAAATTAGTTCTTAAGATAAATTGAGTTTCTTTTGAACCATATTTTTCTGCGATATCTATGCTGCCGGTTGCATATTCTCACATTTCATTTTATTTTCAAGAGTCTTTATTCCAAGTATTAAAGAGCAAGACTGCAATTTTTTTTCTATGTACACATAGGCGCCGTGATATTATAACAAAGTTCTCTATTTTCTTCAAAATAAAATAACTGAAATTCACATTCATTTCTAAAAATAACTTTAACTGCTTTGCTCTTGATGAAAACATCTAGTACTTAGAAATAATGTTATATTTTGGATATTATCAACTGTACTTTTAAGTATATGTCATTACATTTTATGATAATTAGAGGTAATAAATTCAACAATATTTGGCCATTGAACTTGTTATTATAATTTATAATGAATCATTTAAATATTATCCTACTTCATTGTATCCTTGATTAGTCGCAAAAATGTTTTGCTCCCAAGTGTTTTGATAATACACGTAGGGCAAAATCTTCTTGTTACGCCCATGTGTGTAAGTCTGGCTTTCTGCCCACATAACCAGCATCCCAGACACCAACCACGTCAAACGTAATGTTGACCATGGCGCAAAACATGCGTCAGCTCATGTACGTCACATGGGGGGAGATAAAATTAAGAAAAAATGCAAATGTGATGTTTTAATGATTGATTATTTATTTTTTGCTTATATTTCATGCTATATATTAGATTTTATTGTTCTGGACAATTTTTCTTTTATTTTGTTATATTTACTGAGCCCGTAATGTGTAAGAATCTATTTATAGATAAGATCTTGCACAGTCCAAATATATAACCTTAAAATCAAAATAGAATCATAGATTAAGAATATGCATCTCCATGACGACCATGAAACGTCATAAGATGCTCTAAAACTAATTGGGCTCGAAGAAATGACCAACAAAAGTACATAGGCAATTTCTGGTGATTAATCTATTCTGAAACGCTTTGAAATCATTCTAAACTTGGTAGCTTGCATATCGCAAGCAATGTGTAAATTAAGCGTTTGCGCATCCTAGTTACATATAAATTCGTTTATACTTCCCGTTCTGAAACTCTCACTCGTAGTAAACCAACAATTATTTCAAAAAATGATAAGTACCGGGTTACTAGCTTTTATTTTTATCATTCATTCATCATTTTTCAAGTAAATACTCATCAGACGTCCACGCAGTAGTTCATTGATAAAAAACGTAGCCTAAACCACGAGCTGCGCAACATTCAGTCTGGTTGAGAGTTATATTTGATTCACTTTTAGGCTGTTAAATTACTTCTCTAATTAGTCTAATTGACTGGTGAATGTATTTATTTAATCAGTATTTTGAAATATTTTTTGGGAGTCCTCGCGTGTAATCGAAAAGCGAGAAAAAATAGTTATTACAATCTGCTCTACTTTAAATCTGTATGTCGTGTTTGTTGAAACAGTAATATTCTCAGTGTTTAATTCAAATTAAATACATATTTAAAATTCGTTGAATTTATTGCATAACAACATCACGCAAAAATTTTGTTATAATTTCTTTTTTCAATTATAACTCGTAAAAAGATTTCTTGTCTTTCACTTAAAATTTAGCTATTAAAATGTTTTCTATAACTGCTTTTAATTTCTTTTTGAAGAATAAAATCTCTTTGTAAAATACAGTTTTAGGTGTGCCGCCTAAAAGTTGAAATTCCGCCCAAAAAGAGAGTTTTAAGTAAATAGATAACATTGCTTATCATTACGTGTGATTTTAAAAACTGTATATTAGATGAAAATGGTGAGGTGAGTTTTCTGTTTTAGAAAATTAGTTTTCTTCTTAGTATCTTGTTCCATGCATAGGTGTGGCCGAACGAAATGTTTTTACTTAATGAAATAACACTGTCATAACACAACTTGACATATTTGTAGGTGTTGTGGTGAATTCAAGTACGAAATATGGACATAGTCAAAATTTAATGAATTACTGCTAGAAACCTAAAATCATTGGTAATGTAAAAAATGATGGGATAAGTTTATATTAGTTAGTTATAACAAATAATCATGCATCAAAGGCAAATAAATTGATAACAAGAAAAAAATTGTATCATCAAAATATTAGAGACAAGTGCGAATCCGAGTCAGTAGCGTAGAAACCCAGATTTTTGCCAATCACGTCTCGCTATCATCGACACTAGTAATGTAACGAAATTTAACTCATTCGTGGATTAAATAAATTTATTTTTACTCAAGTCTACAATAACTAAAATATACATTATTGAATAGTTCTATTTATAATCTACGCTAACACTACATTTATTTATTATTTACATAGTTACACTGTCCGCTATTTCTTTCGACTGCTTCTTATTTATTTTGACTAGATCACTTATTTATTTTTAATCCTACGCGTTTCGTATTCGAACTACTATTAATTATATAAAAAAAAATTGACTCGATCTATTCTCGGATTTATATATCCCCACTCAGAGTTGCTCGAAGCTTCCAGTAAGTAGTGGTTTCCAGAAATTCCATCAAACATCATCACGCCTTTGGCACCATATGACTTAGTTGCGTTTGCTACCGGTTTATCTAGTGTGATGAGATGGAAATCTATCCTTTAGGGGCTCTGATCGTTACAGTAATTAATCTTATCTAATATATCATTTTCTGTTTGTAAAAGTTCTTCTCTTCTCTACTTTTGGAAACTGTCTCTCATCCATGTAACCTTTCACCCTAAATATCTTACACACATATTTATTTCATATTACATTCATTTCACATGCCCAAACTAACGCAACCGACCGGCATTATACATACCAAAGTTGGCAACTACTCAAAATAATCAGTCAAATGAGAGAAATATATGTTTCCGTCATATCTCTAAGAAAGAATTGGCAAAAATAAGCTTTGTTTGTTTTTTAATTGATAAATGTTGTATTTCAAAATGGTGCGTTAATCACCTCTTCCTTTACCGCAAGTAACTTCACGATGAATTCATTCTAAGTATTTTGCATTGTTCTGTCGTTGTTTACTAGACAGTCACACCTATGTTCTGTCCTTTTTAAACATTCTTTGTCTTTATTCGTGATACACCTGTGTGTATTGAGTACACTCAGATAAAAAAATTGATACATTTAATAGACGCAGCAGGAGGTTTCGGCCAACTTTTTGCAACATTTTCCTAGAAGCATCTGATAATGAATAATTAGTGTTCTGGTCATGGTTAGACATAATTGTCAAAAATGTGACACAAAAAATATCAATCACACATCTTTTAAAACATGTGCATGTAAAAATGTTGATAAAAAATTTGCCTTGAATAAAAAACTTGTGTCGAAGATTCATTCCAATTTATTCAATCAATATTTTTCCAAATTGTTACGATAAACTGTTGGTATTAAATAAACTTTCTATGTAGTTAGTAAAATTTGGATCATTTGTCCAATATAGTTTTGTTTTATTGATATGTAAGCTGGTTTTTTCAGTGAGATTTTGCATGCCTTTGTAACGTGAAATAGTTGAGAGTGATTTGAAGTCTAGTACTGAAAGGCATGCAATTCGCAACTGACCAAGAAGCGAGAACGGTCCAGTGAGCTTGTAAAAAAAATTTGAAATTCTGTGTTTTCAAGTTGTATGCCAATAAAAAAAATGGAAGTTTCAGTTATAAAATCTTTGTGAAAAAATTGACATGCATCCCTCGTTGGCACAAGGACGGAAAATTATATAACAAAAGAGATCCTGGCTAATTGGTTTTACATTTGTGCAAGATTACCCAAAAATTTCCCACCCTTGTGCCAACAATCTTACTTATCAAGGGATAAATTTTTAATCCTCTAAATGGCATGCGGAATAAAATAACCCCAACTGTCATTATTTCCCAGCCTATAACTCAATGCTTATAAGTAGTTCAGTAGTAAATAAACTTTACTAATATTTTATTGGGAATACTGTCTAAAAATTTGATTAAATATTGAACTAATAAAAGTATAAAAACAAAAATTCAACTTTGATTCACATGATCTAATATAGAAATTCGTGAAAGTGTTCAAGACCTAAAATTATTTCAGTGTTTGATCAGAAAATTATCGACCTTTGAAATATAAAACATGAATGATTAAAAATATATTATCATAATTTAATATGAGAATTGAATTATACTTTCACATTTGCTAAAATCTTGTCGGTATTCATAAAAAATATACATTTTGATAAGGTTTTTATTACTGCCTACTTTGGAATGAAGTATGCATTTATTAAAATTTTATTAGGAGTCAAGCAAAAATGGACTCATACTTTCACTTAGTAAAATTCAGCAACACTATTTGAAAATTAACCACAATATCGTACCTAGAATTTAATCCATTAGCCGCCTAGCCTCCTTCGCATATTTTAAGCTTTCATTTGTGAATTAATTTTTTAACCTTTTCGGCAATGAAAATCATTTTCTAGAACAGAATTATGTTTACTAAAATTGCAACCTTTGTTTATTATTAGAATATTAAAACTAGAAGACGAAATAATAAAATTATTCAAGACATGCTGAACAGATGTTAACAAAAGAAACGCCCATTTTTATCAAGTCAATATTATTTGCTTGAATATTTATGTGCTATTAAAAATATGATTTCTTCTTATTTACTTGGAATTTACGGTCATTTCGAAATATTTGTAATAAATCGACCAAATTATTTGAAGAAAAAAAAGTAGAATTCCGATCCCAGAAAAACATATCCAATGTATACGAAAAGCTTCCCTAATATAGCATTATTGTTACATGTACCAGGAATATAAATAAATGTTACAATGTATTACAGAATTAAATCGTGATTAGCAATGTTTATTTTTAAGTGCTGGATAAATGCAATATATTTCTAAACAATGCTATAATCGAACGGTTGAAAAATATTATAGTAAATTAGGTCAACAGCTAATTAACTAATTATCATCTATTGGGTTTCTAAATCATGAATTCTTCTTGCAAAACATTTGTTGGTTGGCACTTTGCAAATGGTATTCGCAGCAGAGGTTCTTAAACTTTATGCAAAATTATTGAATGGCGCATTTATTATTAGCTAGCTCATTGTATGAAGCAGCCAATTACGTTAGTATATAAAAGCAGTAAGAGTAGTAATTTGCATATTTGTATTTGAAAAATCTCGTGACCTTCTGTTCTTCTATACTAAAAGTATACATGGTATTTGTTCGAAATGAAAATAATTTATTCATTATTCAAAATATATAGCATAGAGCCAAATCGTTTTGCGATGTTTTCGATCTACAAAAATATATAATTTGTTTCACCGCAATGGTATTCTCGAAATAATTTGTTTATTATTAGAGATATAAAAAATTAAACAGAATCAAGTGAGATTTTTTGAACTGTAGTTCTCAAGTAACTATAGAAAGTTCGGTTTTTCTAGTTTGTTTTGGAATTCATTTACGCATAATTCTATTTGTCTATGGTCATGCATAAAGTCGGTGCGTCACGCAACGCAATGATGCGTAACTCGATGAAATCGAAGAAAAAAATTACAAAGATTGGAGACTCACCGTTCTATGTACATCTTGAATCGAGTAATTTTAATAGTCCAAATATCAACTTTTATTGTTACTATTAAGGGCCGTAGAAAAATCTATATGCAATATGAGTATAAACAGCATTTTGACATTTGGCTAATAATTTGAGTGTCTCGGCAAGCCTCGTCACCAAATACTTGGCCTCATGCCATAATGTTCAAGTTTAACTCTTATTGCATATATTACTTTTTGCACTGCAACTAAAATTTATTCAGATTGTATTTAAAATGCTTACTTCAAAATATGATCAAATTGTTATAGAATAATCTTGAATATATTGGGAAAAAATTACTTATCTCAGTGAGCCTTAAAAATGAAAATTATTTTGATATATTTCCAGAAACGTCTAGCATAAACTGAAAAATATTGAAGAAAATACATATTGGCTCCAATATATGAAATGTTATGATTTTTTTCTAACAAAATGACCTTGTGTGCATCATATCGAATATTAATTGCTGTTTACTTTAATTTTCAGACTTATCACAAATAATTGTTGATATTGCAATTAATTTTACTAGATAGTGATTGTGGGATGAATTCATAATTTATTATATAAAGGCGCTATTAAAACTCGTTTTATAATTATATGCAATTTATTTCACTGTGAGAAATGTGGGGGAGTGAACTTTTTATATACTACCTGAATTTGATCCATATGATTACGAATAAATCAGTTGGATAAATAAAAATAATGATTTGAAATAATAATCCCAATCTATATAGACAGTATAGATCTTTTGTTCAGTCTATGTAATTATTTAGAATATTGTGCCACGTTTTTTCTTTTGTTGCCAGGAGTGTAGAGAACTGAAATTTAAAAAAAAATTTAGAAATAATAATTCGAATGTATTAGTTTGTCACAATATATAGATTTAGTGGAGAACTTATAGACATCATAGTAAATATTTTTCAGAGAATCACAATTGTAAAACAATTTTTATTATTTTAAGTTCAATTTTAAAACAGTTTAAAATGCGGTTTTATGTCGCAAAATAAATTCAGATTTTCATTTCCGCTTTATATAGAAATTGACATTTTTTTTTTTATTCGAATATATTCTTTTATGTTTTTAGAAAATATGTTGTTATTGGCGTACAGAATTTCAGCCATTTTTCGATCAAAATACCTATCGATTCTTTCAACTAACTGATAGAACGGAGAATGGTGACAGTTGATGTTCACCAATTTTGTACCGCATGCATTTTTGGGGGTTGAAAATTTATCCTTTAATAAGAAAAATAGAAAGATCATTGACCGATGTACGCTTTCCGGTCATAGTGCAAGCCCCAATTATATTCTTAGAAAAAAAGTGCATGTCTTGGTAACGTGAAATAGTTGAAAGTGATTTAAAACTCAGTACTAAAAGGCATGCAATTCGCAACAACCCAAAAAGCTCGAACAAAAATTTTATTTGTAAGAATTGAAGGCTGTTCTCAGGTGTTTAGATTTTGATTTATTGTGTCGTATTATTTTGATTTCGTACTTATGTGCCGATTGATAGCTTTACAAATAATACACAAATATTTTATTGATTCTTGAGTGTGACTTTCATGTATGCACATTCCGTTTTAAAGTAAGTACATGTTGTGCGAAACGTGCTTGATCCATTTCTAAAGGCACGCATGATTCATAAATCGTTTTATTACAGACAACAATAGTTATTATAATTTTTGCAAATTTCTTTTTTTTTTTAATTTTATAAATTTATTGCAGACACTAACCTGGATTCATAAGTTCGAATAAGAAAGTTGAACAACTGACACTAACCATGAAAGAGAAAGATATAAATACCCACGCGGTTTTGACACCAGCTTCGATGGGTGTCAATACTTCACCAAATTGAGTGTAATGTTGTTTTTCTATAAAATATGATTCGAATTTCGAAAAAATTACCATAAAAAAATTATAAGCTATTCAATAGTTGGAAAGCTAACATTGCTGAAGATCTAAGAATATGTTTTGTTCCGATCTTGTTTTTTTTTTCAAATATGATGATGTCTGTTATTCGAGTGGTACAATATTATTCACTTGATTTGAAAATTTATCCAAAATTCGCCCGAATTTTCAAGTATAAATCGAGTACGGAAAAATCTTAAGTAAATGAAGAGTGGAAATTTCAAATTCTGACATTGTATAGGTATTTTAAAAATAAAATATTTAGTTTTTAAGGGATTAATCTGTTGCATATTTCGCAACCAGCAATGCTTGTGTGCGAGTCATTAGCTAACTTAGCACCTCAAACTCCTCACTGTTTATAATTATGGTGTTACAACAGTCTTTATAAATCCGTAACTGTGTCGAATGGAAATTCTCCGTCTCTGTTTTTTATGCAAAAGTACGTTCGGTAACCTGTTAAATATGCCAAGATCCGTTTTTATGTTAAAAATTAATCATTTGAGGAACTTATCTACTAAATAAACAGTTCCTCACTGAAGCTTGAAGCCGGGTAATTTTGTATGTGAGCCATTTGTTACACGTGAAGGCATAAGTGTTGTGTTCTTTGATTCGTCAATATGAACATAATAATACTAGTATCCTGAAACTGTTCGAAAGGGGAGCTTCTCTAATCTTTTGAGTTATTTTTATACTTTTTTAAATGTTTTTAGATATTTGTAACGTGGAGTACGTGGTGATATTTTTGTTATTTTTGGTGTGTTTTGGTAAGTGATATTTTTAAGAATTTTGACAGATTCGTGGTGTGTGGTTCAATTTGGAATGGGTTTAAATTTAGGTGGCATTCTCGAATGTATTAGATGGAGTTATTTTCGTAAATATCAATGAGTCAACTCTCAAAAATTAATAGAATTACAAAATAACATTTTTATGACTGTTATAATTCTCATATGACATATTTGAATTGAACAATAATTACATGAAATCATCCACACATTTAAATTTCGATTAGTATAGTTCGATTTTCTTAAAATTTACGGGAATTACTGCTTCTTAGCTTGGAGATTGTATTTAAAAGAAGGAAAATTAAATAGTAGGAAAAATAATCATTTTATATTTAAAATATTTGAATAAATATTAAACAAGGGCTGTCTGGTGCATATGTTGTCAATCAGTTCCTTAATGAATTTTTTTTATAATAAAGTATGAAATTATCAAGCTGTACAAATTTTACACATATTCGAAACACTATGTTCTGTATTTTCTTCTATGTACAAGATATATATCAGATTTTGAAATAATTTTTTAATTGTATATCATTTCGAAATTAATTATATATTATTTGCCATAACAACAGCAGTATCAGATTTTTTTTCCCAGGATATAGGAGAAAAATCATATTTAATATAAGAACTATAATAACCATGTACATCTTGAAGATATGTGTCATTCATAATAATTATTATTGTAGTTATAAAAGACTAAATTGTGATTTTTGCAAAAAAAAAATAATGGTTCTAATGACTAGCGAAAAAAAAAAGAAAAATTCAAAGAAATTGTCTAGTAACCGTCCTAAAAAATGTTATGAATGTAGAAAAACCTTAATAACAACAAAAATACCCGTATTTTACAAAATTGTTTAAATGTTCATACTTTTTGAGAAAATAATAATTGAATCATGTTTGACGTAGCGTAGATTATGTTCATTCTCATTCGAGAAATAGTCAGAGAGAAATGGATATAGAAAAGGCATTACTGCGTGTTAACTGGTGAGTAAAACAGTCTCAACATAATCTACGTCATGTATTTTAAAGCTTCATGCCTTATTCAGGTTTTAGGAATAATATAATTTTTTTTTTTTGTTAATATAGTAAAAACAGCATTAAACATATATTTTGTCGTTATTATTATGCCGCCTTTTTAACCCTAATGGGTCTGAAAATCTATAATTTGTTGAGCTGAAAAATACTATTATTAACAGATAAATTTTGCAGAAAAATATTTTGCAAATCATTGCATAAAACGACACACATCTTTATGATGTTGCTTCTAATTATTTGAACCCATTTGTTTATTACTAGAGTGTTAGAACTAATCTTGTGTCATAACCTAAATTATTTTTTAAAATATTTTCGTTCAGTGGGCTAAATATCTAGCCCCATTTTTCTTTCTATAATTACCTGTAATTTTTATTAGTAGTAAATTCCAATGTTTTTTTGTGTGACCTAGTCAGAAGGCCCTAGCCACTATTAGCGGTACTTTTGTTTTTTGTCCAATAAGGACACTGAATTCTGTGTTACAATTCGGTTAGTTGGTGCTTTAATGATGATATTGTTAGAGACATTGACATCAAGGCCAGATTTTTCCTCTAGGAATTCAGTGAATTATTCGATAGTTAAATTGTGAACGAGTTGTTATAAAATAGAGTTGCATTCTCAAGGCACTTGAATTGTAATTAAATTGTTACTTTTACATGAAGTAATTAGTATTGTACTACACTTTCAAGTGTTTTTTCTACATTTTTTATCACTTTCGAATCGGAATGAATTAAAATAATCTTTATTGCATTATTTGTATTCATCTAGAATTAACGAGAAGTCATAAAATATTTGTTGAAAAATGTATGAAAATTATATTTTTATCTGAGAGCAGTAGTCATCCATCATTCTATAGATTCTAGAAATATATTTTCTATATTAAGTAATAAACTGAGGCCAGGCACAACATGCCCACTATTTTCCTCTGTATTTTAAATATTGAAATATTTTTGAATAAAAATTGGTCAAGTTTAAGTTTGATTATCGCATCGATATCTTATAAAGTACTTTAGATATCGGAATTATTCTCATTTGTTGTCTGTATACATAAAATATTTTCTTTTAAAATGCAAAATCTGTTATATGCGAATTCGTTACTGACTCGAGTTTAATCTGTAGCCCAAAAATGTACTCATTTCAGTTGGAGAGTGATTTCTAATAATTATTGCTTCCTAAAACATTAATTTTGTTTATATATTTGGTGTAATGGTATGAGAGAAAATTATTCTCGTTAGTCGATCTTTGTCAAAAAGAACTGGAACACCAAATTTATTTGGGCTATTTGGCAAACAAAATGGAACCAAAGAATAATGTACAATTGAATCAAGAGTAATCGTCTATTTCTAGATATATTAGCTTAACAGGAAATACAAATAAAATACCAGATTTATGCTGTTGGATCCCACAGCAGGAGACAGTTTAAAATGAAAATAAATTATTATGCTTTAACATTTATGAATTGTCTGATGAACTTAAAAGCAGGATATTCATTAAATTTTTTGGAGAATATAAAGTATATATATTGATATCTTCCATTTTGTCTGAAATAATCGACGGTTCAAATGAACTATTTGCTCGGAATTTAGTATTTCAATAGATTTAGGAAAGGAAAAGTTTTGAATTTAACTGTGGAAGATAAATTTTACACTTTCTATAAGTAATAAGGTAATTAAATATATTTTTCGTAAAAGTTGAAAAGGAATTATGCAATTTCAATAAGATTACTATTCTTTGCGCATTATTATTACGTCACTTTTCAATTGCTGCCATTAATATTTTAAAAATCAATTATTCTCCTTGAAAAAAGTTATTTCACATCTTGAACTTACATCATTTATTTTGTACCAGAAATTCCTGCTACAAAAAAGAAAATTGAGGGAAAGTTTCTACTACCAGATAAAAAAAAGCAGGAAGTATTTTAGCAACCAAAATTGACGATATTCATGAAATAAAGCAATTTTCATTCTTTTTTTGGATTTTAGGTACTTTTATGATTTCACAGTCATTTTATTATGAAATTGGTTTCCCAAATCAATCCATTAAAAAACCACAAATATATTTTTACTAAAATTTTGCACGTGACACATAATAATAGAAGTCGCAGACTGAAGCTGGAAATACGAATTTCCGAATATATATATATAGGTATTCAAATGTTTCATGTTTCTGAGCACGCTGTATATAAATGAGTCAATTTTGTAATGTATAAAATAATGGAAGTTAGAGAATAGATTGAGACTAATCAAAATCATTAAATTTATTATTGCAAAAAAAGAATTATACAATTTCAACAAAATTGTTATACGGAGCTTCTATAGCTTACATCATTGTTCAATTATCATTAAAATCATTAAGGTAGTACTTTCACAGGTGAACACAATAGTTTTCTTTCATTTTAATTGGTTGTACATTTGTTTATGACAAAATTGACATTGATTGTTTTATAGGATAGGGGACATAAACGTCTAGATCATTAAAGATATTTAGTAATTTCAATTAGATTCAATGATGAAAATCAAACAAAACAGATCTTTTCTTTCGAAAATGATTTTCAAAAGTCTTTATTACCGATATGACAAAAAAAATATATTGAACATGATAATTTTAACGAGAATTAAAATTGTTATATCAATCAATAAATCAATAGCCTTTACTATTAGTCAAGTAGTGTTTTCCGAATCCTTAATGGACCTGTAAAGACGTCTAGACAAATCTTTATAATTATTATTGGTTTATTGGCTTTTTACTATTTATTGCAATTATAATCATTAGATTTCCTTCCGGTTCGTACTCAATTAATTCTATGTTGTAATCAGTTAATTTGTCAATAGCTTGATAGAATATTCGATTGATACACTAATTTAAATATGGGAAATATAGATAAAATGGGTAAGTGCAATTTAATTACGTAAAATAATGAATAAGCCTCTAATTGCTTGTCAAACATACGTTCAACATCACTATTAGATTTAAAAATTTGTAGTATTGGCTTTCACATTGCAGTAACGCTTTTTACTTCATCTTTTACTTGTAAAATAATTTATTATCTCATTTATCTGATATTTTTTTAATTTTCATGAACAATGAACAGATCTACCCACTCATGCCTAGCAAAAAAGGAAACACATAAGTCCTAATTTGAATTTTAAGATTGAAATGATCAGAGATATGATAAGAATGATATAAAAAATTAATTTGAAATGAAATTCAGTAAGTTGAATTTGCTCATTCATAAAAAAAAACTATACTCACATCTTATCAATAATATTTTTTCATTCAAAAAACATTAGGATATTGATTAATATATGTATGTATTTGAAGAGAAATATATTCAAATTTAATTCACCTGTATTATGTAGATGACCAACATAATGTACGTTGAATTCAACACCTCTTAATCCAGAACATTAAACAATGATGCATCGAATTACAATACAAAAATAAGGAGTGATTATGGAACTTAATTTTTCCTAACTGTGAAGGAAATAGAATATTTTAGTCCTTCTCGAAATGGATTAATAATTCCATTTGACCAAAATTTCAGAAATCGCATGTATTACTTACATTGAATACACGCTATTTCTATTTAAATCAGCCGGTAAACTGATTAATTAATGAATTGAATAATATATTTGAAGGATTTTGTATTGCACCGCTTAATTATAAATAGAAAAGCACTAGTGCGGGAATTCATAAAATTGTTTGATTTTTTGTTCAATCCTTTTCGAATAGTTAATTGAACGATTCATTATACACCTCGAAGTAAACTCAATTTTATAATTAATTTAATTTTATTATTTCAGCCGGAGCGGTAGAAACCAATGTCAAACATAACCGTCCATGTTCAGCACAGAAAAGTAAGTATTCCTGCAAAAATCCTTATTATTTAAAATCTCTCCTGCTTATGAATATTTGCCGAAAAGGAATTTAACAATCGATTGTCATGGCGAACCATGACTATTTTAGGTGGAACTTTACATTGGTTTGCTTACATTGGCCCGACAGATGATTCAGGTAAAGAAGTGTGCTGCCCGAGATTTTGAATATTAACCAAAATGTATTTTGCTTTTGTATTTTATTAATAAAACTAATAAATCTTGTTGTTTTTTTTTGCGTGCGCTGACCATATGAAAGTATCCTGAATTGATCCATAAAATTCAGTTTATTTGCTGAATTTTATTACTTTTTTCCGGTATAACTTATATTGTAGGTTATTTTAACACTAGGTATTGAGTGGGCGTTTTTCGCCATTTATTATTTTTATGTCTTGATGTGAAATGATTATTTCCTCTAGAATATGATTCATGCATTCTTGATAATCCGTTACCGTGGAAATTGGTACACTAGGATTATTGGTAATAAGTTTGAAAAAAAAAAATATTCATCATAGCTTAATATTATACATATTATTGTTTCTTGAGTAATATTATAAATTGAACAATCTTAACAACCTCAAAATATGTCAGTAATTAAGATTTTGTCTTGCATCTTATTCTAGAAATGACTAACTTGCAGTGTCCAAACTTTTATGTATAGTTTATAAAATTGTAGAAGACGTTCCTAGATCATTTAAAATAAATCTTGTTGCTATCAAAATTTAAAATGTCATTTTGCATTCAGTCCATGAATTTATGTTTCATGTTTTTAAACCTGTTATTATTACGAAGAAGGCTCGATTAAAGCTGAAACCGGACTCTGTTTCATAATTTGTAGCGCCCTGGGCCACTAGGGCCGGTTTAAAAAAAATCCAAATATTAACAATATTAAAAAAAATTGGTACGCGCTATTGCCCAAATTGGCTTGATGACTAATTAGAGTTTAGTCAAAATATTGAATATATAAATTATGAATATCAATCGATTTTTGAGCTAATAAATTGTAGAAAGTCATCCCAAAAATTAAAAATATTTGTTTCTTAAAATTGATAGATGTGCATTTGATTCGCTGAAGTAAGCAATAAACGCTGTTTAACATTCTGCTTCACTTGAATCACAAATGCTATATAATTCTAGTCAACAAATTTCTAAATTGTATGCTTAAAGTTCATAAATGAATGCACATTCGAAATAGGAGTTGTAAGAACTATAATATGATAGAAGAAAATAATGAAGTAGCGGATTATTGGGATGTTCTGTTAATAACAACCTATAATTGTTGAACAACTTGTAAAAAATAATTGATGTATTACTTTATGCAAAATTAATTCTGTTACAGTTATTCTGTAATACGCATCGAAGCAAAAATTTGAAAAAATAAATAATAATCCTGCAATCCCGTTATTGTACCCATGACAATAGTTGGCATCTAACTTATGTATGTTATGTAGTCCGTTTTGTTGTATTTTATTCTAACTTTTTTTGTTTTCCGTTAGTAATATTAGTGTTTTATTTTTAGCTCGGAGTGAGAGTTCTGAAGAAAGAGAACATCGTTTAAAAATGCTCAGGGAAAAGCAAAATGAAGAACGCCAAAGAAAGTTAGAAGAACTGAAAGCACAGGCTCTAGCTGCACAACGGTTTCGAGAAATGAAGGAGGAAGAAAGGAGAAAACGAATCGAGGAGCTTAGAATACGCGACAATGATAGACGGCAGCAGGTAAATTATGGCCGTATTATCGATAATTGACCTCTCTATTAAACATGATTGCTTTGTTTAAACAACCATTTTATTTTTGCTACCATCCTATTTACAATAGCGTAATTAATGTATTCAGCAATTGCCTTTTCTCGTAATTATATTTCAAACAGATAGAATAATACAAGTTTGATCTACTTATCCTAATTTTAATCTTGAAATAAATCATTGGAAATACTGCGAGAAGACATTATATATGAATCCGAGAAAATTTTCGTATACACCACGAATTTTTGAATATTCAGTTCATAATTTAAGTTATTTTTCTTTGTTTTAAAAATAGCAAAAACAGGATGTGCACTTTCTAGAAAGACAAGAAAAGTTAGTGAAATCGAGGAGCCACATGAAAAGTCAAGGAAAAATTATATTTCATTCAGGATTGGAATGACCTGCATTATGATTTAATTTTTTGTCATGATCAAATTATTCTTATTTAATTCTCAAGAATATCTCTGATCCTAAAAGTCTCCATGATGTCACAGCTAGAAAGTCAATGATTTTTGATTGAGAGCTATTTCAAGTTTATTAATTGAGTTTAACGATTTGCACTTTGCGTTCAACGCACCTAGAGCCACATGTAAAGTATTCACATAGCAAAAAAAAATTGTTTTGAACGCCCAGTATTATTCTCTCGCAAATAATATCCTATTTGATTAAGTAAAGTGAAAGACACTTTGAACATCTTCTAAAATTTTAGAAAAAAAAATGGTTTTATATTTGGCTAGGTGCGGGAAAACAATCATTCTAAAATTCATGTCGATAAATTGAGTATTTCCTGAAGAAATTGGTTGTGACACACAGATACCAATCGAAGTCTTTCTATATGTTTCTTGTGTGGTATGGTGTCCTAAATAACAATCTTAGTTTGACTTTAAAATTAACAGGATCATGACTGACTTTAAAATAATAAGTGTTTTGAAAAATATCAGTTATGCAATTTTACATCAAATTCAATAAAATTATACATGAGCTTTCTAATCTGGTTGTAAACATTACGTATCGATTTTATTCTCATATTTTATCAAATTGATATCTCAAAAATTGATATGCGCACTTAATATTTTATCTTGCTGATATTATTTTCATTGTCGATGCTCCCAGAACAAGGAAATGTTACTTGAACTTTCAAATCTTAATAATATGCCAAATATGAATGAAATAATTTTGTTTCATTTAATCTAAAGCTATTTTTGATTCCCAATATTCAATCATTTTGAATATCTAAATATCTGGAGGATATAGAATCCACATCCTTATAAATGATCTAATAATTTTATCACTTTTGTTATTAACTAAATAATTATAAAAGTGACTATTTCCGTTACCATTTTTGTTTCGAAAATCTTTCTTAAATGTCTTAAACTATCTATTTGCATTTGTGAAGAATGGAAAGTGAAATTAAATTCATGAAGTATTTGTCTTTAAAGGTTGGCGAAAGAAAAAGACTAATCAACGAAGCTGAACGAGACCGACGTGAATCCATCCTGAAAAAGAACATGGAACGTGAGGCCCGTTTCGAAATGAAAAGACGCAATGAACGTAGTTCTGGAGCGTTTGCGTTTGGTTCCTCCACACCTCGGATGCTGGAGCCCGCTGATACCGGCGGTAGCTTCTGGGGCCATCGTCGGGCTACCTCCACCAACAATATAATGTTCGCTGCCGTTCCGCTTACACGGCGCTCGTCTGAACGCGAGCTCGATGGAAGCAAGAAAAGAGCCACCTCGGCTGGAGGACTTGACAGAAATAATACAGACGGTAGGACGACACTCGCTTTTGTTTTTCCACTCTCTGTTGTTTCAAGAACTCGTTTGTCTTTTAGAAATACAATTTGGATTTATTTGTTTCAATTGCTTGAAAACTATTTAATAATCTACCTGTCTAAGAAACTTTCTTGTTATATATTTATTAGAATCTTTAAAACAAACACTAAACATCGAGGAAACTTTCAATGATACTAGTGTTCACTTAGAGCCCTCACCTCTTTTGTGACACATTTTCGTAACGTACTTCATTCGAATTTCCCCAAAGACATTACAAATAGAACAATAAAATAAATTCATTTTGAAGTCAAAATACTTTCATAACATATTTTGGTAACATGCTGTTTCTGAATCAACCCCACCACCCTCAGAATTATAGTCAAAATTAAAACAGTAATATTTAAATTTTTGAGCACCTAGTACATTAAACGCCTTTTAGCCGATACGGGTATGGCAGACACTATTTTAGTGCACATTGATAGATTGATTGAATTCAGTGAAAACCATACTGACCTTTTGTTTGAAGTTGGGCTCGACCCTAGGATCTTCGATTTACAAATCCAAAATATGAGCTATGAATATTCGAAATGTTTTGAACTTGAGGCTCTTGAATTTGCCCAATAAGAAATTTTTTTCGTACATTTTCTTCCTTATACCCTAAAAATTTTTTTAAAAATATCTTTTTCTTGGACTACTTCACAAAAATTGAACTAATAAATCCAAATGTTTTGCGCTATCTCAGTTATATGTCTTTCTGGCATGTAATTTCTTTTTTATATTATACAGCAAATGTTCAGCAGGCAGTTATCTTTATGTGGCTCACTATGCTTTGAAGACATTTTTTTTAAACAAGGTATCCAGGACTGTACTTCTACTGCCTGTTGGTATTTTATAAAATTTAAGAAGTAGTGCTTCTTTACATCGACACCTCACTGCAATATCATTGATGAGTGACGGAATGGATGCAAAATAAATGAATGATTGTGATAGTCACTTGGTTCAGTTTACGATAGTTAATCGCTTTCCATTCAGTTGTTTTTGAGATTTTCGACAGAATTTCGTCCTTTCCAATGTTTGCAAAATTCATTACTTCTAGCAGATATATTTCTTTGGAAGCAGGTATTTAAATACGAGATTTCAGTTTTTCTACTCTACATTATATTTCTTGGGTACTAATTTGTACAATATTTTTACGTTTCGATGATACTGAGTCATCTTCTGCATGAAGAAGGTGATTCAATATCATGCCAGTTTTTCATATTTAGTTATAAAGGGTACTAGATGCACCAAATGGCATCAAAATCTTCCATTGTATAATACTTTTGATATAGCAATGTCGCCTCGGCCTTGGTTTATATTCGTATCGCTCTTTTGCACTCTTAATTTTTTTTTTTTTATTGATCAGTCAAGAAGAATTAAATTCTATTCAACAGTAATACAATATGCGTACATTGACTTGAATTATATCAATAATTACCCGTTGAAATACCAGACATTCTAAAAAACATTAATTTTAAATAAGGGATGAAATGAATAATATATAGTTATAGAACAGTTTTAGAACATTCCATTTACTCTTCATTTGTTCAGTTTTCTTTCTAATCAACCTCAAAAGACAGTTAGTTCATAATCTTGAAGTTATATTGTCATTTACTTCATTATTAAAACATAATCTTTTAGTTTATCATATATTAAATTGAATAATAATCATTTTCCTTAGTTTCAAATTACTTGGTATAATTTGAATGTCTCATTTTATATGCTTATAAATCTTTGAATAAATGTACGTAAAATTTCAATCGCATTTGCTGCAGTATTATGAAAATGCCCACTCAATTAGACACTTACGTTCGATATAATATTCTAATTCAGCAATTGAAACAGTCATAATTCTTTATAATTAGGTGATTAATAGTAATTTATTTTGAGAATGGGCTCAAGGGAATTATTCAATTTGAAGATCATGCTACAATTTGTTAATTAAATTTTGCGAGATATTCTTGAAAAATTATTCTGAATTTTTTTCTGTGGAAGTATATAAAACCTAATATGTTTTATGCATTAAATTTTAATAATTTTGAGCGTCAAAATCTCTTTTTTTTTATTTAATATTCGGTAATTTTAGGGAATACACATATTTTTACTTTTATATTATTTGTCCTGTACAATATTCATAACATTTTCAATAGCAAACTTGATTCATAATAGTTATCTATTAAATAATTCTGTATTTGTGAATCGGTATGTTGAAGAAATAATTCCTTGAGCGATTAAATCAGTATGAAGTAAGCTGAGCCAAAAAACCTGTAGTTTGGTTTATTATCTTTTGCAGATATGCGAATATCCACATCAATGTATGAAGTGTTTCATTGGGGTGAATTGTGTAGCCCCGATTCCTCTGGTCCTGTTAACAGATCCTCTTGTAGCCCACATACAAATTATAATAAAGATGGTTCTGCACTTTCAACATCTAGGAGTGTTTCTTCACATCTCGGTACTTAGTATTCAATGATTCTGTCACTGTCTTTCTTCTATCTATCTCGTCTGTTGATTGTTGTCTCATAGGATCTGGGATTCTAACCATGTATTCATATACTTAACAAAAAAAAAAATGTAATTTAGAATTATAATTAAATTACAAAATACAGCATTGATATTAAAAAATTATATTTAGAGGAAATTGAAAACAAAATATTCATTAACACTTTTGCAATAACAAATTATAAAAAACCAACTATTTCTTAATTTTTATCATTAATTAATCTTTTTGAAAACTGTATCTGGAAATGTTGAATGCATTGACATTAGTAGGTTAGAGTCCCTTTTATCCATAGTGCTGCTTTTTCGAGCTTTGGTTTCTGCAAGTTTCGTGTTTTAGTATGTGTGCGTATTCACACAAGCATACAAATTACACTTTTCAGAAACTAATTATTGCTGTCGCATGGATTTCAGTGTTCATTTGTTTTGGTTTCGATTGTTTTGTTGAGTGTGATTGTCTTTTGTCTTTGTGAGTCGTTAGATGGGAAGCCTAGAGCTTACATTTTATTTATTTTGTTTGATATTTACACATTTAGAATAATCTGGTTTCAGAAGCTGGTATTAGTCATGTATAACATTATTTTATCCGATTAGATAATAGAAATATTGATGAGTTTTTGTTTCATAATTAAATTTTTATGATTTATGACATGAGACAGTACCTCTACTAACAGTATCCTGAACAGTATTGAATTGAATGTTCATTGGTAATGTATATTTTAAATACGTTGCGATATTCATGTTGTCCACTGTCTGGTATAAATTGTTTTAGTCCACCGTATACTTTTTCTTTGTCAACTCATGTGGTTTCATTTTACTTCCACTAATCCATTATATTTTAGACGCGATCAGTAGCATAATATTAATTAAATTATTTGATTTTTATTTCAATGTTAGAAATAAGCAGATGTATGATCTCCAAAATAAGAGTAAAATTCACTTGAATTTTTGAAAATAATTTCAACTTGGCCAGATTCAGTAGGGCCTATAATTTTAATTATTTGAAAAAGCTCTAAAATATTTGAATCTTATTCTAATTTGAAACTTCATTTTGGAGATCCTTTATCAGCTCACATAAGTTTCTATAGGAGAGATGAATCTACTAGATAGTTGATGAAGATAAGGTAGCCTTTGAGGGTTAGGGGTTAGTGAGAGTAGTATTGTAATGTCCGTGTGTAGTTGGTACTAGGTCTAGTTGGTTGTGTGTTAGGTGAGACGATTCCCGCGGGTTGCGCGAGCGGTCACGTAGGTCGCCGCCGCACCGACCTGATGCCGACGATCCCGACGCGCGACTTGGCAGCCACAACGGCGCGGAAACCATTCACAAAGTCACCAGGTAGGACTTACTCTCTGTCTCGGTTGGACCAGTTGGCGAAACCGCGCAAACGTCCCGTGTCCACTGCCGATCTCCCCGCTGTTTTGGAGCATCAGCACAAATCACCATCATCCATTTCCTCTACTGCCACCACTAACATAAAGAGCATGAGCCGTAGCATGGGCCATCTGGCCATGGCCGGCCGTTTTTCGGTCGCGCCTGCAGCCCAACAGACCCATGTTCCACAGCGACCTCTGCGTAAGGCCGACAGCCGCAGCATGCACCAGCTGTCGGTGGTTGCGCACATTGCGCCTGCCCCTGTGCCGCCTCCGCGTACCACTAGGGCCGTTCTCTTGCGGAAACGCGCCGTCGAATCACCGGAAGGTACGTAATCAGTTCCCGTCAACAAAAATTACTGCCTTCTCAAGATTATTACAAAAAAGAAATAATCTCTCAACTAGACAGATAGGTACTAGAAATAAAACAGAAAATGTATATAATATAATATCATACTTATATTTCGAGTATCAATCAGTCTTCCTCAAATTAATGATTAAATGAAGATTTGTTTAGAATATATTAAAAATATCCGTAGCAGGTGTTCAAAATATCATTAAAGCATTTTAGAATCTTAGAAAGAAATTTATTTTACAATTATGTTCTATTTGATAGTGTGCATTTACAACGCACCGTTAAATTATCGAATCTTTTTGCAATCAGGCCGTAGAGAATAGTTTTACTATATCTTTAAAATCGTTATGCATGCTATCTTAGAAAAAAATTACTAGTTATTGTTCGAAGACAAAAATAATTTTGAGAAGAGCATTAAAAATCCTTGTACAAATAACAAAAAGCACATCTCCAAGGCTACAAATCTTTCAACTGACATTTCTACATTGATCCTCCGCTTCACTTCAGCCTAGACAAGGTTCCTCAAGGTGATGGGCAGGTAATTGTATTCCTTGATTTACTAAACTGTAACTCACAAACGACGGAACACCAGTTTTTTTTTACGTTGCCGCCATGCTTTCTTGATGTTATTGATACAAATCTGAGATGCACAAAAGCTTGCACGATATCTGTGACAAATTGATTCTTTATGCTACTTTTTCACTTCGTTTATATTAAGCTCGTTTACTTGAAACATTTGTTTTATAATCATCAACACATGTTTTGCAATTATTTTTTACCTAACGTACAATCGGGAAAAATTGTTTTTCACTATTTTTTTTTGTGCTATAGTGCGTAAATTATAAAATGTTTTAATTTAGTATTTGCGTGCAGTCCTAGCCTTAATGCAACTAATATATGAATTTTCCTGTTCTCTTTGTTCATCAACCATATATTTACAAGTAAGTACCTAATCAGTTTCTCCATATTGAATCATTTATCGTTATTTCATTTTTAATTGTAATAGTACGTATTCTTTTCATGAAGAGAAATTCGTACTGCTCAAGTAAGTCTACAGCACAACGAATTACGTTCAGTGCTTCTTCGGCGTTCTAATCGTTTGTTTACTAACTTGTATTTAGTATTTCACTAATATTTTTTAATATTTAGAGGGTAGTATTTGAAGGTGAAGGCTCTTGGCTCTAAACATCCTCACATCCATCCATACTATTTTCCTGATTACTGCAGAATTTCGTGCCACACTAAAACTAATAATAATTGTGTTAACTGTGAACATTATTTCATTAATAACACCTTTCTTATCTATCAAAAATGAATTTGGTGAGTGAATTCAAATCTGTTCTGTGTTAAATAATTTGTAACTAATAATATTGCAGACAGATTAATTAAGGTTAAAATAAAATTCATCGGTCCAATTATTCACAATATTGTAAATTATTAATCATTGTGAATAATTCAAAAGCTATTGGTTTTATTAACTCTGCCAAATTTTTTTGATCTTTGTACTTGAAAAATTTTGCACTATTAATGAAGTCGTGTTCGAAAATTGAAGTAAGTGAACAACAGAAATACTGATGTGTTTGACTGTCATACAGGTCCATCTAGACCCGATAGTTCATTAAGTCATCAAAGCACAAGTAGTGTAGCTTCAACAGTGAACATGCGATCACGTCCAGTCGCAGCTCCTCGAAAACCCCGTCCAGCGAGTATAGCTGTCACGGGAGTTACGCACGACAGTAATAGGAATCCCTTGATCGACAAGAAATCCGAAACGAAGCCTCCATTGCCTCGCTCCAGGAAGACTTCAATTGGTAAAGTTGCTCCTGAAAGAACTCCGTCAAAATTATCAAAAACTTCGCCGAAAGCAACGCCGAAGGTTACGCCTTTGCAGTCTCCCTGTACCGAATCTCCGGTCATCCCTCCAGTAGAAAAACCGACTGCTCCAACGGCAACAGCAGTTCAACCATCACCAGAAAATAACGTAGAAGGTCAAGAAACTAACAGTGAAAAGGTAAATATACATATTTGTGAAATTATGCTCGAACTGAATCAAAAAATATATAAAAACTTGTACCATTTTTCTAAGTATATGTAAAATTGAAGACAAAACTCTTCATTTCGCAATAAAAACAACCACTTCATGTTGAGAATGGTTAGAACGACCAAACAGTTGATTGAATGTTACAATATTCTTGAAAGTTCATAAAAATAATGGTATGCACTAGATATTACAATGTTTTGTTACAACTTATTTTTATAAAAACAGAGAAATCTTTATTGAAATAAACGTTCTAAATGCTCATGGTAAAGTAATAGTAAAAAATGATGGCAATATTCTCTTTACTATCACTTGCTTTTGTTATTTTTTGCTGAGCGCATATTTTATTCTAACAAATAATTTTTAAAACTCGAGACTAATTACAAAAATATTTTTTTGTGTCTATTTCGTTTTGAAATTTTGATTGAATTTGTTTTAATGTTGCAGACTTCAGCAGCTTCAGTAATATCCGAAACTAAACCAGAATTAGCGCAATCTACGGAACCTTCAGGACCAACTATTCCGCCAACACAAGAACAGTCACAACAACTACCGCAAATAATTGAAAAAACATCTGAAAAAACAGTAGAAAAATCAACGCCTACTAAAACTATTCCAAAAATTGAAGAGTTACAACAATCACAAATAATTGAAGAGAATCCTTTAGAAAATGCCGACATGACCGCTTCAATGATTGCAAAGATTCGCATTACTACTGAAGAAGAGGCGAAAGCAGCCCTGGCAGAAAGAAGACGTCTAGCCAGAGAAGAAGCTGAACGGCAAGCTGAAGCTGAAAGACAACGTATTGAGGCTGAAATAAAAGCTGAACAAGAACGCCAAAGACAAGAAGAGGAACAAGCACGACTCCTTGCTGAACAACAACGCCATGCTGAGGAAGAGCGTCTTGCGCAGGCAATCAAAGAAGCTCAAAAACGGGAAGAGGAAGAAAAACTTCGGCGTGAAGAAGAACAAAAACAAAAATTAGAAAAAGAAGAGCAAGAGAGAAAAGCTCGTGAAGAATCAGAGAAACAACGAATTGAAATGCAAGAAAGATTGAAGCAGGAGGAAAAAGAACGCGAAGCAAGACGAAAGAGAGTAGAAGCTATCATGTTGCGAACTAGAGCTAGTAAAGGAAATGCAGGGAATAATCAATCAAAAGATGAAGGCACAGAGAAAACTTCAAATGATGAAAATAAAAGTGATACAGTGAATAATCAAGTCAATAATAAACCTACAGCTACTATTGAATCATATGAAAAAGAAGTGAACGAAAAAGAAGCAGCATTATTTAATGGATCTTTTAATAAAAGCCAGGGTTCTGTTATATCTAAAGAAAATGGTGAACCACAACACAGCAATGGTCACCGGAATGGCGTAGACACAGAAGATTTCTCCAAAGTAGATAAATCCCTGTAAGTTTGAACATTTTCTTAATATATCAAAATATAGTATCCATCAGCTTTTATTTCCAAAATAATATTTCGTTTTAATTCAACTCCCAAGTATTTTTAAAACCAAGAATTCATTATAAAACAAATTTTAGTCATTTCCGATAGTTTTGTGCATTTTGAATCACTTTTTTAGGCACATTTATTGTAAAAATGGCTTTCAGTTGATTTCATCAAGATAGGAAACAAATTTCTCGCTGGTAATTGATACATAGTCGGGCAGATTTAAACTTGTGTTAGAACTATTGCTGTGCCATTTAAGCCAATGAAAATTAAAATATAATACCACTGCGTGCGCTTCGCAGAGCTGAACACAGGTCAATTTTGTAACTAATTATTTTTTCCAGAATTGAAAATAATGTTACCAATACACTCTTGGATTTAGGCGAACTAGATCCATTCAAAAATGCAAATACAAGTTTAGTAGATATCCCAGCAGATAAAATAACGAACGAAGATAATGTTAATTCCAATAATCCAACGGAATCACATAGCACCACAGGTAAGTGATAACTTACTGCTTTTCATTGCGCTTTTGCTGTCACATAAAAGAGGGCTTCTAAATTTTTCATTTACATATTTTGAGTTGCTTTTTCGCTTGCCAATTCACAAGATGGAATAAATAAGTAATTGTTTTTATTGCAGATTTCTTGCTGTAAACATCAGTTCTTTTGAAAATTCAATCTGTGTTAGGTGCTGTTTCAAAATTCATCATAGTGGTGCATATAGATAAATAAATTATAAATTGATTGCAAAAATTCTATGTTAAAGAATAATTTGTATTTAAATAGTGAGTTGCTGTGTTGATAAACTATTGCGATTGATTTTGAAGTATTTATACAATTTAAATATTCATCGGAAATGCATTATAAATGATTTTTTAAATTTGCACGTTTATATTGCTGTAAATACTTTAAAATCGCGTTTTGTAAATAATAGAACGCAACATTCATTGTACACATAATATATTTACAAGTGGGGATGCAAGTAAGTCAACAAGGATATAAGTGAATGAAAATGATCATTGTTTTATCCTTGATGTGTTTATTAAAAGAGAAACTTGCGTCCACACAATGAAAAAGGGAGTACACAAGGCATGAGCAACTGAGCAACACTATTATGTGATGAGTGCATTATTTTGAGCGTATAGATTTCATGTTGAAGTTTTGGGAAGTGGAGCAATAGTTAACTAATCTTGTTATAATTAAGTAAACAGAAGTATACAACGCTGTACTGAATAGCAACTCTTTTTAAGTTGTATAAATCTATGGTTCAATCTTTGACTGAGCCGACATCCCGGTGTGTGCGAATGAATCGAGGTTGTTGCTGATCTTTGATTAGTAAATCATCTAAAATGTATAACGGTATGAATTGATTAAAAATGGTTGCGATCGGTGTGTGCATATGATAGTAGGAGAGCCAATACTATTCTATTTACATCATCAATTGTCAAATACACATTTTTAGATAGTCTTTCAATTGAGAATCATGAAATGGAGAATTTGGAAACTGTATATCTCTGGTTTTAGCTAGGACAGTTGGCGGTTTAGCACTGCTTTATCAATTCTTTGATTTAACATGTAAAATTCTTTATACTACAACGTATATTTGTTACTTTTCTATGAGTAATTTAGCACCGCCGCTAGATATAGCTGTGCCAAACTGTTGGATTCTCCATTTCGTAGCTCTTGAAAACTATTTGACAATGTGGCCTATACTTTTAAATGAAATGTGTAAAATTTCGTGCTGGCTCTCGGACTAAGGGCATTTGTCTCTATAAACTGTGATTCAATTGTAAAATATTAAATTTGTGTGTAGTTTGATGCATTTTGGATAGAGACGCGTAAACCTCGATTATCCAATCTTCCATTTAAACAGAAGTCGGTCGTTATTCACTAGTCACTTAACTCTTATTTATCATTTGGATTCGTCTTCATTCATTCAACATTCAGATTAGTTTTAATGTCTTATTATTAATTATTTTTTAGTGTTAATATATAAAAGGGGCACAAACTAACAAAGTATCAATATCTCAAACTGTTGTCCTTTATCATTGGTAGATTATCTTCTATTTTGCACATGTCTAGAAACATTTAGTGAAATTAGACAGGCAAAACTTGTGAGATTTTTTTTAGAATCACATTCCTGTTATTAGAAAAGGTAGTACTAAAAAGCTTTATATTTATATTGACATAAATTTTGAATAAAAATTTGAATTGATTCTGCACTTGTTCGCTGAATATATTTTTTTATATTTTAAATTTTATTATTTATTAGCTACATAAAATCTTTTTTAAATATTCAAATTTTCGGGTCATACTACATAGGGAGTATGTTTAAAAAACGAAAATTTCTATTGTTGTAAATATGTATTTTTGCTATTTTATAAATACAGAGGAATTCTAAAAGTACGGGCATGGTTTCAGGAGTCGATTAAACTTGTTTTTTTTTTATATCCATGTCCAATTTCCAAAGGCTTTCGAGGTATTGAAGTATAAAAATGAATGATTTATAAAATATTTATAGTTGTCAGGGTAAAATAAAAATTAGCCATCTTTATTTTGGGTACAAGCTTCGCATCCTTTAATTAATAAGTAATGATTCCGGAATTTTTCTTTGATATTTGTCAATTGTTATCCGAAGATGTGAAATTTATTTTGATCCCTTGTGTAATTTCATAACTAGCTATAATCATTGAATTACTTTCTATGTTTTTTTTTTCAATAACTCAGGACAAAAAACTTTGAGAATCAACCCCACATTGTATTAATTAGCGATCCTTCAAGTTACGCCCGTTTTGGGATTATCCTGTATGAAATGTGTTTAAATTTATTGTATGATATTGATGAATACATGTTTTGCTTGTTAATTTCACTTTGAACATGCATTTCGTCCAGAATTTTAACGGCTTTAGAAAAGAAAAATCTGTTTCAATATAGTTAAGAATTACATTATTATATTTACATACTTCGAGATATAATTTTTACGCTTTTAGTGCCACATATACAACTATATGTTGAAATGGTAAAAAGGTTTTTCTTTTTTTGTAAATGCTACCACAAACAGAATAGGTAATAATTATAAAATTATTTAGTTTCATATGAAAATAACCTTTGATTCATTCATTGTTGTTATGTATATTTTATCATTTCAAATTAATCAGTGGATTCATTACTATTTTTATATTTAACCTTTATTACCGTAAGAGATTATTGATTTATCTTGTATAAAACTTTAAATTATTTAGAATCATTCAAATTTTCTTGAAGTTTTAGACACAAAGTAAAGACTATATAATGTTAGAAAGTTTCATTTCTTTTCTGTTGATTTTTTTGTTACATTGATATCTGTAATTAAATATTATATAAATGAATTAATTCAAATTTATTTTAACACTACATTAGATTGTTATCAATGATTGATAATTTTATAAAGGTTAATTCTAAAATGTACGAATTTTATGGCGGTCATGGGTTATACTGAACATAAAAATATTTAAAGCAGTTATTGATAGGTCCAGTATTTTCATTTTGTATGATGTGTATTAAGTATTTATTAAAATTTCTTTGCTTGAATTATGTTTTAATTGTAAACATCAATTTTAACAATTTTAGTATTTTCTACCTTGAGTGTTTATCGCAGATAAGTATTTGAATACACAACTCAAAATAGAACTCATTAATTTAATTGCAATACAGGTCATCGAAAAAGGTATCCCCAATTTTAGTCTACATTTTTTCAAGGAGAACTGTTTAAAAACGGAAGTTTTATAGTTGTAAAAGCCTTAATTAATAGTAATTTTATCTCAGCATAAACACTGTGGCATTGCACATCTTACCAGCCAGTCACTACCAAAAATAACAGCACTTTTTCTTGTTACATTGTCGAAGCTTTGAAAAAATTTAAGAGAACGTTACATTATACGTGCATGTATTCACTTACCGGTAAATAAATTGAGTAAGTAAGCAAGTAAATAGAGAATCATACATTATGGTAACTGTAATGCTGTCTTTTCTATATTCTCAGCGTATAAATTATTTAGAAAAAAACCTATGGAGGTTGATCGGAGTTCTTGGTATTCACAAAACAAAATTCACTCCTTACTAAAGTGAATTTTTGTTCAAGTGATCGGTACGACGTCAAGTGTGTACGCTCTACGCATAACTCATATTGTATTTAAGACCTAAGGCACTAACTATTAAATTTTCGAAGTTTGTCCTAAAAATCAATAATTTATTTATAATTATAATGACGGACATCTTTTTCAATGACTTTATTTCTAATGAAGAGAATCTGTAATGTGTAACTTCTTTGAGAACTCTTCAGTAATTTTCTGTTTGTGCTAACATATTTTCTATCTTTCAAAGTGGCAAAACTGAAGGTAACTCCTTAAAAAAGATACTTTTTTAATACAACTGTCTGAATCTAATATTTATGAAGTAGTTGAGATTTGTAATGTTATATTTGTTAAGGTGTTCTATAATTTTTTATTTATTAGAAATAATACTGATTAACGAAGTCTCCAATAGTTACGATGGAAAAATTACATTTTCTGAACTGTTCTAAAACTATTGCTTATTTTCTGATAATACATTTCTTGTTTTTAAACTTGTTACCTAAATATAAATAATGCACTGTTCGGTAGCAAGTATAAAAACCAATGAGGCTCTGTAACTTATAGCAAAAATAATGACTTGTACATTATAAAATAGGTGTGAATATATATAACAGTGACTTCTTTCAATAATAATAATAAATGAAGTGTTTTGGTGTATATCAAAATTTTTATTGCAATTCATATGCTTGATTTGTCATACTTTTCAATATTGTAAGTTGATAACTGCTTAAAATATTGTTAGTATGACAATTATATTTTAAAAGTAGAGATAATTAATTTATAAATTTATAAAATCAGAAAACAAAATATTTTAAATCATATATGTAAATTTTTAATTATATAGGTATGTAAATATTATTTAGGGGCCCTTACACTATCGGTATGAATAGAAAAATGCTTCAATAAATATTTATAGGTTTCGGTCTTTTCCTAAATTGACAATAAGTGATACTATCATATAAAACATTTATCTGCTGCAATATTTGTGAAATTTCGCATTATCTTATCATATCTTATTGGCAATCAATTATTACGTGTTATGTTAGTATCGTACTTATTTCATAGAATTTGCCTAGTTCGTAGAAAATATTTGGTGAAGCATTTTACTGATAACAAAATTCCAAGTAATAAATAATTGAAGAAATCAGTCGTAACTTTTTTAAATGTAATTTTTACGAAAAAGAATTATGGTGCATTCTTTATTATCAATTAGAGTTAATAATTATTTATAATACTGAACTAGTTACATTTAGCGATTTTATTTTTTCTGAAATCATTTTATACGTGTAAAATATCCTACACACTTGTTTTTATCGTATAACATTTGTAAAAATGCTTGTTGAAATTGCTTAATCATTAAAATAATTATTGCTTAACAAAAGACGTAATTATTTCCGAACAAAAGCTCTTGAGCTATTTCCGGAACAGTTGATATATATAGACTATCGATTTTTTTTGTTAGAATTAAAATTTCGCGCGCAATTTGAACTCGTATTGGACATGACTTGCTAGACATACCGGTAACGTAACCCTCGTGTTTATGCACGTCTGTAGAGTAAGTTGAAAGCGACGTTTCGTGTCAGCCGGTGACGACATCGCATTACCGCATCTTATTTACTCGACTTTGACTGACTTTGCTAGTGAAAAGCCACTACCATGGAGACGAGAAATTCGATTGATTTGTTTAATTTTCATTGCACCACCATGGACGCATGTTTCACCGCATTCGATAAGAATGGGTAAGTAGTATTCATTTGTTTATTATTCCACTTGACATTTGATATTCATTTTGCCAACTTTTTTCTACATTTCAAATTCTGTCAAAGTAATTTCTATCTTAGAAAATATGTGAATTTATTTCTAAACAAATGGTAAATAATTTGTACATGTGAATACGCAGTATATTGCCTTGAAACATGATTTATTTTTAGATATATTATTTTATAGTAGAGCGCTTTTCAGTGCCGGGGAATACCCGCCTCCTATCGCAACGTGTATCAATTGTTTGTGATATGATAGCTTTAATTATAAGTTATAATATTTAGAGCATTCAAAAAGTCAGAGTGTATCGCAAAATGATTATACTTTCAAATGTAATTAATATTCATTTTATTGTAGCGATGGTAAACTCGATGTTGATGAATTTAAACTTATCTGTCGAGCATTATTTCGTAACGACAAAGGAAAAATATATACTCTAGAAGATATAAAAGTACGAGAAATTTTTCAAGTTTTTGACAAAAATGATGATGGATTTATAGATAGAGATGAATTCATATTTTGTTGGAATCATTGGATAAAGATTGTAAGTTTTATTTATTCATAAACTTATAAACTATTCAAACCTGTTAGGTATTGATTTCTATTCGTTAAAATTAATGTGCATTAACAATTAAGTTAGTTTGAATGTCATATACAAATACAATGCATATGCCTACATAATTTATAGTTTCGTACAACTAAATTAGCCTTCCTTGAAATTGAAAGCGAACTAAAATAATCTAACCTACTTTTCAGATAGTGCGTCCAATATCTGTTTTCCTTATTGTGGACGTACAAAATGATTTCATTTCCGGTACCTTAAATATCAGTAATTGTTCTGCTCAGCAAAATGGGTTTGAAGTAATTGAGCCCATCAATCGTTTACTAGATTCGGTTGATTTTGATGCAGTATTTTACTCACTTGATTGGCACCCAAGTGATCATGTTTCATTTATTGATAATATAACCCAAAGGGAGATACATCCGTCCAGTCCAGTTACGGTAGAAAGTGCTCAAACTTATGATACGGTTATTTTTGCTGGTCCACCGCCCATGAAACAACGGCTGTGGCCAAAACATTGTGTTCAAGATACGTGGGGCTCAGAACTGCACAAAGATTTGAAGGTAAACATCTAAATTATTAATTATTCATCCCTCAATATTTGAATATTTTTTATTCAACAAATAATATACATACCGCTGAATCATTCGGTAAATATATCTGCAAAATATTTTAATTGATGAAAATTCAAATTTTTTAGACTACAACCTTTCAGAATATTAAAAAAAAATATTCCAAGACATAAAAGTATGTCACTTATTTTAAAGTAATCTACTGCAAATATTTAAGTATAAAGTAATATTTAAAAATGAATAATGAATTAATCACCTTAGTTATTTGCAACAAAAAATTATACAAATTAATAATTTTAAGGTCTAATTGTCGACACTTTTTTATTAATTCTCAAAAGTTAGTAACATAAGCAATAATTTTTATGCTTTTTATAACATTAAAGCTACATTTTCATTACGCAGATTGTTGATCATGCAATAAAAGTTTACAAAGGCACCAATCCCGATGTTGATTCATATTCCGTTTTTTGGGACAACAAAAAATTAACTGACACAACTTTATGTGCTCAGCTTCGTTTGAAAAACGCTACTGATATTTACATTTGCGGACTGGCTTACGATGTGTGTGTGGGTATGTGTACTAATTGCATGGTTTTATATTTCACAAATCAATTTGGAAAACTCATCTTATAGATATAGACCTTCTACTATTCGATTACTAGGCAAAGTACAAAATTGAGTTATGCACTAATGTTCTGCACTTCACTTATTAGTGAATATTGATTTTAATTGAAACACTGGCAGCTTATTAATTTGGTATCAGTTCAAGGAAACGTGAAATAATTATTTTATCTATTCAGTAGTTTTTTTTTTTTTGAGCAATATAATGATAAATATAGCAGCAATTTATGCGATCGTTAATCGTGACCAATGTCATTTTATTTTTTTGCACACCTAGTATTATTTTTTTGTGTAGCCTTTCATTTAATTATTGCTTAAAATGAGGTATAAAATTCATGGCGGTAATTCTATGCAATAGGTGCTACCGCAGTTGATGCCCTAGCAATTGGATACCGAACAATTTTGCTAGATGACTGCAGCCGAGGTGTAGACCTATTGGAAATAGAAAAAACAAAAAATACAGTGATTAAAAATAATGGGGTCATCGTCAATTCTAATCAAGTAAAGGCTATGGTTGAAGGAAGAGATAGAAGACCTGAATTAGGTTACAAACTTGCGATGGAGTTGAAAGCTTTAACTTCCACGTAAAATATTTTCAAGTGCATGATAAAATTAAGCGATCCTAAATAAATGCTATTTAATTTGAGTCGTTCCTACGCGCCTAAAGTTTAACTTATATTTTAGATCATGATTAATTTTTCTATCAGTATTATTTATACCCGTACTTGAAATATATTTGAGTGAAAAGTTTTTAAATTTTAGAAGTTTATATTAGTGTGTAGTAAATTGATAGGTGAATTGTAGTAGATATTGTACTTAAATATAAAAATGTACTTAAATGTTGTGAAAAGGTTGTACTAGCGCTTAATGCAGAATTATATTTTTTAAAATTGTACTCCAGTTTACAATATTGCATTAAAATATTTTATGTTATAACCCATAGTTTCATTATTCAGTCTATGAAGAAATGAAACCGTCGTCTTTATTTCTTTGGTATTAAATTCATATTTTGATTGGTATTAATCTCCTGATAAAACTTCAAAATTATAAAGTTACATTTAATTTAACACAATCAGTTTATTGTATTAGAACACTACAAATTATTTGTAGATATATACTGGGAGCACACTTGCACAGTAAGTAGTCTTAAGCGAATTGTATATTATATATGATGAATATGATTGAAAAATGTATTGAGTTAATGTATCGTATTGAAATTTTCTGGGTCATTTTAGCAGGAATGAAGGAATAGAAAACTGTTAGGAAGCACTGATCGTCTATGCCGTCATCGGCTTCTCGGCGCATTCGCATTCCCGGGCCAGAAATCTGGCAAAATGCAGAGCGCCGCACAGGCACAAACACAACGATCGATATTGCAAAGATAGCGTTACGATTGCGCGTCTTTGTTGCTTTGCCGATGTGGGTGCAAACACTAGTCGTACAGCCCTCCAGCGTACGCAACTTCAATGATGTCTAACGAAACAAAAATTCACAAGACATCTTGAGTGCCTCTAAACTGTTCGTGAATTTGATTAAGTGCAATTTTCAAATGACTGTGTAGGTGCTTGTCGGGCATTTCCTGTGCCTGAGTCTTAAGTTAAGTGAGAGTCTGTCAGAGAACATCAATCCATCAAAGATGATGCTTCTGCAGACGATTATTACAATCGCTGTGCTACAACTGTCGCATCTCACGTCGTAAGTCAATTTTGTAATTTTATTTAAAACTAAATTGAATTTATTGTCTGTGACTATTTATCCTATTTCTTTTTTTATCGTTCTGTGAAAAATAAATCTCTATACTTACTGATTTATCTCTGAAAAAATAAAAAAAGAACTGTTCGAAAATATAGGTCAAGCTTTTAAAATTAAAATATTGATGACAGTGATAAATGGGTGTGTGCCATATTATATGTTTATAGGGTTCACAGCTTTTTTTTTTTTTGGCTGATAGAATGATTCATAATTCATCAAGCATGCTGTATAAAGCCGGTATTATGTGAAAAACAGCTTGTCTCAAGAAGCACTCTAGTAACAAAAGATATTTAAAGAGAATAAGTTCGACGGATTTTGTCAAAGACAATGAAGCTTTTCAAGAGGTCCTTTGTTAGTGATTGAGGGTGTTTCAATTTTGATTATAGTTGGAGCAATGCAAAGATCAACTTCAGAGAGAAGGAAAAGGAGATTCTGGATCAAATTCTTGGTCCGGGGCGATACGACGCCCGCATCCGGCCCTCCGGAGTAAATGGAACGGGTGAGTTAGTTTATCATCCGCTCAGCCGTATATATCATGCAGGAGGAGATATCCCGAGGAGTTGCCGATCGCTGCGTCCGTTTCTGATTATTTTATCATGATAGCTTGATCTGTTTAGGTGCTATGAATCATTACAATTTTTGTTTTGACAGTGCTTTTGAGTTCAGAGTCAAAGTCATATCGCTCTTGGTTTTCTACTGCTTTGGTGTAAATTGCATATATTATATATTTTGTCTAACAGACACTGCAGAAAAATTTACCTTACCTGCTGCCTTAAACCTTGTATAAGTAGATAGGTTGCGCATTGTATTGTAAGATTCTTTTCGTAAAAGATTTCGTTATAATCATTATTCACTTCTGGCACAAATTATATTCAATTAAGTTTGTTATGGCATGCGTCGACATTTGTTTGGAATATTATTTTTCTTTCTGCGAATAGTTCGAAACTTGCCTACGTTTAAAACAAATATTTCAAACATTCTGTTCTAAGCTTATTAATAGTTCTTTTGATATGAAATATAAATAATGTAAGCCCGAAAGAAACACTATAAATTAGTTGTTGGAGAAAAATAAAGATATTTTCAGATTCAATGTCAGATTTCAAAGATAGCTAACTGACAGATCTGATATTCTATTCTCGTGCCAAAATTAATTTGTTTTTGTTAAGACAGTCTCAGTCAAAATTTCGTTGGAATTTTTATTTTTTGAATTAAGTAATTATTACATTCAGAAATATATTTGTGTTAGATATGAATATGGTTGAAGAGTAAAATTATACGTGAATATCTTACAATACATGAACAGATATGTTGATGTGTAAGGGCTATGAGTATTTAATTTGTTTTCCCATCACTCCAGATGGGCCAGCCATTGTCCGAATAAACCTGTTTGTACGCAGCATTGCGACCATTAGTGACATCAAGATGGTAAGTGCGATCAAGTTAGCTGCCGACCAATCATACAGTATGTGTACCCATAGGGTGATTTCTCTTAGTACGTAGTTGAGGTGCATAAATGATTATGATTCCGCAATCACTTTCAAGCATGGTCAATCGAACGTATCGTATATCGTTAATATATTTATATTACTATATTACATATTTAACAGAGAGAAAAACAACTTATCCTACTTAATTCTTAAATACTTTTATTTTTGAGTACTTGTGGCAGAAAATATTTTTGCTTGAAAAATAAAGTTCTTCTATTTATTATAAAAAATGCCTCTTACCCAATACGGGTCTGGCAGACACTTATAGTGCATATTGGTAGATTGCTTGATATTTCTCAAGCCGTAGATGCGGTTACCAGTCCTGGCTATTATTATCATCATTCGAACTCTTTCCTGTGGTATTCTTTCCATAAATATCTTAGAGTGATGACCTGCAGGCGCACGTACCAAATCGTCACATATTTTGATCACTCCCAGTTCAATTTACTGTTTTAAATCAATAAATTTCTCTAAAATACGCTCAATATGTATTTTTATTTTTTAAACAAAATTTCTTTAAGGAGTGAAAGGTAATGCTGAAAGTATTTAAGTTGAAAGATAAATGCCACAAGTTGTTTTACTCTCGTCTAATACCTATGGTGGCAATTTGTAGTTTTATTCTGATGTATGAAAATTGGAATTCTAATTTCATAACAGCAATTTCCTATATGTGATCAAACTGACAAGAGTCAGAGGTAAAGTAGTGTTATACCTCTCTCAATAATTGAATTGAATTGTGTCACCAAAGGTATGTCGTAGTTCAGCAGAAATTAAGTGCAACTAAACTAGTTACAAGTTGACAATTTAATTTGCAAAATTGATGTAGTTGGGCGAATTTTCTGGCTGAATTGCGATTATACAGGGTCCGGCAATTGAAATGAATGGTTCTTGATAACTTGCTATGGAAACATTACTGATATTTAAAGTTTCACCTATTATGGCTACTTGGCCTGTTAATCAACAAGTATTTGCGGTAAAGTACTGTGCTAACACAGAAACGTTTTCCTCGTGAATTTATTCTAGACAAACTACTTCAAGGAACGTGATTTTGAAAAAGAATTAGGGATTTTAACGAAAGAGATTCCGTAATATCAAGACTTTATAGTAGTACTCGTACAGCTGTTAAATTTCCGAGATAGATTTCAGCAATGTATAGAAGCAGATAGTGGACATTTTACAGATGTGATATCTGGGAACAAATAGTATTGTTGTTAAATTTATTTAATATAATTTCATTTTCCTCCAAAATTTATTCGCTCTTCTACAGTAAGTAAGCTATGAAAAACCATTCAATTCAGTTGTCGAACACTGTAATTATACTTAGAATGAAGCATTATATGGTCAACACCGAATTTATTTAATACGAGCACTAGTTGATTACTAAATTGCACACTTGATTTTTTAAAGTATCATTCACAATGAGGTCCATTGAATAAGTAGTTTGAAGAATCTGTTTATATTTAGATGGTATATGCATGTATATTTAAATTTTAAAAATTGTTCTACAGTGATTAGTTGGTAGAAAAAATGGTTACTTAATAACTATCGTGCAAGAATGAATTTCTAGATCAGTTGATTAATCACGCTATAGTTATTTGAATGTGTTTTGGTGAAGATTAAGTATGTTGATACATGCATTTTTCTAATTTGGAACAACGGCGTATCATTATGAATGGTACTTACAGATTTAATAAACACAGTGAAGAATTATTATGACCATAGAAATAAAATGTTTCAATTCGATAATACCTATTATACTACGGAAGTCGCGATAGTCTCGCGAGAGTCGATTTTCCTATCGACTGCAGCAGTGATCCATATATAGCTTTATTATTATTGTAGGACTTTCGTGACTAGTGTATGACAATTATATGATTTTGCTGAATGCTCTTTCATTCTAGATTCTCTAGGTATTGTTTTGGCACTTGATAGCTAATTGCTGGCTGTGTTTCACTCTCTTGTGTGCCGGTGCATTCATTACGTCACGAGCTCAGGCTGGGAATGATATGACTTTGGAATAAAGAAACGAACCAAATACAGAATTATTACTGACTAACTTTAAAGATTTCCTATCGTATCATAAATGAAACAGAAACAAAACATACAAATGATAGCAACTGGTTGGTCCTGTGTAGTGAATTTTAAATGAAACTAATCAAAATTTTCTTTTTAAATATCAGATGGCCCTGCTATAGTCCGTGTCAACATATTTGTCAGAAGTATCTCAAAGATTGATGACGTAACTATGGTAAGTGGTTGTACAGAGAACAAGGAATGATCTAGAATGACTTAGTGTTGATGATGCGTAGATAGAATCACTTTCTCTTTGATTACATTTGTTTCGATTGTTAGTTACTGTACCACAGGGTCATACGAGTATGAAAACGAGTCTTATTCTGAAACAATTGGGCTCTTTATGTGCTTTCAATGTTGACATCATACTTATATTATGTCGTACAAGTATAAACTTATAGGCCACGGTTATTCTGTCATTTAAACAAATGGCGTAGGTATTTGATGTGTTTCGTGTATCTTTTATTATTATTATCTCGTATTATTATACATTTATGTGAATACTGATTATACAAATTGGTATACTTATTCTTGTTTTTCTTGAATTGGATGGGACTGAATGTTTAACAATCTGCAAGTGCATGACTAACCAGGTCTGCTGTTATCACATCCTACATCAACAACAACTACTACTACTACATTCGTCTGTCTATCCGTATCTGGTCGATTGATGGATCTATTGATGCCAGTTGCAATTCAGTCGTTCTCTGCAATTTTCTTTGCGTTTATATCTTCAGGTTCAGATTCAGATCTCAGGCTATAATTAATTAATTGCTCTACCTAATTCACCTGACTAAGTGGCCTCCCAAAGTAATGATGTTTGATTATAGGAGATGCCCCGACCATAGTTAACATCAACATCTTTCTACGGTCTATCAGCAAAATAGACGATTATAAAATGGTGAGTGGCGGGCGGCTTTGCCAGTCATGTACATATTATATATACTTGGTACTTGGATGGGTATGGCGATATGGGTGTGTAAATACTAAAGGGTTGGTTGCCTAAAGCCAATTCACTAGCACTAACGCAAAGTGCACACAGAGGTCGTGATGTTGCAATGAGGGCACCAGTACACATTACAGTGTCTCGGTCTCACGGTTTAGGAGTCCGAGAAAGCCCACTAGCCGACCTTAAATATTTTTACATTCTAACACTGCTCTGCTAACAATTACACTTACAAAATTCACTACTTAGTTGCTATTAATGCACTAAACTTAACACTATGAATTGAATTCATTCGATAAACTAACGTGTGAATTCTCCGTTCATAGTCGCTGTACATATAAATGGAACGGATAAAAAAAGCTATAAAATTGAAACATTCACTGGACCTCATATAGGTACACAGATGAACCAAGACCAGAGAAATGCATGTAGAAATAACTTCACCAGAGTCCGGGACACCAAAGCTGCGAAACACACAAAAGCAGCTCTTGACGGACTAAGGCTTATGTGAGCATTTGTGGCTTCGCTTACAATGTATGTTTGCAAGCGTATTTTGTTGCATCATGCTTGGTATTAATGTATTTTTTGTGTATGTTATTAGTGTCATGTTCACTATAACAAGAGAGACTTCGATACAGCGTAACTTATCTATATCTTATTGCGCTACCTAAAGTTTTTTCAGCATCATTACTTATCATTTGTGCTGTTTACAGGAGTACAGTGTTCAGCTTACATTCAGAGAACAATGGTTAGACGAACGGCTCAAGTTCAATGATTTCGGGGGCCGACTCAAATATTTAACACTGACAGAAGCTAATAGGGTTTGGATGCCTGACTTGTTTTTCTCCAATGAGAAAGAGGGCCACTTCCATAATATTATCATGCCAAATGTTTACATTAGAATATATCCATATGGATCTGTTCTCTACAGTATTAGGTATGAATCACATTTTACCATCGTTTTATTGTAGTCGCCTTTTCAGATATTTGGACATATACCCTTTTGATTTTCTTTTAATCTGTTCAAACACATTTCTTGAATTACTCTTGTAATCATTTGAACTTAAACCTTTAACCATTATTAGAAAAATATAAGATTACATCCCATGCTATCAAAATTTTAATACAGGATTACATCTCGTGCTATTGAAATTTTTCGATCATCATTCATGCAATTTTAACTAGTTTCTATCGTTTAATTTTATAATAAAAGTTTCTGTAGGGTGGATTATGTATACAATGATACAATGCAAATACTTTTTAAGACGGTAACGATTCTGTTGGAACTTTTGCGGATATAAGAAATCAAGAACGTGTGATTAAAACTCATTAGTAAATAGTAATATCACAACAATTTGTGCAACAAAAAATTAGGCCTATGAAGATGACTAATCGGTATATGTTCTACTCTGTGAATAAATGTAGGAATTTTTATATTATCTTGAAATTTTGCGAAGGCGACAGGAGAATACTATCCTTAGATTTACTTATTGATGTACTCCTAACATATTTTTCACAGAATATCGTTAACATTAGCATGTCCTATGAATCTGAAGTTATATCCGTTGGATAGACAAGTATGCTCATTGCGAATGGCTAGCTGTGAGTATATAGTTCATTCATACAGTGTTTCAGACTATAATATATTAATTTTGTGCAGATGGGTGGACTACAGATGATCTAGTGTTTCTTTGGAAGGAAGGAGATCCTGTACAAGTAGTTAAAAATTTACACCTACCTCGATTTACATTAGAAAAATTTCTTACCGATTATTGCAACAGTAAAACTAACACAGGTAAGAATAACTATTTATTTATATAAGGATACAATTTTAATTAATGTAATTTCAGGGGAATACAGCTGTTTGAAAGTAGATCTATTGTTTAAGAGACAATTCAGTTATTATCTGATACAGATTTACATTCCATGCTGTATGTTAGTTATAGTATCATGGGTGTCTTTTTGGTTGGATCAGGGTGCTGTCCCTGCTCGAGTATCTCTTGGTAAGTGCACCAATCTAAGACTATTTCAAGTAAAATACACTTCTTCAAACTTATTGTAGTCTCTAATAAATCTTCAAATAATCTAGGCGATCTGTAGATTACTTCCCTTTCGCATATGACCTGTTCGCTCTCGTAGGTCACAGTGCAATGGAAAGGGACAATTAAAAAAAATACGTTACCTAAACTACAAACTGACTGAGCGCACTGTGGAGGAAGTATTGTCGAATGCTCACTTTATCGTTAACATTTGTGCTAAAACTTTGATTCAGAATGACATCAAGTATACAAAGTTTCGTTGTTTAGCATTTGTATATATTAAAACACTTATAAGATAAAATGTTGGTTTATTTTTATTGTAGGGGTGACCACTCTGCTAACCATGGCTACTCAAACATCAGGCATCAATGCCTCTCTGCCTCCAGTATCATACACCAAAGCTATTGACGTGTGGACAGGAGTTTGTCTCACGTTCGTTTTTGGGGCGTTGTTAGAATTCGCCCTCGTTAACTACGCTTCTCGTTCCGACATGCATCGGGAAAATATGAAAAAGCAGCGGCGACAATGCGAACTGGAACACGCTGCTTCTATGGACGCTACGTCCGATCTTATTGATACAGACAGTAATACAACTTTTGCTATGGTGAGGATTATATTACATTAGTATGGATAAAGCAGTTTTTAAAAGAATTGAAAAGTAAGGAATTTTATTCGAACCAAAATGAGAATATGAAACTATCAAAATCGAATTGATCCATTTGAACTCTTTCAAAACAATTCCGATATAATTTTATTGCTATTATATCTAGAAAAAAGTTTTTATAGACAAAAACATAACTACCTTCTTTTTTTTATTTGAAGGATGGGACAAAAGAATATATTGTGGTAAGCATTTAATTTTATACCAAACTAAATTAAAACAGTGCTTCCCTCCCCAAATATTTGAAAAAAAATATATATATCTCTCACTTGTACACATTAATCATATTTAAATCTAAATTATTTTCAAAGACAATCTCTGAAAAAAAGGTATTCGCTAGTTTTATAAGAGAAAAACAAAAATAGCCATACACTTCATTCGCGTTGAGGACAAAGCATAGCGTCAATAATTTTCGTGTTCTGATTATCAACAAATCATTTTAGGACCAAAATTTTTTTTTACTCAAGTTTTTTCAGTTCATTTTAAATAATACACTGCGATCTCAGTATTATACATGATAATTTTACATACGCGAACCAGTATTTAAAAATTTCTCAGTGAAATGTACTACCTCTAAAATGACATTTGCTGCTGCCTTTACGTGAATGGAGTATAATTAGCCAGAAATTTTATATGCTTATATAGTAATGTCCTTAAATTTAGCTACAGATACTATTCAAAATAAGCTGCAGAATTAATTTTTTTATGTCTTGATGATAATAATTGGTTCTGAATTATCCTTGCCCATAATTCAATTTATTTGGATAAAAAAATCAATTGAATCAATTTTTTTTCTATAAAGATGTAGATGTTTTGAGCAAATTCGTAGTGATGGAAGTAAAATAAGTCATAATGCAGTACAGATTCATATTTTTGTTCGTGTATTTGTCAGAATGAGCATAAGTATAGTTTCAGAAGCCACTGGTGCGTCATGCTGGTGATCCAATGAATATGGATAAAGTCCGACAATGTGAGATTCATATGCAGCAAGCGCGGCCGAGCTGGTGTCGAACCTGGCTCTCCAAGTTCCCCACACGCTCCAAACGTATTGACGTAATCTCTCGCATAACGTTTCCGCTGGTATTCGCACTTTTTAATGTCGTCTATTGGTCGACCTATCTCTTCCGCGAAGAGACCGAGGAATCATAAGTAAAAATATTGTTTACGCTGTTAATTGCAAAACTATTCCAGTCAAGTCAGATACCTATATTTTATGATATTAAATTATAATTTTTGTTGAATTATATATTTGCATATCAGCGATAAAGTTCATACCAATCGTATGCCAGTGTTTCGATCATGAACTTATTTTGGAAGAAACAGTATCTGATTTGATTTTATGTTTTAAAAGTTCAATGTTTGCATGACATATCGCATTTATTTTGTATAAATGTCGATGTGATATGAGAAACTTACAAAGAAATGTGTAATGTTATTAATATGATACCATTATCTGAAGTGAAACGTCATTTTATACAGGATGTACCTATATTTATGCACCAAACCTTGAAGGTCCATCATAATTTAATATACTGATTTTGTAACAAACAAAAAAAAATCTAAATTTATTACGATATTCACTTGAAGAGTGTTTTTTTTTTTGTATTTCTACTAATTTTATAACAGATTTTTTTTTACAATAATTATATTAGTAAGAAAGAATCAAATATTTTTTTGATTCAGTAGGTAATTTTTCTTTTCTTATCGTTTAATGATTTAGTGAAAATATCAGTGTACGGAAAGGCGAGAGCAAATTCATGAACAGCTGCCCGATTTTTCCCGTCAAACAATGTTAGCAAAATGAAGAAAATTTACGGTAAAATACTGATAAACTTTAAAAGATTATTTTTTCTTTTATTTTTGTAAGTTCACAAATTTAGCAGTGCTAAAATAAACTAAATTAACTTTTTAGAATAATAATACAAAATCAGCATATAGTATAGTAACTTTTGCAGTTTGATGCATAAGTATAGAATCATCCTAAATAAATTATTGAATGATTGTTTATTTTACGATTGTTTTTAATACAAATTTTAATATTTAAATAATAAATATTGTTATGGATATATAATATTCAATTTCCATAAAAAGATTCTTATGGTAATTAAATAATTCCAAATAAAGTAATAAAATTCTATTAATTTAATTATATCATATGTATTCCAAACAAAAAATATGATTGTAATAATTATAATGTCTTTATCAAACGCTCAATGATATTATGCTAGAGAAATTTTCCACAAAGAAGCCAAAATAAATTATACTCTGATGTTCAAAATAATATTGCCTGTAACTCATTTTTCATAACATTTAGCTCAAGTTCAAGACTTAAGTCTTGCTTAATACTAGAGTGAAATATTTCGTCTTAATAATATTGATGAATAGTTTTGAACTCCAGAGTACATAATAAAACTGTAGCTAGAGGTATGAAGAATGCCGTTTGTTGTTAAAACTTCAAAAAATGACAAGGCATTCAATATTTGTATATAATGTATATAAATATTCAATAGGATCCATAAAAATCGGGAAGTCAGTTAAAAAATGATATACCGAAGGTTTTGCCACTAGCTACTTATTATAACCACATTGACTTGCAATTTATATTAAATAGTTCACATGAAAAATCACACGGATGAGGACAACCTTACCACTGTTCGTTCAGTTTATCAACAACTGTAACCATAGTAGAGGACGTAGGAAGCACACTAAATGAAATTAATCTGAACAGTGAATCTGGCAAAGTAGAAAATTATCTTTCATGGAATTATTAAAAATAAGTGGAGGACAAATCTTGTTAAATATATTTAACTCTGACTGAGAACGTTTTTGTCCCGTTGTTAGCTCGGTTTGTGTCTTAAATTGTGAGCATTACATTCTTCACTAAAATGGACTATAGCTTCCAGATAAATTCAACTAATGGTGATGAGATTTGTCCTGAATAGAAATGGTTTAATAGTTTTACATAAGCCTTACTAGGAAAAAATAATTTAAAATAATTTTTAGATCTATAACATTCGGCACAACTGTTCTCCCCCCTAGTCTTAGCATATTAACAAATCAGCATATTGAGATTCATTCTGAGTATAATATAATTTTATAGGTGCGATATTATACTTGGAATGCGTCTTGAATTATGTTATTTAACTGACTGTCTACGTCTACAAATATATAATCTACTGTTCACTATACGTATAACTATTTGTGCTGTTCTTCGTTTTTCGAAACATTGACATGTGAACTTGGATTTTTTTATTTGTTCACAACTAGAATTTTCATCCGTAAAATAATTTTTTTTATTAATACTCTGTATCTATCATTAGTTTATTTGACCGGTAATAATGAATTTAGTATGGAAAGTAACAACTCAAGTTCAAACTTTTAACTTAGATACAATAAAGCACATTTTACTGCTTATACAGGGTGGTATAGATTTATAGTAATGTTTATTATACTGTATTCTCAGCATGACTGATAAAAATAGCGTTAGTTCTAGTCCAATATTGAATGAAAGAGTGACATTCAAATATATGAGAATATATATGAAATATTGCTATAAAAGTGTTTAATAAAACTGTAGTTTTATATAAAATGGCTATATTTTAAAGTTTTACTGTTTTTTTCGCTCAGAATTTATAATTATATACGAGTATGTGCGTTTCTTTATTATTGTTGTTATTTAATTTTATACAATTTATTTAAAAACTATATTACAAGTTTTATCAGTAAATTGAATCAAATAACTGATACCAAGTATCCTAAATAATTAAAATCTGATTATTCATTTTATTATTCGAGTTTTTCGGAATCGTATATACATATATATTTGTATACAGATTACTGTTTGTAATTTCGCTGTAATTTGCTGCGCAGATTTTATATAAAAAAAGAAAAATGATGTAAATGAGCAACAATAATCCGTATACATGGATTTTTATACGTTTGCCTTCGTAACATTTTTACGTTTACATTTAAGAATAAGAATTAGTTTGAAAGTTATATAATGAAATGTAATACAATTTTAGTTGAACAATGACATTATAACATGTTAACATATATTATATGTTATAAGCCGGAATAATTTTTATTTCCATTATATCTGTTATGGTTACGTCGCATGTCTTAACCATACTCCTATTTTTTGTCACTACGTGTACAGTAACTTCTCATACAATACGCTGAGAGGTTATTTAATAAAAATTAAGATTGTTAAATACCAGATTCTATATTGTTTGAGACTTGATAAGCCAGTTGACTATCTGAGTCATTCAATTCAAAGAAATATTTTTCGTTGTTTGCTCCACCCAGTAAAAAAATAGTTCTCATTTTCATGAGTAAACTCAACAATCAGTTGAAGATTTTCATTATTTCAAATTTAGATATTATTATTTTTTTGTTGAAAATATTCTGTATTAGTAATGTATCTCGAGAAGGAAGTATTCTTCAGGCTGAAATCGATAAACTGAAAGACTATTTGAAACGAAATGAATAATTGTGAGAAATAAGAAAATAAAAAAGTTCCGGATGAGTTCGTTTATTCTGTAAGGACATTTTACAGTACTGAGCCTAGTGTTAATATCACGGACACCGATTTGGCGAAGTATGGGATTATAGAGTAACCTCTTCATTTGTTTTTTCAGACACTTCAAATGATCGTTTACCTCAATAATATTTATGGATCCCACATTAACATCAATTCCGATTTTTACCCATTTTTGGGCGTGGCACACATATATCATGCTGGTCGGTTTTTTTAATCGATATTTTGAATTGTAAGCCGTCAAATACAGGCAACCATGGATGCTAGTGAAGGACATAGATTCTCAAGCTATGAAAATGGATTGAGACTTTCTACTCCACTGGGAATCCTAGATATGGACCAGGTAAGATATTTTAATACAATTGAAACAAACAGTATTCAATTTAATTAGTAACTAACATCTTATCTTATCTAGTGATTATTGATTCTTGGATTTTCGATTTAGGCGTATAATATTAAAATTAAATGAAATAATAAAGAAACTCGTAATCATACATAAGATTTATTTTCAACATGAATAGTTTGTATTAACGAATGTATAATGACCATGTCTGGATAATATAATTCACAAGATGCATAATATAATTATACTTAAAATACACAATTAATAACAATGCTCTATGCTTTCAACTAGATTCCGCTGTTAAAGGTGACATTAGTACTTTTATACTGACTCCAACATGAAGGAAAATTAGATTTAAGCTATGTTTAATCGTCTCATTTCCTTTATCAATTCCGTTCCCATTTGAGCTGGAGATTTCGTCACAACAACTCCAGCCTAGAAAAATATTTTTCTTTAAACACAAGATCTTAAATGAACGCTAAATGAAGAATAACCTTTTCAAGAGCATTAATTTTGTCCTGAGCACCACCTTTTCCTCCAGAGATGATTGCACCAGCATGACCCATTCTTCGGCCTGGGGGTGCAGAAAGTCCAGCAATGAATGATACAACTGGCTTCGCATCTTTACCCTGAAAATAAATATAAATAAAAGATCAGAACTGAATTTATAATTACTAGATTATAAAAATTAAAAATACTTTTATCTATTTGTTACCGTATTATGCTTCATCAAATATTCGGCAGCATTTTCTTCAGCAACGCCACCAATTTCTCCAATCAGAATAATCCCTTTGGTTTCAGGATCTCTTAAGAATACTTCCAAACAATCGATGAAATCAGTTCCGTTGAAAGGATCGCCTCCAATACCCACACAAAGAGTTTGACCCAAACCAACTTGAGTTGTTTGATGGACAGCCTCATATGTTAGAGTACCTGAACGAGAAACTACACCGATTCTACCTCGCTGGTGGATATGTCCCGGCATGATTCCAATTTTGCACTAAAATTCCACATAATCATGTTGAAAATTTACCATTTCCATTAAACTTTTTCGTAACTAATACTTGATCAGGAGCAATGAGTCCAGGACAGTTGGGGCCAATAAGACGTGATTTATTTTGTCGGACAAGTCTATGTTTAACTTTAACCATGTCATGTTGAGGAATACCTTCCGTGATACAAACGATTAGAGGAATTTCTGCATCAATAGCTTCTAAAATAGCTGCACCAGCAGCAGGAGGAGGTACATAAATAACAGTGGCATCACAGCCAGTCTTTTCTCTTGCCTATTAACAAAATATTACACATAAAAGATGTGAGATAAATTTCACTGAGTAGTTTATTCTCAACAGACGAAAATCTTACTTCTTTCACAGAATTGAAAACTGGTTGACCAAGATGAGTTTGTCCACCTTTGCCAGGTGATACTCCACCAACAATTTTTGTACCATATTCAAGAGCTTGCTTACTATGAAAGGTACCTTGCTTTCCAGTGAATCCTTGACAAATGACTTTAGTATTGCTATCAATTTTCAAGTTTCCTCGAGTAGCATTGTAGCTATTGAACCTTACAGATGTGCTCAGTTTTATACTATCTGCGACTAAAAGAAAGAGATTTTTAGAATTAAATTATGAACTACCAAGATAGCGATATAAAAAATTAGGTTAATATAAGACACATCTATATAATATACTTCTGAAGCACTATTTGTTTGATAGAAGCTTTCGTTAATAAATAAATTTAGAATTATCTTGTGTCAAAAATATAAAAATATTATATAATTACTTACAAAATGATCTAGACAGAATTCTTGCGGTGACAGCCATTATATTGATTTTTAAATTTATTGGTTTATAGCAAATATATTTTAGTTAACAAATAAAACTTTCATATAGAGAACGTTATATTAAAACACAATAACTTGTTGGCAATGTTCCTATATGTTCACAAATGGGCGAAGTCCATTACAACTTATTCATTGTTACACAGTGAATATATTTATACACGCAGGGTTTTTGTGCCGCAAGTGGCTGTATTTAAAACTAAATTTCAAATTTCATCTGCACTGATCAAACGGGAAAACTATAATTTTAAATAATGGTAAAATCTAGAAAGTTAATATTAAAAATTGATCACGCAGTATATTTGGAATCTCATCAGGATTAATGAAAATGTTGCCAGAATTAGACGTATGGGAAATCATATGCGGTCATATTTTATACGAGTATTCAACTCTATAAAAATTTGTTGTCATTATTACTAATATGTAAATTAATTGACATACTAAAATCACAACCCGCATTGTACGCTTTATACAATCCTCAATCCTTTTATTATAATTCCACCCTATAGATTATAGGACTAGTTTTTATGTTGATACAGCAGCAAAAATCTGTTGAAATTAAGTTTGCTTTTAATTTCAGAATAATTAATAAATGGTTCAAAAATTTAAATTTATTTGCGCATGCACTTTTTCATCATTCGTCCAATCCAACACAAGAACATTTGCATGGTTGGCAACATTGTTCGGCAGTCGAAGATGGCCGTCGTTGACATAACATCATTTTCGTGTTCGTGTTGTGCTGTGCTATTTTCAAGTAAAGCTATTTTATGGAAAGTATCAATTATTCTAAACTCTGTGTAGTTGTTTATTTCATTCCAAGAGATATGAGTCAGTAAATGTCCTATAAACAGCCATTCTCCATGTTCGCGTTTATGTTACGTAATTATTCAAACTACAAATAATGTGAAAAAAGGTGCTTATTGCCTAAAATACTATAAGATTAGTTTGAAATTTCATATATCAAGCTAACAATTAGTGTGTTCATGTGAATAAAGTTTTGGAATTTCTTTCACAGCAATGAGGGAGATGAAAATGCGGTTAAATGGAGCTTCCTCAGCAAGCATCATAGCTTCGTAATGAGCTCGCAGTTCTCCTCAAGTTGGAAACTTGGTTTGAAGCCTCCAAGAAGTCCGTACGGCTGGAGTAGCCTTCATTGTACATAGATTTGGATCAGTCGCTGTCGACAACATGAATTTGAAGAGTATACAAAAGGAGATCTCCATAGCAGCTGTTACATTCTGTTCCCCAAGAAATGAAGAAGAGCAGAGGAAAGTTAATCTGGAGCGAAAATTGTGTGCATCATCTTATTCACATCAAAGAATTTAAGGTAATTTAGTTCTCATATTCTTCTATTGATTTTGAAATAACGGAGTTTAAAGCAATTTTGTTTCAAAATTTGAATTTTTATTACATTTATTTAAATAGTAGATTCCAAAATTTTTTTGGTTTGGTTACATAACGCACTAATCATTCTATTCGTAACTTGAATTATGTATAGATCTATTACGTCAAATCACATGAAATATCGAAATTGGAGATAAAGAGGCTATTCAGAATACATAGATATGAATTTTAAATAGATTTGAATACTTGTTATTAAATTCTACCCAAGTTATTTGAGTCATTTTTTGATTTAATAGATAAACATAATCCAAAGTCCATATCGAATAAATCTCATATTTTCAATCTTTTAGCTACGATATTTAGAATTATTTGTCTGTATTTCAGGACGTCCATAATGAGATGTAATGCCGTAAGGATGACAATAAAAGAATATTGGTTCGTCCAAGCTGACGGAGTTCCTGAACAACTAGAATACATAATGGAATTTCAGAAAAAGGCGACATAAGGAATAATCACAATGGTGGGATTATAATTCAGTATTACATGTAGTTATCCATATGCTACTCTTTCATCTTGTTTATAATTAATGATTCTCAAACTAGATTAATGATTAGGGTCGTTGGTGCTAAGCAGCAGTGTTTTAAAAACTTTAAATTGAAATAGCAGTTTCTTCAACTAGTGTTAGACCTTACGGACTAGATGCGAATTGCCATTAAGTGGTAAATAAAACTGTAATGAAAACAAAATCCGCTTGATAAACCAATATTAATTAATATTTCCAAATTATTTATTCATGTTTGAAAAGAATATTTAGTAATTTCGATTAATTATGTAAATTACTGTGTTGTATTGTTATACTTTGTATTTGTATCTCGTGATTAAGTACGTCGCGTTGGTCTTATGTTGCTATGAGGGTGCTGTGAATATATTTGGGCTTTGTACAAAATCGTGTTAACGTAGAGATCAAAATTATTTTGAATTAAATTGGGATTTTAAATTCGCGCATCATAGTTTTGGGCACTCTGCTCTCGGGCGTATTTACTCCGCTTTGAATATCCGTTTTGCTTTTTCTTTTAGATATTAAATAATTGTCTTGATTTTTTTTTTTTGTTTTTTTAATTTTTAATGTCCTTGTGCCGTAACTTGGGCCAGCGTTGGATTTTTCATTCGGTACACGACCATATAGCTCTGGGAACACCCCCTCCCTAAACGACGGGACAGACGGAATTTTCAGACTATATGCCGGTTGTCGTTACGGGAAATGTACGGAACGCGCGTTTTGTCGGCGACGGTCCGGGTCTTGTTGGGATCACTGAACAAACAATATTCACATGTTATGTGTGGATATTGTTCTTCATTGATGCCATCAAGAGTCCGACTTCTCGAGATGACGCTTAGTCGGCAACCGTACTCGTGTAATTATGCGACCATCCGGGTCTCGGCTAGACAGACCACGAATTGATTAGAGTCATTTTTGTTTTTTGCTAAAACGAGCACAATCGGCTGCTTGTGGGATAAAAAATTAGAATCAGTAGTATGATATATTACAGCATTTCTCTGAGCAACTTTGCAATATAAATAGTTTATAGATTAATATATAATATGACACAGTAATCTAGAAAATAGCTAGTTTCAATAGTATATAGGATACTAATTTCAAAAAACCTAAGTTTGAATTTTACAAGTGCCCTAAAATGTCTTTTTCTATTCAGATATTAGAGGACGTACTCAAAATTTGTTCTAGAACCTCTGGTTCACTTGGAAACAATAATTTTGTAACTATTTATTAAAATACTTAAATCTCAAGTCTGTAGCTCGTGCACGAATAACAATTAGTAATTGATATTATTCTTGCATAAACATACATTCTTTCTGAGTACCTACCTACAATTTGAATGTTTGAGAATCTTTGGCTTACGCAGAAAATAGAATTAATGTTTATAAATAGCTCTTGAAATATTCAATTCTCAAGCCTGTAACTCTAACACCAATTACAATTAGTAGTTTATATTATTTCTGCATAAACCTTATATCCCCCTTTAGTATGTATTCATCATTTGAATGTTGTAGAACCTCTGGTTCACTCAGAAATAATAATTTTGTAATTAGCTTTTGAAGTATTCAATTCTCAAACCTGTAGCTCGTACACCAATATCAATTAGAAATTTATATCATTTCTGCATGAGCTTATATCCCTCTTGAGTACGTACTCACAATTTGAATGTTGTAGAGCCTCTAGTTCACTCAGAAATAATAATTTTGTAATTAGCTTTTAAAATATTCAATTCTTGAGCCTGTGGCTCGTACACCACTAACAACTAGTAGTTTATATAATTTGTACATAAGCCTATATCCCTCTTGAGTACATACTCATAATTTGAATGTTATTGAACCTCTGGTTCATTCAGAAACAATTATTTTGTAACTAGCTTTTGAAATATTTAATTCTTGAGCCTGTAGCTCGTACATCAATTACAATTGATAGTTGATATTATTCATACATAAACATACATTCCTTCTAAGTACGTACTTAAAGTTTGAATGATTTAAAACCTCTGGTTTATCCAGAAATAATGTTTGTATTTAGTTTTTGTAATATTCCATTACTCAGCCTGTAGCTCATACACCAATAACAATTAGTAGTTTATATTATTTCTGCGTAGATCCCTGTTGAGTACGTACTCATAATTTGAATGTTGTAGAACCTCTGGTTCACTCAGAAATAATAAGTTTGTATTTAGCTTTTGGAATATTCAATTCTTGAGCCTGTGGGTCGTTCACTAATAACAGCTAGTAGTTTTTATTATTTCTGCATTAGCTCATATCTTTGAGTACGTTTTTAAAATTTGTATGTTTTGGAACCTCTGACTCACTCAGAAATGATAAGTTTGTTACTAGCTTTTGAAATATTTAATTCTAGAGCCTGTAGCTCGTACAGCAATAACAATTAGTAGATGATATTATTCTTACATAAACATACATTCCTTCTAAGTACGTACTTACAGTTTGAATGTTTTAGAATCCCTGGATTACTCAGGAATAATGTTTGTAACTAGTTTCTCAAATATTCAAATTACTTAGCCTGTAGCTCGTACACCAATAACAATTAGTAGTTTATATTATTTCTAAGTAGGCCTATATCCTTCTCAATTACGTACTCATAATTTGAATCTTGTAGAACCTCTGGTTCACTCAGAAATAATAATTTTGTAATTAGCTTTTGAAATATTCAATTCTTGAGCCTGTAGCTCATACACCAATATCAATTAGTAGTTTATATCATTTCTGTAGAAGCTTTTATACTTCTTAAGTACGTACTCACAATTTGAATGTTTTAGAACCTCTAGTTCACTCAAAAATAATTATTTGATCTTGAATTGGTGTTCTAAATTTGTAAATGACTATTTATGCAATTTATTTCTCACATTTATAGCTCGTGCATCAATATTGATTGTATTTATGTGCAAACTATATTATATTATATAGTGTAATAATAGATAATATTGTAGTGTTAGAATAAATTTTATTGTATATTATAATTGAAAAAAATTATAGTAAATTGAATAATATAAAAAAAATGACTTTTATTTACATCCCAGACGAAAAAAATGACTAAAGTCGAATAAAATTGATAATTATTTAATTACACGTACATAGTTCAGTAAGTTACCACCAGAGGGCAGCACCTGTCAATAAGATCAATTAGCAATAATCTCTTCCATGTTGGAAAATATTGCTTTGTGATGAATTTTGTGTGCTTTAAAAATCCAAAATTTGTATCAAGGTAGCAGCATTTGAAAGAGTAGATTCAAGGGTTTTTAAAAAGTGTTTTTATTGATTTACTCGTGAACTACAGTCCTTAGGGCAATTTTAATTACATCACCGTACGCAGCTTTGAAAGGGCTATAAAAAAGGTAGATATAATTTTCTTCCAGCCCTTGAAATAAGGGTAGTAGCTCATCGTTTCTCGAAAACTATAAGCTCTAAAGAAAATTCTTTTATATATATCTTGTAGGGCGTTAAAAGTTATGTAACTTTTATTTGAAACATTCGTCCCAAAACCCTCTGGTTCTCGAGATAATCACTAATTAATCTCTCGAATTTTTGAGTTTACTCTTACAAATGCTGCTACCTTAATACAAATTTTGGATTTTTGAAGCAACAAAATTTTCAAAGCGATCAATTTTGTGTTCGAAAAATCCAGAATTTGTATCCGGGTAACATGATCTTGAAGAGCAAATTCAAGGGTTTCTAAGAAGTGTTTTTCTTGATTTACTCGTGAACTATAGCCCTTAGGGAAATTTTAATTACATCATCGTACGCAGCTTGAGAAGGGCTACGAAAAAGGTGGATAGAATTTTCTTCCAGCCCTAAAATTAAGGGTAGTAGCATATCGTTTCTCGAAAACTATAAGCCCTAGATAAAATTCTTTAATATATATCTTGTAGGGCGTTGAAAGTTACGTAACTTTTATATAAAACATTTGTCCCAAAACCCCCTGGTTCTCGAGATAATAGCTAATTAATCTCTCGAATTTTTGAGTCTACTCTTCCAAATGCTGCTACCTTAATACAAATTTTGGATTTTTGAAGCAACAAAATTTTCGAAGCGATCAATTTTGTGTTGGAAAAATCCAGAATTTGTATCCGGGTAACATGATCTTGAAGAGCAAATTCAAGGGTTTCTAAGAAGTGTTTTTCTTGATTTACTCGTGAACTACAGCCCTTAGGGCAATTTTAATTACATCACCGTACGCAGCTTTGAATGGGCTATCAAAAAGGTAAATAAAATTTTCTTCCAGCCCTTAAATTAAGGGTAGTAGCATATCGTTTCTCGAAAACTAGAAGCCCTAGAAAAAATTCTTTCCCATAAATCTTGTAGGGCGTTAAAAGTTATGCAACTTTTAATTGAAACATTTGTCCCAAAACCCTCTGGTTCTCGAGATAATCGCTAATTAATCACTCGAATTTTTGAGTTTACTCTTCCATATTCTGCTATCCTAATACAAATTTTGGATTTTTCTAAGACACAAATTTCAACGTACTTCACACATGGGGTGATTACTAATTGGTCTTACTGACAGGTGCTGCACCCTTGCGGCAACATTTTGAACTATATACGTATAATACAATGAAATTATCCTGAAAGAAATAAAGGGAAGGACTAAATTGAAACCAAATTGTATATGTTATATTTTATTTAAATAATAAGATAATATAAAGGAGTCCTTATATACATGAAATACATCATTAATTTATTTTCTCAATTTTTAGGCCCATTTTCACAACTTTGAGATTATTCTCGAATAAAATGAGTTTTTAGAATTCATTTTCCGATTGGTATACCCCAAAAAAGGTATATATCAAATCTAAGCTCAATCGAAAAGATTATTATTAGAAAATGACGTATAATTATCCTTATATTATTCCACTTAGAAACTAAAATATTACAAAATTGTCAAATAAAGATTTTATTTTGCATTAAAATATCAAAATAAAATCTTTTGCTTATAATATAATTATTTAAACTAATAAAAAATTATAAATTGCTACACATATACTTAGAAGCTATCACAAAACCGTTTATTTTTTACTTTTCTTATTGTAAATTTATTTAAATAGCTTTAAAATTAAAAGGAAAAAACAATATAACATGTTGGGAAAGAGTTTTTTACGTAATTAGAAAAAGGTAAAAGGTATAAAAATGTACAAAGTGAAAAAAAGAAAATGTGGGGCATTGTTGAATGGCTTGGGGGAAAGGGACGAATTCTTCTGCGGAAATTCTTCCTTGGTGCCCAGGCAAACCTCAGCAGAACCTAGGCACAGAAGTGGCTACATCAGCTGTAACAAAAAAAATAAAATTAGAATTAGAGAATGAAAAATGAATTCTTAGTCTTAAAAAAACAATTCTTAATTTTCTCAAGTTCAAATAGCATAAGGGAATGATACTCACTTTGATTTGGAAAGATGTGAGCCGAATTAATTCTTTGAAGATGAAGATGCTGCTTCTGATGTGTGAACTGCTTCAGGTGTCTGGAAATTTAAAGTTCCATTTTCTGAATCCATCGTATTGGAGTCCTCTGCGATCAGGGACGGCGCCAGGATCAAATTGATGCGTGGGCACGAATTGGCCGTATAAGTTTTTGGGTGGGCACCTAGATGTGAGCAAATGTGGACATGGCCTGCTGGCCTGCTATAAAAAAGTAATATGCGAGTGGGCACCCGGGTGGGCACAGCCTAATTTTGCGCCCACCCCTGGCGCCGTCTCTGTCTGCGATGTCTATCCTCTTTAGTCGCTTGGCTTATTCTCAGCAAATGATTTCAGTCAAATTACGTCCTGTAGATAACTGCGCTGTTGGAGATGATGAGTGATTATGATGATGATGATGATGAATTGAAAAAGAGTGCTGAAAAATTTTTTTTTAAATTGATCTTCTATTGAAGGCATTGCAAGCTCCACGATGCTGTCGTTTGAAGCAGTCAGGTCCAATGATGTGTTCCCAAGTTCCTCCCGATGGATACTCCTTGAGCTGCGGATTCTACGACGCCGGTGTCGGATGCCATCAACTGTAAATTAATACGAACATTAAATAAATTACCAGCTTAATATTTGAACATAAAGGAAACAATAAAATAGACAGGGTTGGCAAAAGTCATGATTTAAATTTAAAAAATTAAAAATCATAGATTTTTTTCAATTTATCATGATTTTGATGATTTTATTAATTTTTTCAATTTCTAAAAATTGTATCACCAAAAGAAGTGAAACAATTGGTATTTATGTATACCAGTACCCTTAAATTAAAGTAAGGGATAAGAAAAATTATTGTAAATGGATCTGTTGCTTCCTTATTTACAGTACAAAACATTATTCAAACTTATTAATTAATTCCTACTATTCATGATAATTATTATCCACACTAAACTAAATTTATTATAGAAATTGCTTATTAATGTTTATTTCGGTGAAATATTAATTAATAATGATTGAAATCATCTATAATTATTATATTGATCATATTCATCCATATGTCCATAGCACTAGAGCGATAAATGCCGTTCGTTCAATCTCATCGTTGAAACTTTCACAAGTTTAAAATCGTAAAATAAAATTAGGAGAGCAGAATTTGAGGGAGTTCGATTCGGTATACCAATGGGCAGTGCTTTACATACTTTTAATTACTGAATCAATAGAATGATGCAAATTAATAGGAGGCGTTTAATTTTTACCAATAAAAAAAAATTGTATAAGATATGGAGGATATTAAGCATTGATTAAAGACAAATTATTTCAGCCCAATGATATATTAGGATGATGATTTCAACTAATTGAAAGGTGGATCTTTTAGATCCAATATGAAAGTAGGAAATTATGTGAGAAATGGAGGATGTGCAGGTACTACAAATACAAAGATAATTAAATTGTTATTTGTGGAGAATTTAGAATCATTTAATTGCGATTGAATAAATTATTGAAAGAGTTTAATATGAATTTGAAGCAGATACAGAAATTTGATTTTTAAAGAGAGGTCAAAAACAAAATACACTTCAAGATAAAAAATATAATTCCGTTAATTTTAAAAATATTATACAATTATGAATAGAAGTAGTGGATAATGCTGACTGTTAGATGATATGAAGAAAACGAAATGTGGGAATTCAGTCAAGATTTTTATTTTTATTCTACTCTACAGGTGGGACCGAAACTGTAGAGTAGAATAAAAATAAAACTCTTGACTGAATTCCCACATTTAGTTTTCTTCATGCAATTATGAATATTGATGTACTTTTTGGAGATATCCGCAAAAAAATGAATCACATTTATTTTTCCGTTCACTTGAGAACAGATAAATATAATAATGGAAAATAATATTTTGTTACAATTACAAATTAAAGCCGTCCCTGATCGCAGAGGACTCAAATACGATGGATTCAGAAAATGGAACTTTAAATTTCCAGACACCTGAAGCAGTTCACACATCAGAAGCAGCATCTCCATCTTCATCTTTGGCTCACATCTTTCCAAATCAAAGTGAGTATCATTCCCTTATGCTATTTGAACTTGAGAAAATTAAAAATTGTTTTTTTAAGACTAAGAATTCATTTTTCATTCTCTAATCGTGTAACAATTTCTGTGAATGCATTTTAGTAGCATCTCTCACTGAGCCATTTGTTCAGTTATTTGTCGTTCAAATATGAGCTTGCATCTTGACTTTATCACTGATTACCCAATAATTGTCAAAATATAAAAATTGAGGGCCGTAGAAGAAATCTTGTAGGCAATACAAATTTAAAAAAGCAGTATGACCTTCGGCCAGCAATTTTAGAGACTGAGTAAATACTTGGCCTTAAGTATGTCATAATGCTTGTTTACACTCTAATGCATGCAATTTTTTTTCTACGGCACTCAACTTTCATGTTTTGACAATTATTAAGTATACAGAAAAAGAGTCAAAAACACAAGATGACCCTCAGATTCAACAAATATCCAAACAAATGGGTTAGTGAGACATGCTACAACCATGAATTCACAGAAATATAACTGCTACTCATTTAAGTACTGGTAAAACTGAGATGCGAAAAAACCTTATTCAACACATCCTTTACGGTATGTGAAGTACCTACTTTACGCACGATCGTAGAAAAACCACTATTTCGTCAACCACTTGGATATGAAACTATTATTTTACCTTTTTAGAGTTCCAGGTGCGTTGAAAGCGAATAGATGACTATTCAATCCCCAAAGTGATATCTGTTGTGTCATAACTATAGGTCATTTTAAGAGCGTTCCCGAAATGACGTTTCCGAGATGACTATTTAATTGCCAAAGTGATATCTGTTATGATTATGTTTAGAAAAAGATGATAATCAGCTAGAACACTATTTATGAATTTATTAACAAATAATTTGATGCATTTAGCTCAATTGTTCATAGTCTACTTGAAAATAACTATGAAAATAAACTTTATTCAAATTTCAATTGCATTTTTCTCACTATAATCAAAGCTAAAATGTTTTGGCCATAATTTGAATTTTTTGTTGTATTATTTGAAGATACGATAAATTCCTACCTTTTTTTAATAGTAGCTTATACTTGTGCTCCATAGATGTCACGACTCGATCGTTGAAATACCTACTATTTATAAAAGGTGTTTGCAGATGGGTGCTCTTAAATGTTGAAAATTTCTGTGGCAGAAAATATATCAGCATCTGAAATACAAGAGGAAAACATTAAAATTGTGTGTAAAAGAATATGAAGATTTCAATTAAATAATAACAGAGACTATTTAAATTTAAAGGAGTTGTAGTCTGCAACCCACACTACACTTATTTCAGAAAATTATATAACGAGTTTGTTCAAGAATCAAAGTTCTGATATCACTGTAATTCAATCAAACTATATATTTTTCGCTCATCTGATGGTATAATTAATAATATTTCTAAATAATGAAATCTTTTAGTTCATTATTTCTTTTAATTATTGAAAACAGCATTGTTGGTACATAGGGTTTCTGATTTGGAAGGTCCAAAGTAGAACCCTGTTAGTCTCGCAGCAATTTTAGATTGTCTGTCAAAGCCTCGTCTTGCAGATTAAAATAAAAAAGATTGCACATTAATTTCTACCTGAAATCAAAAATAATTGTATAATAATTTGGACAAGTAATCATGTTTCTGGGATTGTGGATTTAAAAATCTTTGGAAAATCTCATACAAATATAAAACCAGTTAGCCGGAATCTCTCTTATTATATAATTTCCTATAGCCTTGTGCCAATGAAGAATGCATGCCATTTTTTCACAAGGTTCTTATGGCTTCTTTTCATTGGCATGCAATTTGAAAACGCGGAATTTCACATATTTTTACAAGTTCACGTGACCGTTCGAGCTTTTTGGTCTGTTGCGAGTTGCATGCCTTTTAGTATTAGGCTTTAAATCACTTACAACTATTTCACGTTACAAAGGTATGCAAAATGTTGTCACGGAAGAACCTATTTTTTTGAAAAATATATTTGGCGTTTGCACTAGACCGGAAAGCGTACATCTGTCAATAACCTTCCTATCTTTCTTATAAAGGGGTAAATTTTCAACCCCTCAAAAAGGCATGCGGTAAAAACTGTCACCATCTCCCGGTCTATTTGACATAATTATAGTAGGTAATATTTCTGAGAAATATAAAATTGATTTATTATTAAATAAATAAAATTAGCGATTTTCCATCCACGCCTATATCTTGTGAAATAACAATAATTTTTTCAAAATAAAATCATTGAGCATTTCTTTCATGGTAAAATAGAATGGGAAACCTAAAAATATATTTTTTATTGAGAATGAGAAAAAAATTCAGCACTTTTTGTTATAATGAAATGGATGCTAATTATTTCATTATTGTCTGATTGTGTGGGTAGGGGGGGAGGTATCTAACAAAAATTAATGGAACGAGGGACTCAAAAATAAATAATTAATTAATTTATATCTAGTGAAGTGCTCAAGAAAATCACAATAATATGAATAATATAAGAAAAGTTTTAATAAAATCAGAATTGTATATTATAAAGTTTAAATAAGAGAGAAAAATATTTATAATTTATATATTTATCGTTTGTACGAGGTATAGGGGTGAATAAAAGCTACAATCCAAAGCTCAGAATGAATGGAATAGATATAAAGAGAAAACTGTAAGCTGCAGGTACTTGTGCTTCGTCTTTGATCGTTTGATGACGATGGTGCGAGTCAAGAACTCGAGGATTTGAGAGCCGAATGTCATCGTTATCATTTCGCGTAAGGGCAGTCAGCGTAACTGAGAACACTCGATATGGTAATCCAAATGGACGGGGTTTTGTTTCGTTTGAAATCTGCCGACTGACTTTCAACTCACCGACGATACGATTCATCTCTGATTCTCTGCTTATATAATTTTCTTTAAAGGTATATGAACCACTTGTTTTACCCTAAAAAACTGAAATGGAGAATATACATGTGCTGGAGGATAATGAACTAGGGTAACAACGAATTCATTAATTTATTTGCGAAATGCAAAATAAAAGTACATTAATACGTAGATTCATTGTAGAAATACTTGTAAAATTTTATTTCAACTGATACATTTCAACAGAAAAACTACTATTTACTAGAGGAAGATAAACCCATGAATAGATTATGGACCGAATATGCTCATTTTTAGGGCTCTAATTCTAGGACCAAAAAAAAAAAAAAATTTAAACTGAAACTAAATATTATTCTGTGAATTTTGGATGGGCAAAGTTTGAAGCCTCGAAAAATGTATATTTTAATATCCTATACTTCGTTTCAGAATAAGAGAGAGTAATAAATCAGTCTGTCAAAGAAATTCCAATGACGTGTCATGCACTAACTGTTTCTCCAGGAATTGTAGGAAAAATTAAATTTGGTGGATCAAGCGTTTTTGTTCTCGGTTAATTCTCTAAGGTTAGGTAACGTTACTTGAATAATTATTACGATGTTGCTACCAGAACATAGTCCGAAATTTCCTAAGTTATCCAATTAAGACAAACAAATAACAGAACTCTTCCTCAGTCATGTCATTTGACGTAATGAGATTTTCAGAGAATCGTATTAATTGACACCGAATTATTATATAAATAAGATAGTAATATTAGGGAATGAAAAAAATGCCAGGAGTAGTCCTTTTCTTCACGTTTTATTTGACATTAAAGTCTTTAATGTCAAATATTAATACGCGAAGATAAAGCTTCCCGTTTCCTTTTTAAGCATATTGCATGCACGGAGGAATGTGATATTTGGCATACTTAAAGATTATATGGAGAAGAAGAGCAGAAAGTGGAAATTATATACAGGCTGTCCCATTTTAATTTTACGTGAGGAGAAAAATTTGTAACGCTCGCACGAAGGAATGTGAAAATTGGCATACTTGAAGTTTAAAAGAAGGAGTGCAGGGGGCTAAAATTATATACAGGATGTCCCATTTTAATTTTACGTGAATAGAAAACTTTATAACGTGCGCACTAAGGAATATGAGACTTGGCATACTTGAAGTTTATATGGAAAATGAGAGCAGAAAGCATTTTAATTTTAAGTTGAAAGAGAGAGAAAATTTTATACCGCGCTTACAAAGGAATGTGAGATTTGACATACTTGAAGTTCATACAAAGAATTGCAGAAAGCTGAAAGTATATATAGGTGTCCCATTTGAATTTATCGCTGAAAACGATATTATTTTTTGCTGGAATATACCGAGAAATATGCACCGAATAAAAAAATTCCCGAAGTAAAAATTTAACGATTTTTCCTCCCTCCAAGGGGTGAGGAGACTCTGAAATTTTGAATGAAAAACACTATTTTTTATTTCAGATTCTTGTAGAGCGTCGAATACCATTTTATTTTACCTTTAACCTCCGGGGATGGAGAGTTATATTCTATAACGTTCAAACTTAATAATATAATTAATTTCGGTTGAATTTCGACCACAGGGCGACCACTAATGCCAAATAAAACGTGAAGAAAAGGATTACTCCTGTATGGAGCTTTTTCTATCCCTCAATATTACTATCCTATCATATATAATCTTTACAAGAGGTTAACTACGTTTGTATAATATATTATATAAATATTGCTGGGAAAGTAGGAAAGTTCAGTTTATTATGTACCAGAAATTGATTAAGCTATGATGACTATAAATATTTAAAATGAAGAGATTTTTTCCAAGAAGACCTTGTCGAATTGTGCTCTACTATGACGGAGGTCAGAATGTACCGTTTTTCGTATTGTACGGGAAAAAAAAGTTGTGGTCAGGATTGTGAACAAGTGCTTTATTCGAGGAGGACGAAGTTTTAGATTGGATGATGAAAAGTGCAACTCAAAGAAAAGTACATTCATTTATTTTAATAAATAGATCCCAACCTTCGATTGAATTTTACAGTTATAAACAATGATGACGATTAGCCATAAATTACAAGAAAAAACTTTTTTATTTTTAATAACACAAATATCACTCTGAAAAATCATACGTTTATGTAACGGTCTAAAAGGGATTATCGGAACGTTTATAGTAGTGTTCCTACTGTACGAGAGGCAAGTTCCATTCCAAGTATGAAGCGTGCGGCATTCTAGTTATATCTAATTTTTTCTTGGAATTATTTGCCGCATACTACTCTTGCAAATTTTGATTTATTATTCTTTCCTATCCCGAAACGAACTTTAATTTGTGGGGCATCATTTGAAAGGACTTGATTTTGATTTTTTTTTAGCTCAACACCGAAGTTTTAGGTCGAGAAAAATTGGCATTTATCTAACTGATAGACCTGTTAGCAAAGATCCCATACAAGAAAAATCTAAAGCAGAGGAAATTATAAAAAAAATATATAACGTATGTTTTAAACTGCTGTAGTTTTTAAGAAATTATTTATTGAAATATACGGAGCACTGATATTTCACCGTTTTTTTCTATTAATTAATAAGTAGAGTACCTATCTAAGGTGGGTTCCACGTAAAGTAAAGATTTCTTTAGAGCTTCAAAGTAGAGCAATCTCATCGAAATGGAAAAGGCGTCATGTGACACATAAGAAGCAAGCTCTGCTTTGGATTTCTATACGAGATTCGACGTTTCGAATGTGGCACATAATCACAGAAAGAGCTTTTACAGATAACATCGCTATAGAGCACTGTGCGAAAAGCGACCCTAACGAAGGTGTGTTATCTGGATCCATCGGCTGCTATCTAACTGTATGCTACATTTCCAAATTAGTCTAGTGCAGATTGGTATGTAATGAAATCACGACACAACGGCGTTCAATGCAGCAGAGCTTTTGCTAGGTGTCGGGCAATGTGAACAATCACAATCAGTAGTTCATGTCACATCTGCCGGGGGCGATGGTCCACATCCCCAGAAGTCCGACCCCCTGGAGTTTTAAGCTCCGCCTCTGCTGAAAGAGGCCAGAATTCATGATCCTCATTGGTGGCAATCTCCGACATTAACTGAACAAGCGGATGAAATGATTTCATTGGTGGATTCTCAGCAAACAGTCATCCATTCGAGCTTCTTCAGAGGCAAATGTCAGCTTCATCTTCTTAGGGCTCTACATCCTGCAGAAGTGGTGGCGGCCTAATCACTAGGATTTACAGTTGCAGTCAAATTGTTTTTACCCTAGTAATGCTGAGAATGTTGTTGTTGGTTGTTTGGTTCTATTTTTCAAATATTTGAACTATCTAGTGATTGTAAACGGTCGTTTTTGTGAATCGTGTAGTTCGATCAGTGTAACTTTCATCATGATTTAGTCTTAAAATCAAAATGGTCTAACAGAAATCACCTCGAAAAGGTAAGCACAGTATTTTCCTAATAAAATAAAATTTTTGGGATAAATGCAAAGTTTTTACTATTTTGATTACTTTAAATCAATTTATTATTCAGTTGTTTTATCTAATTTATCGAGAGTTCATACACTTTCTTGAACGTTTTGATGAATCGACATTAGTCCTCTCCTAGAGAAATATTTGGGGTGGGATTCTACAACTTTTCTGTTATGATTTGATTTCGTTACATATCAGATGTTAGAAAACATACTCCTATATAAAACCAGCATTTTGGCTTAACCCAAAAGAAAAAACATCTTTTTAAATTTATAAGTTGATCAGGAAGTTTTTTTATAATATAGGATTTTTTCTTAAATTCAAAATGTTTCAGAATTCGGTTAGAAAATTAAGATTTTCTCAAAGAAAAGAGTACATTTTCATCTTTTATCGCTTACACGGCTGAAAGTAAAGGAGATATGAAATTAGCTGGAAGTTGACGCAATTCTTGAAGTAATCGTCTATAGCTTTTACAGCTTCAATTTCATTGGACCAATAGATAGTTCGTATAAATGAATGAAAACGTTGAATATGAAGAATAATATGGCCTATCATTAGTCAATAGCTAGAAAGTTAAATCTCTAAAAAATACTGAAATCTGTAATATTTTACAAACAACAATGTCAGTAATAAACGTGACGTTTAAAGTTAAATTTACAGTGCTGATAAAATTATTTCAAGTCAGTTCAAAATGTTGTGACTTCTTCATAATTTTCAATTTCAAATTTACAGCCAGTTTTACTTTTATTGAGTGGAATTGGCGCCTCATAATATACATATAATTCTTTGCTCTACCAATGGATTTCATTCATTTTCTGCTAGTATTTTCCACAGTGTAGATGGTAAAAATGTTAAATTTTTCTCAAGAAAAATCAAATTCTCCAGCTAATAAAATATTGGCAAATGGACTTATGTGGGTAATTTAAAAAGATATTTTGGTCAAATCGCTAATTTTATAAAAGTATGTTTACTTTCATCTGTTACGTTAATTTTAGTTTTTTATTCAAAAAATTATGTGTCACAGTGTCACGTCGGTGGATGCATACCTGGAATTAATAGAAAAAACTTACTGCTAGGTTTGTGCTCAAATCCTAGAGTTTGATGTGCTATTATTTCACGTGATACTAAGAGTGAGCCTCCACTATTTATTACAATTTTCAATATGCACTTAATAGTGCTTTGTGCTTCTTAGATACAGATTATGAAATTTTGCGCTTTTTGTTTGTGCTTGATATTAATTCATCTTAGTGTCCGCCGTTAGATTCTCAACATCGATTATTGATTACAAGCGTAGATTAATAGCACACATTTTGGTATTCTAGCAAAAACCTAATAGCTCAGTAAGTTTTTTATCAAGGTATGAGTCCATCTGAAAATTGTAGTTACGTGCCCATGCAGTTTTATATATCACATAGAAAATTACGTAGGTTGAATTTTCATCTGTCTGTTAGCTATAAGTACTTGAAACTTGTTAAAAAGACCAGTAGGATGTTAAAAATTCAATAAAAAATGAGTGAATATCATCAACAGATAATTAATGCATTTGGAAGAACCTAAATTTGATTTAGCGGTCTTCAAATAATTCAGATCAGCATATTTTCCTCTATGTACATAAAGAGGGAATGCTATTAATTTATTCTGAATTAATTTTCAATTCATTTGTAAAATCAAAATTATAATTCTAACATATTCAGATCAATACATACAGAATTTTTTTTTCGGTAATCTTACGACTGCATGAAATTATTCTCTAATATAAGTTAAATTTCTGAGGATAGATTAAATATCTGTGCTGCAAATATTTACACTATTCTATAAGATACAGTACCTAACAGTAACAAAAAAATGTATTTCTAACAAATTTTATGATAATCGTTGAAAGTTTAAGCAAGAAATTCAATAATTTTTAATTTAAAATAATTTTCTGAACAATATTTGAAATTTGAGATTTTTATTCCACTGGCCAATGCAATATCTAAACATTTTAATTCCGCATATTCTTGACTATATCTCGAAATGAGATTTGGAGTGCCCATAGATCTCAAGATGTTTGAAATTGGCATCAATTCATTCCAAATATCAAAAAAATACTTCAGTATTATCGAATAATTGTTCTATTTTCTGTACTTGAAACTTACTATAAGTATTCGCGTTCAAAAAACAATTTTGTGTAACAATGATCAAGTATAAAACATATATAAATATTGATTATAGAATAATGGTTGTTTAAGAGCCAACAAGCAAGCATTCTGTGCATAAAAACAACGGGCTTGAAAAAGGGGTCTCGTTCGCTAGCCGTCTGGTTCTACTTACCACTGCCATAAGCTATAAGCACTTATGGGGAAAGCTTTTGTTCTTATGTCAGCGAAGAGTTTTCGAGAGCAACAGCCAGAGGCTTCTACCAAGTACTAGATGCTTTTTTTTGTGAATAACAATCGTTTGATTTGGAGAAATTTGCGAGACGCGACGGATGTATACTCATGTAAAATTTTACTTATGGTACAAGAGTATACATAAAAAATCTGACGTGAACATCATTGCATATATTTTTTGCATATAATAATATGATAATCAAAGACAAAATTTCATCGTTCCACGGCTAATCGTTTTGGATTTATCCAAAAAATTCTAAAAATTTGTCAAGTGAAGTGCGCTTCGGCCCAGTCGGTTGCTTTGGAAACAGTAGGTCATCATTTTTATGCTACAACATTCTTAAATGTGAATTTTGTCGGTACAATACTTGTACTTTGTACAAGTAAATAAAAATAGGTCAAATATTATATATTCAAGAAGAAATTACATCAATATGCGAGATCATAAAACACAATTTGCTCATTATACATCTAGGTAACTATATTTTATAACTCTGGATCCTCTATAGTTTACAGAATATCATCTGCTTTCTGAACTCTATACATTTAAAAAAAGCGTAGAAGAATGTTGTCTGCTTTTATTAGAATTTAATGATATTCATCTAAATAAATCTAATGCTCGAGCTACAAGGATCTTGAAAATAGTCGTCTTGAAAATAAAGTCTTCCAGTAGCACGAATTATTATAGTTTCAGCTTAAAACCAGGCTTAGAATCGGACTATAAGAATCTGATTTTTTGCGGAGTCGATAAAAACCGCTTATTGTAATCAGGAGTTCGAAACTGAAACTTGGGCTGAAAGACATTTTTTTTGCAATCAGAAGGAGTATTGTAGCCTGGGTCTAAGATGCAGATAAAACTAGTACAGAAAGGATTCGTCTTTTTTCCAGATCGAAAAACGGCATTGCTTCTAAGCCCTATGAAAAATTAGAATATTTCAATGTTATCGGATCCAGTTCCTTGTCTACTATAGTCAGCCTGACAGCCTGTACAACATTTCATTATTTAAATACGATACTATTCATAAAAACAGGATTATCATTTACAAATCATTGAATTTATTATAGTATGAGGCCTAGTAAAAACCGAAACCTAAAAAAGACAGCACTGAATAGATTCGCTTTTTCTCAAGGCCAGAGAAGTGGTCTTATTGCTTGTGATTTGGCCGTATAAAATAAAAACCTAAATGGGATGCAGTTTAAATTAGTTCAGATGACGAAAGCTCATCCTGTAGGGAAAAAACTGAAAAAAATTATAGTTAAAAAAAATTGTCAGTAACGTACTGAAAAGGACAAAATAATATAATTTACTTCTTAATGTTTAATGACTATGTCAAAAAGCAGGAGGCGATTTGTGGCAATTCATTAAAAGTACAATTTTTTTCAAAGAACCGTACCCAAAAAGCACCGCTTACTTTGGCATAGCCATTGAACATTAAGAAGTAAATTACATTATTTTGTCCTTTTCAGTGTGTTACTAACAAAATCGTGCTTTGTAGATTTTTTCAACTATTTATTTCATTTATTACTTTTTAGACTTCAAAATAACTTGAAGATATTTGATATAGATCATTCTCAAAAGAGCTTTCTAGTACATATTGTTTAGCTATTTACTGGCTCAAGGTCTTGTGCTGTACACTTGAATAATAATTTGATTCCTATTAGAGTTATAAAAAAATACTTTATGCAAATTTGGTGCAATAATCTCCCAAACGTCAGGTTTCAAAAAAATAATTCTTGTTTTCTTGCTGATTGTTACTTTCTAATAAGCTAATGATTGGTCAAAGAATTAAGTCAATATCTTCAAAATTGAAGGAAGAGAAGCGAGAACACTAGATGGACGTTAAAGTGAGGACAATGGCGTGTTTCCCCATAAAAAGGGTGAAAATTAGCTAAAAAGAATATTTTAGTCAAAGCCTAAAACAAGACTGCGAGGCTTGAGCGACATTGACATGTATTTTCGAGTGATTCGGAGGTTGTAAAACGAACAACTGTATCCGTGATGCTCAATTAATAAATGGACGATTTGAACTGAATTTCTTCAAGGATAATAAATCTACCAAAAATATTAGCCATGTTTGAGTGATTTAGGACGTTAATAGAAGTCGTTGGTCTCTTGTAGATGACTAATTGAACACCCTGCATAAGTGACGAAAAACTAAAGCATAAGATTTTTAAAAGAATTATATCAGATTGCGTATAAATATCAATATATAAGTAACTATAGTGGTGAATAATATTCGCTTATATAGGTTTATTATTCAATTTTAACTTCTTGGAAAATGCGTTCTGCTACAAATAAAATTGATGCATATCGAGGTGGAAACTTCTTCCACTTTTCCATATTCCAGTAGTTTGTTTAGGTAAATGATAAATGCCTAAGTGCTTCGTGCTCAAGTGCAGTTATTAGGAACATTAAGTGTCAGTCGCTTATACGGCTATAGCCTGGCAATTACGAAAAACGAAAGCTGGCAACACACGCTACTCCTAGCACACATCGTAGTCCGCGGTCGTGTCGTATGCACAAGGGTTGTTACGTCGATCGTACGGTAATCGAATTCGAAAATAAACCAGTTAAATATAACTGCCCTAACCATTTAACAATATGTAATCATCAACGCCCCCATAGACAGTTTTATTACCTACTCAAGCGTAAAATGATGTTTTAGGTGTTTGCTTAAATAATATGTGTACACACGTGACAATCGACTGGCTAGATGCTTGTCAAATAATTCATATCTATAACGTATCATCCGCATATGTGGCGTACGCACACAAACACTCGGTAATTGGAAAACGCACTAAATTGTAAATATCCAACACAATCACTAATTTCATAGATCTGTCATATTGGCTGTCAAACCTGTATTCAATTTTACAATTTTAAGCTACCTGAATTTGATAAAGAAACATTTTCAGTTATTCTAGTTGCTAATTTTTGAAAAAGTAAAACAAATCGATAATGTCTCTTGAAAAATTAAAAATCAACAATACAATAAGTAGATAATTATAAATATTGTATTTCATTATTAAGTTTTACATAACCAACCACTTAGTGGAAGTAGCAGCAAAAATTTTTTGGTTGGAAAAATTCTTATAGATCCGTAATCAGCGTATCAAACAACATATAACCTTAACGTATGTACTCAAAGTTATAAAACTTGGTTTCTTTTTTTACAACGCCCCCTAAATTTTAAATTTGTGAAAAAAATAGTAGGTTCATATAAACTCTTAATATTCATATTAAACCGTACCACAAAGAAGATACATTTCCTATTCAAATAACATAAGGGTTTCGGCACATTTTACATTTGATTCTTTTTCTCCTGAGCAAGTTGATAAATGAGAGATACATATTTTTGTAGGAAATTGAACGCCTTACAAAAAAGCTTTTCTATGATTTTTAGATATATTCAGTGGTTTAAAAGTTATTCAAGGTTAAAGTTGAACTTATAGTAAGTGTTTTGATTTTCTACATAGACAGCAAAACTATTATTATTTATGAAAAAGTAATTTTTTTATTGTGAAAAATACCTAATTTTAACTGTATTATAGAAAAAATTATTGTAAAAAATTCATATAACTGAAAAATACTGTGACTATTTTTTTAAATAATGATAGTTTCGCTGTCAAAGTAAAAAAATCCAAAAGATTACTATAAGTTCAACTTTAACCTTGGAAACTTTTACACCAGTGAATTTATATATAAAAATCATAAGAGAGCTTTTTTGTAGAGCGTTCAATTTCCTACAAAAATATGTATCTTTCATTGCTGTATATAAACTTGCTCAGGGGAAAAAAAATAAAATGTAAAACGTGCCGAAACTCCATGTATAGGTACAAATTGTGCTATTTTATGGCCTGCAAGGTCTTCTGATTCAAAAAACCTATTAGATTTTTATACTTATAGGGATATTTAAAAGTTAAGTCACCATGATTTTTTTTTAATAACGTTGACGGAAGAACACTTCCTTGGGTGAAAAATAATTTATATTCTTGATTAGGTCGTCGTATACAAGCCAACGAAGACAATTTTGAACAATTCTTATAATTCAGTTAATTTTTCTTATTTATTTCAGAAATTTTTTGCACATGACATAGTTGCTATTTCATTAGTTTTATTTTTATGGTAAATTAATTTGTTTTTCCACGACATACGTAAATAAAAATGATACATATTAAATTTTGTATTTCTACTTTAAAAATTGTTCAATAAAGATATGAATACGTTATATCGTTGAAATCAGAGAAAAAATCGCTATTGATTGACACAATAAGATATGTTGCCTGATATTCTGCGACATGATACTCTTCAGAGTATTTTTTCACTTTTCATTTAAAATATCAAATAAGTATTTCTGTGAGTGAACATTTTGCTGCAAAAAACAGACCTCAATTGCAATTATCGTACTTCTTGAATAGTAATAGGATAGAATAGTTTATGCTAGATTCAGTGATGGCGAATCTATGACCTGCGGGTCACCCACGCAAGCTTTTTGACTGACCCACGAGCTGATTCTCATAAACACATTTTTATATCATAAAAGAGAGAACAGACAATCAAAAATATTGATTGATCCATGGTATCCCTCACATATATAAATTTTTAAGTTAACATTTACACGGCAACTAGAAACATGCGAAATGATTGTTTTGTTTACAGGACGCGAAATATTTCGCAGCCAGGATGTGGAATATTTCGCATCCTACTGATTATTGGTATCATAGCAATATTAAAAGTCATATTGATTGATTCGAAATGTCAAAATTTTCTTTTACATTTTTATCAATTTTGGTTTTAAAACAACGTTGTTTGATACTTGATAGCGAAATTCTTTTGCATTCTCGAATAATTTTGATGTCGACCTTTATTTTTTGCTCTTCACTTGCGGAAGTAAAAGTTTTCAAACAAAAAAGGAACGTACATTTTTTGGAAGTTTTTAAAAGTGAGAACCATAGAAAAAGTAGTTTTGAACCATGCTTCTTTCCCGCTTTCCAAGTGACGCCACTGGATTAGTCGCCCACGAGCTAGTACTAAAAAAAAAATGAACAAAATTTGATCCATTTCTCCAAAAGGTTTGCCATCACTGTGCTAGAACTACCTATAAGTTGTTAAAGATATTGGTAGCTCTTATAATCCTTGAGATAGCTGCACATTGTGTGAGAAAAATAATCTATAAAAAAAAAGTTTCTATTTCAAAGAAGTATTTCGTGGCCGGGAAAAATATTTTTTCTACAGATTTTTTAGTTTTTGATACGTTGTTGGTGTTCAGGATGAAATGAAAACCTGTATGTTGTGCATTTAAGTATTTGCGTGGATAAAAACATAAATCATTAAAAATTATGCAGTGACGACATTATTGTTTCATGAAATGGTTGCAAGTGTCAACACATTTGCAGAGATTAATTCATATTTCAGATGAACAAGATAAACGATAAATATCTACTGCACGCAAAGTTAACCATTGAACGAAAGTTTGACTTGACGTTAAAAACAGTCGTGAAAAATTATATTCTTATCTTCTTTGGGAGTGGTAGAAATGGTTCATATTTCTAGGAATTAGGAATATATATGAGATATACATCCATTTATGAGAATCCCTGATTACTAGAACATATTGTACATGAAAAATTAGAGGAATTATGGCAAGGAAGACTGAAACATCGACAGAAGCAATGACGGAATATGTTGCTATAAGGCTCTCTGCGGAACTGATTGTCTTGAAAAAACTAATATTCTAAAGACATATTATCGTTTTGTCATTGTTTTTGAAGTCTCTCGATATGGTGAGTCCCTTGGTACGCCCATTGGGTAATTCACCGTTAGATAGGTAATACTCATGAGGAAATTTGTAGCATTGTTTATAATAATAGTAAATTTTTAATATTGTAGAGCTTCTTGAATTATATACAGTTGGAAATTTGTTCTTACAAATATTGTATCATTCAGAGACTCAAATGTTGGTGTAAAACGAATAAAATTAGCATAGATGGAGACTCAAAAATTTCTTCTTGCGAAAGCTCTACCGTTTAAGATCAAAATTCCGATCCTAAATTCTTTCCTTCAAGTTGAACCCGATTGTATAGGACGTATATGGTCCATAATCTGCTAATCTTCTCCTACAACCTAGTACATCAGTTCAGAGCAATGTTGAATACACCTATCGTAGTGGAAAATTGCGACACCAGTCGCTCGCATCCCGACACATTCCCTAGGGTGGTACGTTTATTGGCAGTTGCTTCCCGGTTCAGAAATCGCAAACCAAAAAACTGTTCCCTTCGCGGACATCCGTTGCCATCTTTGTGAAACGTTTAAAGTGTTGCGGCGGTTTGGATGCACTGGAACTTGAAAGCTCTCCCTTCAAGTTGTGCGAAGCGATTCCGCGAGTGGGAGCCCATGTAATTATGGATGGTAAATATTTACATAGCAATTATCTGTTAACTATTTACTTCGATTTTAACATATGGCAAAAACGACGAGATCGAGTTCTCTTATATCTACAGATTATACGTGAACGATACATTGGGCTTAGGGTAGTTTTGAGATTTGACTGCCGCTGGCGAACTGCTCAATTGAACTTGTTGGCTTTCTTCTGCTTTCAAGTGAATTGAAACTGCAAAACCAAAATCATAAACACCATAAATCATCGTTCACCAGAGCTGGAATATTTTTTTACATCTGGGATCAATGGAGAAAGATGCCAATGATCAAAGACAAAACCTAAGAACCTAAGGAAGAAATCAAGATTAAACATCATGAGAACTATCTTAATGATTGGGAACAGTTACTGCAGACCCAAGAAAAAATCCAAAATTTAAATCATGTCAATAATCGAATTGTAATAATCTAAGAAAAAATTCAAGATCGTCAAGCATGTGAACTATGACAAAAATCATTAGTAATCAGCACCTGAAAAAGAAGCCAAGATTACATATCACATAAATCATTTCATTGGCATGCAGGGTAAAGATTGGATTATACAGAATTATCTTAGTAAGTGGTTGAAGGCAATTTAGAAAACTAGAAGAAAATAGCTGAAATAACATGAGAGCAATTTCAGTCCTCAAAAACAATTATCAACAAAAATCTACGGTAAAAGTAAAGATCACACAATTCCTAAAAACCTAAAGAAGCAGTCAATATTACAACCATGTGAACCATTTCAGAAATCAAACCCAATTTCTGCGAGTCCAGGGAAAAAGTCAAAACTAAAATGTGACTTATGCCAATAATCAGAGAAAATCCTTAAAAACTTTAGAGCAAAGTTGAAATAATATTACGAACCATACAGTCAACAAAAATCTAAGGCAAAACCTGGACAAGTCAAAATCAAAATATGAACAATATCAGTGGTCAAAAACAGTCAACATGAGTTCCAGAGAAAATCTAAGATTGTGAAACATATGAACCATTAAACAATGAAAAAAAATTTTGCAAGTCTTTATAAAAGACTGATAATGGAGCATGTAAATCATGCCAGTCTTCAATGATAATCAACATAAATTTTTGGTAATAACTGGGTGAACTAGGCTCAAGATGTGAGCCATGTTAGTTATCAAATTTAAGGAAGAACCAAAGAAAAAAACTAATGATAAAAAAAATATTCAAAACATCTTTGACAAAACTTGAGATTAAAGAACATGTGAACCATGCTAATGATCGACGAAAATCAATAAAAATTTAATTCAAGGCAAAAGTTTGACGACCATGGCACGAATGCAATCAACGAAAATCTGAAGAAAAGTTGAAGCTGCAGATATTCTCTGAAAAACTATTAACCAATTTTTTAAATAATTGTTCAATAGCCCCACTGTCAAAATACATTTTTCAAATTATATCTACGTGAAAGTGCTGATCTTAATGACTCTAGTTTGCGTAATGACGTTCTGCAGGACACTGTAATATAGTTACAAATGGGTCATGCTAAGCAAGATAATCAACACTCATTTGAAGGGGAGAGCGCTAATACTATATTATATTACCATGCTTACGTATGGCATTTGCATCGGTGACTGCTAAGTGTATCTTTTCGTGTGTGCATGCAATTTTATCGTGAGATGTTCATCAAAATGCGCGCATTTATCTTACAGATAGAAAACTAGACAAGTAATGTGCACCTGACCGTTCGACCATGAGCACGCTAACGTGAATCTCGGCTAGGGTTACACGCACAGCCCCTAACTGCTAAATGCTATCTCTGCCGTAAAAATCAAATATTCCATTCACTGATTTGTGACTACTAATTTTAATCAAGTCCCAAATTAATTTATTTATACTAGGTTTTGAAAAAAAGATTTATACCAAATTTAAAGAGTAGGTAAGAACTTGATAAAAAAATATTAATTTCAAAGTCTGTACAGCAAAAATTTCAGTAGAAAGGCTACCCAACAATATTGTGAACATTAAGATTTTTTTGTACCACATGCACCGAAAGTACCTTATAACTGAACTGAATTCTGCTTCGAAAGCTCTCAATTCCAAACCATGGAAGCAATTTTCATTAATTCCCTTTGCAGAGGATAAACATGAAAATTGTGGATCATGGATGCCGTTGGTACTTTTTTTTATCACATTGTTATATGTCAAATTGACATTCGAAAGAAATTTATATTATGCGATGTGTTCATTATAGTATTTGCATGTAAACGGGATAGCACCGAAAACGTGGAAAATATCAATAAATAAAATAAGTCATATAAGTTATGTTTCGTTGTATTAGTTTACTGCAAATGTGATCACAATTGCAAAAATTTGATTGTAAAATCAAGAAGATAGTTTTGATACATCCAAATTTATCTAAAACGCTCAGAAATGGGGAACTTTAGTGCACTGTCACAGATGAATTTGGTTGCATGAAACGCCTTGAACTTCGCCCTCGCTTTCACTTTGGGATTTGCCCTTGTCTTCTCCGAATGCAGCCAACTTCGGTCCTTGCAGCATTATATACTATTCTCAACCTCCAAAATTTTTCGAAAAACATTTTTATATTTTGATTTCTGTATTAGTATAGTCCACAGCTGTGTCAAATTTCATGTTTATAGTTTCAGTATTAGAAAAAGAATCGGCTCTGACATAGTTAAATGAACAATAAAATCTTAAGTTCTTTGTGTACCTTATGTAGTGAAAATGATACTAAATACTAGTTCTTCTGGATTAAAAAAAATAAAAAATTCCTATAAAGTAAGAGTCATGTAACTATCGAACCATTTGTATCGCAGTTGCATGATATTCCTACTAAGGAAGATTTGATACGGCTGATTGCTAACTTTTCTTGAAAACAATTATTTAATAGAGAAAATCATGAATAAATAGGCAGAACATCATCGTCCATGAACCATATTAGTAGATATATAGTACAGGATGTCTTTTGAAAGCTTATTGAAGGGATTTGTTACGTTATTTATTAGATCCCGATCAAATTCCTAACAAAAGATTTAATGCGAACTAAATCAAATTATTTGTTGATGTTCGTGGATGCTCGAAAGAGTTGAATTTGGATGAAGGATTGTTTACTGGATGCATATTGAAAGAGATTCATGTCAACGTCACTGTTGATTTTCACTGTACAGCATTAATAATTGAAGGAATTTATTGTTTGTTAATAAGTACTTTAAGGTCAGGAGTTCACTACCTTTTTTTCTCTCCATCCTGTGCCTTATGAAAATATATGCATAGGTTTTAATTCATGTAGTTGAAGATTAGCTTTTATCTTTTAAAGTTAGTCTTTCAGTGTCCGTCCTGGAAAAGTTGACTCACACAAATTTAAATAATCGAATTGCATTTGGGCTTCTGACATGTGCGTGACCAGCCACTTGCTATCTTGTCACTTCCAAGAGATATATGAGCGCTGACCAGCTTGACTTCGACTCCTACACACTTTGCCTACACCAGGAGTCGGTCTAATCGCTACCATTATCTAGAATTTTCACCGCTATCTTCGTAAAGAGAATGAGTGAACCCCGAAAATTTCAATATATATTGTACAATATAATAAACTTTTTATTACACTTAGAAATTTGGATCAACTATTTTTATTTGATAAAATTGAAATATAATAATAAGGGTAAACTTATTTGTTTTATGTATGTGCTCATTTTAAGAAAGATAATAATAATAAAGTCAGTCCATTTTTTAACAAAGTATTGGGTCAAGTGCAGTGTACTGTCTTTATGTTCAGAGATTTATTACTATTCATTACTTGATAGAATGTAAATAAGCTGGGAACCTATGGTTTGCCTTGTACCTTATCAGATCTGATCAAAAAAACTGTAACGAGCTTTTCTTTGACACAACATCAAAAACTTACAATTACTTTGACCAATTCCATTATTTTTGAAGGTGTAAGTTTTGGTCATGGTTAACCTTGGATATAAAGCAGTCATTATGCCACCTAAAAATTTTTTGGCCATTTAAATATTAGCTTTATCTAAAAAAGATATGATGATGATAGTCGAATTTTCTAACATGTTGAAAATTGTTATATTTTGATTATAATCAACTGACGAAAAGTTTCTCATTTCATTAAAATTTTGTTGGTTCAACAACAAAACAGATATTAGACATTCTTTGATTCAATTTAGTAAGGTTTTGATAAAAGCCTGATTAATACAGGTTTTAGAAGTGAGAAGAATAAGTAGGTTGAAGCTACTAAAAGTTTTAGATTTTGGCCATTAGGTGGTAAGGCTGCTTCTTATTCAAAATAAATTCAAAATCTAAGTGAGAACTGTTATTTGAATGATGTCCAATCATAAATGACCGTTTATAGAATTTTTGTCTGTCTGCCTACCTGAAAATTTATCTCGGATAAGCGAAATGGTTGAACAGATTTGAATGAAAATTTCAGAGTTTAAAACAGGAATTACAACTTAAATTTAAATTTATTTATGTTCTACTTTGATATCTTGCAGGGTTCAGAAGATATGAATATAAATATTTGTAATGGATATAAGTTGATTGGATTAATCAACTCTAAAATAAAACCACAGAAAATATCGAAAGAACAGGGTTGAGTCCGTGGTTAGCTCGGATGCTGCGGTAAATTTATTATATAGTTTTTCACTGATTCCAAAAAATACATCTATATGCGGGCGGAGCCGAGGGTGACAGCTAGTAATAACTATAAAAAAATAGTAATATTTGCAACATATGTGTAGACTTGGGAATTATGACATAAAACTAAGTATTTTCAGATGTGGTTTGGTTTTCTGCGGCTCTCAAGTTTTATATTTCGACATTTATCAAGCACACAGTAAGTTGACACTCGGTCTTTACAAATAACCTAAAGAAATATTGGTTGTACACAGTTCTACCAGCATGATCTCACAGAAGAACTATAGTTCTGTGTTTTGGGCTACGAAATTTGACTGTCTCGTGTCTATATGGAATAGAGTTGGATTGCGTGAGTCTTCAATTTACGCATTGTAAACCAATGAATTTGGAGAAGGCCGTAGAAAAAATATATTTTAAACATTTCTCATAATATCCTCTACATTAAAATATTCGATTTATTTCTTACCTTCATTAGATTGCAAGAAAGAAAGATCATATATATCCAATTTAATATGAATTTGATTAAACAAACTAGATGAAGCATTTTTAACCTTCAAAAACATTTTTTGATTATTCTTATATGTTGATTATCTTACTTGTATTAATTACAAATATGTATTTGCTTTAAGCATAAATAGGTCACAAAAAATGTGGATTTGAGAGGCTCAAAACAATTTCTCCAACTCTATCCCTGTGAGTGTCAGCTTTGTTTGTTTTGTGTTAAAAGCTGCTGTTGTTTCTTGATCGGCGTTTAATCTGTCCGTCGGACGGGAGCTCCGCGTCGGATGTTTGGGGCAGATTTCAGCTCTTAGCCGTTGAAAGAAATCAACGTTGAAAGGGGCGTTCACCACGTACTCTATATATGTACCCCTCTGCAGTCGCTCTGTCGCGTACAATGTACAATGGTGATCATACTACCCTATGTGGTTTGCACAAACGGTACCCATATGCCCGAATCACTTCCGCCCAAGATTATTGTCACTCACATGTGTGATTAAGGGATACGAGTAGAAAGTATGTATTTGGGGATTACTGGATGTAATAACAGCTGTAATGGGCCTCTACCACTATATTACTAGCTTATTAAATTATTATCATTTCAAATGTCGGAAAATTCATTGTTTACTGTTGAGTATATGAAAAATGAACAAGAAATATGAACGATACAGCAAACCAATGAAGATAGATATCTCAACGTTTCAATATATAAATTTTTGACATATATTTCGATACGTTAAGTTTCAAGTGTATTGGAAAAAGTTTCTTAAGACATGATTCTCAAATGAACGAATAAGTATCCCAAAAGTCTTATGGATCGTGTATCTCAATTATTTTCACTATTGGGTTCTTACATGTCAGAAAATTAATATTATTCTATTTCTAATATCAAAAGCATCAATTGGAAGTATTTTATTTTTTATATGACTGTTGGAAACACTGACATTTAACTTGCAATTTAACATTTTTTTTTCAAAAATACATTGATTGTTGATTACCAATCTAATGAGATTCCAAAAAGCTCAATAAAATACACATTAAAGAATCCAAATACTCCAATATTTTTCTTGTTATAATAACCAAATCAATTCTCATCAATATAATAATTGAGATATTAGCTCTCAGTTTAGATTTTTATTTGATAGAAGCGGAAAGTTGGAACTTTAGAATTACTTTTAGCCGGAATAAAATACCATCTGCAATAAAATTTATTGCTTACAAATAAATTATTTAATGAGCCTACAATGTACATTATATTTCACACGGAAGTAGTTCAGAATACAAGTCAAAGACGAGTGTTGGAATCGTTCGAATGTAATTAAAATTTATTTTATGTTCCAATTTTTGGAAATTGTGAAAAATACATAACGCATTGATACTCTATGGAATATCTTTGATTTCGTCATGTAAAAACTAATAAAAAAAAATTGTTTCAACTTACCAAATTATTAGCCATCTGTAAATTCAGGATTAAGAGTGGAACGTTTCAACCCCGAGGGCATCTTCATCACCAACCACCAACCTGTAATTATAAATAAAAATTAATTAGATATTTATATTGATATCTATCTACAATATAATGAGGTCTTCTATTATTTTTTTTTTAACTGAAAGTTCTATTTAAAATAACTTTGAAGTGGTAATCTTCTGTTAGGGAACCGTCGCGAATTTTCACGAGCACCACTTCCCACTGGTATCACCATTTCAAAAACTATAGGTAAATATCATGTTGGCATATTCAGCATTTGTGTAAGAACGAGGCATTTCGTTTGATAATCACAAGCAAACTAAATTATGTTTTGAAATTATGTAGAAATCTATTAATTTTTAATATTATGTCACATCTTAATAAGATAATACTTGATATTTCGTTATGAGATTGATTTATTTTGAGTAGTTCTGTTTCAATAAGAGAAACGTGAAACTCTCTGAAATTAAGCATTTCCGGACATTTTCTCAAATGAACTTGTCACCGTTTTTTTAGGTGTTTTATTTATTGTCGAAATTATGCCGTTTAAAACTGAGACATCTGTATATGATATTTTATTATCATTTGTATTTGATCTAATTTTAGTCTTAAAATAAAATCAGAATATAAGAAAACGAGTTCCAATAATCTTTTGACAGCTGGCCACATACACACTGCAACACATTATCCCACTTATCGCATTTTAGTGCCTTCGTACTATATATAGAAAAAAAAAGTCCAAGACTATAGATCTGTCAAATTAATCATCTACCTTATGCCGCCATACTTTTAATTAAATAATTGTTAAAAATGGTATTTTAGTCCCAAACCTAAAGCGATATGAAACTTTATTTCACAATAATTTTAATTGAAACTGGCATCTGTATTATGCTTAAGAAATACATTTCTATAATCAGTAGCCACCCTCAGATTATTTAATCACCCGTACTAGTATGTAAATAGAAATACCAAGAGTGAATTAATGTGTTAACAAGAACTTCAGTAAAATAATTATAATTTAATTTAAAGTATGGAGCATAAAAAAATAATACTGTTGAAAATCAGAACGAATACTGCGATTTGAAAAGACTCCAGGGAAAAATTGAAGATTCTTTTCACCTAAACTACTATTTTGGTGAAAAGATGGAGTTTTTATTTGAAGTTATTATGAAAGCTGCAGCCCTGAAAAGCTTTATCAAATATTTCTGGTGGAAGAGCCCCAATGAATCATAAAAATAATGATTAGAATTCTCGATCATTAAGAGTGTTGTCAGTGACAGGTCTGTGGTTTAGTTCCTTCGTTCCTTGGAAGCTTTCGACATGTTTTCTTCCTCCACAACGGATGACTTGTGTTGACAGTCATTTCGCCCGGAGAGTCAATAATTGTGGCGGGCGTCACCGACGCGAACGAGACGCGTGAAATGCCCAAACAGCAAAATAGAGACAGAGAAAGACGACAACGACGCTCAGCGTCATTTGCGGGAGACATGCTATGAAAGGCATCACACTTAATAATAAAATGCGGCGAAAGCCGTTTGATGAAATTTGTACAAGCTGATCCTGGATTTGGATGCGGATTTTCGCGAAGCTGAAGAGAAGTGCTCCGTTTAGGGTTCTTCTAACTTGTGACCTTTAAACATATGTCATTGTCAGATCACTCAAGTGGAATTTAAATGTGCGAACGCCGAGAAATAAAAGATATAAACGGGGTGCGATTCAATGCCGCAAATGCTCCCCACACATATTTACTCCATTTCAATTCTAAAGCTCACTTCAACGACAGAATTCAAACATTCAAAAACAATAAATACTCTACTAGAAAACATAAAAAAATAAATATTGAATTAAAATGATCAAAAATTTTCTTTGGAAACAATATTAGAATAGAAATTAGTCCAATCATATATCTTAATTGATCATGAACAAAAATTATCCATTGTCATAAAACTTCACTTTTTTCTTTTGAATCGCAGGATGAGATTATTCCGCTACAGCTGTTATCAATTATGCATTAGTACTCTTTCTTAATTATTCATCAAATGCTATAATATACGTTGTGTGAGAAAGACTCGATAAACTGGGAAATTCAAGAGTAAATTATAATATTTAGCAATATATCAATTTTTCCACACTGCTGTTATAGCTAAAACAGATATTAATGTAGTCCGGTGAATCGCGTCTAATATGTTTAATACGTCAAAAAATAAGAATTTAAGCTTGCTTGCTCATCTCCAAAAGATATCTAGAAGTCAGTGGATCAATGCGTCCTGTTATAGGAAAGACGCATCACAACGTATAACAGCCTAGAAAGAGTCCTCATCTTCCTCATCGTTCAATAACAAGGTTGAATAAACCAACAGAATGGCTTCACTACCACTTTGTTTATTTAGAGGCTGGGATACCAATAAATCCCACAAGACATGTACGCTCTACTTCTCCACATCTCTGGACTGCGTTTCGCAGACGATGAACGCAGCAGGAAAGCGAACAAAGGTACACAAACACTCCAAAAGAAGAAAAATGGTTAATAGACAAAGAAGAATTAATCTCCCTCGATCTCAGCGGAGTTGAGACGCAAAAAGCGAATGCGCCACCAACCAAACAAAACTACAAATCGTACCACTAGTACAACAAATTCTTTCCATCTTGAAAACATTTTTTCATGATTAAAAATGCTACTTACTAAAACAAATAATACTTTTTTGATCTTCGGAAACCATTCAATCTCATTGTCGTTAATAAATGGTCAACAACAGCTTAAAAAATAAAATCGAATCAAAATAATAACAGCAATACTATAACGTCTCATCTGACAACAATATTCCAAGTCAAAATCATTTTAAAACCTTGTTTAGTTGTTTAATACAAATAAATAATACAAAGTAAAAGTATAAGTATTATGAAACCGAAAAAATTCACATTTCAAGATTTTGATGAATATATCCGTTTTGAGCATTCCTTAATCCATTTTGACTATTTTCGGCTTGATGTCGGTACGTATGTATGTGTGTATGTGCGTTCGTAATTCGCAAATATCAAAACGTATGATGTTGAAATTTTGTGCTTAAGACTGGTATAGGGTCTAGCTGTGAACCTCGCATTATGGTTGCAATCGCCTGTACCGGAAGTGCAGTTTACTTGAAACTTTATTTGAATTTTCCGCATAAATCCAGAATGGTCAGCCGTAGAATACTGAAATTCAGTATTTGAGATTGCTGTAGCATCTAAATGATTATCTTCTATTTTTGTACTAATCGGCTGAACCGGAAGTGCACTTTATATAACCGACTTTTCGAATTTTCCACATAAATTCAAAAAAATAATTCGCAGAATATTGAAATTTCGTATTAGGCACTTTTATAGCATCTAGTTGTACACCTCGCATTATGATTGTAATCGTCTTTACCGGAAGTGCAATTTACTCAAAACATTTTTCGAATTTTTCGCATAAATCAAATGATTGAACGTAGAATGTTAGAATTCAGTATTTAAGACGATAATACCTACCGACTAGAATGTCTAGATGCTCATATCCTATATTCATTGTGATCGACTGAGCCGGAAGTGCATTTTACTTAACAGTCTTTTGGAGTTTTTCGCATAAATTCGAAACAATCGGTTGTAGAGTATTGAAATTTAGTATTCCAGTCTGCTGTATCATCTGAATGGTTGCCCACTATTTTCATAACAATCGACTGAGCCAAAAGTGCATTTTAGATGACTTTTTTTTTAATTTTGCGCCTAAATTCAGCACTGCTAGCCGTAGAATCTTGGAAATCAGTATTTTTGTAGCATAAGAATGATGATCTACTGTTTCCAAAGCAACCGAATGATAAAATATTTTGAAATCATAACGACAAAGCATTACATATATATGACGGTCAAAATATGAATTAAAACTTCAATAAAAGACTTTTGAGAAAAATGTATGTGAAAAGATGGATGATTGTGTCGACGTCCGTGTGTAAATATGGTTGTCGGTTTGATGCACGAGAGAAAGTTTCCGAATGGGAAGGATGAAGGTACGTTTGTATAAAAGTGTAGCTAGTTGAATATTAAGTAAAATTCATGTCACTCATTCGAAGAGGTGACGTGATTTGTATGTATGCATTTTTTCGAGATCTGTAAATTACAAATTTTAATTCTTACAGAAAATTAATAAGCAAGTGCTGCATGGTCTGTTTCTTCTTGCTTCAATCAAATTTGTGAACGAAAATATCTTCAATCTTAGCTCTTTTGAAATTAATGACAATAGAACATTTGAAAGAACATTTGACTTTTTTCTTGCCTCGTGCCGTAAAATGCTCTTTTCTTTACGTATCAAATATCGTCTCCAAAACATCTTGCATTGAACACCAGGTGAATGCTGCGGACTTTGAGTTCCGGCGGAAACAAGAAGTATAGTCCCTGTTTCCTCTTTACGGAGACATAAAGAACTGATCATATTTCGTCTTTATAAAAGTCTTTGTGCCATTTATGGGCACGCGCCCAAGCTGTAATTAGACGATATTTCAACAGAGGTAGTAAAACTTTAAGAAAAAAAATTAATACAATAAAAAATAGGTCAAACAAATTCCAACTGCTTGTAAGTGAATCTAAAGTATGTAGGATTATAAGATAAATCTTCTACGTACAACAATTTGAAACAAAAATGTTCTGATACTATTGAGAAGGTATTGTTTATTCTTTTAAAATGAACTTATTAATTTGAAGAGCCTGTTTCATGGATCGCTGGTTACAAACTATTCGAGCCCTTCCTTAATAAACTCACGATTTAATAAAAATACATTCCCCTCTTTAAACAGCTTTTCTGAAGCTGGAGTTAGGTAATAGTATATTATTTTTTAATAAAGCAGAATCCTAAACGGATAAACTCAACAACTATACATGCATTTACTACAAGTGGAACAGTTGAAAATTGAGATTGAAATAAACGCACATAGTGAGCCCAAATGAAGGAAAAGGAAGGAGTCGACGAACGTTACCTACCACTTCCGGCCACGTGGCTAGATGCATACAAACATACAATGCCGCGTGCAAATTTGCATCCACCCCATACTGAGGGTAGTTTTATGTTAATGTGACCTTAGATTCATCAGCGAACATCAAAATTTAACACCGGTCGCAGATAATTTAGAATTAATTTACAACACGAAATGGAACAATCTAGATCTAGATTTTGAAGAGAATGAAATAGAATTGGTGCATCGCTTATTATTTTCGAAAATATTATCTCTAATGTATACTTCGTATTTGTTGAATTAATGAACCTAAGAATATCTCTTCAATTTTTAGGGCTTCGTCTTCTTAACTCCTCATTCTTTGGACTTACCAATATTTATCAATATTACACAATACTAAATCTTATCTTCCCATCTATTCGATTTGTATCGATTTTCATTGCATCTGAATTAATTCTTTACAAACAAAAATATTTTAGAGCAAAATTATTATTCACACTACAAGATAATATCTACGAGACAATGCAACAATGAATTATAAATTTTATCTTTTAGTTTATTCAATACTTGTATTGCTTTTCGTTATGTCTAAAAAGAACATTTTATAAATATTCAGACCACACAAGCATATCCGCGGGTACAGTTAGTAAATAGAGAATAATAAATACTTCTGACTGAAGAGACTTCAGTTTGAATTAAGGGCAGACCAATGTTTGTTGAAAAAATTTTATACTTCGATAGAAAAACACACAAAATTGGAATTGAATATTTTTTTTATTTTATTTTATTTACGGAAAATTTTGTCAAGCATTTGCAAATATTTATAAAATTTAACGATATAAGTACTTGAATAATTGAACAAATAAATGATTAATATATAGGAATTCGTGTTCAGTTTTCCTCCAAAATATCTGCAGATCAAAGCTTCCATATTCATTTAAATTTATGTAAATTTAACCTACTGCCAATCAAGTATAATAATTTGATCGAAATGTGATTAATTCTCAAATCATCGAATGTCAAAATTCCCGATTTCTGATAACATATTCATTGGTTTCAGAAAATTAGGTGCAATGGTGCAAATAATAGACTAAAAGCCCTGATGTATCTGAAATCTAATCCGGAAGTATGATATTAACCGTCAGATTGTCACAAAACCTCTGACAACACATTCAGGGATAACAAGCATGAAACAAGCAATTATTGTTTCATACATCAGGGGAAGAATAAGTTGTCTAATATACAGGAAATATATAAAATCGATTAGTATGTGTCACTGAATGCATCGCAGCGATTCGCGCTGAAAATTTGAGGACATGGACGGAGATATGAGAGAATTTCTTAAAGAAACAATTTCGGCAATCTTGAGCATTAAAAATTACAATAATAATCCATAATACTAGAACAATAATAGATCAATAAATATTTTCATTCACATATACACCAAAAGTCTAAACATATATACATTTTAGTATGTGGTTTGTCATTTAAAAATAATTTTCTGTTCCTTAGATTTCGAGATATCGTTTAAATTGCAATTTCGATCCCCCATTCTTATTTCCTAAAGTATAGAGGCAGGAATTTCTCTTTTTTTGACAAAACTGAAAAAATATCTTATGTTCCACCTCTGGTTTCGGCAACGCGGTGTGATCTGTCGGGGGATACGTGGCGGTTTTTCGATTATAGGTAGTACATGAGGCGTTAATCCATATCGACAGGCATTGGGCTTTGTGCCTGATGATCACGGAGGATGACGGTTAATTGGCTAATGGCCGCCGTTGAACGGCGCGATGTCAGAGCCACTTGACGGGTTAGCGCTGAACCTGACACCACAATGTCGAGCAAAGCAAGCTTTCAGCGTGATCCGTGCATGAGCTTTTCAGTGTGATACGTGCAGGAGTTTCAGCTGTGCATCGAACCAATCCACAAAGATACAGGAAGAGCGCGCAGGCGCGGAATTCACATGGAATATGTACCGATTGGCATCTCTTTTATATTTCCGTCTCATTGCAATCACTCAAATTAACATCCATACTGTTTATTCCATAAAAATAAAATCTCCCAAAACACATATTTCAACTAAAATTTTTCTTTTTTGAGAGCTTCCTCGTTTTACCCTTCAGGCTTACACAGTTTTTAGTATAAAGAATTATTGGAATACTTCATCTTCAGGGTGTTATTCCCAATAAAAACTCAGATAAACCCGAAAATAGAATATAATTATTCTAAAAACAAATCTTATAAAATAAAATTTACTCTTATTCAAGATGTAACCTTGGAAACTACCAAACTGGCCCAAAACAATATTTCACAACTGAAAAACTACATTATTCCAGATTAACATGGGCTATATACATTAACAATTTATCAAAAACTGCGTGTCTGGTGGAGAAGGAAGCGTATAGAGTACGGACACGTTGTGCATACGTACGGAACAGCGGCAAAATATTGTACTGATATAGATAAAAAGAGTGAACGAGAAAAAGTTTTGGCGAATGTTGAGATAAAAACTACAGAGAGTGGAACTAAGCCATAGACAAGATGGAATTTATTCAAAGAGAAGATTAATAAATGTTGAAGCTTAGACTAAAAGGCAATAAAACATGGTGCAAGCAAACGAAATGTGTGTGTATTGTAACAGTGACCGAGAAGAGAAGAAACGTACTAAGTGCACGTATGAGCAAAGTTAAGTGCGTAATTGAAATAAATGATTAAGGGAAGAGAAAATATAATTTTTCATAAAAATAAATATTAAAGCTTAGACTAAAGTGCAGAAAACCATAGCGTAGGAACATGAGTTTCAAAGTAGTGATTGTGAGGAGTGGAAATATATCGCAAGCTTGTTTCTCGAACGCACGAGCGTAACAAGGTGCGTAAGTCTTGGGATTTGCTAATAATTTTGCCGATCCATCTTGAGGTTTCCTAAGATGATATTTGCAATTAAAATAACTGAAAAGAACATAATGTGAACTTTGACTGATTAATCCATCGAATACAACACCAAAACAATTTTTTCAATACCAATACTAATACCCAGCTTTTTCCACTTTTCTTTGATAAATTCATAGATTCTCTCAAGAAATTTCATATTTGTCACATAACACAAAATTTTCTGTTGAATTCTTGCAAATTTTAGGATCAGAATGCATAGTAATAGTTTTGATTAGCCCAATTACCAGATTAGACTATAATTATAATCATTAGGAGGTGAGAGAAGCAACTCCTCAAATACAATTTTCATACTCATAAGAACTATAAAGCCCTTAATCTCACACTCCTGCGCACGGCTAATATGTTATAAATTGGAAATAATTGAAACCCTAACAGAAGGGGAAACGTATTAAATGCCATATCCGTTAATTGAGTGAGATACATTCTGTACGGCCCTGTTATGAACTCTTCACATGTGATTGGTAGCCTCGATTACACAGTTTTCAATCCATATGCTAAATTGAGCTCTTGATGGAGGATTAAATCGTAAATGAAACTTTTACTCGGACAGGATAAATGAAAATCAATAGAAATTCTGGTATTACAAATTTGATACAGTAGCGTTCTTCGAGATAAATGAATGAATTCGTCAGGTAGAACATATCGGAATATACTGATTCCATTGACCGATTATCGTTATTTTTATAAGGGATATTGAATAAGGTGAATTCCGTATCACCCAGGCTCACCTTTTGGTTATTTTAACGAATTCAGACGTTTTTAGTTATCTAGTCACTTGGATTCATTCATTTATATATTAAATATACTATACAATATTATGAATACTGGACTTTAAAGATCTATGATTCTATTCGGGGCCAACCGGTTTCTGGCACAGGATATGTGGCTATCAATTGAGACCTGGGCTACATAGATTCGATTTTTTTCGGTCCGAAGAGAATTAATTTCCGTTTGGGAACGTACACTAACCGTGTTTCAAAGAAATAGTAATGTTTTTTATACGGCAATATTTCAATATTACCGAGCCTAATGGATGATTTATTTTTTCGGATTTCAATATACAAGCTTCTTAGGGACTAGGCCGTAATAATAATAAATTTGTTTATCATCTTTCATCGTTTAAAGATCTAGAATAATCTCCAATATATATTTACTTCATATGATACGTAAATGTTTATGTTGTACATAAAAGATGTTAATTCTTTCCAATGAATTTCTAGATAATAAAAGTTTTTCTTTTTGTTTCTAGAGGCAGCTTCCGGTGTAGTCATACCATTGGATGGCTGAAGGAGAGAGATTGATCGTGTGATGCAACCGTATCAACCTGGAGGAACCGTAGCTACGATGGCAACGGACGAGACGGCGGCGCCTTGCAGCGCAGAGCCTCCTGCACCTTCGGCGCCTGCTGCAGCCGATACAGCCATCAGCTCAGCCGAAACTCCATGCTCGCGATCCCTCAACTTTTCCATCGCGAGAATCATGGAGCCGGATCGCGAACGCAGAGAGAGATGCCGAAGAAAAGAAATACAACAGCCTAATTTACCTAATCAGCTACACTATTCCGCACAACTTGATTCTGCGTTTAAGAAATATGTGCCATCGGCTACGTTTCGAAGCGTTCCCCAAGATTTGCTACATGGCTACCCTTTGTTGTATTACCATCCAGGACAATTGATGTGTGTTGCTGCTGCAGCAGCCGCTGCGTCCGCAGCATCAGCAGCTTCTTATTCTCTTCCAACATCACCTAGTATTTCAGTGAATCCGATTCCAGCGGTAAATGATATTTCCCTCAGTGATACAAATCATATTAAACGTACAGACTTAGAACCGGTACAAGTGCAACAACAATCTCCTCATCAGCTGCAATCTAATAACCAACCTACTTCTCAACAAAACGTTGCTGGAAAACAGCAAAAAAGTTTTGAGTGTGGTGAATGCGGAAAAGTGTTCAACGCACATTATAACCTTACGCGACACATGCCTGTTCATACTGGGGCACGACCTTTCGTCTGTAAAGTTTGCGGAAAAGGATTTCGGCAAGCATCGACATTATGTAGACATAAGATAATCCATACTGCAGAAAAACCTCACAAATGTCACACTTGTGGCAAAGCATTCAACAGATCATCGACGCTAAACACGCATACGAGGATCCATGCAGGATACAAACCCTTCATTTGCGAATATTGTGGTAAGGGCTTTCACCAAAAAGGAAACTACAAGAATCATAAATTGACTCATAGTGGGGAAAAGGCTTATAAGTGCACGGTGTGTTCGAAAGCGTTCCATCAAGTCTATAACTTAACTTTTCATATGCATACGCATAATGACAAAAAGCCATTTACTTGTCGAGTGTGTGGTAAAGGATTTTGTCGGAATTTCGATTTGAAAAAACATGTGAGGAAGCTCCACGATCACGATTCGGGCGGGTCTAGTCATCAACACCAACACCCAGGGGACTTTGTCGGCGGTGGTAGTGAAGCGGTGTCTAGTGGAAATCGTCACGCGATAGGGGCAGGCCCCACGCCGACGGGGGCTCACCATCTGGCGTTTGTAAGTCCGTTTCTTCTTCCTCCGCCACCGCAGCATCATCATCAACACGCGGTTTCAACTGTGGGAGCACATCCGCCCCTACCTGTCTACGCCGCGAAGATTTTGTGACGCGCGGGCCATCGCCTCGTGCTGTGATCTCATCTAAAGCCACGTCATTGTTTGTTTATAAGTGTGCAATATAAGGTACATGTTCTGTTGCCATTAAGTTCCCTTTCGATGGTTCGTTTCTTTGCTTTAGATATAAACCTATTCTCTCTTTACCTACTTCTACTTAATAATCTTGTAACACAGTTTACATTATATTATACATATATTTAAGAATATATAGTTGAATGTTATTGTATTATAATTTATAATTTTTCGTGCGCACAAAAGAAATTAAGAAAATAAATAATATATTATAATTATACATGAAACCAGACTTGACATTCAATGCTACCCTCTCCATAAAAAAAATTATAGTCAATCAAATGTCTATGAAACAGTTAAACCATTAGAAAGAAAATGAAAATTAAGAAAAAGAGAATTGGGTAAGTAAAAAATTTCTTTCATCTAATTTTCTTTTAAGAGCAAGGAAGCTTCTTTATATTTAGCTCGTCGAAGTCAAGCAGTGTTTCTAAAGTCTAATTTCAAAAAAAATTGCACATAAATTTTGGTTAGAGGTCGTAGATGACCAGAATGACCTTCATTTATATTGGTATATGAATTATCTCCTTCCAGGTACATGTAAAAGTCTAGTTGTTTTTCTAATAAAAATCAATTATACCATTTCATTATTAGTAAGAAAAAATTCCTAAATGAGTCAAATTTCAGTTTTTCGTGATTTGAAAAATCTGAAATGGGAAATTTCAACACTCATCACTTTTTTCTGAAGATAATTTCATGTATAATACAAGAGTGTTTTCTCCGAAATAATACTACAAACGAGCTAAAAAAAATGGTCAATTGACATTGCCCTAATATATCATTATTTCAATAATGAAAATGAAAACAGATGAAATATATTATGTACTTATATATACAAGGTGTCCCATTCATCGTGCTCGTCGTTGCTAACTTTTGTATGAGAATAGTTACGATGTTGATTAGATTAGACGGTATGTACCATATTATGGTTTAATTTAAAATATTTTCAACTTCAGTATCGATAAGCTTAATGCAGGGGTGCCGACCTATTCTAAATATACTAAATATTCAAAAATTATCTCACTTATTGTATGTATGTATAACTGAAAGCTTGTTTTATGAAATCATTCTAATCCATAAATTATAATTTAATTGCGGTGTATTAATATGTGATGCGAGCCATAAGTGAATGATACTTCTCTTTTTTTGAAACTGGCAATGTTGCGTAGCAACGGAATTTGATCGTAAATATAAAGTAGCGGAAATGTTTAGTCCGAACATTATAAATTTTGAGGATTCATTCATCCAATTCACAATTTCACCTCCTTAAGATTTGGAATGCGTGCAAACTTCTCTTTTCATTGACCCCAATGTTGTGGCAACCAAAACATCTGAAGCATTCGAATATTCTTCACAAAGCTCCGCTTGCAACCGCATCTTTGGCCAGTAGAAATCATAGTCTTATTGCGAATTATAATGATCACGCCTCATGCTTCAAACGAGCCAAAGCTCAAGTAAATCTGACAGCTGGACGCTGTAATCTCTTACGTTTGGTTGCATCACAAGTGAATAAGCAACCCTGGCCCGAACAGAATCCAAACAACACAATTACCTAGCGACGCATTGAAAAGATATTCTCATGTTTGGAGTTTGCTCTTTCGGCTTCTGTGTTGTTATATCGGCAATTGTTGCTGTCGGTATTCATCAATTCTTTTTTCAACACACTACTCCAAAATAATGAAATTATCAAGACATCCGGCATAAGATTTTGTTATTTCGGTCTTCCACAATACATCAAAATAGCAAAGCAAAATGTAAAACTTTATCATCAACTATTAAAAATTGTTCCATCATTAATTAATTTGAAATACTTTCATAGTTTTTTTTTCTTTATATAATTAACCTTTTCTATGTCTTAATACAATTTTATGGATTCGATACGTAGTCATTAATTCTGGTAAATAATTGATATAAGACATAACGACATCACACCGCTAATTCTGGAGAAATGGGCTCAAAACCCATGTAAATGTATACAGTGTGTCCCAAATTAATATATCAATATATTACCCTTTTTTTTGTTGGCGTTGGATCAAAATAGGCAAAGGTTTGGTGCCAAGGGGTGGGAGGGATATGTGATATTAACCTCTTTTTACCCTTGAATTGTTTTTTATGGGTTTTATATATATATATATATATATATATATTGTAGCCTTTCTTTTGATAATAATATATAATCAAAGCTTCCGTAATCAAGATACAGTTGGAGTTATTATGTCCCTCTAGTGATGATTACCAATAAATTCACTCTTAAATTCTTCAAGATGCACTCATGCTCCATTTTATGGCAATTGCTTACTAGTGGTGGAACACGCGATCTTCATGAGGGTCCAGCACTTAACTGAGACAACGAGGAAATCTCTAAAGAGATTAACATCAGCAGATGTGGTGATTTTTGTCGAGTGCCGGAAGTCAGCAGATATACTGGTAGGTAAAGATTTCGATAAAGATTTGTATACGCTGTACATGAACGGTGAATATGTGCTTGAAATTCACCTTAGCAAGTTATCATTTCTTAAAGAGAAAGTACAGTGATCAAGAAAAAGCAATTTGACTTGTTTTCGAACCAGCAAAATGTATCGTATATATATTTATACCATTAGAAAACAAGATATTATAAGAACTATTCAAGATTTGCAATGTGATATTGCAAAAATCGGGATAGCAATAAAAAAAAGCAACTTCAGTAACTCCAGAAACTAGGAACTGGAAAGGTAACAAGATGTTGCTGACAATTATATCACGTTTTTTAGTTTTCGAATTCAAATTTTCCATCTCATGATTACATAAATTGGTAACACTACACAAACTGTCACCGACCCATTTGATAGATTATTTGTGAAGTCTGAATGTCAACTTGTGTTTTGTACTTAATAATTATCAAAATATGGGAATTAAGAGTCCTAAAAAGAATGACAGCAACATTATGTAATAATAGGTAATATGATAAATAAATTTTTTAGACAAATGTTATCGAAATTTATCAATTCATCTTTGTTTAGAGCAAACTATAATCCATCGATAATGTGTAAAAATTCTTGTCCTAAACACACGAGTAAAAAACAGCCTAAAGGTTTTGGAATAGAAATATCAAGGCCTGAACCATAATCTAACGCAACATTTCAAGTCTAAGACGACTACACACAATAGCTAAACCATTTAAAGAGATCGCTTTGAACTACAAGTACGATACATCCAGATAAGAAGAGTTTGCTCCAGGTCAGGTCTTTTGTTCATTGAGTAAATCATGTTATACTCCGATTCCTAATGAAAATAATAAATTCGCATCTGGAAGAAGGAACTATGAGCCAGTGCACCAAGCATAGAACGTCAAATTCAGTGAACGATGCACATTCATTGAATGATCCACATTCATGTCCAAGGCGGTGCTGTTTGTTGCGGACGATGGAGGCTGGATTTCGCTACGCCGAGAGTAATCTGCTTAGTGGTATTAGTACTTTAGCCGTTATTTGGGTTCAGTCGAGAGGAAGAAACACGAATAAGCCGTGTGCGATTGTTCACCTGTAAGGTGCTATGGACAACATATTTGCCAAAACGGGAAATTGTTGAGGTAATATCTAATATTGCATAACCGCCGAAAATTAAATTCATATGAAACACTGCAGGTATTTTCAAAACCTTGAAATCTACTATGTTTGGAATTGAATAACATATTTCTTGGACCGTACAATTAAATGAAAGTAACTCATATTTTGTTCCACTTTTCGGTGGATCATGTAATCATCAGCAGATTCTCACATTATTTGATTTATTTGAATCGCAAACAAAGTGTAAAAGCATTTTTTATATTCCAGTTTTACCACCATTTAAAATCATAGTGGTGAAGGCATCTCTCACTGATCAATTTACTTACGAAGGTAGTTCGAAAAGTTGTTGGCCTGATGAAAAAAACGCAATATTTCCGGGCAATTTTTTTTTATTTTCTGCATAATCTCCTTGCAATTCAATATATTCAATCCAACGATGTTCTAACTTTTTAATACTATCAAAATAATAACATGAGTCCAAGTCTTCAAAATAAGCTTTCGTCTCAGCTGTGAATCTTCACCCCCCTAGTCATTTTTTCAAGTTGAGGAAAAGAAAATCGCTTGGAGCCAAATCTGGCGTGATCATACCATGTGGAAGCACTTGGAATCGAAGTTTCTCGAGTTCTGTCCCAATAACGCGAGACTTGTGCGCAGGTGCATCATTATGGTGAAATAGCACCTTCTTTGCCAGATGGGGAAGTTTAACTTTGATTGCATTATTCAATTTGTCCAGTAATGAAGAGTAGTAGGCCTCAGTGATAGTTCTGCCTTTTTCCAAGTAGTCTATGAGCACAACACCTAAAAAATTCCAGAATACCGTTGCCATGAATTTTTCGGCAGATGGAACTGTATTAGTTTTTTCAGGAGCATTTTCTCCCCTTCCATTCATTGTTCGAATGGCTGCTTTGCCTCTGATGTTCAGTGACGAATCCAAAATTCTTCTACAGTGATGAAATGTCGAGAAACTCAGTGAGATTAAGTTTAAATATGTCTAGACACTCTTGAAAAATGTTCAAACTAATGTGTTGTTGATCAATTGTTAAAAGACGCGGCACCCAGCAAGCAATCAGCTTCCGCATAACCAGAACATCGCGTAAAATCTAGATGTTTACAGCCTCAGCAATTTCTTGAAACTTCAGTCCACGATCGTTTAGTGAGGAATTGTGGATTTTCGAGACAATTTTGTCGGTCACGACGGATTTTAGGCCCTTCGTTTATCATCCTAGATTGACGAACCACCACGTTTACATTCAGCAGCTTAATTTTTAATCGTTGAAAATGAAGGAGCAGGTTCTATTAATATAGTATCAAACTCATTTTTCATTTCTGTCGGTCTTAAACCTTTCAAAACGAAGTACTAAATCACAGGCGGAACTCCAGTTTTATCCATTCCATAAGACAGACAAAAGTCCTTTATGTATCGTCACTGTTACAACAAATCTACTGAACACACAAGTCAGAAACTTTGCACAGCGCCACCTGAAGATTTTTACATGATTAATATTATAGTATTATGGTCATACTAGCGACATTCATGCTTCGGGTCGAGAGCTTTTAGAACCATCCTGGTCTATTCTGAGCTCCCTTCCTGTGTTCGATGATTGTCAGAATACGAGTGTAAACAAGCATTATGACAAATGTCATATAATGCTCAGTTTTGTACTCTTGTTGCATGAACTACAAATTTCTACAGCCATACAAATTATTATTTTGTAATAAAATGAAATATCATTATGGTCAAATATTGTGTCGGCCCAAATAATATGATTTTATGCTCGTATTTATGTACTTAGATGCAAAACTTATTCTAGAAGCAGTGTGCAATTTTTGGGTATTCAAATCGAAGGGAAAAAGATTATTAAAAAAAAAAAAATAATTTAATATATTTTCGAAGTATAAAATAATTATATTGTCATTCTGCAAAAGATATGCTTTCGGTATTATTTACCAAAAATAAATAAATTTTTCATTTATTACAATATTAGCCAAATTCAATCACGAATATACAATGCTGGCAATCCTGAATAGTTTTGATTGTCCTTCAATCTTAAGTTAGGTTGGAGTAGGTAATATTGTCTAATAAGCTTCTAAGATCTATTATTGGATAAAAAATGTTGAATACACCACGACAGGAAAGTATATTTCCTGAGCCTCAACCATGCTCCAAATCGTCCCGCTAAATATCTAAGTACTTTCGCGACTTTGTATATAATCAACCATTTATTAACTATCTTGATCTACAAAAATGCTGCTATGTCGATTAATAATCTTTTAGAAGTAGAATTAGAGTCTGAAGTCATTGGATTTTCAAATTATACTGACAAATGTTTTTAAGGAAAACTTTATTCCAAATAAATTGTTATTCTTATATAAAATTCACAGGATTGCCATACAAATTTAAAATCCCATAATTGAAACCTATATGCTCCGCGTTTCTATAAGCACCCAGTGTGTACTGTACACGCTGCTGAAAATCACTACATTATAATAGTATTCATTAGAAAGTTCGGGATGTTGCCCCTTTCAGGTGCATTTTGCTTCCATCGCTTTGAATTCATCCCGTTCGCAGCCCGTGAACCAGAAACTCACAAAGCGAGGGGCTTTCGCGTCGGGACGCCAGATTACGTTTGGAGCTTACTATGCAAAGGTGTTCTAGCGTGTTCTGCGTACATTTAACTCATAGTTCACTCACACGCACCGAGAATGCAGAACGTTGGTCGAAGTCGTTCACATAGAGAACACGGTTCGGTTCACTTGGTGATGTACAGAGCAGAGATATAGGCGCAGGTGCGACCACTCCCACCGCCTACAACGGGAGGAAAAGCTCATGCAGAGGCGTTCGTCAAATCACACAATTCACACTAATTTTCATAGGAAACAAAAAAAAATCAAGTTCTCCACAATTATTAAATGTACATTAGATTTATCTAAAAGAGAAATTTATTTGCACAAAATTATGCTCAAGATGACAGTACACAACAATTCAAGTAGTAGTAATAAATAAATAATTTTTAAGGGAATTAATTCCTCATATAGGCAGATACATCATTTGTGATCGCATCTTCATCTACTATACAACCAATTTATTATATTGATTCAGTTAAAACAATCGGTTGTAATAATAAATTATATTTTGAAGAAAACTGAGCAGCTTTGTATAAAGGTCTCAGAAAAAAGGTTTCGACTGTCTTGAAAATTTGCAGAAACAATCAAATATGCTCAGAAAAGAAGCAAATTAAATAATTTTTGGCGACTCCAAGTAGGAGCTAACAAGCCGTGTGAGCGATGCACGAACTCACACAGAGTTGCAAACAAAAAGATAGCCGTGAGCCCCTACAGTTCCTAATTGCTTCACACACGGGTATCTATGCCGCTTTATCGTGGGTAGGAAAAATAATGTATTCGTAATATAACAATTGAGCTTATGAGGAGATTACTAAAATTAAATAAAACAATTTGGTTATTTCTTCCCCCTTCTTTATTTTCACACTAATTTGCACAATTCGGTAGCTAAGCTTTATGATAGTGGTAGCTTAGCTACCAAAATGTACATATATTTTTTTAAATTTATTGGTCTCTAACCATTTTTTTTGGTGTTATATTATAAGAAGTGTGAAAAATTTCAAATCAATCGGAGGTTGAGAGTATTTGGAATTCCAGCCAGAAATATATTTAAATCGCACACTTTTTTTTAAGTAGCTTGTGGTATTGATTATTTTTTGTAACAATATAACAAATCGTAATTTTGTTTGTACATGTAGTAATTGTTCAAAATTAAGAACGACATATGCAGGATATTCCTTCAACAAAATAAGGCATCATTTGTGAATGTAATCACATTTTTATCGAAAGCAAGTTTTACTGTACCACGAAGATTTATAAATGGCTTCATAATCTTGTGTAATTATGTTGAATCATTCATTTAATGTCTTATTTTTAATTGCATTATTGCATCATAAAAACTACAGCTTCTAGAGAAAAGTGGACCTACTTAATTTATAGCAAAATAAATTTACTTATCATTTCGGATATCATAATAATATCAAAGTATTTTCTTTGTCAAGAACACAAATATTCTGATTTCACATATTTGGAGCTAATAACTACTTTGGTTTAGCACAGAAAGTTCACAACTATATTTTCTGAAATACGAAATTAAATTCGATACTCCTATGTTTTCAATAATAGACTAACTTTCAAACAGCCCTTAAGAATTCGTAATAAAATATGAAATACACCTAGAAATTCCATTATTTGTATTTGTGAAAAAAAATTTATTGTATCAGTACTGGAAATGCCAATAAATGAAATAATAATTGATCACTTACATTTTACAACTCCAAGAATGATTCCTCAGCATCCAGGATAATGCAGCAACTATTATTCTGAAGATCCTTTGAATATCAGGCACAATTCTCAAGAAAGAAGCACTTCTAAGTCATAGCTCACCATTACAAAGTACTAGACAACAGCACACCTGGCAAATAAATGAATCAAACGTTTCCAATCAAGTTACAACATACATATTTATGAGATTAGGTACAATAGAATTTGCTGCAACCAACAACACATGAATGTAAATAATTACAAAATTTAAAAAATTGATAGAAATGCCCTTCCAGAATGATTTTTCATCCCTGCGCCACTGGGGTGCTTCACTTTCAGATGACTGAATTTCGTTGGAGTTTGCCTGTTGTCATGTCACGGTTGCTTGACATCGTGAACCTCATTTCGTTGTCATGGTTGCCAATCGGAAGATGATTATGGATCAACACCTCGCTAGGCTAAACATGTAGCCAATTTTAACACTGTGCTACACATTAATAGAGGATTCGCACCCCCCATAGACACAAAAAGAGGAATTAAAAGACATTGTCACTATACTTTTTTATAGATTCATATATTCCAATTTGGTTCTTTCTAGGAGAAAACTTTTTTGTTACCTATTTTTTACCTATAAATTTTTTTTAAATTTCGAAATGTATTGATTTTTAATTCAATTAAATCTGATCTGAATAATGATTTTTTGTGACTGAAAAATTCCTTCTGTAATATTGATTTAAAGAATTTATATCCAATTCATAGATATAAAAATTATTCCAACGTTTCTTGCTTTATTTGCCTATAAGTGTGTACCACACACGTATCGGGTAAGAGGCCTGAGGCTCTATATTTTAAAATTAGAAACTAGCAAAAGCCAAAAGTTTTTTAAAGATCTCTTCAATTTATTTGTTTGGCCCCAACTTTCTTTTGAATTATTTACGTTACCTACACTAAGCTTAAAGTATGTTGGTTGCAGTTTGCACACTTAAAAATCGGTAGACTGCACATCCGGCAGTTGTCGCACATATAGAGCAAGGCAGATTATCGATGCAATGTGTACTCGACGTAAATTCCTTAATAAATACAAGGGATCGCAATATTTGTTCAAGAAAAAAAAAAAAAAAAATACGAAAGCTGAGAAACATGACAATGATATAAGGGTTGAATAGCTTCCAAAATAAATTTTGTTTAGATATAAAAAGATAGAATCAATAATAAATTCAAAACCGTGTGTGAATTTCATCATACACTATTAAAACAATTACATATTTATTAATATATTTTACATACATATATTCTGCATTATATATTTTATAATTTTCAAAAAATCTCTAAAATATATAAGGTATCACTGTAGTACAGAGGAAATGATATGAATATGAATGGAAAAATATTGCACATTATGATTGGAGTCCAGCCATTTTTAACATCATATTCAGTTACAATAGATATTCATTTGTTTGGTGTATTTATTGATTGCTTCTGTTTTATTAACATTTAACACTTAAAGCGTAACAATTGAGAGTGAACAATTGAATATAAATAATTTACGAGTTCACTTTCGTATACGCAAAAATGTTACATAAATTCATTGGCTACTCACCCTTTTTGTACTATTTATTGTTGTGAAATCTGTCAATATATATATTAAAAAAATAAACATCTGTTCTGGGTAACTGAATATCAAAATTTATTTAATATGAATTATTTCTATCATAACGGAACATATATAAACATCATTTTTAAATATACGTTGTAATTTTCTTATTATAAAGCACAAACCAGGTATTTTGACTCAGGTTATCAAGTTTACAGAAATAGTGCGTATACGAAAGTTAGACCACTCCAGAATTCAATAACAGTGTTAATTAGTATCAAAAATACAAGTTTTGGTACTTTGTTTAACTAACTGAGTTGCAAAAAAGTACCTTAATCCATAACAAAGAAAGATGAAGTTGAATAAAGAAATTTGGTCCACAACTTTTAGTGTACACTATTCTAAAATCAATCCTTAATTAAATAATTATTTGTACAGTTAATTCTTCGAATGAAATTAGCTAGATCATGAAATTTTGACCAATTGTAATTTGTCTCAAATTGTAAAATAGACTCTTACAGCGACCAATAAAATTTACAGTGTCTTAAATAACAGTTGCAATAATTTATAAAACGTTCTCTTGTAGGATTAGATTAGGTTCATCATAAATGGCTTAATTTTGTATATTTTTATAAAAATAGTTATTATTACATATTTCACTAAATAAACTTTAGTGCAGTCCAAAACATTATGCCATTAATTTTCATAAATATAAAAACATCTTTTAGATATACCAATATTTAAAAAAACAAGCCGGCGTGAATTGTGCCGTCTTTTAAATCAGCTGTAAGAGCCCGCTTACATTTAAAATAGGTCAGATTTTTCACGAGATAACAGATTTCTTCCAAAACCCTACGAAAATATCATTACTTGAATGCAAAAAATATGTAATATCTTAATACTGAAAAACCTATCACACAAATTATGTAAGAAAATAAGTCAGGGGGGCAGTACAATCAACGGGTAATTTGATCTAAAAAAATATCTTGTTTTGGATAAGCAAACTAGTCAAATTCAAAGCTGGCGCGTCTCCTTCCCTCGAACATTTTCTGTCATTTTTTAAATATTTTCAAGACACTTAAAAGCTATATGGCGCCAAAAATCATCTTTTCTCATTTTTTACCGTCAAAGTTATCCAATTGGAAAGTTCCAAATGAGAATTATGTATATTTTAAAAAAATCTAAAAAAATATCAGTAGTACATATGATTTATATCTCACGGCTCACGAGTCACAGTGCATCAAAGATTGGTGTGCACTGAAAATTGTTTTTTGTTCTAATCTAATTGATCTATGAAGAACTGCAGTCACAAATTGTAAGTTCTTCCTTTGCAAAATGCAAAATATCATCTGCATAGACGATATAGCAACTTGGAAATGCAAGAGTGCATATCTGAGGGCAATGACTGTGTCTATAGGAAAGGAATACTGTGGCTATGGGGAAGAAATTTATGTACTAGAACGTGAAAAAAGTATGTGATTAAGAGACAATTTGAGTCTTCGATAAAGAATTTAACAAATTGATGTGTGTATAATAGACAGAATCGATACGGTGTAACCCGTGAAATAATATTTCTGCAGTAAAAAAATATTAAAACTATAATTTTTGATAATTCCAGCGCCATCTAATTTACCATTCAGATAAAAATTATAATATTTGTTGTGTTTCTAATAAATTTACAGAACTTATACCCAATAAAACATATTTATTTATAATATTTTGTTTTGTTTCTTTTTTTTTTGTTTCCAAAGTAATTGAGAGAAAGCGATTTAAATATGTGCTCAAGAGGAAGATGCGCCAGTTTGTCTCGTTTGGTCAACAAATCTGCGACACAATAATTTAAAATTTAGGTCGGCTCAGAAATTATGACGCATTGCTTGACTACGGGGTACATGAAGCAAAAATATTTTCTTTCATAGCAAATATTAATTTCGATTAATCAAACGATCACAATCGGCATTCAAGTAATGTAGTATTTCGGTGGAGTGCCTGTGGCTTGAACAGAGACGGATTCAAAATTATCACACAGTAAGTTCCAATCCGGCTCTGTTATTTGTAATATCCAAATAATGTCAGTAAAATGCCATTGGTGTTCCACGAAGGGTATAGATTATAGAAAATGCGCGGCTAGGCTCCAAAATGAAACTAACCTATTATCACAAATTTTTAAAAAATATAATTTTTGAACTTATTACTCAGATGCAATAGTTGCCTGTATCCACTTCAACATGGTTATTGTACATTAAAGCTAGAAAATCACACAATACTCTCAGAGTGACGGGATTGGATCTTTTGGTAGCTTAAAGCTGATAATAACAATTTTATATTCTGTCACATCATTTCTCTCTCTCTCTCCCTCTCACACACACAAACACAAACTCACACATTAATATCTCATTCGCATTAACGCAAAATATTTTAAATATAACAGAACGTATATGTAGATACAGATACATTTACTTGTATGCATATATACAAACAATAGTTTGTACTGAATTGTTTTCAGAAATCACACAACATGTAGGTAGATAAGTATTATGTAGACAATGCATGTTTGATACATACAGTGACCTCTAAAAATATAGAATACGTTCAGAACTCTTAATAATTTTACAATATATAATTCTTGCTTAGAAAATGTCAAGGTGAACCGACTATCTCTCTTTAAAATAAATTGCGACACCGTACTACAGTGAAACTATTTTACAAGAAATGTGATCAAGTTGCTTGGTCTATCTATACATGTATTAGAAAGAAAGAGAGATAACCAATTTTGGGAGTTATAATTGAGTTATTAGTTCATTCTATCATTCTGGAAGTCACTGAATACATGCAAAGTAAGTGACCAGATACATTTGGATCATTTGGTTAGTGAAGAATTTGCGGAACCATCTGAAGATGATTCAAAAACGAAAATCATTAAAAATTAAAACGATTCGTCCGCCAATATACATATATACCATAAATAATCTAATAATAAATTTTATTATGTATTAAAATTTAAAGATTTAAGGCTATTGCGCAGTTTTTGAATTGATGTGCAGTCGAGAGATTTCAGATAAATACGTTTTCTTTTGGATACCGTTGCAATTATTGGAATTTTGCAAATGCATGTAAAAGATGAACAGCTTGGACGAAGAGCGTATTATCGTTTAAGAAAAGTGCGAAAAGTAAAAGAAATAAAGTAATAAAAAGTCGGACAATCCGATTTTCAAGAAGACAATGAAGACGAGTACATAACTCTATTTTCGGATTTGGTTGAAGATTGTGGCGTTCTAATTTAGGTAGCTTCGCTTCAACAGAGTACGAGCACTTTGGATAAGCGAAGCGTGGCAAAGGAAAACCTATTCTTTCGAAAGAATCTCTGAGGGTCATCACACTTCTCCAAAATGCGCATACACACACGTTGAATATTAATTAAGCGTCATTTATTTGCAATTTCTAACATTCCTTTGAATCTATTTTTGATTTGTTTTATAAAACTATTGAACTGTTCTATAAAAAAACATTAACTTTTAATTTATGTTCGGCATTAACAAAATTGTAGTCACATTACTCATCAAATTGACGTTTTCTTTTTGATTTTCTTGTTCCTTTAAACACGGGTATTATTTCCCATTTTTTGCAGATACTTTCAGATTCGGATTTTATTTCACTATATTTTGACCTAAAATCATTCAAATTAGTTTTTACTGTCTCTAACACTGTTACTGCTTCATCTTATGCTATATTATTGACGCATAATTGATTTCGGATAATAAATTATGTGATAAGGTACATACAAATACCCAAGAAATTAGAGTTAGCATATATGAAGCATCGGCAACGACAATTGGCAATAGATAGTCGAATATTTTTTTAAATCAGGTATAATTGGCAGCAGTAATAAACTAAATATATTATTATTTGGGTACAACAATCGCAATAATTATGACTCAAATGTAGCTTGGTTGGAAGATATTTAATTCATATCCAAATGGTATATTATAGTTCCGTGGCAAAGTGTGTTGTGCCCCCTTAGTTGCGCGGCCCCCCCGCATTGCGGGGTTTTGCGGACCCTATTTACGCCACTGTTTCTAACACATTAAATGGATAAATTTCTCTTCGCCGAACTTAGCTCTTCTCAAGTTCGCAATAGCCTTGTTTCGAGGTTGGGAGCGATAGTGACTCTCGACCATACACAAAATAAAATGTCCGAAAATTCCTCTTTCTCTTTTAGTTTCAAAGAAGAAAGTTTCAAGAGATAAAATAAGTATGAAATCTAGGAATTACGAAAATATGATTCTGCATGTTGAAGTTCTATGTTCGAGAGTGGCAAGCACCTATATAATCTGACAATATATTTAAAATTTATGGTATTTACGAAATATGGGAACAATAAGCTTGCTATTAATCGATTCAACAAAAACAAAGTAACAAATACATCTAAAATTAAATAACAGGGATGGATGCAGTAAAAGAACAAACAGTATTAATACTGCCACAGGCCATATTCTTCAACTATGAGTATGACCGAAAACAAAAACAAATTTTCTAAAAAAGCACAGGAAAAACAAATTTACCTAAAAAACTCTGAAACAGAATAAACGAATATCTAATTGTCGTCGGGGGTAATAGTAACAGAGACCGTACCTCTCCACTTATTGTTATTCGTGACATCGTTTTCTGAGTGTTCGGAATCAGAGGCTGGCGACTGTACACTAGGCGTCGAAGTGTTATTCTCAAAACTCGCGGCACTATCGTCACTAATTACGCTTCCGCTATCGGCAGCGCTTGTAGAACTTCCCGTGCAAGATTCAAAAGTTGCCAACCCACTATCAGAATCCTCTGAGCTACTGCAAAGCGCCAAAGACGCATGTTTCGGCACATTTTCAACACCACTGACATCTTCACTACTCTTCAGTTCTCTATCTTTGATGTCTAAGGCACAAGTAATGTTATATTCATTTTTTATAGCTTTCTTCACAGAAGATATAGTTATTAACGAATGTTCCGGCGAGATATTTTCTTTAAGCAATTCCGTTGTTGATGCTGGTTCAACGAAAGCGGTTGTACTAACGTTCTTATTTACATTTGAAAGTGGTAAATGCTTAACATTATCACACTGCCTTGTTAATGGTGGTGAGTTACAGCTAGTTCTTGAAAACAGATTCGTAGGGGCTTGAAAGATGCTAAGCAATCTCTCAATACTGGACATTGGTTTTGGTTCGCTACGAGGAGGCCTTGTACATTCATATGAACTTATTTCAGTATTACTAGTAGCTTCTGAACCGGCTTGAGTTTCATTTCTGCAACCATTTACTGAGGCAGGGCTTGAGACAATTGGCAAAGTAGGCGAAGAACACTCAAAACCAACGGTGGCTGGACCACTACTCGTGGTTACTGGAGTATTTACCGGCTTCGGTGGATCGGCGGGATCACTAACACTTAGTACGGTAAACCTAGATTGAATTTTTGATTCCGTTACGCGAGAAACCGAAAAACGACTTTTTGTAACTGGCGGCGGAATCGGACTAGAAACGGGAGAAGGAATCGGCGATGGCGCGGGAGAAGGAGCCGGAGATCGTAGTTTACCACTCATTTTTTTCGGTTCCGTTAAAAGGGGTGGAATTTCAAACAGTTGTTGCGTTAAAGTTTGGCACGTCAATGAAATCTTACGCGATGTTCCTTTTGGGGTTGTTAATCGATTAGCTTCGAAATCTGCTGCGATTTTGTCTTTGTTTCGCGCACATTTTGCATTTATTTCTTGGACTAACGAGTGGTATTCTTCAGCATTCTGAAATTCAATATAATTATTGTTGGAATATTGCTTTTTGTAATGGTAAATACTTTTCCGGAGGTAGTTTCGTTTAAGTCGATTTGTATCACATGCCTATTAAGATCCAAGCAGTCGGAAAGCGCTCGTACACCACGAAATAAAATGTAATTCTCTCTCAAGTCTATTCTCTGTAACATGAGTAACTCGATAGAATAAAATAGTGACTATAGTATGTGATAACTTACTTCTATCGTACTGTTAGTTTTTAAAACTTCTGCGAGAGTTATCGCAGATGAGCACGTAAGACTTGTTGATTGTAATCCTAGTCGCAGAACACTTCGATTTTGTTTTAATGTGTCTTTAATATCAATAACAAATGAATCATGTAGATTGTTGCAACCAATGTTTAAAATAGATAAAGTTCGATAATCTTTCTACGAATTTAACAAAGTTTCAATATGTTGTATTAAAAATTGTAATATGACACTTACCAAAAGTTTATCAATGTAAGAGGAACACAGACTTGTTAAATAATTATTCCAAAGTACTAGCATCTCGAGGCAGCCAGCAATTACCTGACTACATAGACCAAGAACTAGATGGTGTACGCCATCATCTTGAATCTGGTTGTTACTTAGATCTAGAACTTGTAACGTTCTATTTAATTTTAGTAACGTTCCTAGTAAGGTAGCCTCAAAAATTCCTAGCTTGTTATCAGACAAGTACAACTCTTTTAGAGTTTTGTTGTTAGTAAGTGCATTAACTACAAAAAAAATTACAAATGAAATAAGTGCACAGCTAATTGCATATTACTATTACCTAGAGATCGCATGGCATTTCCGTTTAAATTACAGTTTTCTAATTTTAATATCTGTAGATGTTTATTTAATGAAAGAGGTTTCAATAAAAAGTCTGCTTCAGTATCAGTCAAATGGACATCTCCCATTTCTAACTCTTCCAAAGTGTTGCTCTTCATATTTTAAACAATAAGAAAATAGAATAAGCATTAACTTCAACCACAAAAATCAATATTTACAAAAATACCAAAACACATTGAAATGAGATCATCTTTTGTACACTATGTACGAGCTTGAAGTCCTTATAGTTCGGCCGTTTCATTTTTTGTACGTTTTATTCAACTAATTGGAAAATTAGTTGAGCCGTATCACGATTCACGACATTATACAACTGTTTCGAAAAGTAGAGGAAATACACTGCGTTTAAATAAAAAATATCATCATAATATACAACAAAATGCAATAATTTCCAATTTTAACTTATACTTAATATCTAATTCATGCGAAAATGTTAGTAAACTGTTGCAGAATTTTACTCATGAACAATTCAACATCAATTTAAAAGTAAATATTACTACGGACTGAAAATAATTCTCTTTGTTTTAAGAGATCCTCCGACTTTTCTTGCAGAACGATTCTTCATTAAAACGGCTCCTTATTCTTCCAATTAAATATTATTTAGTTAAATTTTACAGTATTTAGGAGTTTCACGAAACTTTTATGGAAAATAAAACGTAAAAGAAAATCAAACGAAACTATTATGAATTTGAGCTCGAATATTCGAGAAAAAACATTTCCTGATCTTTTTACTTTAATCTCGATGTTAGTGAGTTTTAACATTTTATTCGGAAAAAACTATGAACCCTTAGAAAATTGTGAAGATATAATTACCTTTTTCAGATATCTCGCACATGCTTGCCAGCCTTGTATGCCTACATTCGAATTATTAGAAACATTCAAATGAATTGTCGACTCATAATATTCGAACATATCAAAAAGGATTAGTGCTGTCTCACTAGTAAGTTCGGAGTCTGTCAAATCTATGTACTTGAATTGAACCCGTTTAAATACTTCTTCTAGAGATTCACAGCCAAAACAGTTCAAAGTTATTTTACTTAAGTTAAAAGTATCAATTCTGTCATCGTGGATATCAAAATTCTGGAACAAAAACACACTGTTAGTCTTTGAAGAAATCAAACTTTCAGAACGTACCTTTATTTGATCAACAACAATTTGTATTGGATCTGTATTATGCCGCTGACACGACAACTCATACGCTTTCAATAATTCTGCCTTGTCAACATTAATAGCTAGAACAAAAATAATTATGAAACAACAATAATACAACTCCGACATCTTAATATATTATTATAAATGTCAAAAGAACAAAGTATTACCTAATCGTAGAGGATCAACGGGGTCCAAATAGCCCGTTACTAAATCTGTATCACTCTCAGGGAATGACACCCTTCTGGAGTGATAATTACGTCTGGAACTGTCATTTCGTATTACTTCAGAGTCATTTTCAACATTTCTACCATATTCATCAAAATTATCCTCACTACTCATATTCGCAGTGTTGAAAAAAAAATCACGTATGGTTATAATACGTATAGTTTCTATTTACAACACAATGTCAAAATATATCTTCTAATTTTTTCTATCATCGTAAAAGAATAAATATTTAGAGATTTGTTTGGTAAACCGCCATGTTATTCTACGATAAAAATTCACGTTTTACTCGTTCTCTTTCTTTCACTTAACTGTTGCTATATTAACCTTGAATAGATCAGCTGTGGATTTTTTATTTACAGGAAATTATTATTTTCAATAATTAAACGTTTTATGTTTATAGATTTACACAGATCTAATGAGCATTCAAACTCATTTTTTGAAACACACTACTAAACAAACCAACGTCACTCTTGTCTGTCAACTGTCAAATAAAAAATGCTAGCGAAGTATTCAAATCACCGATGTTACACCACTAAAATATTCATGTATCAGATTTCCGCATGATAAAAAATATCAAAACATTCTTACTGATTACATTTATTCAATTAAAAGATATACAAAATACAAAAATTGTATCATTAAACATCACATTAAAAATAATACTGCAGTTAAAATATTTATTACTTATTATAAAAACGAATAGATGCTACATTGAGTTTTTTTTTCTAACCGTTAGTTTTCGAGATTCCATATACATGCAAATGCTATGAGATACTAACAACGGTTAAAGAAACTACGTCATTTAAGTGCTAAACAACCATTAAATTGTTTCATACTGCAGCGAGAATTTTAATCAATGGTAGCTTTTCGGGCGAAAGACGTTAATGATGATATCTCACTAGGGCTGGGATCTGTCGGCAGCCGGCTGAATTCGATCTCTTCACTTATGCTGTTATCTAGTTGTAGGAAAATAATATCAAAGATAGCACTTCTTATCTAATAATAAACAAAGAGATAAATAAAATATTTCTATAGGCCATGTTCGCTTTATACGCATAAAAAATGAATCATACCTAGAACATAATAACTTTTCATCACAAAAGTTTTTTAAATAAATTAAAATGTGACATTTGGAAAAAATATATATTCAAAAACGTGCTTCAGTAAATTCAAATTTAAAAGTACGTATAATTTAGGTAGAATTATTACTGAATACAAAAAGAAATCCAGATAACTTGCACATCAAAAATTAAGTATACAATTGATTTTAAAAAGTCATATCATCACGTAGTTAATAATATATTGATATTTAGAGAATTTTATCGGTACAATAGATTGCTTACTAAGTTATGAACGCTCTAAGCAGATAACTGATAATTTTATTTATTTATTGTAAATGTTTGTTTACACTTTAAACTAATTGAACTGGTTTTTTTGACATATCCATTTAAATATATGAGTTTGTAAATGTCAAACACAATTAAGGGAAGATTGAAAAAACGACTTGTAATCGAATCCTCTCCAAGATATATTATTTTACTAGTTATAGATATGGTTGATACTTGAAAATAATTTAAAATACTAGCTCTTATAATATTAAAACGCTCAGTATTTATAAAATTAGGTAAAAAAAATCTTTATAAGAACATTTTGATTAATATGTGATTCAGTTTTTTGTTTTGATATTCAGAATGCGGAAAACGAAGGCACAACGTTGTTACTTCACGCGAATGAGCTAAAAGTCATTTACTAAAGAAAAATAGTTCTAACTACTGAAGAGATAAAAAGGTACATTACTTGAAATACCATTTCCTGAATCCGAGGGCCATTGTTTATGACTTGGGGCGTATAGAATCAACAGCGAAATTATGTAAATATTCCACATTCCATAAACTCCAGTGTAAAATGCTGAAGTTAATTCCCATTCTAAATGTTCGTCCCATTTCCATTGACCTTCCGCAATCTTCAAATAAAATAGTAAACACAAGACTAAAAATGTTTTCAATTTTTTACCTGTCCAAGTATAAATGAAATAACAGTCATAGCTGCGCAAACCAAAGTCGACAACATTAGAAACTTAAAACGGTAAATGATTCCTTCATAATGAAGCCTGCGAGCTGCCGACATTGTTGGAAGAGAAGATCTTTTAACACTTATATTGCAGAATACTTTCCAAACCATATAACACAAGAAGATGAAATATATTCCAGCTGAAATTCCTGCTAAGATAATAAATGTTAACTGTTTTCAAATTAAGGAAAATGTACAGTTTCTTGGCTAAAATTTTATGCTTATTAAAAAGGATACTGCCAAATTTGTGCCCAAGTCAGTAACCCAAATGGAATAGAAAGGATTTCTGAGCTGAATGCCTCGCTCACATAAATCAAAGACAAATAATGATATACATCCGACTACAACTGCGCTCAAATGCCTCCAGTAAATTTTCAAAGTATTGCGCTCTCCACTTTCATGAATCTTGAAAAAAAAAAAGCAAACATTTTCTTACTCCTAAAAATCTAAATATCAAATTTTGAACTTACTAGCATATGTTCTCCAGCAAAAACCAACCAAAACGACAACAACATAGCATAAAAAATACCTTGACGGATATCACTAAGCAATAACATATACGGCATGTCGAATGTTAAAGTAAAATATTCAAGAGGTGCTAAAATAAATATAATTAAAAATTATTTTACTTAAATATTTTAGAGTAAATACCATTTAAAAAAGTAAGAGCAGCTCCTAGATAAATCAACATGTATTCCAGAAGAGCAGGAGACCTACAGAGCATATGTACCCGTCTCCAAAACCAAATCATTATGGCGATAATCACAGGAAAGAAAACTGTTTTCAAAGACACCCAGACTTTTGTAAATCCTCCGTTTTGATTAATCGCCTAAATAAAACAAAATAATACGTTCACATTAAGAAAAAAAAAGGTTTCATAAGTTAAAATATATACAAATTCTAATCATTGTTTTGTTAAATTAATATTCATTAATACGAGCCCTGACGTAGATATTATAAGACCAGAATTTATGGAGAAAACTTGCTTCCTCTCCTCCCATTTTTGTATAATTAAGCAATTTCGAAAACCAAACTTTGAATAAAGAAGAAAAAAATCAATAAATGTAAGTTATGAGTTTAGCGCATAAGAACTGGACAAATACAGGGTGATTAAAAAATGGCGCAATTCCTCTTAGTGGGTTATTGGAGTCTATTAGAGAGAATAATTTTTGGTTTGAACTATGCATACTCACTGAAAAGTGGTAAATAAATAGTTTTAAAAAGGATTTTCAGATCTTAATATCAAGGAGGAATAGTTGATTACTCTAATAGTCCCCACTAACCCACTAACGCCATTTTTTATTATCCTGTATAAATTAGAATAACACTTGGGGATAAAAGTGTTGCAACAATAAACAATGATGTATTTTTCATACTTAGATGGTCAGAAGTAGTTAAAAAATCAATACCGAAAGATAATCATGTACAAAAAGACAAAATAATTGGGACATTACTTCTTCAAAGTAAATTATTGTGAAATGTAATTTATTTCAGAAGGAGGCATAATACTTGTGAGCTGAGGAGCAACAAAACTAATATTTATTGAACTCTAAAATTTCTTAAAATATTATCCACATATATACTTGATGTCAATAAAAATGTTGAATAGGATTTGAAAAAGTGAAATTTCTTCTCAAATAGTTTTGAACATCTGCATCAAGGATTGTATTTTTAATTTAAAGTTTTATTATGATCAGATTTTCACAGCTAATTATTGAATAAAAATTTGCGAGCCAGAATATTCTATTTTTCATTGCTTGATTTGTTTAGAATAGAATAAAAAAAATTACCGCTAGCCAAATATCAGCAATGTGTCCAACATGTTGATTCATTTGTTTCTCGGAATCCACGGGAAGTCGAAGATTCAACAGATAATAATCATGATGAAGAGATCCAAGTTCAAACAAAGGTATACTACTGCAATTGTAGGGATACCCTTCTTCTCTGAGATGCGCCTGAAGATTTCAAATTATTATAATCATCAATAAAATATTACAAACTTACATTGTCTAAATGACATTCTATTGTACGTTGTTCCAAAGATGAAGCATAATATTTCCATTTATTCACTGGATCTCCTTTGTTTCTGTAGGCCAAACGAGAGTCCAGAGTCAGTGTTATTCGCGATTCTGGAAGCAAAATTGCGATTAATGACATTTAAATATTATATCTGAAGAAAACTCACCAAGCTCAATTTCGGCCTTAAATTTCATGTCAATTAGTAAAACTCCAACTAGATTTTGCTGCCATCGAGAGTAATCAAACTGAGGATGAGGCATCTACAAAATAAATATTTAGTTATTCGAGATATTTCCGATCGATGGAATTGTGACGTACCTGGAAAACAAAGACAATTTTGTTCGCTAACATTGCATGTTCATCATTAATTTTATGATAATCGATGCTTTTACAGGATCTTGAAAGAAATCTCGTAGTATCATTAATATTTCCAGTATCATCTAAGCATGTAGTGCCCAATATTGGCTGAGAACTTGCCGGTGGAGGAGCTATAAGTATTTAAACAGTTTAATAAGTTGTTTACAAATAAAATGATGCATTACAGAAGAAATTTTAGTTGAAATGAATAAACAAACATCCTCAGCAATATTTTCAATTCAAACATCACATAGAAAAGAAAAGAAAAACTTACCGATTAATCCGCCGACTAAAAAACAAATTGCTTGACATATTAATAAAATACTCACTAAAACACACAACTTTCTACCACTCAGATTTTCTAAAATTGTACCCGGCATTTTAAATTAGATCTCTCAACTTGCATCACAATGAAACAACCTCGCGTTGTATTAACACAAAAGTTGACACTAGCCGTGTTTCTTCGGACTATGATTCGTAACCAATGTGATCTGAGTGAACATGATTCAAAAAAGAATGTTGACAGTTCAGCTTGCAAGCCTGGTTCACGCAGGGAAAACTAGAAGCAGAAGCGAGAAAATATATGATTTTATAAAAATCCGTTTTTTTACAATTAATTAAACTTTATAACTCTAAATTTGAATGAATATAGATATACATGTATTTAGATCAAAAGACAACTGCGAAAAACTGTATTATTTGCCAAAGGAATAGGAGAGACGCGTTTTTATTATGTGGAAGAATTAAATAAAGCAGTTAAAAATAGAGATTATAGTATAATATTTGAAATTGTTTGTGATTTCACAATTACAAATAAAATTTAAGAACTATAAAAACATCACTTGTTGTAAATAATTTAGTGTATAAATTCATAAACAAAGTTAACAACATATAATGTACATACTAAATTGAAATATAAGCCATCTATTAATCGTATATACTACACATAAATACATGAATTGATATTGCTGCTAGCTTATAATACAATAAACTAAAATATTAACTGTCTCCCCTGTGAGATGTAAAGTCAAGTACAATGAGCTGTCTTTTGACAAATGAAACATACAGACACTACCAATACGAAAATAACATATTTACATCAGAAATTGTTCAGTTGTTGACTGAACAAAGTGTGTCTGTCTGTATTTTCATTACATACTGTCTGTTATGTTTAAATTTGTTATATGTACATACACAAGAATTAATAAAAGGGAATAGAAATGAAAGAGTGAATGATTATTAACCAAAGTAGGTATTTGTTTACTGCAGAGGTTCTTCTATGTTGATAACAAATAAATTAAATATTTAATAATGTAAATAATTCATTCAATTTAATTTTTTTCAATCCAGAATATCAAGAATCTCTGTAATAATCCAAAACACCTGAAAGTTGTATTAATAATAACCAAAGATTGAAAAGAGCGGATTGTTCTCTAACACGTGAATAGATACGTACAATTAAACTACAGTGTATTAGCACCCTATTTATAAATGACTGCAAATAAACCACTGGATCATAATTAGGTATTGACTGAAAACTATTGCAGCAAATAATCCGCATCATACATCAATTATAATTATTCTATATGATGTTTTAATTACATTACTGATCTATATAATTAATTATTGATTGAATGGACAGAGATGATTTCTATTTTGGACAAATATTGATTATAATACCACATACAGATTTCAATGATTCACAGATGACGGCTTATATGGACAAAATACAACCTTTTCATATTCTTACTTAAAGACTAGATGACTGATAAAGAAGAATTATAAAATATATGTTATACAAAAATGGAATGCATTTGCTGAAATCACCAACGTAACATGCAAGCTGAAAATGAAGAAACAAAGCTTCTCAATTACTTAAATTCATGACACTATATACGTACTCTACTACGTACTACACACAGATTATTTCAATATTTTTATCACTGTATTGCTAAACCTACCACTAAAATTGCTAATAAGGTTATTAAAAGTGTTGAAAACATTAAATGATTTTGGTATTGAATAAATCTCCTCTAACTTTTTTTTGTTAAATTCATGTACTATGCTACGCAATATGACTAACAAAATTTAAATCCATACACTGTTCGGTAAATAATTGCAGCGTTAGCTGAAACAGGGCTAGCAGCGTCTACATTTCATTTAAAACAACTGAATAATAGATCAAAGTTGGAATTTTTGTTTTTAATGCACTCATTAAATGAGTAACTCACAATATATTTGCTACGTTGGTCAGTGTAAATCAATCTGCCTAAGCTCCACCTACAACTGCAAACACTAACTGTACAGTGTATAGTACATGAACGAAAACAATGGTGGATAAAACAATTATAAAATACAATGCATCAACAATAATACTAAAACTCGTTTTAAAAACGGGATATATTTTGGTCCAATATATTTAAAACTACAAAGTAATAAAAATATTTGCCTTGAAATTATCACGACACATAATGGTGTCATTTCACATGCCAAATACATGCATTTTCTCTCAAAACAATACAAAATAGAATAAATATATAAATACGGAATCACAATTTACAAATAACTAGCTTCGACTTCTGAATTCGGCGGCCCCAACGAAACCCGAAGCAATCCCTACGCCATTCAAGATCTGATCTCCGCCAGCCCCTGGACTACCGAAAATAGCGTTATAAACAAATAAACTCACTAAAATATAAAAATATGAAACTGTTCATAAAGGAATGTAAAAGTATTTGCAACAATTTCTGCGAGGTAAGAACATCCCATTTTCTAAGTAAAATGTGAAATGACCCCATTAGGATCTATCTAGTTATCTGTCACAACATATTAAAAGTCTACCTTGGTGTCTGCAGCTAATTCATCAGGTATCCGTAAGAGTATGACAAAATAAATAATTTGTCTTCTTTAACAAGTAAACACAAACAACTCGTTTTGCTTCTCTCTACACACGTAGTAGCGCTCAAAAATAAATAATTTTATATGTTAGGTACACTTAAACGTTGCAATTTTCAATGAGATGAGAGCGGCGAAGTAGTAAAGGCAATAACAGAACTTTAACAAGAATAAGCATGTAGTACACGAAATATTGAAATCAATATACAAAGACGGATATAATAATAAGAACCTATGCCATTTGTATTTGGACGGCACAGTGTATCCATGAATAATGTAAATTCTCTAGACACAACTTATTGGATGTACGTTATGATGTATATTTATATACTTATATGTAAATAATTAAGTTATGATCCACTTCGACGATGTGTAATGGGTGGCTTTGTGGAGGGGACTAGGTTTACTTGTAACAACACTGGCAAAGAATAAATCCAAACCTATTTGGTTCTGGAATTACAACGGTTTCCCATTGTGTTCAGGCTGTCTCCTCGACTCCGTGATCGTGGTAACGTTGGACCACTATCGCCTAAGATTAAACAAATTTTATTCTGGAACAAACAGTTGAGGATCTAGAGATTCTCTCACCTTTCGTGGCTTTGGCGCTTTCAATTTTATACGCGCGCATGGCACGACCCCTGCGGTCCTGGATGAGTTTATCAGCGCGTACAAAGATACCATGCTTTGGCCGACAGTTAAAGTATTGCACACCATGAACGCTGCCATCGTTTTTACCAGTTGGTGTATCAAGTTCCACACCAATCCAAGTGCCAGCCGCGAAATCAGTACCTCCTATATACGCTACTACGCCAGAGGAGTTATATGGACGAATTAAAACACTTTCACCGATGGTTACCCATTCTGGAACGGGCGTATCAGCGATTCGGTGTAAATCCGGTCGGGAACCGAATGCTGAGCTACTATCGCCGTCATCTAATAATAAAAAACGTAATAATTTCACTCTATCTGTCTACATTAGTGTTTCCCTACCTTCTAAGCGATCTGATGATGAATCAATCTCGCCATTATGGGATAAGGACATGTTAGATAATTGTTGCTCAAGATGGTGAGCAGCTCGACTTTCAGAAACCTGAGGACGGGCAAGAGGAAATGAGGCTCGCTGTTGTTGGAGTACGTGCTGGCTTTTTGTACTCGTTTTACGTCGACGTACAACCTATCAACCAGCAAGTAACAATACCCGAAGACATCACAAAACATATAATTCTTACCTTTCCTTCCGCTAATTTAGTTTTCACAATTGTAATTTCTTCCGTAGGAGAATTATATTCAGCAGATTTCTCATTTGTTGGACAATTTGTAGGCTCCTGAGCTGTGGTCGAACCTTCACTACTTTCCGAATATCTATCAGTTGGTATAAAATTTATAGAGTTTCTTTCTTCTATTACTGGTTCATTATTTTTCGCAATTTCTTCATTTGTATTTTGATCGCTAACCTCGGTAACTGGCTGCAGGTCATTGAAAGTCGCAGGGCGGATTTCAATATCTGGGGTTTCATCCACACTTATGCTTTTTATGGACATGGAATCATCGCTTGTCAGATTTGTAGAAGAAACGGCTTGAGAACCATAACCACTAGAGCTAGTGGATGGTGTACTGGTTTGTTTTGGACCTTGCTGAAGTTCTACTAAAGAGTCCAAAGTTCTAGACGATGGTAACATTCGTCTTACTAAACGATGAGAAGCATTATTTTGATTCTGGGATTCGTATTCTGAGAAATCATTCTTGTCATCACTATCTTCAGATTGTTTATCCTCCTCAATGATTCCTCGAGTTCTATCAAAATCCAAAGAATGTTTTCTACAAGAAATCGGCAGGGATTCTTCATGGAGAGTTGTCATTCTCAAACCGAGTTTAGGGTTACCAGGTGATGCTAAAATATTTCACTAAACATTAGATTTTTCTCAAAACTGCAATGATTTCAACAAAATGTGCAAATAATGTTTCGATGACCACTCGTTAAGCACACATTGACATGCAAACTAATCCTGTGTTAAAGATAAAAATAAAGAAAATATTGGTGAGTAACAAAAACTGCGAATGGTGCAAACAAAATTAAAGGCTAATCACTGAAAAAAATCAACAGCTGTTATTAAAATATAAAAACTGATGAAACACTTTGATTCGATAATTCCACATACGTTTTGGTCCACCAGGAGGTTGCTGTAGTCTCAACGCGTTCAGATTAATGTTGAGATTTAAGAACGTTGGACGAGCTGAAATTGAATTCAAGATATTAGCAGAAAAAGTTGTAAATTCATTAAACATTTTGTTACATAAGATTTGAATATAATAATTTCAGAAAAAGTATTTTATATTACGAATTTTATCATGAGCAAGGAGTTTTGACCTGTTATCATAAATTTGAAACAGGTGGCATAAACCATTTCTGTGAGCTGGGTATACCAATAGTTATTGCAAAATAATTTCAAAATACAGGGTACGGAGATCACAAAATGGATCTTCATAGAGGGTCAATTAAATTTCTACATTTTCTATGTAAAAAATATCTAATTTTACGTTTTACTCATAACAATACTAAACCAATTGGGTACCACTTGTAGTACACTAACAAATAACAGGCCATGCACTCCAACTATTGCCAATTATACACGCCACATAAAAATAGTCGTCTGCTTGTAATTTGTATCAAGTTTATGATTTAAAATATTTTCGACCTCTAATTCATGCCATGATGCGTTAATATTCGATTACAATCAATACTATTAGTTTATAAACTAAAATGTCTGATGACTTTTACTGTTTGTTATGAACTAATATTCATTTGATTTACTTTTCTTCTGAACCATTAAAATTTTCGCCCGTATTGAGAACAACACAAGTAGATATTCATAGTCAGGTAAAGCACAGTACGTTTAGTGACAAGATGTAGTATAATTTCAATTTTAACTGTAAATTCACAGCTGTAAATGCACAAGATATGGAAGTACACAGTACCATTTACCAATATGATTATGCCGGCAGCATGTACATGCACGAGAACTACAAGGGCACGGAGAAAAGCTTTGCCGATTTCGGAAGTTTGTCATTAAATTATGAATTTTTTCACAAACTCTTCTGCTAGGACTATAAACTTTTGACAGCGATGATTCAGTACTAATAATTCCCCCCAATGAAATAAATTACTCCTCAATTTTAATAGTATAAATAGTAATCAGAAGTAAGAAGAATGTGGATGAAACAATAAAATTTGGACCCCCAGTTGTACAGCTTTCAGTTCTACATTTCACATAATTCTTCTGCAGCGTTATCATCTTAAGTATTCCATAATTCTGAAACATTCTCGCAAAAAATCTAGAATAGCTGCTTTAGAATTAAAAACATAATTAAAAATAGAGTGAATGATTTTTGTCGGATAATAGTACCCAACAAAATATTATCAATTGAGTAAATCCCTAACACAAACCTCTGTAACTTTTCTGTATCAAGATCATAACAATGAACCTAACTTTTTATCTTATGTGACAATTCGATCAAAAAAATATTCAAATCTATTCTCGAGTACGCCAAAAGTAAACCAGGAATCTAATATGAAAAATTAACAAGTTTGTAAAATAAATGACAATTTAATTGAAATTATAATTGTGAAAAGCTACAAGATCGTTTTTTCAATGAACTTGTCTGAAGATTGTGAAGCCGAAACAAAAATTGTTTCTTAAAGTTTGTTTGAGTCATAGGTGGGCATGGGATCGGCACAACTTTTCTCGGTTCCCTCGTGAAACGGAAATGATAATGAATAATCAGAGCAATGCCTACAACATCAAATTCATACAAGATGCAATGCACTAGGTGCACCGCGTACTGCTACAACACAGTAGGTACATTCATCGTCAACAATATTTGCTGTTGTCCACCTAATAGCAATCTCAATATGCAAGCCTCCATTTTACCTGACAGAATGGAGCCTTGTGGTTGCAGAAAAATTAAAAACAAAATTAGTTAACAGTGGCTGTAAACATAGCGAAAGAATATTGTGTTGTCGAAATTTGCAATTTGTACTCATGGATCTAATTGTGTAGTATCCTAATTTAACTGCAATTATTTACTAAGGCTGCGGGCTGTTTCTGAACCACAAAACTTGAAAGAGAGGGAGCAAGTTCCATATCGAAAAGCAACATTCAATATAATGTATAAAATATCATATGAAGAGGCGCGCACCAGTGATCAATATTTACAAATATCTACCGACTGTCTATTTAATTCAGACCCCTAAGATATTCCCAACAATACAAGGATCGTTTTATTTTTAGTGCAAGTAAATCTGTAATACAATAATTTCGTAACAGAGGAAATTTTTCAAGTAAATAAGTCGCACACCTCTTATAATTTTGGAAATAATCATTGGACCAAATTAAATAGATATTCCGGAATATCATTTACTAAGACACTGACTTTTTATGAGAAAATTATTACTCATATTCATGTTTTGGCAGTTACTTGTATACATTACTGATAAATACATAAAACATACCTGCTAAAGTTTACTACAATAACTTCTAGGAAAGTCTATTCTATGTTTTTATTACAAAGCACACTGTATGTACTTTACTCCTGGAATTGCAACGGATAGTTCAATAGTTACAAGGACAAAATATGTTCATTAAATTACAATCGAAATCCCATAATAATTTTCTAATAAAAATGTATGATTTCATCAGTATTTTAAAAATTAAAGTTCGTGACACACTGGTACACATTAGCACACAGATTATGAAAGAGACAACAATTGCAGAAAGTAAAGCATGAGCAGCAATATATCAGAAATTTTAAGAAAATAATTAGAGTACTAAAAATGTATTGTGGTATCTAGATTTATGACTAGCTTATGAACTGGGATTCTGATTAATATTTATTTTCTAGTCTATTTTTTCAACTCGGTAGCCTATAGGTATCTCACAAATATATACCAATATTCTTTACATAAAGATATATAAGAATAAAGTTATACAGAAATTTGAATCAAAAAATATAGATAGAAACTTGCATGCAAAAATGTTGACAAATATATTATGAAGTAGGTGTAAATCGGAAGAATAAAAATATTTGTAAGATACCTTCGAAAACGAACAATAGTATGCCAGCAGTCATAACTACACTAAAAAATCCAGTGACCCACAAACATTGTATTTCAGAACAGAAAATTTTATAAGAAAAATATACATTGTATAAAAGCACGCTATAAAATATGAAAAATCAATAAATGACATACCTAGACCAAACTGTTTGGGCGGCGTAGTCAAATCGGCGTCAATGTTCTTACCAAAGTTTGATCTGATTCGAGATGTTGGTGGAGTTGGGCCAATATGATCGCTGTTTAAATCAGCGAAACTTTCTGATCGTGGCATATTTAGAGATTCCGAACTCATGTCGAAACGCATTAGCTGAAATAAATCAAACGAAATTAACAAATGTACAGTACATTACTTTAAACCCAAATTAAGAACAAAAGGTGTCAGGCATCAGGGAATTTACTGAATTTTCAGATTAGTATCTATTTTAAAGGCAGATAAATAGCATGTTGGATTTTTTTGTTCCTAGAAACTTTTAAAATAAAGGCAACAAAAATTTATCGACAATTCTAAAATAATGTTCACACTAGCAATGCAATTTTTAGAACGATAACATAAAACACATTTTATGCTGTTAAAAGAACAGAAAATACTGAAAATAAAATAATATTATCAAATTTAAATTAACCAATTGAACAAATTCACAAATACTGATTAAATATACAATGGCCAATTGAAATGAGAATAGCTACAAATAAAATCTAAAACACACATGCCTCTTCGTCCTGAAAAATCTTAAGACTCAGACTACAAGGGCCTGTTTTGCCTGAAGCCGAAAAAAACTGTCCAAATACTTCTTTAAAATAGGGTTTACACCCATTTTGAAAATAATTTAGTTCAGCTCTTTTTTGGATCCAGTTCGATGCAAACCACAAAGAGATGTTTGTTTCTGCCGACTTCAACCAACCAGTACGCATTTTTTTTGAGAAAGAATACAGATTCCTGTAGTTCGGGCCTTACAGCTTTACAATATTGACAAATCTGCATTATCTACGCAAACTCAAAACACAACTTGATGATACATGACGTCTCTGGTCGATAATTCACAAATATTTACACTTTTTGTAAGAAACGTGGGAAATGGAGTACAGAAAACACACTCTCATACACTCACCCCATTCTTTGTTTCCAAAGCCTGATTGTACGTAAGCGGTACAACATAAAACATGTTTAACAAGAGACAGAGGTGAAACCGACAAATCTTACCTGAGAGAAATTAGGAACACTACAAGTTTTTCTCATCAGCGGCTGTCCTTGGGCTTGTAAGAGTTCTTTCACCGCGACGCTTTGTCGTAATCTGTCCAAAGTTAGAATACTCTCCACTGCACTAACACCCCTCGTATACTTTTCTGGAAAGATATAACTTTTGTAAAAAATATATTAAAATATGTCATGAAGTATAAAAACAAAAGAATTATGAACAAAGTTTCATCACATTTCGAAAAGTTTTCGAAACTTTAATCCGTATCTGATTACATATGCACTTAATTTTGAACAAACTTAGTGGATTCTCCACACAAAGTTTGTTCATAAACTTACCTATGTAGGTCTCGCCATCACTAAGAGAACTATCTTCTCCAGAAGCTGCAATTTGGGCCAAAGATTCTCTATCTTCCAATTCTTCACTAGCTTTAGGAATATTAGATACAACTTCATAAGTAACACCAGTTTGCGACAAAACATCAGAACGAACAATTTTCCTTTTGATTCTATCAGTAATACTTTGTCGCTTGTAAACATTTAAAGCTAAACGTTTTCGCAAAACTAAATCCATTGGAGCTGGATGAGACAATCTCACTGTTGTTTTTAATATCAGGTACACCCTATCGTTTGCTACAATTTTTTTGAATTAGACAAATAACTCCAACTAGAAAAAAATAAATACCTTCAGTAATTTTATTGAGATGAGGATTGTCGTGAATAGAAGAATCCCACGAGGCAACAGCACAAACATCTTTTTCAAGATGTTGTAAGATTTGAAGGCTGTAAAATTTATTGCCCATTTCTTTAGTCAAAATTGAATTTTGACCAGTTACAGTCACTTCTTCCCCTGATTGATGTCTTGATAAATCATCAGCTGTAATATTTAATACAATCAGAACATTTCTTCACGTTATTTAAAAAGAATAACTACCGTTTAAATCTAAGAAAAGAACTGGAATGTAAGGTTCCATTCCCGCTGGCGGATTCCAAACAGCGGGTGCTCCAGGTATCCCAGAACCAGCCTGAGGGACCAAAACAGCATTTCTCTCTTCAGTTAAATTGACCCATTGATCCATCAAGCTTTGCTCTCGCTCAATATCCTGATCACTTTTATCTGATTTATTGATTAATCTCTTAATCTGCTGATCCAAATATTGCCTCCTTCTCATAAGTGCATCACTCCATTTATCTCTCAGTACGGATAGGTCTTCATCTTGGTATGAATCCAGAGGCTTTTGCACCCGTTTTCGCAGAGTAATACTGCCGACTTCAATGCTTTCGATGGATTGACAGATAATAGGAAGAGTTCCAGAGTTCTGGACAGGTTTCACGCGAACTTGTATCCTTCGTTGCTGTCCCTGTCTGAGCTGGTAAACCCCACCAGTCGGCATATCTTGCTTATTGCTTACTTCTACAGGAGAATAATCTCCTTGATCGTTTAATTCTTGTATCTCAACCCAAAGTTCTATTTTTCTACTAAGTTCACTCCAACGATCAGCGAGTGAACGAGCTTTGGCTAACTGTTGTTCGACTTCCCAGCCGGGTTTTGTGCGAGAAAAACCTGCACTTCGATGTCCCCAGACTTCAATAGATAAAGCTCCTTCTGTACAATGTTCTAAGAATTCTTCCGTGACTTGCACAGTGAAATCTTTGGTATGCTCAAATTTGAAAGTCATTGAGTCTCGGTAACCTGCCGAAAAATTTTGATTCTCGGGTGTAACATATGGTGCAACAACAATAGGCTCAGGGTGATTCCAAAACGTGTACTGACAAAATACGAAGTGAGAGAGTGAAAGTGGTAAGCCCGAAGCTTGCTTGATAATAACACGGCAAGTGACTGTTGAGCTGCCAATTTCATCATCTTCGTGACTGCTATCTCCTGAACTCTCCGAAGCAGCCTCGCATATCCTATCTTGTGAGAAAGTACCGTCAATTCTACTAAGCTCCACTTGTAAACGGCCGGCAACTTCTCCCTGTTGGCTGATGATAGGTGTGTGGTAATCCAAGCGAACGTCGTGAAACAATGCCTCGAGGAATATATTGGCTACACCGATCAAGTTATGATTCTCTTGAGACTCATAAAATGGATCGGAGCCCTTGATTGAATTTTCTTTCTGCGACATATTTTTATCCTTCCGTTCTTCGTACATGTCTCTCATATCAACTAATTTATTTTCTAACTTTTCCATGCTCCATACCTGACTACCGTAATTTACACGTTTGACTAAAATTGCGGGTTCGCTCACAAAAGCACCACGCTAGATAACGCACAATAAAAAATATCCAATTTAAAATATGTGTGAGCTGATGAAATGAGATGACTTACCTTTCTATTAGGGCTAAGATTGGCAGGGGGTATTTGTAAAGTAACACTAAACTTCGTCTGTCGCTCCATTTCTTCGGCAAGATTATTAGCTTCCTGTACAAGAGAATTAGCACGCAAGATATCAGCTTTAAGTTGTCCTAAGCTGCGCTTGAACATCTCATCACGTTCTTGAGCCCATTTCTCCACTTTCATTTGAGTAGTGGGCGTGCAAGGAGTAAATTTACCTAGACGAAGAGGATCATAAGGAACGTACGGAGGATATGGCGTTGATGGGGACATTATATTTCGTAGTTGTTGAAATTGTCGTTCGTATTCCTGTCGTTGTTTCTCCAATGCAACTGTCAACAAATACTAATCTCGCGAGCTGAATCATCATTTAGCATGACATATATTACCTTGTTTATCTTCTTCGTGTTGTCTTTCGAGTCTTGCGATGGCCGTTTGAATAGGGTCATTGCTGAGCTCATTTAGCATGAGTTCATCCCGAGCGAAATTATAGTCAATCGTCTGAGCAGGCGTCTGTGGTTCAGACGTAGCAGCTGTTCAGAAAAGAAAAGAAAACTAACTAATTACATCTCGAGTACAATTATTATTTATCACTTACAAATTGCTTTCGGGCAGTTGACTCTGAAAAAGTGATGATTTCCCCATACTATTCTATCCCCGTGATGTAATATCGTACGATCTAAGATATGTGCACCATTAACAAACGAACGAGCATTTGCTATTGGTTTTAAAAATAAACCACCATCTTCGATAGAAATTTCACAATGCTGGGGTTGAATACCCAATCCAGATAACTGAATATCAGGCTCAGAAGGAGCACCCCTAGCACCAACAATAGTTCTTTCCTGAAAGGAGAGATGACAATTTTTTTCTAATTACATCAAAATTTGAATTATTATATACCTTTAAATAATAGACCAACAATTCATTCAATGAAGGATCGGCATTTAAATTTACAAGGTAATATTTATTCTTTTCTACTTTAATACCAGAAGCTTGTATACTAATTCCCATTTTCTCTAATGTCTGTTGTCGTTCATTTTGAATTCGTTCTGCAAGATAAATATATTGCTAATTATGCTACAAATAAATTTAAAAGAGCATCAAGATGCTAAGCATTCAAATATATTAGTGGCAATTAAATGCGAAAAGATTCTAACTACTACAGAATTGAATAACTTCTTGGAATTCTTTATAAGCAGGCATGCAGTGTGAAATAATTATATCACCTGTTTTAACTAATTTTTCTTCCCAAGTTTGTGAAATTTCCTTCATTAATTTTTCACTTTCACTCAATTTTTTATGAATATCTACCCGCTGAATCTCTCCTACGGGAGAACCCTGGAATAGAAAAGATTTTATGACTCTTTACTCATTTTTAACGCATGGATGTTATACCGTTGCATGTTTCAACATTTCTTTCAAAGCTTCGACTTCCTGTCGCAATTCTCTAATAATTCTTGCGTTAGGATCTTCGTTGACAACAGCATGATTGACAATCTTTTTGGCTCTGTCGGAGTATCGTAACGTCGACAGAGTTTCCTCATAATTATCAGCTGCCGGTGAGATGGTAGCAACCATGACTGTTTTACTGTTGCCGCCTAAATTGTCTTTTAGCAACCACGTTAACACTGAATCACGATATGGCACGAACTTATCTTTATTTTTGTTGTTCCCTGACGACTGTTCAGCCAATTTTGATATGACTAGACCCAAAGTAGTTAAAGATCTACAAATACGAATTCATTAGCTGTTGTGTCGTGAATAAAAAACGCTAAATAATTATGAATGAAATACTTGATTGTGAGTGAACAGTCGCATGTATTGACTGTATGTATAAAATGTCGCTACTGGTAGTTCTGAAAGATAGTACTGCTGCATTGCATGCGAATAAACTAATCGATGTTATGATAAAACAGTCTTATACTTTTAGAACAATATCTCTGACTTCTAACATTTCGCAACTTCTATGTTTACACGTACAAATACTATTTCAAATCGATATCATAGCAGCTTCCATTTCAATACAGATACTTGATTTATTTTTGATGGTACAATCAAACCTTAAGAGGATTCAAAAATCGATACTAAGCCAACAAAAATAGTTTATTTGTTTAAATTTTTAAAATATATAATGCAAAAAAGTACGACCAATCTGAAATAGATTAAAGTGATATACTACAAAAGCTGTGCTTATGGATATGATAATCATGTGCATCACACTAAAACCCTGAGAATTCCCATGAAATGACAAAATAATAACCAAACATATAGCACCATTAATGTTTACGGCTTTGATGAAATGCTTTCTTACTGTCTAACATACGGTGTAAAGAAGTAAGATAAAACTACTTACTTGTTAATATTTGAACCCTCTTTTAAGCGTTCGCCCACAGCCCCAGTTTTCACAGCTCTTTCTGATCCGGCAAGATCCACCAAAGACATTCTACTGACTTTTTCTCCCGACACACCTGTTTTGTTGTCGGTTAATGTCTGGGTGAGTACTACAGTAAAAACCGCATGTGATCGAGATGATTCACTGTTCATATTCGTCGCAGCAACAGTTCTAGATTTATTACCCTCAGCCATCAAATTATCAATATCCTGAAATTGGATTATTTTCACTCAAGGCTACTTATGAATATTTCAGGATCGGAGTATTAACTTTTCATCATATTGGATACACGAAGTGATACAACACCTAACTTTATCAGTTTACTTCGAAGTAGTCCCCTTGAAAAGGTATCTAACGAAATTAGCATGTTTTCCATGAATTTATGCATTCATGGAAGTTCTCAAGTGTGTGTATCGACCTTTTGCTGAATCGCTTACTAATGTCAAAACGGTGAATTTACCAATATAATTTAATTTTTGCGAATAAAAAAACTTGTAAGAAACAAGATCTGGGGAATAAGTGAATAAGAAATAGTTTTTATATTTTTTGCAGAAAAAACTATTGAAAAACAATTGATCAGATCCAAGCAGAATTGCAAAAGGTGATCAACATATTTGAGAACTTTCAGGACTGCATCAAATCATAACACAGGATACTTGTATACGCATCCAAAAAGACAACATCGAAGACAGTGAAGATTGGAGTTGCAATAAAAAATGCTGAATTCTTCGAATTTTGTAAAAGCGCCTTATATGTAATTTTTTTTAAGTTTAGGGCTTAGAGATTCCTAATCGCTATATATAGGCTTTTTCTACATATCTACATTTAACGAATATTTTTTTTACAAATATACACTTCATTTTGATTTTAGTTTCTAAAATAAACGGTACTTTACCATTTTATCACATAAATAACTACTTCCATCCACTAATTCAATCCAAAAAGTCAATATAACCGTTATTTTACTTTAAGTATTATCAATGATACTCAGAAATGTTGGCAATAATTCCAGATTGCAATGTTTTCATTAAAATTTTGATCAAGAAGCATAATGATGCTCCTATTGACAAATTAACCCTTTATCGGGCAAAGCGAAAATACTTGTACGAAAAATTTTGTACTTTCAATACTGTCTCTTGGTGACTTAAATATGCTATTGCAGGTTCCTGTGGTGCTCTAATTAGCATCAATTAGGAGTTTGATAATGTAGCCATGTGGTAACATTGCACGATAAAGGAATGAGTAGAATAATAATAATAATAAACAAAAAATGCGTTTATTTATAATTTCATTTTTAAATATTTTTAGAGGCTTATATTTTATTTTAAGCGCTGAAAAATCTCTCCTACATAAAACTCAGGCGTTTACAACACAAATATTTAAGAGGCTAGTAAATATTAGATAATACCAATGTCGGCTCTACTGGGTGATCTATATAGTCCAATGAGAGCATTAGCATTAGCCTCCCATATGTTTATTATAGTTTACAATAATTATATGCTGCCGAAGATAATCTTTCTCCTCTTATTTTGTTTTGTTTTACTTTTTTACTTTACTTGTTAGTTCACTTGAATCATTTATTACATTTTTTTTCGCACTGTCAATTGAGTTTTTTTTTTCTATCAGCGGAAGTGTCGAATTAGTATTGGATTTGGCAAGAGAATAAATTTTCTGCCTCCATAAAATGTCACAGGACTTAGTCCTTCAGGATACAACGTAAGTGGAATTATAATAATGAAAATTCTATATTATGTGTAACTTTATCGGGCAATGTAACTATATGGTAACATATATTTTATATAGACTGTCTACGCTGTACTTTCTTACATAGTCCCCTGTACAGTATACAGAATTACACTTTCATATCTGCATTATTGCGTATATCGAAAGAATAAAGGAAAGAAACAATATTACTGACAATATAAGTTATTTATCTTTTTGCTGCAAGTCATATTTCAGTTCACTGGGAAACGCAGGTACAAAAACACCGAGTATAAAATTCAGTTCATTGCGCAGAATCCGTAGAAGTCCCCCTACCAAAATAGTGGATTGTAACCATGCGGTAGCATTATTCTCTTTGCTGTAGAATTACAGATACCAGAGTTACAAACATTTGAAAATAATGTTACCATATGGTTACAAATCCCGATAAAGGGTTAAAAAAAGAAGAATTAATAATTCTTGAAGATTATTTAAACCAAAATCGAAACGAAGACATTCAATGTAATTTGTTCTTGAAATGGTTATTTTTCAAAAGTAAATTAATGGTATTTTTATAAGAAATCAGGCCAATCCTGCTCTTAAGTTACTATAAATCCAATTTTTCCAATTATGCAATTCAACTTATCACAAATTTTAATAGTTTCTGCACGAAAATTCGACATTCAGAATGAAAAATACAATTCTTTTTGTGTCCTTGAAAAGTGCTCCAGGTACGTGAAAATATTTCATCTAGATTTGTCCTTGATTTATTTCTGCTTAATTTTGTTGATAGTAAAAATGAATACCAGATTGCTAACCTTTGGATTTTCCGATAAAAAAACATGTTCAAAAAGTATCCTTCGATTTATTTCGTAGTTTAATATTAACTATCATGAATTTTACTTCTAAATTTTTCATTTTGAACAACATAGTTACTTATTGGACATAATCTATAAATAGAGAGATATTTAGTAAAATAATTAGTGTCATTAACACAAAGGTAATTGTTATATTTGAACTATTTTTGTGTGATTTTTGTTCCAAATAATTAATTTAATAATTCAGTTCAATAAATATGAATGAAAAGTTGTTACCAATTATTGCTCAAAAAAAAAAATCCGCAAGCAAATGACTGTTAAAATAATTGAAAATAATAATAAAATTCAATATTTACTTTTTAAAACCCTCTTGAGACTTGCGTGATCAAAACACACGCAAAATAGGGAGTTTTTCAAATTTACGAGCAGTGCAAACAATGTACTAATTATAAAATTACACACATAGTAATTTCATTACAGAATAACATTATTATTACAATAAGATCATACAAAACAATACATTCACTGAAAAGAAAAGAAAATCAATAATGAAATACATCTTCCTGGAAAAGCGAATGAAAAACGCGACTGACATGTTGTGGGAAACAGTGTATGACCAATTACTGTAGAGACTCGAGTCTAGAGTTCTTGAACTGAATATAGAATATTTGATGACTAATTTTCTGTATACCAAGTATAGACCGCCTTGCGAGCACCGTGTAAAGTCCAGTACACACTAGAGCAGAACAATGTCGCTCTAAGCTTGCGGAAAAAATTAATGTGATCAAAATGAAATTAGAAAGTCGCGAAACACTTCCTTAAAGGATTTCAAACACAAAGAATATGTTGGTTAATATGAACAGATATTAAATAAACCAAATGTTTTTAAAATGATCACATAAAGAATTAACAGATGTTATTAACTGTTCATTCCTCTTCAAATTTCACGGCTAGTTTTTCTCTTGATTTAAGCTATCAGTTTTCATATACAACAATTTGAAAAAAAAATATACCTGTGGGGAAGATTTTTATAAAAAAAAATTATGAAGGATTTAAAAAAATAAATACATTATTACGTATTTCTTCAACTCCTCTCAGGAGCGTTGTGCTGAAAAATCAATTAATTTCATTGATTGATATTACTATAGTTATAACTGCATGATTCAGGTAGTCAGCCCACAGTTTGTAAAGGATCGATGGCTTATAATTACCTCCAAATCACTTGAATCGAGCTATAGTTACGACAAACTTTTTTTATAATAATATTTATAACAAAAGAATACATCCAAATATTTTTTGGAATTTGAAGCAAGTGACCTAGCACCCGTAATGCAAATAAGTTGCTGCTTTATCCTACTAGACTACCAATATCAGCAAATGTACAAGAACATGCTATTTCAGAAATAACAGATAATGTCTTCTGATACCAATTTTATAATTAGTAACACTGTATAATATTAACGTGATCTATAATTTTCAGTTGTGTAATACTCGTTCAAATAAGAACAGATTTGGAATTAGAAATTGAAATTCCAGACCAATGATGACTTATAGTTCAAGACTAGATAATATATTTCTTGAACATATTGTATTGAATTATTATGTATGTAGTTATTTATAATGATACCAATATGGTAAAATGTAAAGCATAAAAAATTATTCTCCAACGTAAAAGTGTGACGTAATCCAATATTAAAGTCGTAACGAATTTACAGAGAAAATATGATTACAGAAGACTTCTTACCTGAAAAGATGTAACAGCAAGCTGGGAAAGGCCGTCGACATAAGGTCCCAGCACATTATGTTCTCGTACCTTAAGTGACTGCTTATTCGTCTTAGGATCTAATAAATCGTGAACCTGGAGACGAAAATAATTAATTCAAGCCATAACCCATTTTGAAGACGTCTACCTTCTCATTGTATATTTCCATATAGCTAACTTCAACCTTATAACTTAACTCTGAACTCTGTTGCTTCGCTATGAGATCAAAAAGTGAATCACAGAGTCTTGGAATAATGCCTTTGTTGTCTTGTGACCCCATCATTGTGTACGATTTTCCAGAACCTACAAATATTTCAAATAAAATGCATCTTTGTTGTGAGTGTATCTCGAAACTAAAATACAATGAAAGTGGTATAGGTATAACAGAAAGAACGAATGGGGAATAAACTGGAGTATGAAAAATTTTATTCTATAAAGAATGTGGTTGAAAGAATTGAAATGAATAAGTTACGTTGGTTCGGCATAAATGTCGAATTATTTATCGATAATTATCTCGTAAAAAAATATTACTAAAAGTTTTATTTTTAGTAAATTACATAGCCTCATTGTAAATTCTATTGAGGTAGGATTTAATTTTCAGTTCTGATATACGAATCCTGAGCAGCCACACAGTTTTTTCCAAATAAAATCTATATAGTGAATAATAGATTGTAATGCCAAGTAGCTACGATTTCCTTTTGAATACTGTACATTTAGTAAGAAGTTTGGCGTTTGATAACGAAAAAAGGTTATACAGTCCGTTTGGGCATGTTTTATATGATTTCATGCATTCCTAGAGATTTTTAAATGTGAGTTTTAACTTTTCGCAGCTTTGCCTGTTTCTCTTGGAAAATTTTTAGCTTCGAAACATCAAATAAAGTTAAAAACTCACTAGAGAGTTACCAGAGATGTATGAAATCATATCGAACACCTGGGATTTCTGTATATGTGCCCAACGGGACCATCTGATAGGAGACGATGACAACTGGGGGTTACTACAAGAAAATATCAAATATTTAGTTTACGGGTAGCACCTTGTATCTGCAAAATATGAACATTGTTTAGACAATGTCAGAATTGCTTAATATTATTGAGCCAAACTGATAAATAACCAAGTTTAAATTTTACACCTGATGGTAGAGTAGTCTAAATCACGAAATGAGTTTTTAAAAAGTGTTTGATCGTCGCTTGATTTTGTTTTGGGTAACTTAAGGTTTAAAACTTATTTATTTCAAAACTATCAATAAGATATTATTTTCTTAGTTTTATAAATATACCCAAATAAAGGAAAAAACAACTAAACAGAAATTATTCAGTATACAGTAATAATATGAACAATTCTATATATGCACATTTCATAGATCTTGAAATAAGTATGAATCACTTATTTTTCCTTTCCATAAAATGAAATTCTAAATAGATTCGTTTACCTGCACATAAACAACGACTTTTATAAATGGTTTTATATGAAAAATATTTCTGTAAATGCTCATTTTAAAAAACATTTATACAAATAAATAAAAACATTTTTAAATATTGTTTCATATCCGAAAATAATTTTCAATACGATTTTTGAATCAATATATTTTATTTTTTATACGAAACTAACAAAAAAAAAAACAACATGAGCAAATCTTATTTGTTTTGACAACTAAAAAATATTATAGAATCGTTTTCTTATCATTTAGGTTGCAATATATAATTTTTATTTACAAATGAAATAAATTTTCAGTAAAATTTTAAAACTGTCTTAAGGAATGAACAGTAAAACTAAAATTGATTAAATTCACTACATTATTTCCCTCATTAAATCAACAGATGAAATATCTATAACAATAAAAATTTTATATTCTTCGAATCCGGCCATTCTGACTGAAACGTACTGAACATAAAAATAATTCGTAATAGTCTCAATATGAGAAACAATACACTATTGATCTAAGTATTCCATAAAATAAAAATAATAGGAAAATCAACACAGCAAATAAATGGTATCGGAAAACGATGAAAATTTACGTGGTGGAAATACGAAAATTTAGACACTACTTGAAGCCTGAAACTGCAATTTTTGTTTGTAAAACTTAATTCTGCGAAATATTTCTTTAAAAATTAAAAAAAAAACTTTACTTGAAAATCAAAATATTATTTACCTATAGGTTAATAATGTAGAATATTCTAGATAACATAACGAATAAGAATCTTTTAAATTGTTGAACATATATATTCAATTTTAAAATAGTTGATTTGTAATGTAATAAAAAGGCGTAGGTTATTAAATTTAACCAGACAAATTTACCTTCATATTGACACAAAAAGTAAATATTGTACGAATTTTTCGAAATTAAATAAAAAGAAAAATTTGGAATGCTGGAAATTGTTCATTACAACTTTTAAAAAGAAAATCTTTTTAAAAGGAAAATTTTGAATTGAAGTAGCATTTTTTTCTTGAATTTAACTGTTCTATTCATTTCTTCAAGTTCTTGTGATCTTTCTATACTCCTTGAATCTAATCTTGAACACTCTATATAAGTAAATTTCATTGAACATTTTTGTAATGAAAATTGCTCGGTTTATTTTCTCACCTTTAAAAGTTCTTAATATATTTATATTCTTTATACATTTTATCCTGTATTTGATTTTACATTAAAATATCTGTACTTGATTTACATTAAAACGTGTAATAAGAGATGATTCACAAATTACGCACGCATTTCTCGAGAGAGGGAGGATCAAGATGAAACTTTATCTATGCTTATTTTAACGAGGGAGCACTAGTTGACAAATATTACATAAAATTCATTCCAATTCAATTTTTTCTAAAAGTAAAATAATTAGAAAATAAAAAAAGAAGTCTTAGAATAAAAAAAGTTGTAAGAACTGATTATGCATCAAATAAATATTATTCTATTATAAAGAACTTTTTTACAAGTAAAATATATTTTGAAATTTGAATTACATATTTACATTTTTTAGGGGCTGTATCTATTTTTCAAATTGAGAAAGCAGACAATAATAATTTTTTTAGTAACTAAATAATAATTTAGAACGATTTTGAATCAAAAACGACGGTACCTTCATAAAAAAATTATAATTCTATTGAAATCGGTTATTTTCAACGGAAAATTGAATTAGTTTATGTAAATGATTAAATGAGAAATAAAGTGACCAAAATATTCACAACATTCTAGAAACAACTGGAAAAAATTATTGAAAAGACAACAAAACAAAAAAACAGCATGAAATAACTTTGAAATTTTTGTAACTAAGATAATTATAAATTATTTTTAACTTTGGTTTTTCATATACAAAAATGTATTTAAAAAAATCGAATATGTATTTCAGGAAAGAGATTTTTTGTTAGTAATCAAAATCCATCAGTTATCAAATTTGCAGAAATTCACTATTATTATATTTTAAAATAAAATTTTGAGAAAATGATTAATTTAAATGAAAACAAGCCATTATCGTGATAAAAGAGTTTATCGCAATTCTGATAGGCGTTTATATTTTTACTTCATAGGTATCACAGATTTTTTAATGTTTCGAAAGACTGATAAAATAATAGTGATAGTTTTTTATTATTTATTTTGATAAAAAGTTCAATTGGTAAAATATAATTCAATTTTTTAATAGCCTAAATAACTTCTTTATCATTGAAATATTTTTTGATTCCATACTTTCTCAAACATTCCGAATATGAATTGTTTTTTTTTATATACAGAAATTCCACTAGAAAAAGTGAAAACAAAAATTCCGTAACATATACGAATCGCTGTATTATCCTTCATATTCTTTTGTTTCCACCTTGATGTTGGAAAAAATATTCATGAAGACCGTTTGTGAAATAATCATATAAAAACAAATGATAAACTCTTACCCGTCTGTCCATATGCGAATATACATGCGTTGTATCCCTGAAAAGCGTTGTCCAAAATATCTCTACCCAAACAATTGAAAACTACATCTTGCGATGCGTAATTTTCTCGAGAAGGATCCAGTGAGTGAAAGCAGTGGTCGAAAGCAAATGTTTTAGGATGTTTTCTATAAAAAAGACAATTGTTTCAATATTATAAATTTCAAATAGAGTAAAATATTTCTTGAGTTGTAAGAACATAATGCATGTAAATATTCATACCTTAAGAATATTGGGGTAGCTTTTATTTTACGGAGGCTAAAATGTTAGAGAGGCCTAATGCTGTCGAGATATACTTCTTATGTGCGGGAGGAAGAAGATATAATAGACACGGGTTTTATATACATATTTGACATCCTATTTAGCATATTTATTATTTGATCAGCTATTTTGTTATAACTCTAATTAAAAAAATGTGGAAACTAAAATTCTTATAATTTTTTCCTACTAAAATGAAAAGTGATTTGCCGTTTTTATTACATAAATGTCTTATTTCATCATTCAACTTTCTCCTTTCAATATTTTTCCATTTTATCGCTGATTCAGTCTATCATAATTTACTAATTTATTCCGAAAAAACTCATTTGAAACGCAGCCTGAAATTTTGGTTAATTCCAGATCTAGATCATATTGATTTTGATGAACGCAAATTTTCAGATTATTTTTCAACATTTAAATAATCTTATATGTATTTTGATGATGTGTTCTATATTTTTGTATCAATAATTATCTTGACTAGAAATATGCTATTAAAATAATTTGATGAAAATAATTATAAATTGAATTTTGGCGTCTTCAAGTCTGAGACGAATTTTTTCGAAGAGAAAATGTTATCAATTTAATACCGTCTTAAACATATCTCTTTTCTGACTTTTGGACGTGAGGTTAAGCTTTCCAAAATTGAATACTGACCGTGTTTAGAGAAAAATACAAAGCTTTTCGTGAAATACTGACCATATAAATTCTCCGCGGGAAAATTGCATTTACGTCTGTGTAAGAATTTACGCTAAACCTAGGCCTGCCGTATACAGCTTCATGCAATTTAAAATTGATTTATAACGGCTTCTTTTATCCATTAAAACCTAATATACATAATCGTTTTGCACCAATGTGCGAAAAAAGCTTGAAACAATTTTCCTGAAAAGTTTCAAACTAAATCATTTACAATTGAAAATAATTTTGAATACAAAAGTTTTCTCTAATATTTCAGCAAAACAGAAGTAAATAAGATCATCGTTTTCGGCCAACCACTGGAATATGACACCATTAGTTCACCTTTTTTTGTACAAAAAGAATGCTATCAAGGAATTGTCATCACCATAGCAACAGCACCAGATCTGCCTTTTTTCCTAGCACAAAAAATAAATGACACTTTACCACTCAAGTAAATGTGCTTGAATTACAATAACTGCTAAATAAAATTATGTTGAACTGATTTATATTGATGTTTTGATTTTAGTATCAAGCTAAGCTGTTTTTATATGAATAGCTCTATTAAAATTTGCAAATGCGGTGGTTGGTGAAAAAATATTGTTTCATTCGTACAAAAATGCTCAATTATTTTTTGCTGGGAACAAACACCGATTTTTTATTATAATTTATTGGAGAAAAAACTGTTAAAAATTGTCTCTTTATTTTTAGGAAAATGAATAATGAATGTATTGATCTAATAATAACTCAAAAATTATGAATTAAATTTTGTAATTTGTAAGAGTCAATTTTATTACAAAATGACAGTAAGTCGTTTTCTAAACTGCATTCTTGATTCTCATAATAGACTTTATCGACTATTTACTTCACAACAAATGTTGCTATATTTAACAGAAACTTCAAAAGCATAAATTATTATCAAACTATTCCAAACTTTGCCTCACAAAGGGGTTGACATAGACCAAGCTAGACTATGGAACAGGAAGTTTAAATATATATAGACTACAGTGACTATAAACAGTTGGAAAAATCGAACCGACATAAAAGCACTTTGCAGAGCATCAGTAGTCACAACACTGATAACTTTTTTATTAGACTTCCGTTTAAACAGGAGATGATATTAAAAATCTATTTTGAAGAGAAATTATCAACTGAATCGAAATTACATTGCAATACTGAAAAACAAATTATTTCAATAATAATAATAAATTCGTAAAATAAATGAAGAGTATAAAAGAATATTTTAATTGAAAAAAATAATATTAAATCGTAGATGCTAACTTCTTTCTGAAATTCACATCAAGGTTCTCTCTCAAATAGAGAGACAAAAATTAGATTAAATATTTAAAGAGAAGTTGGCAGTGTCCAATCAGCTATTCACCTCATCCAATTTAATTCAAAATTTTGAGTTAGTTCATGCTTTAAGTAAGAGTAACATTTTTTCTATTATATCGACGATAATTTTGAACAATACTATAATATTCATAGCCAAAATGTTTTTGTGAAAATTGCCACAAATTTTTCATCTCTCGAAAGATAAGTGACACAAATGTTGTGAATTTAAAGACAACAGAACAGTGAAATGTTTTTTTTTTTTAAATAAAAAAATTTAAAGAACATTGTACTTGAAACAGACCATTTTTTTTCTTCAAAACAACAAACAACTATTATCACTAAGTTGCTAAAATTAGTTATTAGTTCAATATTCGTTTCTGTATTTCACAAAGCTATGTAAAGATCTTTTAATACTGTTTTTCTTTTGTTTAAAATATTTGCAGTCATTTAAAAATTGTTCGTATTTTTGTCTCTTGCGGGAGGATTTCTTCCTATTGACATCAACAGAAAACAAAAAAATATTTATAGCATAGCATACATTATAATCACATGAAAAGAACGTACTCTGAAACTGACAAAACATTAATTTGTCAAACATAGTTGTTATACCAAGTTAAAACGTTTGAGTATGTTATTATTATCTGAACACAAAAAATTAATGACTACATATTGAATACAAAATACTAGCAAGTGACTCCTGTATACATTTTAAAATTTAAATGTTTTACTATAGGATCCTCCATCATTTCTTTTTTTTTCTGAAAAGTTTTATTTAAAATAATAATATTAAAGTTTTAATAATTTATCATAGTCTTATAGTTTTGTAAGTATATTTTTTTTTCAAATCTCATTAAATTTCAAATTTATTGTAAAATTATTCTGATGGACAAGTACATTATAATATTTTATCTTTTGTTTTAGTTTCATTTTCGTTTAAAAATAGAATTGAAATATGAGAAACATGTTCCAATATTCTTCTAAAGATATTAGACACAATTATATCAAATGCAATTTTTATTTGACAGCTGACCTTATACTTTTTTTATTTTTAAACACGTGGCGTATGCGGTATCGCATCCAAGTAAAAAAATTACTTGCTTCGAGAAATTTTCTATTCTTTTTATAATAATGATTCAAAAAATAGAATCACTATTTCATGCATTCCATTACAACAACGGCTCCAAAAATGAGCACCGCGACGTCTTCTCGGAGGTACCGCAGTTAAATTATATAAAAATTTATTGAAGTCAGCTAACAAAAATTATGGATTACCAATTTTTAAAATAAAATAAATTCAATTTTCAGAACAAAGATATATTTGTATGTTCTACGACAAATATACGAGACTTTACACAGTGGAAAAACTTGGCGATATGCTTTTTCTGGAACTAAACTGACTCAGTTACACCCGAGAATTTCTAGAGAGGACACCGCGTAATAATAGTTCATTGAGTTGGAACGCCGCAACAGAAAAAGTTTGGAGGCCACTGTTTACAACAAACGCATATATATTTAATTAAATTTGAGCACAGAAATAACTATATAAGATATATAAATCTGCATTTGTGACGTCACATTGAATTGTTTTCATCTAAATTATGTACTCACAATTTCTTGTTTATAATTAGCAACTCTATCATGATCATAAAAATTAACTGTTTCTTTCTTTGAGACCTCAATGGTCCACTGAATGTCGCCAGTCGCTTGTGCCGTTGAGTGGAACTTGTGAACTAAGCTATATATCTACTAAAATTTGTAAAAATAAGTTTTACAAATCAAAAACAGTGTTAAAATTAGCTTAAAAATTTTAAAGCGGCAGCTGATCGCGAATTATTTCATTTCTACTTTTAGAGCATATCAAATTGAATTTCTGCAAAATAATTGGTGTAAAACAACCCGTAAATGAGAAACCAATTTAGTTTTTTTTTGTGAAAGTATTACGAGATAACAAAATAGCGAAACGAAACTACAAAACTAATAATATAAACGAATTATTGTTATGCGATGTACTGATGAAAATCAATGCACTGTTAGTTTTTAAATCTAGTTTATAAATTATCAAAGAACAATACTCTTAGAATGAAATATGTCCAAAAAAGTGACACATTTATCTTAGACCATGACGATTTTCAGTTTTCGTATGTTTTTGTTCATTTCTTTTAGGCTTTGAAACGTTACAGCTTAGGAAATATAACGAAAATCTTCAATTTTGGATGTCCAAATTCGTCCACCTTCAATAAGAATAAATATTTTAAATTTACTTTTCAGTAAGGAGATTATCAGAATAGAAATTTTAATTTCATAGAACACTTCACAAAAAACTTATTAGTTTTTTGCTGATGAGATAAGTTTTTAAGCTAACTGTTGACTTTTATATTATTTACAGTAAAGCTTGATTCACACAAAACGCCCGATTCTCTCGTATCTGGTTTTTAAAATATATTTTACATTATTTATTGGAAAAAAGAAACAGCAAGAATAGATGCGGATATATTCAAATAAATGAACTGTCAAAAATAGCGCAAAAATTATTGATTCAAAATTGTGGTTCAGAAATATTCAGGCCAAATCATCTAAACAATATGCAATATCATATGAAGAATAAACAGGAGAATAGTGAAGACCCGGCTTTAAAAAATTCAAATTGAAAGCACTGTATTTAGTTACAGATTGCAGAATTGCATTTGGGGAAGGTCAAATAATTATCTATTTCCGTCAAAGCAGCAAATTGAAAATTTTAAATGCTTACTTTCGCAGAAAAAAATAAAATTCATTAAATATATATTTTCACTGATTTCAAAATATTTCACAGAATAAAAAAATATTGTTGTTCCTAAAAGTCTTTGTAACTGGTTTTAAACAAAATACATTTTTTACATTGAATTGAGCCAAACCTTTTTTGTCAAGGCTATTGACTAAAACATTTCTATATACAGATCAAATGAATATAAAATCGAAATAAATATATGTGCATATTTATTAGTTACGCTAAAGCTGAAAACTGAGGCAGGACATTGAAACTTCGATTTTTAACTCTAATCAGGTGAACTACTGTGCTGTAATTGTATTAGGTTTGACCCAATTCTACCTTTTTTTATTATTACAGTTTTAATCCGTAAAATCAAACAGTTCTTCTTCTACCTATCATATCATTTGAAATATCATTTATTTAAATCATTTATAATGTTCAACTTTTAATAAAATTGTGTCATGGTCAATATATAAATAAATTTTTCCGGAGAAAATATTTACAGAACAAATTTGACACTCAGTAATTATGCATATTTTCACATAAAACTATTGAAATATTTTGTTAAAAAATGTCCAAAAATGTATAAAAAGTGGCCTAGATTTATTTAAATAGAAAATAATGTATGCACAGCAGAAAACACGAATTTATCTGATCAGTATTTTGTAATATCAGTGCCCTGTACCTTCCAATCTGCAAAAAAATAGGAGGCATTATATTTTCGAAATGTTTGAGCCAGTTCACGGTTCAAGCCACCTCTTTTCGTGTCTTTTACTGTATTGATGAGAAAAATTCATCACACAGCTCTTGTATTACAAAAATCGTTAATAAAACGAAAAGTGCATACCCCTTATCTCCCATTTATGTATTCAAGTAACAAATAATCAAGCAAAAAGTATTTCTCTATAAAAATTAAACTATTGGACCAATCAATATGAAATTCAATAGGGTTCTTTTCTGATATTTAGTAATAAGGTTATTGACCGATGCACGCTTTTCGGTCATAGTGATTTGTCCGTGACAGCATTTTGCATGCCTTTGTAACGTAAAATAGTTGAAAGTGAAGTCTAGTACTAAAAGGTATGAAATTCGCAACAAACCAAATGGCTCGAACGGTTGTGTGAACTTGTAAAATACAATGAGAAATTCCGTGTTTTCAAATTGCACCCTTGTGAAAAAATTGGCATGCATCCCTCGATGGCACAAGAGTGGGAAATTTAAGGAAAATCTTGCACAAATGTAAAACTAATTTGTGCATGCCAATTTTCTCACAAAGGTTTTATGACTAAAATTTTTATTCTTTCCATTGGCATAAAACTTGAAAACACGAAATTTAACATTTATTTTTTCAAAAGTTCACGCGACCTTTCGAGTCTTTTGGGCATGCCTTTCAGTACTTAAATCACTTTTAACTATTCTACGTCACAAATTATGCCACGGAAAAACTTTTTTTCCAAAAAATTTACTATGATCGAAAAGCGTACATCGGCCAATAACTTCTTTATCTTTTTTTTTCAAGGCGTAAATTATCAACCTTTTAAAAGGTATGCGGTATAAAATTGGAAAGCTTCACTTGTCCCCAGTTCTCAAGGTATATAACTGAATTGATGTAGTATACAAAAAATAATTAAATCCATGATTTTTTTGAAAAGATTACACCGATTTAAATCATAATTTAAATCGGGCCAACCCGGGTTATAATAAATATTGGAAAAACATGGAATAGTATAATTTCTAGAGGAAAATCTCTTTTCCAAAAAGTTAAAATTATTCCTGTCGTCAAAACTCGAGATTGGCACGCTAGCAGATAATAGAAAACAGTACTGAATACTTAATTTATTGTAATGACCATGACCATGACACTTTTTTGAACCATCATGAATACTGATCATTTAATTTACTAAAATACAGAATAGATAATCATGTTGTACGGATCGGTGTAATTATTACGTACTAAAATACTGATATGTACTTTATTATTAATAATAACCAAATACTGTCTCAATATATAGCAGCTAAATTTTTTGTATTGATAAAAAATTATATTTGGGATCAAGGATATTTGTCCGGAAATTTGATCATATTTTGAATATTTTGTTAATTGAGAACCAATATTAAATGCTATACAGGACTAAAAATTGAATAGATATCTTAAATAATTTCTTATATTTTTTACTGGAGTTGAAGCAGAAATTGTTCGATCCGAAAAACATCTCCATATAAAAAAATGATAAATTAAAGAGTAAAATTGTACTGAATGAGGTTTATAATTTATGCTCTATATAAATTCAAAGCATTCAAGTATGTATGGATATAATAGCATATTGATACAAATCTTAATTTTTTTATTATTACAACTGCATAAGGTATCAGATATTATCTTTCTAGACAGCGGCGTACAATTTTTAATTGATAACAATTGTATCCATACGAACCTAATAAAGTAAATAGTTCAAAATGGGTCGAAAAAAAGCTACTAACTTTTATTCGATTCTATCTAGAGTAAAATTAATTCTACCTTAGATGGAGAACGAAATAAATTTTGACAAGTCGATATTATATGAATCACTGCGCATTTTTTTTCCCAGAAAATTTGTTTGTAATCCCTCACATTTTTCGGGAATAACTTAGTATTAAAGGAATAGATTATTATTTATCCTTTTCTTAATTCCCTGCTTCTCTGATTCCTTCAATAATAGTAGTTTATGCAACAAGAATGTAAACATGAGTTTTATCTAACAAATAACCTGCAAATAATCTAACAAATATATTGGTAACAGGTGCTACCAGCACGAATTCACAGGAAAATATATTTCAATTATGAAGCCCTGTTTCCAAGCGCTTATATTCGAAAAACGATCAGTTTACGCATTGTTTGTGATGCGTAAATAACCAAATTTGGAAGTAGTTATATAGTAATATTTTGTGAATTTAATATTATCTGACTAGAATTGTAATTCTAAAAATACATAAGAAACAGACATGTTCGTTGACAATTATTTTTATCACACAAAAAAACTCTTAATAAATAAGATAAATTACTTCATCGCAAAATTTTCCAGAACTACGTTCAGACAATTTCATATTGTTTATATCTTCAAAACAAATTTTATTCAATCTAGACAGAGACAATTTAATATAGCACCCTACGAATAAGGGAACTGTTATTGAGTACAGAGTTAATTTGTGCTAGAATTGCGCTATTTAAAGGGTTGCTAATCAAGAATTTAATTCTCTCATTCTACGTCCAAACTCTGCAGTAAGCTTCGCAATACGTATAGAATAGGCTGCAGTTAACGTGAAAGATTTATATGTTGTAAAGTTTGAGACAAGACTGCATAATATATGTCTTTTATTATTTCTGAAAAAGGATTTATATATAATTCAACTGGTTTACGAAATGAGTCAGAAATCTAACGGAATACTGGTCTGGTTTTTGAGAATAAATAGTTCATACACTAAAAGCATACATTTTTTGAGAATTAAATTTATTATATCCACGGTACCTGTACTTGTTAATAACGCATTTATAATTCAGAATATCAATCTACCGAATCGCACAGCATAATCTGTGTGTTACAGTCACACCCAGAAATGGGTATGAGGCGTGATTCATAAATTAATTCCCATTTTTTTTATTCACATTTTGAGAATTGCATCAATTTCTGAAATATAATAAATATAAATTTTTCTACGGCAACCACTTGACTTTGTTGATCAGTTTTTTTTTTTTTTTTGACAAATGCCTACAACCAGTCACTAAAGAACGAAATCGCAGAAACCTTCAGAAATAGATACATGGTTTTAATGACAAACTTGTCTTGTTTTTTTACAGTGGAATTCAAAGCTGCAGTTAAAAATGGTGGTTTCCATTTAAGAAATTTGAGTTTTTTAACATTTTAGTTCTCAAATTTTGAGGCCAAATTGTATACATCCTATATAATATTTATGGAAATCATTGACAAAGAAAATCTTATTTCATTGTGAGCACGTATGCATGAAATCAAATTTTTTCGACGACGTGAATTCGAGATATTTGTTTTTTAATAGCTGCATGCATCTGTCAAAACAATTTTTAAAATGCAATTATTTCAGAAACTGTTCCAAAGAAAGCCATAGTTGCCTTGATAAAGTCCCATTAAAAAATAGAGGAAAATTCAAATATATAATAAAACATAGGGTGTTCTATTTAAAATAAGAAAGTTAATGTCGACTTGAAGTAACTGAATCAGCTGTTCAAGTTGATAGTACATTGAGTGATTGATTTAGTATTGATGTTGGTGTAAAACAGAATTGCTCAATTTGTATATGAATGTGTTATTGCAAAAAGCATTGAATGGCTTAGGTTTCCCGTTCATTGAGAGCGGAAAGCTGCAATCTGTGAAATGACGAATTCGGACGAACGCCATTCGCACGCGATCGTGCGAATTTCTATCGTCCATTACTGTTATTATTCTGATGAAGAATTTATAGCATTAGAATTATCATCTTTAATATTTCGACGTACATCACACAGACGATATCGGAGAAGACAGGAAATGTGAGTCAATCATATTTATATCTACAAATCGACGATTACCACCATTTTTCCTATTTTCGAATTAGAAAAGACATATCTTTCTACATCCTTACGAAATTTTCTTCTGAACTTCAGCAATTTTGTAGGGACAATTTCATCAAAAGAACGTTTAGCTGTTACATTACAGTAAATATGATTGAAAAATCACTCTATTTTTGTTTTTCGGTTTTACACTGCGTGATTCGCTCTAATTCGTAAGTAAAATCCCAGCAGAATGGGACGAGCACGAGCATTGACGAACGATACGAGCCCAGTGGATGCGGCGACCCTCTAGACTTCACGTTTGGATCGTTCGTGCGAATTCAAACGAACTTGATTTCGCAGCTTTTCGCCCTCAATGAACGGGAAGTCTTATTTTTGAATTTTTGATGCTTAGAAGTTTGCTGTGAATATTGGGCGTGGTTACAGAAGCACAGACAGAACTGACTCCTCTTCTCTGCTTCTTGCGCGATTTTAAGAGATTGGATGCGATATAAACGGGTGTATAAAAATGTAATATTAGAAAGAATGTGGATGAAAAATTTGGAATAATAATTTCTAATAAAACTTTCTTGAAAAAATCTATTTTTAGTTGAAAGATTGTGATGTGAATGAAGTAAAAGAGGCGTGCTTGGATAGGGGTGTAAGCGAAAGATGATTCCTGGTTAAATCCTAAATGGAGTTCATGTCAACCACTTTTTAGAGAAAGGCATAATTTATATGTATGTATAGGTGTCTGTTTTAAAACTTGTTGAAAATGTGATTCTCAGTTTCTGCTCATAAACAATTTTGGTAATAAAAATAATACTTAACAACTTATAAAAGAGTTTTCTACATGTATATGTTTTACAAAATTATGGTTAAAAGCATGATAAATTTTCTCTATGCTCATAAAAATTTAATAATGAAAGAGTGCCGTTCTCACATGGATATATCGTTTTGACGGTAAGTCGCGCCAACGCAGGGGCACTTAAGCTCCAGTGGACATCAAACTAAACATGGAAATGACGCAAAGATATGCACGGTTCACGCTTACTACTATTTTGTTTTTATGTTTTACAAACTCTTTGACATAAAAAACTAAGACTACAGGGGATTAAAAAATTTATTACCTGTCCATTTTGTCAAGTGCAGATGGTAGTTGCAGAATGGTTTGCTGGTTTTCCATTTCCACAACACATTGTGTGTTTAGCTCGAGCTCTGCAAGAATGGACAATGTTTTAAATGAAGAATAATTGCCTGTCATTCAAATGACAATTTCGAAACAAAGAGTTACATTAAATAATAAACTATTCAATAGTTCAATACAATAAGTAGACTCGTCATATTTTGACGTGAGGTGACAGCAAGTGCCCATGCATGTGTCAGGTGTCATTGTACAAATTTGAATCTATTCTTTATAGGGATTATATTTGAAATATTTGAATTTGAAAACACAAGGTGTATGAGGCAATTTTTGATGTGGATGGTGATTTTAGTTGTTATGCTCTACTGAATAATGTGTCACAATTCGCAATATCTCTCTTATCTTTCAAGTATCTATATTTGCGATAAGTACTTTTGGGCAAACAGATGTTGTGAAAAAAAGGCAGATATTATTACCTCGTCTGTTGAAAGGACGAACCCTCACTGCTACTTTTATTTTGTCCGTTGCCATTTCCGCAATTTTTCTAAATTCTCACTAAAACGTTATATACATTAAAGTTTACACATCCATTGAACGTAATGATACATTTTTATCCTTTTTCGAACATAATACAGCACGTCACATCACATTATCACAAACACACAACATTTCTACATACTCGCGATCTCGCCATTTTGCTCTGGATGATATTGGTTATGACAGCGCTTGCGTCAACTTCGCACTTTGCGCATTTGCGTCCACCATCTTAGCAGGTACATACCGCATTTTCAAAATTAAAAAAAAATCAAATTTCATTTCTTCCAAAAGTTGCCAAAAATGAGAAACTGTTCATTTCACACGGAAAACTGTATTGTAGAGACTTCTTATCATTCGAATTAGTCGATAAATTAAGTAGCTCGCTTAAAGAATAGCATATAAGGTTATAAATTAGCAATATGTCAAAGGCCAGATTCAATTAAGACAATTAGTATACAAGCTATGTACAAAATTATTCTTTTGGGCTGGAAGCTATGTAATATTTATTATATAGCATTTGTCACAGCAGTTTTGCTCATTTGGGACACGATAACTATCGTTAGTCGCATGTTACCCTGCAGTTTACTTAATAAATTAACAATATTTGCTCACACTGAATTCATTTGCGCATTAGGATTATTGAATAAATAAATATATGTTGTTAGTAGTTATTATATATATTTTTTCTTTATTAAACTGTACAAACTTTAATACTTAACTATAAAAATATACTTTAGTTCATCAACATCAAATAAAGATTATATTTGTTCTACAGAAACTATATTAAAATTTGAAATAAAACATGAAAAATGAATCTGCATGATCTATGAGAAACACAATAATAATTCGTTTGACTGAACTTTTTATTTCGTAACAATTTGTTTTTTAGAAGTCTTTCTAACAATAAAAACAAAAAAAAGCCTTAACAACATATATTTGAGACCATGGTATGCATAACTTTTCTAGCAAATTTTCTAATTTCTTATTAGAAATGTTTTGGAATAACACAAAAAGTTTTGCATTCAACAGATTCGTTTATTAAAAATAAACTATTTCTGTTTCTTAACAAATAGGTAACATTTTCAATATTCATTTGAGCTAAATATAGTAAATTCTTAGAATAAGATAAACATTAAAATTAACAAATGAGCAAAATAATATCCTCCTAGCTTTGAATACTAGAGCTTGAGCCCTCATATTCTATAATAGTAAGCAAACATAAATATATTATGTGGTTAAAAATACTTGCTAGTCGTTTCTAATAACAATAAGAATTATGAGTTAGTTGGTAAATACTAGCCTGATTAGTGATATAAAATACAGTCAGTAAAATGGTGATTTTATCCTAATCGATCGGAATCAGTCTATTATTTACCAATCAGTTATCATATTTAGTTAATATTTTGAAATAAAATATAATAAACATATGAGCCTGGTATGGTAATATTTAAATGCATGCATTTTAAACTACGGTAAACTTAACAAATTTTAACCTGACACCAACAATTATGGCATTGTGTACCAATTCCGTGTTTGAAGTGAAACTGCTCAAGTTAAATTTTGCACTTGACAATATATGTAGATTAAATGCTATTTAGTATAGCTAAGTAGCGCAGCCACATTGTCACGCAATTTCTTGTGCTTTTTTCAAATAAGGCAGATATTTCCAATTGTTTGAAATAGCTTTCAAAACTCATTTTTAATCTGGAATCTGCAGTCAAAACAAGATTATATCAGACACCTTTATAATTATTCTGCACATATTTCTATTGCTTCTCTTATTTGTCTTTTAAGAAATACAAACAAGACAAGTAATATAAGAAAAAAATAATATCAATAATTGAGAAAAATGTTCCGAGTTTTAGTTTAGTTAGTCTTGTTTTTGTATTTGTTTTATAATTTGTTTACAATAAATTTGTGCCTTTTACGAAGAAGTTTCACTTTAAATGCGCGTGAATGCTACACACAATTTGTAGTAAAAAATTGGTTTCTGATACTCAATTTGTGCTCTAAAATTAATAAGTACTTAGCAATCAAAATTCAGACTTGATTTTCTTATTTACAATTTGTACAAGTTAAAAACGGTGTCAAATTAAAACGCTTTCAAAAAACTGATTGGTATGAAAATAATAACACACATCTTTTACAACTAATATCACTAGTTTTTAACTATAAAAATCTATACATATTTCCTAATAAATCACGGATATGTGACGTCATATTGGGCATAGTATTCAACTGTGTCTTCCACTGTCAAATAAGACATTCATAAGATAATTAAGGAACAATATCTTTTATAAAATGGTCCTTGACCTAATAATTCAACGAAAATGGATAAGAATGAAAAAGAAGCTGACCCAAAAATGTATACACATTCTTAAAACTCGTAACTCCATGATAAAATAATTACAAATTTTAAAACAAAAATGTCGATTATCGAAATATAAAAGTAGAAGGAAGGAACTTCAAATAAATACACAAAACAGCTCAATATATAGAACCTATCCCGAGCAACCTTTTGGTATATTTAAAATATTCTCAATCCAAAGGAACTAGAATCAAATAAATTACAAACTTGTAAGACAAAAGTTTTGAGAATAGAACTTCTATCGCCATTTGAAACGCGTCTATTGAGGAAGTTATATCCAAACTAATCGCATTTCATCTGCTGAATTGGTTCGTAGCTAAATGGGCAAAAAAAGTAGATTTTTCAAGTAAAGATAGACTGAGATGTCAATTATTAACGATTGATTTTTTGGCAGTTATGAATAAAAATATCCCTTGAACAATAATATGATCAAATACCAGACTAAATTATTTGTGATGTCTAAATTTCCCTTGTTCCTCGTTATTAGCAGCACCTGGATCAGAAAAGCCATAATTTTGATTCCCCCAAAACAACTGAATGATTGTTTTCTTTAATATGGAGTTATAATCTTATATATATACTACAATAAATACTGAATTTATGATCTTTCTGAATGTGTTTACATCCCTTTGGGCTATTGGGATTTTTAACTACTAAAAGATGGCGCTGATGACTATATGTGAAATATGACAAAGGTACCATTTTTGTTGACTCGCGTAGGCACATCACTGCATTTTGTGTTTTTTGTATTGTTTTTCAGTTTAATATGGTTTAGTTCATCCAATAGTTGTATTGAAGTTTCTATTTATTCACACTTAGGTATGCACTGTTTTCTATTTCAAGTGATAGTTGCACAGAACCATCTATAATAGGATAATTTACATGAAAATCATCTGAAACAGTCTCAAGATGTCTTTACGAATGAAACGCTACTAGTCTGAAACCATATAGTTTCACATAAAATGTATCTTTGTCCTAGTGTCACTTTTCGCCACCAGGTTCACATTATTATTTAAAAACCCCAATATTTCGACAATTAGGACACAGATCTAGTGAATACGCAAGAGTAACCTTTTTCCGTTGAAATTTTCAAATTCTTGTGACTGTAATTTCTTGATATGTTTGTGTTCCAGACAAACACTGGCCTGCAAGAATAAATAAATAAATATATCGCTAGTATGGTCTGTAAAGGCTTCAAACTGCGCCACAATACAATATCAGCTGAATTGAAAGTCTGAAAGACAGGTACACATCATCATACCATCATGTCAATGTCACCCACTAGCGAATCTGTGTCAACGTGCGAACACGTGGGTGAATGTAGCCTGGTATCGCAGATCATTGAGTCCGCGTGCGAATGGTGGCTGGGTGACGATAGTAGTGGGTCGTTGTGGGGGTGTGGATGAGATGACAGCATAGGATCGCCGTTTACCGGATCATCGTCGTCCATTATATTGTCCATTGCAGACATGTTTAGTGCTGCTTCTGTTACTACATCAGGCATCTATAATAAGTGAATAAACATCACATCTTTCATCCATTTGTATCTTGTATCCAGTCAATTCAAATTTCGATATTAAGGATTTTGCATGCAAGTATACAGCGATATCTGTCGTCGAATATTGAACTGTCAAGTTGTCATTGTATATTTTCGGAGAAAGTGAATAACGCATCGATTCCCTAAATTTAGTAGGCAAATAAGCTAAAAGCACGGCCTAGTATGCTCTCCTGATTCCTAAAACACTAAATTATGGCATAATTTAGGGTCCTTATTCTAAGAATGAGAATACGGAACATCGGAAAGGTCTTAGCTACACTCAGTATTAAATATTATTGAAAGTCAGTAGATTTATTGTGGGATGCATTTGCGAAATATAATTTGAGAGTCGTGAAATAATTTGTAATGATGAAACAGAAAACTTGATAACAATGAGGAGCGCCAGCTCCAAAATGGATGAAATTTCTTCTATTAGCATGGCGATTATGAGATAAATAATGATAAGAGGCGACCAGGCTCGTATGACTTGTAATCACTTATGTTAAACCAAAATCAGTCTATAAAGAAGTCTTCATGTGTAGAAATGGTTTCGAAATACATCCCTGCGCGCGCTTGTGGGACAGAGCTTCAGCCCGAGACAGCCGAAAAGGGTGCACTGAATTCTTCATGTTCATACGGAAACATTTTTTTTGACGTCTACATTTGCTTTTAATTGCGAATAGATTGCAGACCAATGGAGTGACATATGCTAATAGAAATTAAGGTAGGACGGGCTCTGTTCTGAAAGCTTACATGAGAATGTAGCATACTGAATTAAAAATCTGAGCAATTTGGATATTATTTTGATTGATATGTGAATAATATAAAAGCAAAAAATTCTCAGGAAAAATTATGTTTGAAAAAAAAATGTTGTGCGCATTTTTACCAAAACATCTGGTGAACAGGGAACGATCCTTGAAAAAAAATTACAGTAGCATGATAATAATCTGATTGGTTGCGCTAATTGCGCGCTTGACCAAGTATTCTGAAACTGAGTCATATACTTCGGCGAGGTGTGAGTTGAACTGAAAGTAGTGCGCTTGATCTTCAATTATTCTCTGAATTTTTTGCATACCAAGAAGTATATATAACTATACTATAAAATAAAAAAATAAAATCGTATTCTAATTTACAAATTATATACAATTCATGCCAATTCTCCGCAGATAATTTTCAAACTGATTGCAGAATACAAACAAATAATAATTCCAATTATACTGGACACAGTCAATTGCTCAAATTGATTTTCACATATTTTGCACAATTTTCATTTGTAGATTAAAACTTTATTTTGCAAATCATAATATGTTTTCTGCATCACAATTTTCATTCATTGATGATAATAATAATAAATAGCCCAAAAGTGTGAAGGATATTATTTTCTTCCATTTAATTGATTAAAATAAATTCAAATTTCATGTGCGATATTAATCGGTGAACAGTTGTTTCAAATTCAATACGAAACCGATCATTTCTTCGTAACGATGATGCAAGAACACTTAAAATTTATTATGAAGCTTCAACAAATTGCCTACAAGACTAAAATATAATCTTGTTACCCTTCAGAGTTGGAAAAGAGGCACACTGGCCCATTTATTAACCGTTACGTTGTTTAGTATGCCTAAAGATATGCAGTATTGTGCCATACTATTATTGGAACAATATTTTGCGAATTGTGACATGAATACAAAACATTATTGGAAAAACCTTTGTTAACAGCTCGTATGACAAGCAATTTCGAAATTTGCATGCAATTTTGGTTCCAACCAGAGTAAAAATGAATGGATGTAACTCTTTAGTAAACATTTCGCATCTAGATAATTTGAAACTATTATAAGACCGAAATATTACGTAGAGTACTATAATATGCCAAGTGCATACCCGATAAACGATTAGCATTAAAAATAACAGCTTGTAATAATTTTAGAAGCAAAATATTATGTTTATTTAGTGCTGAGAAATCAGGGTCTTCAACCTTTCACTATTTCTCACAAACTTTACAATAAAAGATAAATATCCATTGGGTCCAAAAGTAACATTAAAAAGGCATAGTAACATAGTGCTAAAGATTCGTGACTCTTTAATACTAAAAAAATAAAGATTCTCAACCTTAAACTTTTATTGCAGGATGTTCAACTTTAATATTTTTATATTCCAAATTATGATCAAGCTTGATTAATTTAGATAGCCGAGAACTCTCGAGCACTCGACTTCTGTTTGATCACAGAGTCAAAAGTCAATTTTCAAAGCTCAAAAAACTTTTCTGTAATGTACTCTTCACCAACATCCATGGGTACCTGCACTTGACGGCAGGTAGCCGCACCTACAGCTCAAAAATATCAATTTATGGAGTGCATGTCACACCCAAAAATGGGTAGAAAGTGTGATTGATATTTATTCAATTTTTATTTAACTCTACATCCAAATGAATATAATTTTGTAAATGAAAAATAAATCACCCCTCGGGTCAAAAAGACAATAAAAATTTATGGATCCTTCATCTTCAACTGTTTTATTAAGGTCTCTCAATCTTTTTTTTTTTTTCATAAGGTTTCCCGATCAGAAAGATACAAGATTAAAGTGGGCATAACTGCGGAATTTTGAATTTTTTCTAATAACGGTTCTCAGCTTCAATATTTTCAACTTCAGATTCAAATACAGATCTATCAACTTTGCATCGCATTTAATATAATTTTGTAGTTCAAAGATGAACATCCGTAGGGTCAGAATGTATAACTTGAGTTTTGTGACTGTATAATACTGAATGATAAAGATCCTTGAACATTTTAAAGTTCTTTAAGCTTGAACTTTTTTAAAAGTCCTTGGCCTTAAACTTTTTCAAGTAAAATTTAATTCAAATATAAATACCCACCGGATCAGAAAGAAACATGGTAAAAGGTGGCATAGCACTTGAACTTGGTGGCTGACAAGGTGGTTTACTGTAAGAATTAAGTAAAGTTCCTGAAGTCGATGATGACTGCATATTGAAATCTGATATTGGAAGCCCATGGGATTTAGCTTGGATTTCAAGTTCCTAGAAAACGATACATCAAAAAATCTATTTTCCCCCAAAATCATAAATCCTTACGTGTATTCGTGTTAAGAGCTTTCGGTTTTGATGTTCCATTTGTTTTTGGCGAGCTTCAGATTGTTTCAGTCGTTGAATTTCATTTTTAAGGCATTTGATGTATTCAACTGAGGACTTTAGGATTGTTCCTTTGTTAGGACGGACATCTCTGACGATTTCATAGTAGGGATCATTTGTTTTTGGTAGTAGGGTTCCTAGTTCTTTTATTCGATCGTTAATGTTGAATCGTCTTCGTCGTTCGACTGGAATAATTTAAAATAAATTAGTTGGGACATATTTCACAATAAAAAATAAACTTACTCATGTTATGATTATCTTTCTTTTGACGATCTTTGGCCAGAGCATGAAGTTCGGCATCGCTGAGAATAAGAGGCTCCGGTTTAACAAGAAGATCTGTTCCTGTGAGAGAGTCATTTGTTTTGAAGCTGTCTGAAGCGAGGGAACTTGATTCAAATGATAGTAAATCGTCGATTAAGTCTTCAGCCTGTAATAAATTAAATAAGATAAATAATGTTTAAAATTTACGAGTATATTTAACAAACATTTTCTCTAAATAATATATTGCTTGTTTGAAATGTATGTTACAGAGATGCAATATTTCAAAAAAGTGAAATTATCATACTGTTTTGCAATACTTCCATAAAAGGATTTTGTATCAAATATGAATGTAGCTACATTCAAGGGATATCCAAATGTAAAGAAAATCAATACAGAACATAGAAGCCTAAATATATTATCATTTTAACAAAATCTGTTTTGAAAGGGTACAAATATTTAGTAATACTACAAAAATTTGTGGAAAAATTCGATACAAAATTTGAACGTACATCAGGAAGAGAATTGTTTTGCGTGCGCATCTAATGATTTAAAGGTACATAATAATCCTCGAGGTCTCCTCTCATATAAATTACTAACACACATAAAAATATCAAAAGAAATGAAGTGCCTTTAATAATACAAATTAAATTTATTACCTAACACGAACATTATAATGATTCCAGAGAAATATTATCAAAATTCAAAGCCAAATCAAGTTATTTACAAATTTGGAATAAAATTAAAGAGATAACATTTAAAAGATAAATTTACAAGTCAAATTTATAAACGAGAAAACACAGAAAAAATTGTTTGTTTTGTTTGAGACTTTGAAGTAACATGAAAGATCAATAATTGACAATCTAAAGTAAGGATAATTCTCAAAACTAATTATTATGAATGATTCAATGCTAGCAATTCAACACAATATCCATGATACATATTATAAACGCATTACGTTGGATCGCTATAATATTCTTGAGGGTATAAATAATAAATAAAAGACTAGGTACAGTTTTAGTAAAGCAATTATCATTATTTTTAATAATTTTACACAATTAACGTGTTTTGAGGTCAAATGATAATAGTATGTAACCTTGAAATACTACAATTTCGATACACGTACATGTATTACTACTGCAGTACATGCGGTTACCAATTATTAATTATTATGGATCTTCACAAATTATTCACTTTTATAATACTTCCTTATTTAGATAACTACACAAATTTGAACAATTATTTTCAAACAGATTATGTATTAACGAACCAGACAAACAAATCAATTTTCCACTATTTTTCAAAATATTCTATTTCAATAAATCTTCGCTCATACAAACAATAAAGATTATTTTAAAATTTATGGAATATGTAAAAAAATATTTATCGTTTGTTAAAAGGGTGGTTTGCTACATTCGCACGTGAATAAGTAATATAAAAATCCCACTCAAGCCACAAGTAATTTTCCAGAAATAATTACTTTTTATCCAGAATTTAAATTGATAATACAAAAACTACTGATTTTGAGTTGATTATTTATAAACTCATCAACCGAATATAGTGAAACAATTCACTCAAATCAATTTTACGTCAAACAATCAGCTTTTGAATAAAGACAAGTATCGACGGAAGAAGTATAATTTCTTTCTTTATTACTCCAAATTGAAATATTTTGCTTGTTGACTCCTAAGCCAGGAAAAAAAGTTGAAATATTCGTAACTGCTCGCATCATTTTTAGAATATTTTTCTAATAATGATTACGCACAAAAAGGTCAATATTAAAAACGTCTTGAATTAGTAGCTTGAATCCAGCAATCCATTATTAATTTTTATCTATTAAAATAAATTTCCACTAATATTTACGACACTAACTTACTGTTTTATTTTCAAAGTTATTTTATTTCGAGCGTTTACAAGTGCCAATATCAAAATTTACTTGTAAAAAAATACGCTGTAATTAGTAAGAGTTTTTTTTCAATTGCATACATGGTCATTTTCTCCTGCGATAGTTCCCCACTTGAGACGCCCATGGTTTCTCTTGATGATCAAATTACATGCCAGTAAGTAACAATTCGACAATAACAAAATATAACTGCAAGATTAGCTAGTATTTTATACAACTCGAACAAAAAAAAACATTATTTTTAATCGCTTTTATTTCCCGGTTTGAATTTTTAATATTAGGCATCAATCAAATTAATATACGCTTGTAGAATCCAATTTTTCAATAAAAATCATTATTATACTGATGATTTAATGCAGATAAACATAATAATTATGACTAAAACTACAGCTTTCTATTCCTTATTTAAAACTTTTTTCCTCTTATTTATACTTATCAGTTATTTTACTAAATATTTATAATTTATTATTTTTATTCGGGGTAAAGTAAAGTAAAATAACTGCTCTATATGAATGTACTTGCAATTGTTGAACATCAAGTCCAGTTAACAAAGCACAAACGCCCCTAGTTCCGGCGTAAATTACGCAATTTCCTCAAATTTGACGCTGATGATATAAAATTTCTTATGATACATACTTACTTTCAATGCACAATGAATGAAAATTTCTGTTCCATCCTGGAGATTAACGTTTAAAAATTAACTAAATGATCTCACAATTTAAGAAGCATATTTATGAAATAATTACCAGAATAGCAACAAAATTGAATACCTACTGAGCCAATTAGATTAATTTATTAAAACTATTAGATTTGATATTTAGAATAATTTATATTTTTATTAGAATAATACGTTCAATTAAAAATTACTATAATTTATATTTCAATAGAAAGATTATTGAATAAACAATTATATAAACCAAATAATCTTATTATCGTGTAATAAATTATCAATTTTTACTTTATTAATCTATTGTTTGGCAAATAATTTTTTTTAATAATTAATTAATGAGCAAAAAAAATATATTTCCATATATTTGAAGAATAGTACAATTTTGACAGTTCGAGATTTTGACAAAACTTTACGTTCTAAATCCTACTGAGCCCAAAAGACATAATTTTAAAAAAAAATGGTCGGTCTGTGCGTAAATAAGCTTTTTTCAACCAGCGGTACCAAAGCTTCATTGCGTTAATTTTTTTCAGACTATAAAATAATATTTTTCAAATTTAGTTTTTGAATTGCGGGTGTCGCACAATGAAAAATTATTTGTAATTTAAACGTCGATTTTGTAAATCTAGCTGAATATACTTCCCAGTAATTCGTCTAGCTCTGTAGATGACAGGTAACGTTTTCTTTTCAACATAGTTGTGCTCTACGGGTAGACTATAATTATTTAATTATTTCGCTCTATGTAAACAAAATTAAGTCGCTAAATTAATTTCGGCTGTCCTTTTTTTGGAGATTTTCTTAATTAACGAGAGAAAAACTGTAATATTAGTAATTAATTTGTCAAAATTAGGAATCTGTTCCGCACAGATGACATAAAATATAAGAAATTTATGCAAATGCAGTTTAGTAAAAAAACCTTATGTATTATAAGGTTAGTCTATTAGATAATTCTCTGGATGCTATCATAACTCAAGAAGATTTTATCAGGACCATCACAATAGGCGGCATTATCACGATTCTACATTCAATGGCAACTTTTTGAATTCATGGACAAACAATAAATTTCACAATTTAATTAGAAGCTAAATTACATTGGCAAGTGTTATTAAATTTTAATCACATTGATATACAGGATGTTTTTAGAAAAAGATCAGAAATTCCGAGACGAAAAATTTGAAGTCAATCTAAAAGATAAATTTCTTCAAATTAAGACAAATTAAAAAAAAAAATTAGGTAAGGTTGCAATTTTTCAAGTCATGTCAGATAAATCGGTGGTTTAGTGCATATCTCACTAAATACTCGAGATATTAAAATTACATAAAGTGCAGTCTATTTTCAAGAATATTATAATTTACAATAAAAAAAATTATTGAATAATCAAATACAATCCCTGGTGGATCATGCAGTTCGGGTTTAGGGTATTTATATCAATAAACGAATTTTGGCAAATTCATTCAAAAATCTTGACAAAATGTTCTTCATGCCCGGATACTTCATTTGTTATCTTCATGAAAGTGCAATAAAATCATTTAATAAGACACTAACGAAATTAACAGGGTTTGGTGTTGGACCTTCAAGAAACAAAATCTACTCGAATAACTTTCATTAATTTAAAACTATTCATCTGTTCCATGAGAGTGATTTCATCTGTTGATAAAACAAGAATGTATACTGATTAAAAATCTATAAATGCGCTAATCATTAATAAAAAGTAATTTATAGTCGTTTTTATAATGCGCGGACTTGATAAGATTTTTTTCCCATGTTTAATACATCAGTTGGATTTTGGAAGTAATTTCAAGTCTTATAATTATTTCTTGTTATCTTCCTAGAAGTGTAATAAAATTATTTAATAAGACACTAACAAAATTACAGAGTTTGGTGTTGTACCTTCAAAAACAGCCCTAAAAATAAATTTAAAAAAATATATATCTACTTGAATAACTTTTATTCATTCAAAAATATTCAAGCCGTTTTAATAGAGTGATTTCATTTGTTGATAAAACAAGAATGTATGCTGATTAAAAATCTATAAATGCGCCAGTCAACAATAAAAAGTAATTTATAGTCGTTCTTATAATGCGCGGACTTGATAAAATTTTTCTCCCATATTTAATACATGGTTTGTATTTTGGAAATAGTTTCAAGTCTTATAATTATTTCTAATTATATAAATTTGATATAGTCTAGTTTTACTTTTCCCATGCGTATTTTTTTCAACTACTATGTTTAAATTAAGTGACACAGAAAAAATAATTTATTGTACAGGTATAGCAACATTTTATATTATTTATAATAGACGTTCATTAAAAAAATTGAGAAGTAGTGTGTAATTCGGATCCATTTGAAATTTGAATGGTTCGATAAATATTCCACAATACTAACTAGCTATAGTTTAACCATCGAATGAAAGTTGACTCCCAAATGATTTTATAGATGTGATTTTCTTTCAAAAAATTTAGTTATTACTCGAATTATAAATAAAACTGACCTTTACAAGTACCCACTGAAATACTGGACTAGGAATCCCCAGAAATATATCAACATGAATGTTCTTAATACCACTGGATTACTGGAGACATTGAAAATGATCTTAGCCACAGGGTTTCAGGGATGTATTACGACTCATTTGTCTTATTACCAAAGTATCAGGCACTTGGATGACAATTTTTAAAATGTGGCAACCGTAGGTCTCTGGTGATTCCAATAGGAATGAATTTTCTTTTGAACCATTTCCACAAGATATACAACATATTTTGTTAGAATCAAAATCAATGCACCCCTGTCTTGTTCTCCACTATCCTCTAAATATCAGTCATCCATCTATTTCAAGCAAGTTATACTAATATTTTATGGGAATTCCTAATCCAGTATTTTAATGGGTGCTTGCAAAAATTTTCGGGGCCTGAATTCTAATCTTTGCTAACCATTCCGTCATAAAAGTTAGTTTTCATTGATTGAATAGTGTATAGTTCACATAAAGCTTTTTGGTCCAAAAAAATATTTTTGCAAGCAAATATATGACATTCCTAGCAGATTTGCAAAAAGCACACTTCAATACAGTAAAACAGAATGCGAAATAAAAATACATTCGACCTTCTTAATTAGGTAATAATTTAAAAACTAGATTAACTAAATTTACAATAAAGATCAAATTACATTTAATATATATGCAGAGTATTATTTCAAAATTTCTTTCACTTTAGGTATATAGCCCATTGTGGGGTCTCTAGATTTCTTAATTTTCTGTTAATTTTGCTATTAAATCTAATTCAATATGATTGGCAATGGATAGTTTCTCTAATTTTGAATAAAACTTCAGAATGTCTACTTAGCTAAATAAAACTTCAGAATGTCTACTTAGTAGCATTTAAGTATTTCTTTTTTGACAAATTTACTTTGGAAAGTGCCACTATAATAGAATCGATTTTTGTTGCCTTAAGACTCAGGGTACATGGAACCATGATTTTTTTTTTATTTTATTTTTCAAGTGCATAGAAACGGGTATTTTGAATTAAATTTTAAATTATTATTAATTTAAGATATTATTCAAAAATATATAAGAGTTTGACTGCATGAGGACAGTTTCACGTACGGATATTCATGTTTGTTCTTGTTTAAAAATACAGCAAACAAATTTGCATTTTTTTCTTGGAATGATGAAAGACAATTTTTTAATAATATTTTTATGTACTTCAAAATCCAATTCCAATGTTAATTATTTCATTAAAAAGTTAGCATTGGAAACAACCAAAAAAATCACATGCACAAACAAAAAGTGTTGCATTATTCCCAGATAATTTCAATATGCTTTGCGCTGAATCCAAATATTACATAACATAATGAATAGTTGGAGACAATTCTGAGCTCTTATTATACATACGGGTAACATGGCTTAATTATTTTTGACAATAATTATCAAATAAATCTAACATCCGTCTGTACGCTAAAAAAATTCCAATTAAAATAATATTGTTAGTTATTTTCTGAGACAATTTACAATTAAATTTATAAAATATTTCAATCAATGGTCAAATAAGGAACCAGTCAATAAAATTAGATTTAAGATAATATCCCAAGTGTATACAACTGTCATATATTTTATTTATTGATCCATAAATTTTTATTCATTTAATTTTTTCTTCTTGGAAAAACAGATAAAACAATTTCTTATCATAGTGCTAAATATTAATTCTCATTTAAAAAAAAAGGTAACAATATTTAAAAAAATTGAGCATGGATTCTTTTTTGTACAATTAATTTCGAGCACTCAAATGACGAAAAATTGAACTTAGTATAAATCAGGAAGATGTGTTCAATTAATTTTTACTCTTCATTGGAGTTACATCCTCTCAAGTGACGAATATTCATCATAAACTGTAATTTTTGGAAATATGTTTTCAATTTTGGGACATAGTTCATTTTTAAAAAATCCAATATACCACCAGTCTTATCAAATGTACATCGCCGGCCTATAACTATAACAGTAAAAAGTGATGATCAACAAAAGTAGAAGAAAAAAAGATTCTATGGAAAGGGTCACAAACTGGAACGCTGATTTTTTTCTACAATTTATTAAGGTATCGTTTAAAAACTCCAAAGTACTTACATCAAGAATATTATTTATTTATTTATAATACTATTTTTACTGAAAAAGCTTTACGTTCCAAAAAAGTAAAAAAAATTCAAAAAATTCATAAAATTTATGAATTTTTAAGATTTTTAAAAAATTTTTTTGCTTGTTTCGAATTTTTGATTGGGTTTTTGTTATCGATTGATCGATCAATTTTAGAATGCTATTAAGCGCGAATATTACTCAAAGATGATTAAGCAGAACCTGTACAAATTTAAAGTTACATTTATGCGAAGATTTCGTGCCAAGAGGGGAGTGGAGATTCCGAAATCAATTTAAAACAAATTCTAGCTAATTATTTTTGATAATTGCGTTTATTATATCCAATAACGTGAGAACATTAAGAAGCTGAAAGTATTTTTAATACTAAAGAAATTCAAGGCTACTAAGTGTGTACGTAATTCAACAAAGACAAATTTGTGTGATAAAATTCTTCAGCTGTGACAAACTGTAGCACTGCCAGCTACACGACATCAACTGAAAGTAGGGCACTTGTAATAATTAATTAAAAAAACGATATTTAAACCTAGATATGCAAAATTTTAATACGAAGTAGTAACACTTGCACTAAGAGACTAACCTAATGAAAACAGAAGTAAAACTAATGAATCGGTAATTTTTATTACATAAAACCGGTTCAAAAATTGAGATTTGTAGTACTGGGACCGAATTTGACCAGCCGCAAACCAGTTTTAATAAAACAAAAATATTGTAATTTTTTATTGTTTCCAATTTCAAGATAAGAAAATAAGGTTATGGAGTGATATAACAAATTTGAGGAATAATGGATGATTTCTGAATTTTTATGCAGGATTTCAATATTTTTCAGTCTTTTTATACGAACATTGAAACTTTCAAATACCCAAAATTGGTTATAGTCAATATAACGGCTGAGCTTATGTGGAATGCGGAGATAAAAAAAATAAATAAAACAATTTGGTTATCTTTTTGTAGGTGTACTCTGATGATGGTAATTTAGCTATCGAAATGTGTATATTAGTGTAAAAATAAAGAAATGGAGGAAATATAACTAAATTATTTTATTTATTAGTGGTTATAGTATTGTAGCCGAGTTCTATAGTACTATTAAGCTCAAAATAATAATAATTGGAACTGATGGACTCTCCAACCACAATCGTGCATTGAAAATGTGGGTTAAAACTTTATTGGCACAGTTTTTCATAAGAATCTATTGTTTACATTGAAAATTACGTCAAAAAACTGTCACTTTTTATACGATCGTACATAAAAATATTTTTCTTACATATAAATGATTAAATTACTTACACTTCATTTTGTGATAACATTTCAAAAAATTGAAAAACAAATCAACAAAACCATAGAATTAGAACAAAAACGTAATTAAAAAAAACAATGATTTTTGACTATTTAATTCTAATAAAGAATTTTTTCTATCCTGTTCTAATGTATATTGGTATGTAATTTTTTTTCAATGACTGAGGCTTAGATTATTTTGAAATTTGGATGATTGTAAAATATTTATGTGAAATATTGTGCGAAATAAATTTGCTGTACAGGAAAATAAGTTATTCATCGAATTGGGTTTTACCTTTCAGGCAAAATTAAGTAGTTTACTGCTATTAAAATATGGGAGATTTTTATAACAATAAGAAATTAGGTTACTGCAATTAAAATATAGGCAATTTTTATGAAAATAAGTAAGCGATGGAAACATTTTGAAATATTGTTATAAAATAAATAAATTATTAGCATGGCGCTGTTATGACGTACGAATACCTGATTGCATCCCTAAATAGTGAATTATGTGCTTGTAAAAATTGCAAGTAGATTTGATCATATGAATGAAAACATTTTTGAATATGTAAAGATGATTTAAATAAACGTTATTTCCTTTTTTGGTAGGTTTTTAGAATCATTTTTAGAGAATTTAAGTTCGGCAGCGACAAGAAAATGAATATGTTATTATTGAACTGATAGATCTCATGATTGACAACTAAGAAACATGATTCAGACTGAATTTGAAAAATGGTAGCTATTTTTGACTGGTACTTTGAATGTAAGTATTAAATTATGAGAATTAAGTCGAAGGTTTTTAATATTTTTTTTTTACTCCACAATTTCGGTCCCACCTGGACCATCTTCAGGAGTGAAAGAATTTGTGGGTTCACAATTGAACAGAATATATTCAATAAAATATATAGAAACATATTAAGGTCATTTCAATAGAAGCTAAACAGTTTTTTTTTTTAAGTCGAAGACTAAGTCACTTAATTAATAATTAGTTGTACATTTGTAAATGAGAGATATAAAATATTATCATGTATTTATTCGTCACGATTTATGAAAATAATCAAATATGATCTGTGCTTTAGGGTAGAGCACATCATAGCTAAGTTTGCGAATTAAAAAATTTTGTATCATATATGTATATGCTCTATAAATGACAAAATAAAGCAAAAACTATATACTCTTTCATTGAATTTCATTTAAGCCTTAATTTGAGTCCTGCAGTAAATCACTCAGTTTAAATTAGGTAAAAAAATAAAGAATATAATTAATATCTCCTCTGCAGTACTAGCAACCAGTCATCAACTCATTGACACTTTTGCATAATAATTCAGAGAACATTGTAAGGCAATATAATGATTACTTTTGCATAAATATGTAACAACCACTAGTGGAGAGCACACCAAAAGACAATGAAAATTATCTTCAATTAGATGAATTATCTGTTAACCAATTTATTTATTTATTTATCCATTTCTTAACAGGACAAAGTCTCAATTATAGTATTGCTTTAACGAATAATAAAAACATCTATGCCCAGCATGGGTTTTGAACCCATAATCTGAGCCTTCGCACAGTATAATTGATACTGTATTACAATTATTACTATAATTTATTATTTAAAATGTACTAGAACTGTTTTTGAGAGCCACCCATTTCGTATTTGATGCTAATGGTGAAATACGACAAAATGTAGTTATGAACAAATCGCTTATAATTTCGCATGGTCATAAATTTTTTTCGCTTGTTCGAAACTTAGAGAAATGGTCCACAGAAAAATTTCCATTTCTCTTGCGAAAAAATTTTGTAACCGGTTCCGCCCAAGGGTTTTTAAACGTTTGTTACTTCAACTAAACCGTAAGAAAATATTTAAGAAATTCATGATTTCATACATATTAAATAATTTCTCTTAAAAATTACAAAATTGTTTAGCTGACACGCGACAGTAGCTCAATATATCTATCAAGATAATTTCTGATTTACTGATAAGTAAATAGAATGATAACCCCTTTAATTTTTACTTGAGCTGTTACGAAATTAATATTTTTCTTTGACTTATCTGAAAATAAAGTTATCTTGATTATGTGTTTACTCAGAATAGATTTATTACATTTTTGTTCGTAGTTATGTTTTCACACATTAGTTGACATTATCACATCCTTTTACTATTATGACAAATAGTCTTATTATCTATTTGAGGAGCTTCAAATGATTTTCTTCACTTTATTCATTATATTTAGGGGGTTTCAAAGAGATTTGAAGTTTTTGCTAATTCATACAATCAGTAAAGAAAAAGATTAAAGAAAAATTCTCTTGATTCGAAAATTGTACAAAAAAAAATTCAAGTTCTCAGCTTTATGGTTAATCTACTACGAATGATACTAAGAAGGTTGGTGGAGTCGCTATGAAGATAGACTACTGAAAGTGTACAGTGAAAAGAAAGAAATATTTGTAAAATTTCCATTTAAGATCGTATAATTTAAATATATTTTATCTTTATAGTATGTTGTAAAATTTGTTAACTAGCCTAACTAACATTTTCGGAAGTTCAGATAAATTAACAATGTTTATCTTCTAGCTAATTAAATATTAATTAGACAATTACTATTCACTTAGAGCCTTCAAATAAAAGCGCGTTTATTACAATCAATGCCTGTAATCAGTCAGTAATATGTAGTGAACAATTAAAATATTTGCGTACTGCAATTTTTATTGATAAAATAGCCATACAATACCGAATGATGAAACCTAACCTACGTTTACGTATCAAGATGGCTGGCTAATATGGCTGAATTAACCTTGAAGTAAAATGCTGAGTATCGTCTCCATTCAGTTTTTGTCTGGTCTACTTTTACTTTTATTATCCTAGTTATTTCGATAGTGCACTGCATTTTACTGCCAAGTTTTTCACTGATTTAATAAGCGATTGTTGATATACACAATTTATACGATTGTAGGCTCTAGGGATACACACAAAAATTAATTTTCTTGTTTCCCAAAAATAATACTTTATTATTATGGAAAGACAGAGATATATGTAGAAAAATTAATCACCGATTGATTTTATTGATTATTGTATCTCAAAGGACGAATAATAATCATTTGAAACCAGTGATCATAAAAAAAAATATATTTTATTAATTACAAACAGTTATTTTTTCATGGGTTATTCACAAGGAAATTAAAATTTCCTAATAGAAATATTTATTAAGAAATACAGGGCCACTATAAAGTGACTTTTGAAAAAGTGCGTGAAACAGAATTTGATAAATAAGAAAAAATCAAAATCTGATTGTTTCACAAAATTGCATATTTAGGAGTCGGTCTTTACACCATTCTGAATGCTCTATGTAACTGTAGACACGTGTTCCGTCCTTGTTGGAACTTTTCAGTACAATCTGAGGCTTGCTAGACTGAACTGGAGTCCCAAGGACAAAACTCGTATCTACAGTTGTCGCCCTAGCCAGGATGAAGGTGTAAAAACCAACTCCTGAATTTGTAATTTTGTGAGACAATCAGATTTTTTCTTTTAAGTTGATCCTAAAAGATTGATATTATTTACAAATTATTAATTTATTACAAAACCAGTAGTCCCAAATAATAAAAAATGTGTGTGAATATTGAGAAAGGATACACAAATTAAATAGATATCAATACATATTTGTTCATGGATTATTGATATAGAAAATTAGTTTCCAATGGAAATATCGAACCATATAGATTATCTCAAGACAAATTATTGATTTATTATCGAGCCAGTAATTCTAAAAAATTGTATATTTGATAAAGGTATATGCAAAATATATATCAATCACTAATGAATATTTGTTCATTGTTCATGAACCATCAATACAGAAATTGAGTTTCCAATAGAAATTTCATCACATAGCTAGTCTTCAGTCAAATTATTAATTTATTATAAAATCAATGATTTAGAAAATAACAGCTTTGTGTAGATATTGAGAAAGGATAAAAGGACATATAGAATATTGACATATATAGGTTATTAAATTTCAATTTGTCAATAAACCAGCAGTCCTAAGCAAAATTATCTTTGTGTCAATATTAAGTAAGAATAATAATACCTGCAGGATAAATATCAGTTGTCAATTTGTTTACGCGTTACTGACAGATCTATTAAATTAAATAAATTGGTTTGGTCTATAGCGAACAGGCAAGCCAATTTTCGTCCTTTATTCCACGTGTCTGTATACAAACTGCATATTCAACTAACGTAACTTAATCTTGAATTATACCAGTTTTCTGAGAAATTGTCGGGAAAGTTGACCACATTCAAATTTAGTAAAAAAATATTCACGAAGTGCTAGCTCTTAAGACTCAAAAACATCTTAAGTAGTATTAGCACATTAAAGACTCCCAGAATACGAAATAATTTATTAACCTGGTAAATTCGTAATGGAAAATCCAGACCCGAAACAAACAAAAAAATATATAATTATGGGACATTAAAGGTAGAGTTTCGTACTTAACACTTAAATTGTTTATATCAAGAGATTCTTCTCTTAATAATAATTGTACTTTGACTTATATTGAATAAAACACTCCATTCAATTATATTTTATTTTATATTCATCTAAACCTGCATTAGATATTACGTCATACGTTATACTCTAAATGTATCAATTAATTTTATTAGTATTCTTAAATCTAAAGATTTCTGCAATCTGATTAATGGTTATAAATTGTCAATTTAAAAATACTATAAGATCTTAGTGGAAAGTACTATAAGATTTTTAAGATTTCAAATTGATTTAACCTTGACCGGATTCAAACCCGGTTTGTCATAACTACAATCATGTCAACTAATTCTGTTCGACTTCTAACCTACCCGTGAGACTGCAAACAAAAAAAAATTGCAATCGACAGATGAAACAAAATAATTACAGTTCTCATTCAAATATATACTTCAAAAGAATAATTAATTAATAATACTTGTTCTAATGATTGCCAAACAAAAAGATATTTCAAGAAATTCCAAATATCAATTGCACATCACATTGAGAAACATTTTTAGAATCACTGTTTTAAATACTCGCTAATAATAAAACCACATTTTTAATACTCAAAATTAAATTATATAACTTTCGTATAATGAATGAATAATAATCAATTAAGATGAGTGATTAGTTGAGTTACCTATTAATTTCTGCAATTTAATCATATTAAAAATAATTAGTAAACCAGTGATACTAAAAATGTGTACTGCAGTTAATTTTGCGAGTTTTTCGATATATTTTCTCATTTTTTTATCGCAATAATCACGCAGTATCAATTTTTTCGAGATACAGACTCAGCTTATGCTTATCAATTTTTTAAGTATAAACATCTTGTATTTATAGTAATACGGTTAATAGGTTCGAGAACAACAAAAATTTGATAAGCCCAATTTTTCTGGGCCTGGTGATTCACTACGTGATGGATAAACGGGTAGTTATTATATCTTACATTAATGTGGTGCAAGCAGTATAACTATGAATCCTGTGAAATTTCGGCTTTATATCACGCAGAGAGAATAAATTTGAATAACAATCCAATGATTCTGATAATGTAATATTTTGGAATTGGCTTTAAAGGCATTTGATTAAGAATTTTACAGAATGTCTCCTATCAAAAAAAAATATCTAACTTTCATAGCTTATTTAAGGTCTACTGCATTATCAATTACAACAATAAAAAAATTAAAAAGCATTTATAAAAATTGGTAATTGTGGACAAATTGCTTAGAACATCCTACATCTTATGTTGTCAAACGTCATCTAAAAGAGATCCAATAGGGATTTCCAACAGTTTTATTAGAATTAAATTTCCTGTGAGTTCACATTAAATATTAAAAAAAACTTGAATAACAAATGCACTATTTTTACTGGTGGTCTTCAATTTAAGAAACAACGACAGAAGCATCGTTAAGGATAGGAACAATTAGTACCATTTAAACTACAAAAGTACTGAAGTCTTTGGGTTTTGAATTGAGCAAAAATCTGCACGTCAAATTTAAGTTGCTCCTTTGTCAGATTATTGCATATTCTTTAAATCAAAGCCAAATTAAATAAAGCAAGAACTAGATAAAAATATCAAGTGCGAAATTTCTTCACTACTTTAAATCTGCTAATTTGTAAAATATATAAATGTGCACAATAGCTTATACTTGAGAAAAAAATGTCACGATTTTATTATGAATTTACATATCTAAGGTACACCCACATCTGGCAACGTTGCAGCTATATTCTGGTCACAATACAATTTGTACATGATGGCGAAATTTGACCATTTTGGCAACCGATTTAACGTAGTATTTTTAACGGTAACAAGTGCTAAAATAATTGGAAATAGCAGTAACATGAACAATTATTATATCAAAATAAATAACATCACTAAAAATGCAACGCATTACTATAAAATTCTCCAACCCTATCCTTCAAAAAACAACAAATTTTAGAATCATTTATCATTGTTAAAAAGTACATTAATATTGAAATTACTAATATAGATAATAATTGTATATTTATTCCTAAACTTTAATGGTTTTTTTGTCCAAATAATTTTTATTTGTATCGAGCTGTGGATCAATATAATAGTATTTTCTGAAACATGTTTAACATTAGTTCTATATTACCAAGTGGAAAATATCGGGTGTTTACTTAGAACGTTTAAAGCAGAAATAATAATTGTAATAACTTTCATAATTTTAGCTGGCTTGAAGTAATAAATTTTAAATTTTCCTCACAGCAATATCATAATATTTTAACATATGTGAAATACAAAATCATATTATGCATTTCATACTTCATAGAATAACTATATTACTAAGATAATGGTTCTATTAAAATTGTAAATGTAAATAGTTTGGAGCTAGGGTTTCCAAGCTAAAATGCTACTAAAATACAGACAAACATTTTACATGCGAAGAATTGCATACAATTGAAATAAGAACTATCCTTATTGGATTTCATTTTTTTAAATCATCAAATAGCTACCTGCCACCACAACAATATCTTGCAACATTAAGCTAAAAACTGAAAGCATCATAAACAAGGAAATTATTATTATAAACACCCAGGTTTTTTTTATGAATTTTTATTGGGTTTTAAAAATTCAATAATAAATAATAGATCATTCACAAAACAACGTTTTGGATGAACAATGACTAACTTATATAACTTTGAAAAAAATATTTTATGGACTAAAATTCAAATATTATTGTTTTATGAAGTTCCCTGTCCAGAGGATCTCGATTAATCACAGACTTATTATACAGCACAAAAACAAGATATGCGTGTTAATTCCATCAAAAATCAAAAATGTGTTAAACTTTTAATATAATAAACATTTTTTACTTCCACTTCTAAGTTCAACTGTTCGCGCTTCACAAACGATGCCATCATCAATACACATTTGACAGTCAAGTTGTGCAACCCAAACTTAGTTTTTCTGGGAATTCATATTGGTAGCACTATAAACAACATTCATCACCCACCCATTCCCATTTGACAGGTTATTTGAACTTAGGGCCGTAGACTAAATATTGTATGCAATATTTCGTAATTCAAGCGAAAAATTAAAGCAATTTTGCATCTAAAGTATTTATGAGAAATCACAATCAAATAGTGAATTCAATTGGAATTCGATTCATTCAAATTAGTAACAATATATTCTCAAACCATTTGTAATGTCGACAGATAAGAAGTTATTTTATTTATCAACTGGTTTCCGACTATTATAATTCCTGATTCAACTACAGTTTAATCGATCAATTTACATATATCAAAAACAAATTTGTGATGGCTAAGCTATGACTGACTCACAATATTTCCTTTACGATATCGTGAGTCAAAAAATATTATTTATAAACTGGTTCATTAACTCTAGTGTTTTGTTACAGTTTTGTCCAACAAAAATAGATAACATTGAGAATTCATAAAAATCAACTAGCCAAGTTCCTACCCGTGAACATTAATAAAGGGCAGTATTAATATTTTAAAAAATAATTTTTGCATTAGAATAGTTTTTGTCTTTTAGCTGTTTATTAATAAATTAAAATATACACAATAAATGTAATATAAATCACGAACTAAATACACGAATATACTTTATTGAAAATATAATTCTGGTTGAATTTTCATTTTCGTATTTTTGTAGCAATTTCAATTAAAAGAATAAAAAACATTTTTTTTTGTAAAATTAGGTGTCCGGAATTTTTGGGCCGCTGTATTTCAAATGGGCGTAACTCCGTGCCGTAATAACTCGGTTAAACTGCAGAGATCAGCAAATGTGCACTTGCTTTGGTAGCGTGCACACGTAAGACCCTGACAGACAGTATGAATTATTTTCGACGTAACACAACATTAAATTATATTGAATCTTACATAAGTTACAATTTCAGGATAACTAAGCTTGAAAAAATAGAAAGAAAATTATTTAATATTTCACTTAAACAAAACCAGACAATTGATTGATTAACTTTTACAAAAATACATTTTCCGTGACACATGTCAAAATTTACACGATCCACATGAGACGATATTATTAAAAATACTTCAAACGTTTTATATCACATATATTGATAAGTAGTCGAAACAATAATTCCTGATGTTCTTATCAACTCACGCAGTCGTTATCAGGATTTAATTTCATAGTTTGAGATGCACACATATAAACAAATTCTACAGACAAAATTTGGGTCCAAAAACCAAATAATTATTCGAATAAGATGGAAAACAAGGATCTGTTAAATTTATATTTTACAGATAATTTTTCTCATCGAATAACAAAATATGTATATATTAAAACATCAATGAATAGTAATGGTCAAAATAAATTATGTTTTTACGTTTGAATTTCGAGCTTCTTATTTAATAACAGTAATAAAATTTTAAAGGAGAATTAAGTTGGTGCTGTGATGTTATTCCACTTTTATGAATCAAGAAACAATATTTCACATTTGTATTATTAAATATTCGTCCTATAAACTCAAAGAGTTCGGCTTAAGCAGACTTTAGACCCTAAATTAATATGTAAATATTCTCCGGCCACAGATCAATAAAACAATTTTAGCTTCCTGAAGAAATTTATGTTCAATTCAGACCCTAATGATTACATTTGTACAAGAAAAAGCTGAGAACTTTTCTTTCAACTTATTAATCAATTTTTTGTAAACTTCAGACCTCGTTTTATATCGTCAACATACCTTGGCTTAGGGGATATTACCTTGCATCGCCGGGTGATAATATTGTAAACAGGCATGTCGCCGCCGAAAAATTTCCACCCAAATCGACAACAGAGACAAATGCCTCTGAATATTGAACGAAATCCGTCAGAAAACTGGGCCAAGTGAGCTGGTTTCTAATACACACACATTGAACCTATAGCACTAGCCAAGCCGGCTTATGTGATAATACCGCGAAGAACAAACCGCAACTTTTGAAATGAAATATTTAAGATTTAAGTCAATCAATATCAACCCTTTCGCACTTAACTTGACACATAGAGTATATAGCAAGAGAGACTGTAGGCTTCTGACAAATGTGAACAGCTGAGCAAAACGCGCTAAGCAAAATACTGAGTAGCGTTCGAGTTGCGTGCGTTGCCGAACCGAATTGCGATGCCTTTGCGCCTGCGGTTTGATCGCACGCTCAAGACAAGAGACAACTGCAACGCAGCTCTCAATTTTGATACACACCTACAAAACAAACTGTGCTAATATCAACGCAAAATTTATCTAAAGAATTAAAGTATATTAGAGTTTTTACAGGGTTAAAAAAGGTACAAGGTCTACCAAATTAAAAAAGTATACAAAAACCATTATCACTCTTCAACAAACAATGTACATGATTATCCTGCAAAACTTTGGATTTGGAATCGGAATCATGTCTGGTACCGTTATAATGAATGCTACCCCGCTTATATTCCACAATTCGAAACTCATTAAATAAGTTTCTGAGAATTTTGAGGAGACAGTTTGGTACCTCAAATTATTATTATACTTTCTTAGCATTTAAGGTATCATTTAAATCAGATTCTGAGATTTCACATTTTTTTTCTTGAAAATGCATAGAAAAATATTCAATCTCATTTTTTGCGGAAATTGAGCTAAAATTTAGAGGTAAGTATAGATATATAATTTTTGGTAAAACTGAAGAAAAAAATTACATGACTATGAGGGTAAAATTACTTAATTAATTAAATACGAGGGAACTAATTCATGATTATTGATAAAACTGCTCAACCGGATGAAAGATCTACATATATAGGGTGTTACAACAGAATAGAAAATCTAATTCACTTTAAAAATGTATCTAGAAGATAGAAAGGAATGAAAATGGTTGTTGTTTCTGACTGGTACTTTAAATGTAGGTATTAAATTATGGAAATTCAAAGGTTTTAATATTTTTTTATACTCTACAGTTTCAGTCCCATTTGGATCATCTTCAGGAGTGGAAACAATTTGTGACTCACAAGTGAACAGCATATATTCAATAAAATATAGAAACATATTGAGTTTATTTCAATAAAAACCAAACAGTTTTCACAGGTCAGAAAATATTTGCTGTTTTACCCATTACTTAAGCGTTTCTGTGAAATTCTTGTTGGTAGCACCTGCCACCGATAATTTTTTTGATTATTTATAAATATAAATGTTAACTTGTGCTACGTGCCGTGTGCATAATAACAAGATTAATTGTTGAACTATAAAAGTTGAAAAAAAAATTTGTGTGGAACAGGTGTGTAAACACCAGTCTATATATTATTTCATCAATTTTTTTTTCTTCTATACTTTGCACATATTTATTAAAATTCAAGTAATATTTGTTGGATTACAGTATTTAATATTTTTTCGATAAGGAAACAAAGCAAAACTATTTTCTTCAAACAGTTATATTTTTTTACTTTTTGTTCGTCAAGAATTCCACTGGATTTTCCTCTTGAATATATAAATTTCTTAGGATTAATAGTCAATTGTATTTCTTGGAAAAACATCAATGAAACAAGTTTCGATAAAAATAATTAGAAATATTTACAATTTAAATTAATATTTACTCTCACTTGTCCTATATTTTTGCTCATTTGATTGTTAGCTTTGTTGCAGAAGATATTTGATTTTTCTTGTATGTATTTCGAGAGCCAAGTTCTCATTTGGAAAAACCAAGTCAAGCTTTCCTCTAAGTAACTAAGAGCCAAGAATTTGGTCCACAAAATTCAGGTATATTCATAAATTAGGCTTAGGGATAATTTTAATTTTTCATATCCTAAAATCAATTCAATAAACTATTAATATTCTCAATAAATTGTTACTTTTATACAATTTTTGCTGCATCAATAAGTTGGAGAAAAATGAAATTGCAGAGGGTGTCCGATGTAAACAGTATAAGAGTTACATAATTTTAATTATCTTTCGTGTAATTACGATCAGAGCGGATGTTGAGGTACAGTACAACAAAAAGTTTTCCAAGTTTGATCACTAATTACACATGCGAAATAAAAACACAATAAACTTGACACAAATCAATGTTATGAATGAAAATCATTTCTTTTTTATCAATAAATAAATTTATTGCAATTTTAATAATTTCGTTTTTCGAATGTTCCAGTCAATTCGTGATTTAGGTTACGTTTTGTTGTATTTTTTCAAAACACTTATTCTGATCAATGTATAACCATATTTATTAAGTCCTAATACTATATTATACTGATTTTATAGGCATAGTAATAAATTATCAAATAAAAAGACAAAATAATGACTTCCTAATTCGACACAACATTACAAAATTTGGCCGTTCTTCCTAAAGGTTATCAGACGGCCCAATGCAAAAAACAAGTCTTCTAAAATAAATCTTTGAATAAATTATTATGTAAATAGTTCATTGATACTTTTGCACTACATTTGCTTCAGTCAAATAAAATATACTTTTTCTTCTTTTGTTTGAACAAGAGGCCAATTTGTAACACTACATTACATGCGAAAGTAGTCCATTTTGGTATTTCAACAAGTTGCCATGATAACTGTACAAAAAAAGCATAGATTTTTTAGGACTAGTACAAAAAGTAAATCACGTTACATGGTTTGTATCTCCTAACTAGTAGTTAATCTAAAGATTAATATTTAATTAGATAATAATTTGATGCGTCAGTCATTTTACTGGAACTGACTATCTCATATTGGTTGCTCTGAAACTCCTATTCACGATTCCCATTTTGTTCCCATTTGCAGGTTGATTTCTAACGATAATTCCACTCCAATATAAAGTAAGCCATATATAAAAAACAATTTTATCGTTTTGACAGTGGATAAAAAGGAAGGTAACTTTTTGCAAGTGATAAAACGTTATTTACCTTTCTCCTAGCAACCAAATCAAAACATTCACTGTATTTATGTCATTTGCATTATTTGTCCATGCTTAAACTGCAAAATAAACAGAATTTTGAATATTTCCGAAGAAAATATTAAGTAAAGTGTGTCTATAAATATAAAAAACAATAAATCATTTATCTGGAGACAATTCATCGTGTTTTGTGGAAACCAGAATTATGTATTAGAAAGAAGTACAACGGTATGTCAAATTTCAAATATTTTGCTACATTGGACTTAAAGTATGCGAAGAATTGATGGAGACAATTACAAAAGATACGTTGTGGAATATGTCAAATGAAACGATGTATGATAATTGTACTCTCAATAATTGCTCATTTAAATAAACTTTTTCATAAGTAAAATGTCGTTAAATTGTCTCGCCGAATTACACTCTAGTATTTTATTTTTCTTGGGATAAATTTCAGTTTAACAACTCAACCTTGTAACCTGACAGCAATTTGACTCGAAAACTGTTCAAAAAATAAAATCACTCCACCTACGGTGTAGTGATTTTATTAGAACAGTTTTCTTGTCAAATTGCTAGGTAACAAGGTTTCGTGAAAACAGAAATTTATCCAGCAAAATAAAAAGCTCTTGTATAATTACTGCTGAAAAAATATTATGTTTAATACGCACCAAAAATACGATTTTAAGATTTGTAAAATCACAGACATGTCTGTGGTAAAATCTAGCATTTTCTGTACTTGCTAAACGAATAACAATTTTTTTAAATGCGATAATCTTATAACTTTGTTTATTTTTCAATAACTTTATTATATTATTTAATATTTATAATGTATTTTTTATGAACAATAAAATGGAAAGAGATTATTTCATTTGACAAACTTAATGCACACATGAGAAAAACTACTAGACTGGCGCATTTCGATTTAATAGAATTCATAATAAAATTAGTTTTGGGTAATTTTACCATCAGATATCTTGCAAATACAATAGGCAATTAATTTTGCATAAAATTTGTTAAAAATATTAATTTTTAATAAACTATGAGGTACAAAATCAGGTAAGACAACGTGGTTTTTGAGCATTGTCATCGTACATGAAGCCAAATAGTACATATTTGTTTTTATTTTGACGAAATTACCGTGACAAGTAATACTAAAATTGTTATCCATCGATCTCAAAATTTAAAAAAAAAAATATTTATTTTAATTTTAAAATATTATGAGGAGCTATAATTTCTTTTCATCAGTTCATTTGAAAAGTAGGAAAGGGTGCCAAATATTCCTAATACGGTACTTGTAAAACCTTAAATTATAATGTTATGGCGGTTATTATAAGACAATATGAATATCAATCATCAATTTTTGAGAGGAAAAATAATGTTATCTGATTCCTGAATAACAGAAAAATAAATTTGACAATTCTACGTAACTTTGAAAACTTTTTGCATAAATTGTACGCTAATATTTTTCAAAACCAGAGCACTAGTAAAATGACTGAGGACAAGTTTATCGAAATCGCAAACTACATTCAAAACTTTACTACAATTTTTATGTCATAAATTTGATTGTTAAACAAACAAAACAATTCTATATTTAAACAAGTGGTAAAAATTTGAAAAATAAAATGCAATACACTTCTACAACTGAAACCTGTTCGGGTAATCAAGTAAATCCAGTTGACAAATAGGTTTATGATTCTGAAAATGATAACTATCCAAATTTCTCGAGCAAGAGAGAGGTGGAGTATGGTGTGGCGTGAGCTGTTTATTTTGCGAATAAAGTTTATGACGAATTCTTGACACTATTATTTTATTAAGACGTGAGTTACAACATCCTTTATAGCAGTTCATGTAGGTAACACGTTTTGATTTAATAATAAAAATATGGTTAGCAGTTCAATTTTATTTAGAAATTTAAGATCAATTTCGCTTACTTAATCCATATGCCTTTCTACCTTGCAATGCTCCATGACTCATTTTCATATGTCAATACATAGTGCGATTATACAAGTATACATTTCTCAAGCTTAAAACCAAGTAAAAATAAAAATTACCAACTGCACCAAAGGGTCAATTCCCAGTAAACGCAGAACATGCACTGTAAGGACTTTTCCTTTATTCTAATCAACAAACCGATCAAATTCTTACAAGCTTTTTTTAGATGAGGTATCTATTATCATGTTGTATTTTCCTCATACCAATACATAGATATTGTAATTTTTTACATACCAAGAGTATTTCAATGTATATGCATACATACCTTGCTCTTTTTTTCGAAACATATAGCAATAATTTCTATGACACATACACAGGTGAGTATATAATGTGTTATAATTTGTTCTTTTATTGAATAAAATGAAAATAAAATATTAAAATTATTGAAATGTATTACAGATTTTCCAGAACCCTTCGTTTTAGCCACAGAAGTACCTGAATAACAGTTAAGTGCAGGGGCTTAAGAATACCCGTAGCTTGACATCTGGTAACCGCACCTTACGACTTAAGAAATATCAATCAATCTACCGAATGCACTATAAATGTGTGCTACACCCGCATCGGGTAAAATGCGTGATTGCTATTTATTTATTTATTTTTTTCAAATCGTTCTTGTTCAGCGTCCGTACTTCCTCATTCATAACAGCATTTTGGGAGTTAATTTCTCATTGGAAAGCTACTTGACGTTCTGAAAATTTTTCTTATATTGTATTTTATGAATATATAAAAAGAAAAAAAATTATAATTAATCAAGTTGAATAAATTTATTATTACAATTAAAAGCTTATAAAAATGTTGATAGCTGTTTTAATTCGCGTTATTATTTGCATTAAATAGCTGATTAATATTTTATAATTCCTAATTTCAACAATACGCATTTTCCAAGAAAATATTAATCAAATAATATAACAGCAATATAAATTTTTATTCAACAATTGTGTAACATAATAGAATAATTAATAATTCTTACAAGGTCACACGTGGCAGCCATCTTGTTTTGTCGCTCATTTTAAATATGTAAACTAAGGTTATGTGATATCACTCAAAATCACACTGATAAGTGAGCTATTTGTGTTATCTGTGCAAAAATCGCGATAGGAGTAAATTTTTTCAAATTGTGTATTCATTGTTTGCAGTATCTTATATAAAATTCTATACTAGTAATAGTACACGTGTTTATTAAAAACGTAAACTTGAAAAACAGTAGCTAATTAATTTCAGATTAGTGCTAATGCACGTAAATTTAACATATTTTCTAGATTTTGTGTAGCAAAATTATGTAATTCACACTAGTGTGATTTATCTCATAGTTTTGTTTTATGGAGAATTTATTCCGGTCATGATTACATGATTCAAATTTGCATTTAAAAAATTATTTACCTACTCACAAACACAATTATTTTCATACCTAATGAGAAAAAAATTTAAAAATAAATTATAGTTAGATTTTTCTGTTTTGTTCTATTTCTGCCAATAAAACAAATATTTCAATATATCCGAAATACAATATTTTCACTTATCAACTTAAATTGTTCCAGGAAAATTCTGGCTTTTAAAAAAGAAGCCCCAAAAGTATTTATTAACGCTGTTCTCGTAAAATTTATTTACTGCCTGGTTTCAACTGATAGATAGTATTACCGGCGCGAAATCTGAAGATGACCACCAAGTGGTCGATACCGGACAGTAAATAGTTACGAGAGCAGTACGAATGAAGACTTTTTGGAGTTTTTCTTGTTAGAAACCATTGTTTTTCCTAGGAGTTTTCACACTTTCAACTATTAAAAAAAATTATACTGAAATACTAGGTTTTTATTCTATTAATGAGGTTTGTACGCAAACAATTCAATAAAAATAACTTAATCTAGCTAAAACAGAATATTTTCATCTATCAAATTATAGCAAAGCCACTCTTGAAACAAAGATATGTGTAGTAGTTAAAAGAGTACGCATGTTCGAAGTAAAACTTTTAATTTCTGCAAGAAACCTTCCTTGATATTCAGAAGATAAATTTTTATTAAAAAAATTCTCGTCCGCTATAAGAATAAATAAATAAATTGTTTTGAATTGCAACTGTAAATTTTATATATTTTTTTATTCTCCGCACCAGTTTTAAGCACGTGACCATCACTTCCGTCCGAATGTGACATTTCAATTTCACCGATTAAAGAGGTTTTACCAAAAAACATGAAAAATAGTTTTTTTTACACACTATTGTTGTTTCGTACACGTAGGCTTGATAAGTACGAAGCTCCACTTATTAGTCTTCCCAAAATGCCTGGAAGAAATTGTTTTTCTGTTCTAAGTCTAATGCTTCATTATATTTTCACAATTTTTTTCTTTTTTCCAGATATTTATTTTATAAGTTCTGTTCCATGACTGAAACAGTTGAGCATCAGTATTATTAGCTAATAAATAAAACAGTGCTTTTTATTTTCTTTTTATTATTATAGCTTAGTTGTGCAACAGCATAGAAATTTATAAAAACTATGTATTATTATCTTTAAATAATTTGATGCACTTATAATATGTTTACAAATTCAACGCTTGTAAACAAGATTTTAAATAGCTTTTTCAATTTCTCAGTATTTCCACATTTAAGAAAGTGTTAATCATTGATAAAAATCGAATTTGTATAATAACACAAGGACAACACTTTTGAAATTGTTAAAGAACTAATGCAGTCGATCAGAAAATTACGAAAGCATAGAAGGGCCGTTTCAAAAAAAAAGATTTCTCTTTTTGTAAGCAGGTTTCACCTTCACCTAGTATTAAGTTTAACCCCTAAAAGAAAATAAAAATCTTTGTATTTTATTTTTAGATAGAAATATTAATGGCAATTTTTTCCAAACAAATATTGAACAGAGTCAAACTCAAAGCTATCAAGATCATTTAATAATGAATGATTTTAATCCCGCCCACAACTTCAGATGAGTTGTATCATCATTATAGTGAGATTCAGATGCCAAGGTCAATATTTTCAAAGGCGCACAGAAAAATTGCCCGAAGGGGCCAAAATAGAATTTTCTAAATAATATTAATTATTAAAGAAATCAACAAATACAATATATTTCATTTGCATCAATCTAATTGAAAGTTTGTCTCGAATAGGCTTCGCAGATTTAAATTAAAAATATAGGAATCTAAACAGGAGTTTTAACTTAAATTTTCGTGTGTTTCATTTAGTTTTCTTGCAGGGTTCGGAGGATATGAATATAAATATTTGTACAGCTATTACTGCCATTTTTATTACCGCGGGTGAAGCCCGCGTTTTTTCAGGTGCTGTGATCAATTAAAATATTTTCAAGAGAAAGTCAATTGGATTGATCAACTCTAAAATGAAACAATATAAAATATCGAAAGCACGGTTAGCCCGAGTTCGGTAATGATTTATTATATAGTTTTTCATTGATTTCAAAAAATACATCTATATACGGGCGAAGCTGCGAAAAAAAAACCCTCAACATTTTGGAATATTAACAAATTCGGACTTGAATTGTTCCTATTTTTTATTTCACTTTGGAAATTCAATTTCAAATTTGTTAATATTTAAAAATATTGAGGAGAATTTCTTGCCTTAATTGTGACATACATCTTGCAAACATGGCGAATTATATTCAATTCAAGAATATCAAGGTTTGATACAGTCTAATTATAATGAAATTATTTCTTGGAAGAGAAGAATTAAATTATTAAGCACGTTATCAATTATTGAGTCTTAAGGCAACAGATGTCTTCAAAGCAATTCCCTATTTTTAGGAAGTCTCTTTTCTCGCACGAAAAAATGAAATATTATTATTATTTCTTTTTAATGTAACGGGAGGTTTAAAACCAGGATGTTCCACAATATCAACCTAATTTTGCGATCGTTCTACGAATATCTTTGAGGAATATCAGAAATAATTTTCTAAATATTCAGTAATATATCAATATCCAAACTAATCCCTGATTTAGACTCGAATACAAAACTGAATCCAAACCTCATATAATTCTTCAGACAGCTCTTTGATCAGTCTATATTAAAGTAAAAATTTAACTAAACATCTTGAAGATTCAAATAAATATAGCCTATATGTGAAAAGTGAATATGCCTTGAATCTCATTGGAAGTAAAAACTACATCTAAGACTTGAATTATTTTTCTGAGTCATTAGTTATCTTCTGCTATTGATGTTAAAAAAACATCCTAATCTGTTTAAATGCAAAGTAATGAAAAATTCTGATATCATTACCTAGTGATATATTCTCGAATTAACAATAATATTTATACTGTAAACTGTTACCAAGAAGCTATACAAAAAATTTAGCTTTATAAACATACGGAAAAATCTGATTAGATGTATAACACATAAATCAAACGTATACTGATAAGGTTCAAATTTTTGTAGTTCGTAATTCAAATTGTTCATGAGGAATGTAAACAAAATTCAAGTTGAAAAGAAACGATAACACAAAAAACATAAAACTTATTTCGAGATCAAAATTAAAAAATTATAAGGACTTGATATGTACCGAGAACAAAGTTTTTATTATCAATATAATAAATACTTTAGTCTAGATTATGAGCTCACATTCAAATTGATTTGTAGATGGGAAAAAACCCTTCTATAATTCCGATGCCATGTTGAGGATAAAATTAAAGATACCCCAAGACAAATTACAAAATAAAACTAATAAAACGATCATAGTACAGTTGTTTTATCAAAACTTTGTTATCTAAATTCTTCGAATCGTAGTACAATGGAATATTATGACTATCGAACTCACAGGAAATAGAACGAAAAATACATAACAAAAATCGTCTTATTGACAAGTGCGTCAAATAAGATTCTTAGATATTGTAAGCATACCAGAAAAAATATCTACAAAAGTTGTTTACATTAAGATACAATTTTATAATTACGAAAGAATTGAAGAAAATAAATAATTTAGTAGTTGGTTTTGACACCATCATCTTGAATATGGCGGCAACTGTAGACACATGTTTCGTCCTTATTAGGACTATTTAGAAATTTTGTGAAACAATTTATCAAATTCTGTTTCACGGACTTTTTCAACGATCACTTTGCAATTCAATGAAAGCGAATATATTTCTTGTTAGTATCTAGGAATTCTAAAATACTGTCAGTATGAAGCTCTTGTACCGTATTCCGGTATTTATATGAATTTTTTATTAGCAATCAAAGTCTCAATATCACCACAGTGCACCTGCACGTTAATTCGACCGAATCAAAATAATCCTATCACACCGGAAGCAACAAAATATATAACATGTAATTTAATTCTTGGAACAAATAGTTGATAAGTATTCTTCAGCAACTAAAATCAAAAAATAAATAACAATAATAACTAGAAAATCACTATCAAATGCGTCATAGTCATCAAATTATAATAATTTTACACCTGGTACTACCATTTTATATATTTATTGAGATATGATAAAATTCCGACATTCAGGAGTCACAAAAAAAATAAAGCACTGAAGTAAGATAATTTCTTAATCTGACGTAAACAATGAATAAAATTTTTCTAATCTTGGGAGAAATATTTGAAGTTATTTTGTGGTTTCTAATGATGAAATCTTGATTCAAATTTCAATGTTTTCTTGCAAGTTTTAGAAATTTATTTACTTAGACGTTGAATTGTTTTTTTAAACAAGAAAATATACCTGTCTTTTCAAAATTTTCATATACACATATACTATATATTTTAGGCTCTCGACTTTTTTTTGTATTTAAAAAAACCTTGTTCTTTATCTAAAATCAAATCTTAATATTATTAGAGATATTTAAGTTAGCGCATTAAAAATATATGTTTACAGACAGTTTTGCCAGCAAGTGATTAAATGGTATAATTTTAATGATTGGGAGGGCGTTTTTAGCAGTCGATTTTTTCGATAAATATCGATCAATATATCAAACCAGACTATATGCCACAAACTGACAAAATGAATACATTGTTCTATTTTTTCGATGTATTATTTCTACCTTCATACTTTGAATTAGATAATTTAATACCTACAAATGGCGTTGTTTGTCAGACAATTATTCAAATGCTGATTATGTCGTAATTTATGTAAATTACAGTCATAGAAGTCGAAAGAAGTCTCTAGTTTGAACTTTTAATTAGCAAATGCTTGAGACAGTCGGAAGATTGCTCAAAAACCAATATGTTAATCTTGAAATTTTAAGATTGGCCCACTTTTATTCAAGCCTTTTTAATATTCTTTTATTATTTATCTTTAATATGTCAGAATGAAATATTGTTGTCAGAATGATAAATTTTGTAAGAATTAGAATGTTAAAATTGAGGCTAAGATTCAGATAAGTTATTCAAAATTTTCATTTAAAAATTGAATATGAATCGTTATGAAGACGAATAAACAAATTTCAAAGATTCTTTTCCTTTCCATTCGATACAGAAATTGAAAATATCAACTAATTTAATTTTTCTAACATCTCAATCAAAAGATAAAATGAGTGATAAAGTTTAGCGCCACTCACAGTGACGTACGTACTTTTAAGTCACCACAACCAGTAAAATCGCCGTGCACCTCATTCTACTTTCGGATAGGTGAAATATGATGTACTAAGTGATAATTGACCTATTAGTACGTACGTCATTCAAGACGGCAATATGAATTAAGCATTCTTAAATTCAATATTGCAGTGATAATAAACAATTTTTAAAATAAACATGATGTATTTTAAAATGTCGTGTAAGGCCTCGTTAATTAACAAATAATACCATATTTTGATAATAAACTTCAAATTAAAATACACTATATTATATTTCAAGGGAAGGTATGAGTTTCCCTGAGATCTAATTTGATGCCAAAGCATCTGAAAGATATACGCAATTATTTCTCACGTAATCAAGAAAAACTGCATAATAATAATAATAATAATAATAATAATGGTGAGGTTCAGCCAAACGATAGTATAATTTCGATAGTACAATTTCGTATATAGTTATGTACAAGTATACGCAATATCATTTCAACCAAAAATATCATCGAATATTTTTTTTATATGAAACTAGAATGTTGGTAGCGACAGAAAGATTTCAAAAAAATCTAGGATTTCGTTATATAGAGTGGGCAGAGCCGGAACTAGAGTGTGGCGAAGGTGGCCCCTGCCACGGGCGCAGACTCCTAGGGGGTGCAAAATTCTATGAACCGCATTAAACAAATCATTCAAATTCAAATTCAAATTTAAGAAATGTTTTATGACGGAATTTGGGTGAGAAAGCTTACACCATTATACTATCTGCTATCCATCTCATGGTCAACTATAAAATTTTACTTGGGTTTATATTGATTATTGGAGATGTATACTGCTCTATCAGCAAATAGTTTAGCTTCTGCATTTCGTGCATTGTGTTAGGAATGCCGCGCCACCCGCTTCGCTTGATTTGTTAAAGAAGAATATATTTTTAACTTTCCATCTATTGTTCAGAATTAATTAATTCTGGTTTTAGACCCCACCGAACCCAAAATACATAGTTCTAAAAAAATCTGTCTGTCTGTCGGTTCGTCTGTGTGGAAGCACGATAACTTGAGAACGCGCACGAATTTTAGAATGAAATTTAATATTCAAGTTTTTCATCAAAAAGTTAGGTTCAAGTTTGTAGATAGAATATAAAATGACTGGAATGGATCCTGGAATAAGATCAGCGGTTCATTTGTCATTATTAAAATTTGAATTTTTATGAAATTCGTTATGCTTTTCTGAAGCAAAGAAATAATGAAATTAGAATTATTATCACTCATATTCGGACATCACATGCAAACGTTCGTCAATTGTTCTTTTAAATTAAGTAATTTAACTCTATCGTGTTTGGTATCAAATTAAAGCTCTTGTGGGTTATGTAATTGTAGTGGAAGTGTTAAAGAGGATATTTAAACGATCATCAATCGTTTCTTTTACAAATTATTCAAATGATATTTAAAGCTGTTGGGAAGTTAAAATAATAGATATCAAGAATGAATATTAATTAGTGGAATCCACGTTACCATCTTTAAATTACACTTTCAGCAATTAAATGTCAAAACTGCATGTTCCAATGAACTAAAGACTCCGAAAATCTAGAAAAGGACTATTTATTTTCAAGAATATTTATTTTATGTAGGATCAAAATATAACTGCCATCTGCCACTTTAACATTGACAGTTATCTCTTTGACAATGACAGCTATCACTTTGACAATGACAGCTGCCACTTTGAAATATGCAATTAATTGATGCGACACTTTAAACTCCTGAAACAGTGATGAAACTGGCCACGAAATCTATGGTCGAGGAAGTACTGTGTGGTCACAGTATATTTTTTTGTATTATGACATCGGATTTTGATTCATATATAGATATTTAATGTTCCTGATTGATTATAATTTGGTTTTTATTATGTTACAAGTAGGTTTAAAGAATATATATATTTTTTTGTATTATATATTTTTTGCTTCATATTTATAAAAATAGGGGCGCAATTTTATGATTCGCCGCGGGCGGCCAATACTCTAGTTCCGGCTCTGAGAGTGGGGACCATATATAATACAAATGATAGTATTATTTACCGCGTTGTGATACAGATTTTATTGATCGGTAACTTCAGAATAAATAAATATGACAAACAAATATAAAACTGTGTCAAAAAGCTTGAAGATTAATTGAAGGAGTATTGCGAAGTAAAAGAATATTTAAACATTGAACCACCAATTTTACAATGAATTTAATTGTATGAAGTAGCGGAGGTTTCAATTATAATCGAGATAAAATAGTCAAATAAATTCTCTGGAAAATAAAAAGTTCACAAATTCATCATTTTTGTAAAAAAAAAAAAAATGTCTTAGAAACAAATTTTCACTTTCAATCAAAAATATATGTTTTGGATACACCCACAATTCAAATTACGTCATAATTTTTTATTTCGATGTAAACGACAAGAAACTTGACTGTCAAAGCAAGATAATTAAATTCTGTGGTATCCACTTATTTTTAATTTTACTTATCAAAAGTAATAACACAAAAACTTCACTGTCCAAAATTATGAAAATAGACATTTACTCTATACTATAATTCTTTTGTTTTTCTGGGAACAAAAAATATATTATACCGTTCAAATTAGGATTCATCTCATGTAAAAAAGGTTTACAATATCATTCAGGGTCGGTTTCCTAAAACTTTATTATCAATTAAAATTGAAGTTTACGATATTTTTTCTATAATTTTAATCATATTTCTTGTAGTAATTTTATGGTGATATTGCAATAATGGTATTTTATTATTGAATAGTTCGCGAAACCATGAAGGTCGTTAAAAATACTTATTTAATCCAAATGCATATGCAATTTTTTGTGGCATAAACAAACACTTACTAACAATAGAATATTTCTGCAGAATAAATTATTGACGAACAGAAACTAACAAATTGGATTTATAAATCTGCTCCAGATTCTTGTAAAAAACACATTTTGAGGATTTCTTCAAGACTGATATGCTGAAATTTCAACAACATGATTATACTTCAAAAAAGAATCAAAAAAATTAAATATTTTTTCATTGGACGTATGAGATATCATTGTAAAGTGAATATGATCCATGCAAGTGTTTTGTGAAATATGAACGTTTCCGTGGAAGAATTTTACATATTTTAATAATTAGTACAACATAAAAAAAGTCATAATTAATAACAATTTTTATTATTAAGAGTTCAAAGTGAAATAAATTAATGCTTATTATTTTTCAATGGACTACTAATTAATATTTTAAACAATAGTAATTGTCTTTTTTCAGGAAAAAGTCCCACACGAATTTTGGTGATTTTGTAATTTGTTTGCCTTACTACAAATATTGAATAAAAAACATATTTATTGTGGAAATGTGATACTTATATTCATCCTTGTAGTACAAACGAATGAATAGACAGGATAACATCAGTCAAGCGTCACAGTTTTACAATTTTCGCGTGATTTCACAAAATTTGCTCTCATAAAATAGAATTTATCGTTTGAAAACTTATTATTTGTTGTTATACATTCACATTTCAGTGATTTATTATACAATAGCTCAAAAAAAAAAACTCTTTATTTATTACTTCAAAATAAATATAATATATTAATTTGTGATTTAGTGTTCAAAATTTTACAGAGATGTACCTCTTGAAGATTCCAATAATTTTATTCAAATTTTGAACATTAATTTCCAGTTTTATAGCTCCTTTTTTGCAATAAAGTTCAATTTTCATGGACGAGCTATACAATTTCTAATAATACTTTATTACGACGACTTAATTTTTTTACGGGTATGACACAATATGAGATTTCATGAACTGCTTTTAAAAATTTAAATAGATAATATAATATTTTATTAAAGTATATATTTTATAATATTGTCACTTATTTTATTTGAATTTGTTATTTATTTGATAATTTATTGTAATAACGATCTAAGTGAGCATTCAGGAACAATCTAGAAAATGTTCAATTGTCAGACATTTGAATGCTAGCTCATTGTTGCAGGATGTTCGATTGTCAGCTCATTGTTGCGAGATGTTTAGTTGTCAGACATTTGAATGCTAGTTCATTGTTGGGAAAGAGTGGATTGATAGAGGAAGAATAATCAATCGATAAAAGTGACGAATTTTAACCTGTAATATTATTTAATCACAATATTTATGACAATATACTCAAAAATCTTATAATTAAAAATAACAACATATTATATTTTAAACCCAAAATTGGGGATACTTTTCAGAATGATATACCTAGTAAAGACAGAATATGTCGATATTTTAATTACGCAAATGATAAATATATTTACGAATTTTGTTTAGACGTAATATATGTCAAGCTCTGAGTGCGAAAAATAGAATGTTTTTATGAATCATCAATTAATGATTTAAAAAAACTTTGAATTATTGTAAAGAACAAAACAGAGTTCATTTGAAAAATAGGTTCCACATCTTTTCATATGTTATATGCCTTCAATGGTTAATCAACGAAAACAAATCAGATACATTTCAATAATACTTTTTTTTTAATATGACGTTTTTATCGAGATTAGGGCTTACAAGGAAACAGAAAAAAATATATGAAATAGAAACGATTCATATTTACTTTGTGCCCGTATTACGTAGAGAAATATAGAGCACATTATTATTATGTATTGTAACGAATTTAAGTCTATAAATTAGTCATTTCGACTTTATTGGTGCTCAGAATTATTGTGGAAATATTTTACATCAAGAAATAGAAGCGAATATATTTGTTTTCTAGAAAATTGCTGGTACCTTCTAGCGTTTTCTAGAAACGCCTGGACATTTGCGGGAAAAACATAGTGGGGAGAGACGCACGGTATATATTCGATGACTCAACGCAGAGGATTATTGGTTTTGGCTCAGAGACCTTATAATATGGACTGCTAGTGGTTGAAATAAATTGTGTTATTTAAAATAAATCAACACTGACATGAATAATTGAAGTTAAGTTATAGTGTAGCGTAATAATCCTTAGTTTGAATTAGAATTAGTTATTAAAAATAGTGTTAGTTATCTAATTTATTATGTTAATAAATCATTAAAAATAAATAGTAGAGTTTAGTAACTTTTGCTTCCTAAATTAAAATAAATAACGTTACAGTATTGTATTTTCTGTATACATGATAGAGATACAAAAAGATATAATTTTGCGGAAAACTGTGCACGTTATATTACGTACGTTGTTATTCCTTCAGTTGTTTTTTAATAGCTATTATAGATAAAAATTGTATGTATCTATTTATATGTTTGACACCAAAAACAGTCGTGGTTTACGTGGAAAATAAGGACACATTTACACTTGATGGTCATCGCACACAATATGTAAACCGATCATTTACGCATCCAAGTTCTACCACTATATGAACGCGTGGCTGACAAGTTGTGTAACCTCGCTAAAAATCAAAAATTTTCATCGCCTTGCGGTTCACAATTCCGAGTATCCGAGGTTGCTAGACTGTACTGAAGAGTCCCAATAAAGACGAAACACGTGTCTACAGTTGCCGCTCTATCCAGAATGATGGTGTAATTTTGTGAAACAATCAGGTTTTGATTTTTAACAATTTATCAAATTCTGTTTCATGGACTTTTCAAAGGTCACTTTATAGGGCCTGTATTTCTTTAAATATATTTTTCTATGATTTTTTTTATTTTTTATTATTTAATCAGTAGAGTTCAGAGTGGAAGTTTTACTTCCAACTGCTAGGCCACATAATTTTTTTAATTATTTTTAATATATGAATTTTCACTCACTATTTTCTCTCAGTCTTTTGATGTTAGTTTAAATTAAATTCATTCATAAATTCTCATTGTTAGTACTAATTATAAGAATGTAACAAAAAAGTTGTTGATAAACGTAGGAAAATAATAAAATTGAACAATTATGTAAAGATCAAGATAAAATTATATAACACAATAGTAATAGTAAATACAAAATTTTCGCATTTTAAATTCAAATATATACTTAAAGAAGCAACGATAATTAAAAGGTAATTATCAAGCGTAATAGTAATAAATCAACGAGTCCTAGTACTGTAACAATTATCACTTCTTGGCGTTTATCTTTATTTCTCATAAAAGAGGTAAAAAAATCATTCATATGCATAAACTTCGGACAGCGAATTTATTGATGTGCTGTGGATCCACAGCGTGGCTTACAGCAGTTGTAACAGTTATTTTATAAAAACTGAAGGCCTTGTTGAGATTCAGGGTCACAATCAACAAGAAAAAATTACTATTGTTATATAAAACACCATATGAATATAAGGATGTTATACTCATTTAATGTAAAAATTCATAATTGATGCCACAATTCATCCAGATAGAAATCAAACGTAGAATTTTTTTGAGTAAAATCTATCAAAATGTGAATATACTTGCCTATTATATTTTATTCATAATTCTATCAGAAAACAACATTTTTATATATTTTTCAACTATATTCCACTGATTTGATAATAATTAGATAATGAAGGGTTACACACATTTTTTTTATAGTTGCCATTTCAAAAGTTGCCTTTAAATACACCTCCCAATACATTTTTCCTCCAAGACTCCAAGTATTTGGATTTAAAAAATTATGTGATTCAAAAGCTTTTGTACATATTATTTATGATTGGTTTCGATAATTTTTTTTTCTACAACTACCTCTAACATGACTGTCTACGCATTGTAAACAACGCGTAAATTAAATATTAGTTTAGTTGACGCATTGTTTACGATGTGTAAACCACCAAATTTGAGGGTAGCCGTAGTAAAAAAATATTTTAAAGTTTATAATTATTATTTTCCTATTCATCCTAACTAGGGATGAAAATTTACGCATAAAAAAATGTTTCCTACATTTACGACGCAAAAACTACATTAATGATGTGAAATATGTAAATAATGTCGATGGTGGAACTTTAAATTTGCAGCTTCCAAACGTCAAACCCAAGGTTAGTTACTCTATACCTACACAAGCTTGTGAACTTTATAGGAAAATATTGTGGAAAATGTATGTCAGGACGACCAAAGACTGCAAATTTTTGAAACTTCACATATATTACTTTTTTTACATCAGGATGTTGGAAGCTTGTTCAATGTAAAAAAAAAGTTTTTTATGTGTGAAAAATAAAATATACGCGACGTATTTCATGTACGTGCCCATTTCTGACCCTAACAGGAAAAGCAGAGTCTCAATTCATGCAAAAAAGTATGTATTATAAGTACTATTTAATTTGATTGATAGATTTTATTGTGATACAATTATTTCTTATTAAATCACACTTATCAATTTTTATCAGGTAATCAAAAGTGGCTGAACTCAAGATTATATCGATTAGAACCATTCAAACAGATTAAAATATGGATTAATAAATAAAAATGAAAATAATTATTGTATGTAAACACTAAAAGCAGAAAAATGATCAGTACTTAATAGGTAGTCTGACCTACTAACAAACATACATGTTGCGTACTTCTATAGAATAAGCAAGAAAGATAACATACAGGATCGATAATTATGAATAATCGTTCTAAATTTTATGCTCAATATTTAACCACTTTCAAAACACATAAATAAGTAGTCAAATGCCAAATGCACAGCATATATTGCCATTTCTCACTCATACTCTTCAAAAAAACAAATAATTCATAATATAAATGACTTTTTGTTAGAAATGATTTCCAAATTATTTGAAAATGTGGCACTTTGAGCAACAGAAGTCTCCATTTTGTCTCAATTCATAGATCGACAGCAGAAAAATAATTATTAATAAGCATTTTCAGGTTGCCCATATCTTATCAATTAGTACAAGAGTTACTGAGCAAATATAAAATTGATAAAATAGATTTTGCAACAAATTATTTCAACCTGTCTTCAATACATACGTAAACTTCAATAAAATAAATCTTGTAATTTTTATAAGCAATGAATTGAAACTTCAATACTTTAAAATGAACCAATTTCATCAAATGTTTATGATAAATCATTCATAAAAAATTATCGTTTTGATAAGTCTGCTTAATTTATAAATTTGTACCAATTTCATGTCTCGATTTTTGTTGAGTTTGTTCTGTCCATTTCCGCAATTTTTTTATTATTTATTTAAAATAGAGACATCTGTTTCACTTTAGTTTAAATCCAACAAGATATCAAATCTGAAGTGGGCCTAAATATTTAAAGGTAGCGAATGACAAACAACTCTGCATTTGGATAAGAAATAGATGAGGTGATTTTTTTTTTGTTGTATATAATTGAAAAATTATCCACTCATAACCCTATCAGACAGTAACTCAGTGACATCATCTAATCATTTTGAGTTTAAAAACTGCTTATAATCTAACAAAATATTATATCTTACAAAAATATATTCAATAGCAAAAACGATTTCAAAAAAATTATCATGTTTAAATTCAGAATTATCATCAATCTATTTCAGCATTTAATGGAAAAATGTATTTCAACTTTTAAAAACTCCCAAAAATTGATTTAAAATAAATGTTTTCTCTGACAAACCACCACTGGATAACATAGGCGCCGATTTGTAAAATTCAATGATACACCCTAAGATGTCAATTATCCTGGAAGCTATGTACTAATACAAAAATACATTTCTAATATTCTATAGAACATGAAAAACAACAAAAATGTTTTCTACAAAATTAAATACATAAAGGAATAGCTTTTATAAATATTAATGTAAGAAATTAAAGTACAGTATTCCCCTCAAAATTTATTCAAGCCGACGGTGATGCTAGAAAGTGATATTTGACCCTGGACCAGTTGTCAGTAACTACCGTATATTTATAAAGTTTCAATATGACGCCATCTATTACAAGTTGCGCGAACTTAAATTATGTGCCAAATCAGAAGCACATATAATTGAATAAAGTTAGAAGACAACTGGTGCTGTAACAGTACCCATAAATCAGAATCAGAACGTACTCGGGCAATTTTATCTAATCTAATAACACACATAAGCAAACCAATACTCATCTTATTATTTCAAAAACCAAATCAAATTCGAAGAGCCAGACTTTTCAAAAGTCAAACTGAAATATTACTCAATAGGTTTTATGTTTGATCACAACATATTTGGATATTTAATTCATGCCAAACACGGTCAAGATAAATAAAATGTAAATAAAAGTACGAGGCAAAAATTTCAATTGTTTGTTGTCCTTGAAACTATTTTTCTGCTAATCCACTAGGTGACAGCACAAACAAACCATAGTGATACGTAAAACTATGATGTAATTCGGCGCGCAATCAAATATCATACTTCTGATAATTACTCAAAGAAATATTGATCTTGAAACAGTCGTTTCCTTATATTAAATAAATAATTATGACAAAAATTATTTCTTCTGTTACTACCGTCATAATTTTCCCATGCAAAATCAAATTTGTAGTGATATTGTTATCAATCATATTTATAGCTAATTATGGACAAATAATCTGGTACAATTATCAAAATTTTTGATAAGTACGTTGATTCATCAATTTTAATGGGAATTTCACTGTATTTAGTTTAATTTTAAATTAAATGTATAGGACGCACATTCGAAGTGAAACTTCATTCACAAATTTAAATCATAATTGAGCGCAGTATTTTTTAATAAGCATGAATTTAATTATCAAGCTGGTATACAGGGTAGAATCGTAAGTGGGGCACATGGTTTTACTCGGAAGTTATTACAGTTACAAAAATATATTAAATAACAAAGTTGTAGAAGACCATGGGAGCCATTTGATTACAGAACATTTTTTTTAAAACCAGTGGCTCTCAAGTTACAGCACAAAGTTATATTTTTTCAAATGGGATTATACATATTAGCGTATTTTTTTCCTGAATATTCAACCATGTATTAATTTTATATTCTTAAATATAAAAATAATGGAAAAAATGGGTTTGAAATTTAAATTAATTTTGTACAGTGGGCTTTGGATGAAAAACATTAAATCAAGATGATTATTTAATTTTTCATTTAGTATATTTTTATTTATGTATCTATAATAACTTCCGAGTAAAACCATGTGCCCAACTTTCGATTCCATCCTGAATATTTTAGCAACGAGAAAATTATAATAAATATAAATAAATATGATGCATAACTTCTCTTGAATCAAGAAACATATGAGTATGCAACCTACAATACATTCGAAACGTTGTATAGTGTAAACAGAGTAGGCTACACGCGGCCCACTACTGCAAATATTTACTGAACAATGTATAGTATAAGAATTTAATTTTCTGGATGGTAAATTTTGACAATACACATTTGAATACATAAATCTTTAGTGTCTTCATCACAGTTAATAAAATGTTATTTCTTACCTCAGATGTACTGGTGGCAACCGAACTAAGCCCAGGTGACATAGCAACAACATCTGGACTGGCTTCGAACCCATACTGCTGCTGAGCTTGCTGCTGCTGAGCCTGCTGCTGCTGAATCTGCTGTTGCTGAAGATGATTCAACTGCGACAGCTGTTGCTGGTGATGTTGTGTCAACGGATGGGAATGCGACTGATAGTTGTTGGCACTTCCAGAAGATCCATGAGCAGTTCCAACAACCCTAGAACGAGAGGACGCTCCTGAAGTTGGTTGTTGAAAAGATTCACTCAAGTACTGACGGACTTGGCTCTTCTGTTTCTGGATGACGTGGTAGCGGGTTGGATTTTCAAGAACCGTTTGCACCTGAAAAACAAAATATCAACCCCATTATTGAACATTCTTCAGAAAATGATCAAATAAGTTCACAAAACATACAAAATACTGAAACTATTAAAAATTTAAGTGAGAACTCAATCATCAATGACCGTCTTTAGAATTTTTTGTCTGTCTGTCTGAAAGTTAAATTTTCGTATGATCTATTTCGATATCTTAAGGATCAGAAAATGAGTATAAATATTTGTATGTTGCATATCTACGCCAGCCATAGATCTACAGGTCAGCGTAACTGTGGTAATTATAAAAAGTGTGCGCATGCATAAGGTGAGGAAAGAAGAAATGCTTTCTGCCTCATCGTGAAGTAAGCAAAATCTACGTATCATTTGCGCGAGCGACCTGATGATGTGCAGTTGTGTTACATAATCCAATTGCTCTCTTTAATAATTAAAATTTTCAGAAATAATTATTATTAGCAGGTATATCACTATTCACATATTCTTTATGATTATTTATTTCTATTATGATGACCCACGCAGACGAAGTACTTGATATCAAATTTATTTTATAACTTATTGTTAATATACAGTCCACGGACCATTTACAAATTTACGAATACGTTTTTAAATTTGCTCTAGCACTGGAAGCATAACAAAATCTGATACGAAATCATGAGATAAGCTCAAAAATTTTTGTTTATATCGAAATTTAAAATATACCACGTGATAAATGAAGAAACAAAGAATTTGTTTGACTTAGTGAGGATTGTGATGTTCGTATGGGAACGTCCTGACGCAACTGGAAACTTTTACGTAGTATTACTTTACAGTGGAGCTACGACGCTCCTTGTGGTCTCAATCAATAATTCTGATCGTATTCAATAGATTTACAGTATAAAATATTAATTTTGATTTGTTCTGATGAAAATGTGCAAATAATTTCAACACAATATTAGCTTTTACGTGTAGAAGAGCAAAATCGTATGACATAAATCGTAAGCCTGTCTTTTTTCTCGATGAAAATAAACGATCTCTGTGCTGACATTGCAGACGTATTCACGTCATATCCGTAACCGCAATACAGGCACTTCTGCTATTTTGATCACAATTTCAAGATTTTAGGTTTAGAATATGAAAATCAAATAGCAAAAGTCCTTTGAAATTGTCAGCTCAGTCATTTTTTGTTCCCGTTTTTGTAACGTGGATTGAAATATTTGAATATATTTACAATGATACAAATAATACATACGTTTCTAGCAAAATAACTTGTAGTTACCATTTTATAATCTTGTAAGAAAAAGATAACATAATAAACAATACTTGCAATACATTATCGATGTGAAGTGTGCTTACTACTGCTAACAGTGTAAGAACTATAACAAAATCAATTTTATTATATACATGCTTTCATAATAAACAAATAAGTAATTATAATGCGTGATAGTTTGGAGATTAAATTGAGTAAAGTCGTAATAAAAGCAAAATGTAAACATCTGACTCAATATTGATATGATCTTGAAGAAAAGTTTATGCAACCATAAGTCCATAAATCTGCAACCAGCAATACACTGTGGTTGTGCCTGACCTAGCCTAATTTCTGAAAATACTGAAAGAAAACAAATTATTTCCGTGTGTATGTTTCCGATCAGAATTTCAGTTATTTTTAGAATTTATAGATTTTACTGACGTAAGAAACAAATTTATGTTTATTTATTTTGAAACTTGGTAACTGGTAATTGAAGCAGAAGACAGTGGTTGGTTTCATAGACTTTCCTTAAATTATGAAGTTCTAAAGAACTTGTCATTTCTATAAAGTCTAACCTGAAGTACTTGTGGAGGGACATCGATTCCGATGCTCTGAATTGGAACTCTTAAAGCAGGAGCTGGTGAACTGCGTTGCTGAGCAGCTGCAGCTGCAGATGCCCTTTCAGCTTCACGTCTTTCTTGTTCTTGAAGCTGTTCGCGCATCAACTGCTGCTTGAGCTGTGTACGAGACAGTGGAGTCGCAGTCTTGAAGCTTGGAGGACTAAAAGAACATACATCACAAGAATTAGATCACAATACTAAGACAAGAAATAATTTAAATAAATGTATAACTACGAAGCTATTAAAAAAAAAAAACAAATAATAGGTGCGTGGGTAAATGTGAGGGTAGATTTGATATGATCCATAAAGTGATAGGGTGGTTGAACCGATTTTAATCGTCTAGATTTTTATCTAATTTTGACCAGTAATATTTATTAAAGGAGCACATAAAAAATGCATGTGTAAACTCTTTTATGGAGAAGAATATAAAATAATTAAAAATCATGTTTGAGTCAAATTATTTGTGACTAAAACCAGTTTCGTCTGGTTTGAACCAATTTTGACCAATGTCCTGCTCAAAATCCAAAAAAGTAGCTTTCACAACCACTCTGTGAAATGATGGGGTCGCTATTACAACTTCTGTGTTATATTAAATACTCGATTAAATTATGTCAAGCGTGGTTACAATTTTGTCTGTACAATGACTATAAATGGTAGCATATAACCATAAATGTCACCAAAAAATCACTTAAAATTGATATATTAATTGGGATCTCATTCAAGGTTTCAAGGACTGGAAAGAAGTCTGATGAATTATCTTGAGTGATTGTAATCCATTCAATTTAATGAGTCCCAAAATTCAACAATTTAATAACACACTTATAAATTGAAACACATAAAACATTTTATCAAAATTACTCTCTTTAATAATAATTTTAATGTATAAAGGGGAAATTCTGGAAGGAGCACGTATTCTGAATTCATTATTTGATAAATAGACATATAAGGATCGATACATAATTTTCAGGGCTATAGGTTCAGATTAATGACGCCACGACCTACCTACCCGCCAGATTTAGGCGGCAATCCAACCACTTTTTCAATAGGTTGCTCATCAACAGGCTCAGTCATATCTGATTCAACAGCATTTGAGTCGAACTGAAGGATCATTCGTATATTGTCAAAATTGACACATTTCTCAGGTTTAGATGGTTCCGACGACGAAAATACAGAATTATTGCGAAAATCATTAGTTATTATTTGCTCAGAAACTACACACTGTGGAAATATGTTCACATTCATGGAAGCAATACAATTCGTGATATTTTGAAGTATTTCTTTGTCGTGAAAAGATGACATTGCCACTAAATGATTTAGACTGTAAACAAGTAATCAAACAAATGATAATTCTAGATGTAAGTGTGAACTTAAACTTTTGGCAAACTACTGTTTTTAACGTCGCGTTCGACCCGTCCTGAACCTCTACTCGTTTTGAAGGTCTCAGACTTCTATTTTCGAACGGATTTTCTCATACCACAAATTATTTTTGTGTTACGTATATTACATCTTTTATAGTTTAAGAAAACTCTTTTAATACGCAATATTTATTTTAAAATGCCATTTGCCTAATATCGCCTAAATTCTCAACACAAAAAACTAAGAGCGGCAATTTTTTGCTAAAGGCCTCTTTTAGGTATTCACTGAACGTTTTTGTTATATGTGTAAATGTTATCAAAACAAGTTGACGAAGCCATAGCACAAATGAGTCATACCATGCGGAAATTAGTTGGACTTAAAATGAGTTGCAATTTTAAAAGATTTCATTTTGATTTTGTGGTCAAATTATCTGTTTATATTTTCCGCCGCGAGACCCTGTTCACTGTCATTGTCAAATACCGCTTGTGACGTCTTTGCTCACACAAAAATGCTAACATTAGATAACACCTTGATCTACAACTAACCTTTCTGTCTCTGGTACCGTCTTCGACTTGAGTTCATAATATTCCTGGTTCTTCAATGTCCCGATTACTTCCTCTAGATCACTATAGTCGAGATCGAGCTGTTCTGCAGAAAGCGCTGCCAGATCGAAACCTAGATCGATGCCGGACTCCATAGTTGTCAAATAATTCCAGTAATGTAATAACCGACAAATGACAATGTCATTTTATAAGAAATTAAACATAAACACTTGTATTTTCCCGTCAGCGTCCATTACTCCAACTCAACTACATATACCGCCTGTCAACTGTTTTCCCATCATGACAATATGACGACCCAAACTCCCGAACTGTAAATCATTTTAGTTCGTGCATTTCCGCGTGCGCTCGAAATCTCAAATAAGAGCGCCAGTAAATCAAATTAAACCAGGTTTTACAATAAATATTTTCATATTTTTTTATATCAAGCAATTCACAATATATTTTCTGTTATTTGAATTCTTTTGGACACTAACACACTGAGAGGTGAAAATTTTGTCACATAATGATAATTAAGTTCACCTAATTTCAAAAACTGCTACACTGCATATTTCAATGTAACAATTTTAAAATGTGTTTCACAACTTTGCTGAATATATATTAAGTAATGTATGTAAGTTCTATTCACTCATTTTGTATTTGAATTATATGAGAGGATGAATTTTCCAATTATATATTTTTTGATTTTGTCAAATGTATTCATTGTAGCTAATTGTGGACAATGTATGTCATTAAATGACACAAATGTAGACGAATTATGGAATCAATACAAGGTAATTTGTAATTTATATTTTTAAAAAAATTATAGTGATGAAAGTTTTTTTCTAGGAAAAATATGAAAAAAACTATATTGGATTCATTGACAGACGTCGGAAAAAAGTCTGGTTACAAAATTGTGAGAAAATTAGGCAACATAATGATGAAGCAGATAAAGGAAAATATAATTTTACGATATTTTCACATCATCTTGGGGATATGGTAATAAAATTAAATGATTCATTCACCTAACAACATAATTGAAAATTTATTACTATTTTTAGACACTTCATCGGTACCTCTCAAAAATGGTTAAATTAACTCACAGTCCAAGAAGAGATATTTCCACTATAGATGAAGTTGGAATTTCTCATGTAGACCTAGAAAATCTCCCAACAGAAGTTAGTAAATAGTTTAATAAATGTGATTGGGATTAATTTGTCAATTGCTTTTTAATTTAGGTTGATTGGAGGGAAAAAGGTTTTGTAACACTTCCGCACAATCAAAAAGAATGTGGAGCTTGTTATGCCTTCAGTATTACGCATTCCATACAGGCCCAAATTTATAAGAAAACTAATATTTTGGAACCTCTGAGGTAGGAAATTGAATAAATAATAAATTTACATTTTTAGATAGATGGAAGCTAGTTATATTCTCAATAAATAATTTTAGTGAACAACAAATTGTAGACTGCAGTATGGGAACAGGAAACCATGGCTGTGGAGGAGGATCTTTAAGAAATACTTTGAAATATTTAGAAAAATCAGGTGGCCTTATGGCCTCTAGAGACTATCCTTATGTTGCGAAGGTATACACATTTGAATGAATACTCAATTGTAGAAACAATTTTGAAACTTGTTTTTCCAGCAAACTTTATGTAAATTCAAAAAGAATAAAATAATGGTTAATGTGAGTTCTTGGGCGATTCTCCCCCCAAGAGACGAAAAACAGATGCAGGTGATTTTAGCCAATGTTGGTCCAATAGCGGCATCTATAAATGCCAGTCCACACACTTTTCAATTGTATAAGTAAGCACAAATCAAAGTTAAATGATTTATGAGTTGTTTGTGAACAATTATTGATCGCAGGTCTGGCATTTACGACGATCCATCTTGCTCAAGTAACACCGTAAATCATGCTATGCTTGTTGTTGGGTATACCAAAGATGCCTGGATCCTTAAAAACTGGTGGGGGTCTACATGGGGAGAGGATGGATATATGAGGATCAAAAGAAACGTAAATCAATGTGGAATTGCTAATTATGTAGCTTATATGAAAGTTTAGAAAAGATTTTTGTAATAGAATAATAATTTTGTACAATTTTTAAATAAAAATGTTAAAAAAAAATTCCCTACTTTCCGGCTCGCAGTTTTCCAAGAACTCCAGTACATTTCGTCAAGTAGTTTACATGTCCATTCCAAGTACTTCAATAAATCAAGCCAAACGTCTTACATATTTACTTCAAGTATCATATTTATTCGTAGTACATTTCTTTCCATTTTGAAATAAATAATCAAGTATTTTGGAACAGCTCGTTCAATAATTTACGTATCTATTTCAAAGTATTTCTAGACACTTCATGTAGCAATAGTTTACATATCTTAACTGATAAATTCAGTACATCTCGTTCCACATTTACATATACGAGAGTTGTTCAATAATTATTCGGTAACCAACCGTGGCCTATCCTATCCCGTTCATGCTGATAACAAATTAATTGAAAATGCATGGGAATGGGAAGGAGAGCATTTAAGACGATCTTCGTCTGGATCTGTCGAGGAGACTTCTCTAGAAAATGCGATAGTCCAGAAAATCATACTGGAAGATGCTCGTACCTCTGGACATATTTGTAGAGGACTTACCTTTTCATTGATACCATCTAAACGTATTTAAAGTCAGTGCAAGCTGGATAACATGAATGCTCACACCGCTGTAGCAAAGACTAAAGAGTTTTTGAAGTTCAAATTTTTAAAAGAATTGTTACCGGGGATAAAATCTAAATTCAGCATTATTTTCCAGGGAACACATAAGAATCGATGCATGGCATGTAAAAAATACATTCACAGCTTTGAACTTAAAAAATCAATCACTCGCGTTACAATCCAGTTCATTTTTTGTTTCCAAGTCCTAGAAAATAAATATTTTGAAGGCACAGAAAAACAACATTTTTTGTCATTTGACCAAAATTAATTCAGACATCAAATAAAATATACAAATTATTAAGGACCCTATTAAAAAACAAAGGTATTTAGAGACCAGTAACTTCTTTCTTTTATATCATGCCAAGAATTTATTGAGCACCCCTCGTCGTCTGTACTTTGTGAAAATATATATTCTTATTTTATCATTTGGTTTCTTGTGATGACGATGAGGTAGCACTATTTATAATGGTGTGAATGGCACTTGTAACTTTGCGTGTCAATAAATATATTTTTATTGAAATCAAGTGCAAGTTTTTGCTATATAAAGTTGAAAATAGCTTCTAAATATAAGTTATACAAAGATAAGAAATATTTCATATTTATAATTGCCTTTTTCCTTTGATATAACTTTATTTTAAATATGTAAATGAAATGTAATATGCAGAAGGTAAAAAAAGAAATGATTCAGTGATAATAAAAATAATGAAATCATGAATTAGAACATAATTGTTCATTTACATAATAAAATACGTAAATAGAACAATGATTCAAATATATTATGAATGAAATGGAATGAGGGATGAAAAAGGATCAAAATGAAGCGTTGCAGAATGAATTAATTTTTAAATTGTTTATTTACATGTGGATCGTCTAAACATATCTCATATTTATATAAAAGTATGATCACTCATCGTTTATTCACATGATCAGAGAAAAATGTAATTGATTTTCGTAATATATTTTTCTGACACGAACATGTTTAAAATCCATTCAATTTTTTTCTTCTTTTTTACAATTAAATTGGAAATATCACACTATTTATTTGTAGAATAGATATATAGCAAGAGTAATTCAGACAATTTGTTGAACAGAACGAGATGTCTGTTGGAAAAGCACTTTTTAACATAATAGCCACCTACTTACTTTTAGTATAGTGTCCGAAAGAAAAAAAAAGTCGACAGACGAATACAGATGCCTACCCTAATAGTTGAATATTTCAAGTGTGCAAAAGAATCTCAGGTATGCGCAGACGCAGAATCAACTTTGACCAATTCAAGTTATTTGCTTCTTTCGCACACTTGATTTAATAACATCTCTTTATTGTCAATGACATGTTTGTCAAGTCTGATAATACGACTCCAATCAGAATTAGACATCAACTAAAGATGCGTATGAAATTTTATAACTGTCAATGAAGTTATTTTTTTAATATTCTTCCCTTTTTTCGTACTCAGATGTCTTAATAAACAAACTAAAAATATATAATAGAAACTTTACAAGTACTCCAGTAAAAATAAATTTTATTTACGAGTTCCTGTCGTAAATAAGATGAAACATATATACATAACACAGATAAGCAAATATTTGCCTTGCAATTCGAACTAAACCAGTGTCCAGATAACAAAGAATTAGTTTGGTAAGCCTTTCTTTGTCCATCTGTAAAATTGGGGACAGTAAGTTTGAACATTAAAATACACTAATGCCATTGAAAGCAGGCGTACCTACATGGAAATTATCTTGTAACCCTGGTTTAAATTCGACACACTTTATATATAAATAGAGGAAATAATGCCTATTTTCTTTGCCATTTTTTTCAATTGAAATAAAAAAATATCCATAATCACAGTTTCTAAGAAAAGTTTAAATAAAATTTGTCTTCTCTGGCATTATTAATTAAAATACAAGCAAATTTCACATGTATTAGGTCGGTAACCATACATGAACAACTACATATCACATATCGGGATCTGGACCACATTGTAATACAAAAATAATCGAATATAGAGTTGCCACAAATGAATGCATACTTCAACAGGAGACAGCTTTGTGTGAAAGTTGTAATTTGGAAGTATTTTGATCGAGATTCAGGTTAAAAAGTTTTATTAATAACTTAATCGATATTCGGCGATATAATACTGTTTCCTTTAAAATTATGACATAAAAACTCTATAAATTGATTAGTTCAATTTTAAATTGAAATTTCATCCATAGAGTATGTGCTGCAATTATGTTACTTCTTGAATAGTGAATTTTTTTGAAATTCAGATATTCACATTACATCCATATTTAAAAGTTCACAATTACAAATGATATTTACACGATTCACTGGGCAAACTCGCTCATGTCTCATTACTCAAGTAATAATTGGCCGTTTGTTTTAAGTGTTTGGACGTCAATTGTAACAATTTCGAGCATTTATAATAACTGCACAAGTCATAAAAGACTCTACTTAATCCCTTGATATCTGTATGAATAAAATAACACAACTTTCATGAAGTTTTCCTTCTATTGAAGTGTGCATACATTCAGGTTTTTTCAAATTCAAATAAGTGCAAATACGAATAAATATATCTAATATTTGTTGAAATCCGAGAATTGATAAAGAAAATAGGTATTTTTCCTTATTTTTTAATATATATATGCATATATATGTATATATATATATATATATATATATATATATATATATATATATATATATATATATATATATATATATATATATATATATAATATATTTATGTATATGATAGAATTTAAAATTATTTTGTTACGTAAAATTGCACTTCTGTTAACGACTATAAAATTTACAAATCAAATATTCACGATTGTATTTTTATATATTATAAAAATTTAATAATTACATCTATAGAAATACAAAATTCATAGAATAAAAACACATTGTGTAAATAAAATAAATTTAAATGTACTTAAAAGCACGGATCATATAAAAATAATGTGAATTCTGTGCTTTAAAGCACATTCAAAACCAATCTACCAGTACATCAACATAGAACAGTGGTAACTTGCTACAACAAGGACTGACTCGGGTGTGCCCGAGAATGCTCTCGAATTCGTCGACTTCGGAGTGACACAACATATCATGTATATAATAATTAATGAATTGGTTTTATTTGTACATAAGCATATGAATTGGTCAATATCATAATTCATTGTTTTCTTGTACGGATATTCATAACCATTCAAATTATAAAAAACACAATCTCTTTATCACAGTTATACACACATGGTGTTCATACACAAATTATAATATAATTACTCACCATTTTAAAAATTAGTTTCAGTTTGTATCCATAATATTTACTGAGTACACAGTACGGTACCATCACACGCGACGCAATTCTACAAATGCTTTTTTCGGCAGGCTTCACTTAATACTTATCAATGTTTTAGTTAGTTGCCCACTAGATCGTGCCGCGTACAACACTCATTAGAGCATGCGAAGAAGACTATTTGCCATTTAATCTCAATTTCATGCCTTGGAAATAGATTTATTGTTGCAATTATATGAATTATAAAGTAGAAAATACCAAAAAGTGTAAACCAATAGTTCGACATTATTTTAGAATGAAGAAACCTGCACATGATAAAGGAAAATCATAAATAGAAACAGTTCTCACTATAGAGTTCGAACGCTTCATCAAATTTTAATTTGGCGCTGCAGGGTCTCCATTTGAGTAAAATGTTTTTTTAGTCTAAATATTGCATTCAGACAAGAATGTATATATGATAAAGATGCTCAACTCCGTATACTGTCGTGTAACTGATAATAAAAGCACTATTCGTGTAAGAGTAATAAAGACGAATCCGATTTCACTCTTGCACATATAGTAAGATAGAGACGGAGTTAGATGCGCAGTGGCTCATTGCCACATTGCTTCAATAATCACGCAACCCCCACCGAACGAGTTTAGCACCCTTATTCTTGCATATAAATCAGAAATAACAAATTGTGTTCAATTAAAAATAATGAATTAGTTATAAACATATTTTTCGTTTCCAAATATAATAATTATATAAAAAATTTCGAATTAAAAAATCCAAACAAAACAGGATTCCAAATACTTGCTTTATCGCCAGAATTATCAGTACCGTTCAATACGAAATTAAATTTACAATTCCAGTTTGTCCGAACGAAAACTGGTCAAAAATTGGACTTCCTGCGCTGGTAGTGGAGTACGCATGCGTACTTGTTTAAGAACCTTCTAGAACTGAAGGTTCGAGTAAACCTTATAACAGCATAAATTGCTACTATTACGAGACTTCTTTTGATATTTCCGGATTTCGGATGTAAACCATGAATATTATATAGATACTTACAAGAGTATCGGAAATGGCACTAAGACATTCTCTCAGCGATTTCTGCCGCAGAAAAATTTTGAGCCAGAAATCTAGAAGCTTCTGGAAACTCTCTTGCAGTGGACGATAGCAATTTGATTTCATCTTGAGCATTGAGAAATATTTTGGGCGGTGCGGTCTAGTAGGCGACTAGGTTCACAAAAATCATTTACGAAATGAGACAACACACAACATGAATGATAAGTAACACTACATTTTTACATTCACATGTTAAATTATATTTTAAAAATGCTAAAATATATATTTAATAATTAAAATTGATATGTTTTATGTATATATCGTACCTCTGAAATGTGTAAATATAATTTAAAATTCTACTCTTAATTAAAATAAAATATTGTAGTACTTATCTATGATTTGAAATAAATATGTTGTCTCATTTTATAAACATTTCTCGTTCTCAATCAGGTACAACTTTTGCTTGAATTAAAATATACAAAAAAATCTTAAGATTCACAACGTATACGTAAATAAAAGGTTACGTTGAATTTCTTAGGGATTCATAGGGTATATGAATCAATTTGAACATAAAAATGACGTAAAATGAGATACAAGTTTCATGCACATAACATAAATGAAAAAAAAAAAGCTGATAAAAGTTCGTTCATCACATATTATCACTTCCCACTTGATTACGTCACGGTCACAGCGAAGAAGCAAAAGTAGTACCTGAGCGCTAATTTAAATACCAATTCGTTTCACTTTTTTCCTACCATATTTGTCATTAAATATAATATCTAACAGCACATACTTTATAAATTGAAAAAATATATTAAATATAAGTCACTTTTTTAATTTATCCACAATTGAACGGCACGCATTATTATCACTTATCGAGGCGGCTGTTTTACGAAATTAACATAATTCGTATCTGGACTCTGCCCTGAAAGAGTACAACCGAATATTGGATGCTCTAGAGTCGTCTTGAGTGAATCATTGTGGATTTCCAGCGAGTTCTGTGCGTAATGCAGAACAAGACTTTTCAGCGAATCGTAAATATTATAAGGCTCTGCAAAACCATAACCGCGCTCTGTATCATAGATAATGCAGTGGCTTATATTTCCCTGACAAATAATGCTTAGCGCAAACTGATCTGTGCTAGACGGACGGACAAGGAATGTTCCGTCAGGTAGGCCGGTCAGTAACCGCTCTGCATCCAAACGAGAGCAATTCTGCAATAGCCATGTGGATTCATCCTGATGCGGCAGCGCGTCTACGTCCACCTCTTGGTGCGGAAGCGCATCTACTCCTCGCTCGCCATCTCCAGCCAACAGCTGCTTAATACGACTAGGTTTCACTCCTCGACTAATCAACCATGCATGGTGTCTATCTCTTTGACGAGCCAAATTAAATAACTCTGGTTTAAGGGAGGTTATTTCGCGTTCTAATGTTCGGTTGTATGCAATCCGTTGCTTCAAATTCTCTTCTAATTGCTCTCGACTTTCTTCTAAACTTTTATAACGCTGGCGTAGCACCTCGGAATTCTCACTCACACTTTTGATTTCATGGGGCTGAGCCTCTTTGTTAAACTTTTCTTGGAGTTTCAATTGTTCCTTGAACATCTGTACGGCTTCGTTGAAAGCATCTAGAGCTTGGCGTTTCTGGGTGATTTCATGGGCGGTACGATTAAAATCCTCAGATACTTCGTCCAAGATTTTATTTTTTGATACGATATCTTTGTGGATTTCAACAAGTTTTTGCACGAGTTTTTCGATGTCTGTAGTATTGGGGATGTCTTCTTCTTGGTTGTATTTCGAAACGGGGTAGAGCAATCGTATATCAAGGGAAGAATTGTACTGAGCGAGCGATACTTTGCGATAATGTTGGACAAGTTCTACTACGGAACTAAACTTGAATGGTTCTGAGAAGCCATATTTTCCCTTCCGATGACAAATTTTGATTAGTTTATTCGAGCCGCCTTTGCGGAGTGTTAGAGTAAAATCTCCACTCTTACTACTTGCGTTACGAACAAGGAAAGTACCATCGGCTGTGTCTTTTAACTTCTCATTAACTTCTTCCCGGGAAATGTCACCCCAGTACCATTCAGCATCTTGTAAACTACTAGGTGCTTTATCTTTATCCTTATCAAGCTCCAGTTCCATCATCATAGACGACAACGACATAGAATCTGAGCTAAGACCGCTACCGATTCGCGAGATTTTACGGGGCGGAATCACGGGTGCCGAGGCGAATTCTGGTAGTTTTTCACCCCAATCACAATTTAACAAAAGAAGCTCCATTATCCGGATGTGGTTTTCTGTGTTATATACAACTTGGCTGTAACAAATATTGACAATAAAACAAATGCAAGTCTTCTTTGGAAGAATATGCTTACATAATTCGTTCCCAGGGTGGCCTAAGAAAGATGTGGCACATGACTTGGACGAGAACTGTAGGTGGTTTTTTGTTACCACGAGCAAATTCCATCTGGCACATTCGGCACAAGTGTGCCATGAGGTACTTGAGTGTGGAGCGATGGTGTTCGGGCAACTCTTGGACAAGTCGACCTAAGCATGATGCACATTGCTCGTCGTTTCGAATACCTGAAAATAAAATGTTGTTATTCTTGTTAATTTCATTTAAAAAATCAACTTACGAGATGCTTCAACGAATCTGTCATACCACTGAACTGGTATTATGGGGTCAGGCAATTCACGGAGAAATTTTTTAAGCACACTAGCGATACACGAAGGGCTATATTCGGATAGGTCGACTGTTGTTGTTGCCTCATTGAATTTCTGTCTGAGATCAGTTACTTTTTCGGCTGCAGGTGTAGAACAATAAATACCATACACATCAAGATTCGGTTGGGAATTTGCTCTTGATTCTAATTCTTGAGTACAGTTGATTATCTACATCCAAATAAAAATCGTTATCAGTGTGATTTTTAGCCACTCCCATGCAGAAATAATCAAACAAATTACTTTTAACAACTATTTGTAGTTCTATAACTAACGTCATAACAAGTAGACTGTTGTGTTTAAAGAACCTTGAGAATAAAGTTATCTTAGCAATGAGCTTGTAAATAGAACTTATATTATTGGAAAACTTACCAAATGTGGAGCATCAATTTCAGTTGGATTGAACTGAACGCACAATCCTAATCCAAATACTGATTTGAATTGCAATCCAGCAGGTCGATCCCTACCCGTTATGCAAGAAGGCAAACCAGTCCTAGCACAAGTCCTATGAGCAACTAATCCACAATCCTGACAAATGAAGCCTTGATGCAAGAGACCACGAAGATATTTGTTGCATTTATCGCATCGTTCGAGTGTACTAAAGCTGTGTTCCATTAAATTATGACGGTACTTTTCGGACATGTTGTACGGATCACTGTTTATCACGGACATATTATCATCGGTCTGTATTCCTTGATAGGAGCACAATTCGCTAACGCAAACTAGAATCGCTTTTTGATGGAATTCATCTTTGATGCCCATATTCTGTTTTCAATAAAAAAAATCAGTCGATGTATCAATCATTATTTTATTAATAGCTAATGAATTTCAATAAAACTATCATTTCACCCATGTAAAAAGTCTGTATCAGATAATTTTAATTTTGATTGATGACTAGTGTCATCCTTATCATTGCTGGGGTTAAAGCAAATAAAGGTTATTCTATTCGATTAAATCAAATCTTAAAGATGGAATGTGCCAATTAAAATTCATAAAACATGTTACATGCATTGCCGTACACCAGCAGAATGTAAAAGAGTACTTGTGTGCACAATAAAAAAGATAGTCTGGATTTAACAACTTGATATAAACACTACCAGTTTTAGCAAAAATAAAACAAAATGTTTACGTGACTTGAAACATAATACGATTAAAAATGATGTATTAATCATATTAAGAATATTTGTTGCTTGAAATTCTTATTAATGTTGAGGAGAAAATCGGCAACTGAAGCAATTACGGGAGTGTCAATTGAAAATCCAAAGTTAATCTAACAGCCTATAAAGAAGTTTATTGACAAATGTCAAACTAGATCGTGAATTTCAAAACAACTGAGAAGCTCGGATATTTAACAGTATAAAATTCGATTAAAATGATGAAGTAATTAGATGAATCATTCATTTTGTTTCAAATTTTCATACAGACTAAAAAATAAAATTGGAACTGAAATAATTTAAAAAAATTGAAAATTGAAAACTTGAATGTTTCACATGAATTTCAAATTTAGGAAACCGTCATCCTAAATCAGGCGGCAACTGTAGACACATGTGCTACCAGATTTAGAACGATTTCTAAATTTGAATTTTTTGTGAAACATTCAGGTTTTGAATTTTTGATTTTTTATTAATTCTATTTCACGGATCCTTTCAAAAGGTCACTTTATAGTGTGCTGCGTTTCTTCAAAAATCAGGATACTTAAAATAGTGAATTATAAAATACCCGATGGACGCGGATATCACTCAGAATTCTTATTGATTCGAAAGAATATAAAAGTAAGCATCACAGAGAATTTTACCTCCCAAGTTTCGTGATGTAATTTGTTTTTGAAGAAGTTTCACTTCAAAACTGTAATTTTAAAGCGGAACTGGGTGATAGTATAAGAAATTGACCAAATAAATTGATGTATGGCATAAATATGTTTGGAAACCCAATATTAGTGGGACTACACTTGAGCATACCCGAAAGCAATTTTAAATTAATTTCCTGCGAAACCTTAGACACACTATTAGTAATTAAGGATAATCGGGTACCAGTTGAATGAAATGTGTACTATCATAAAAATATACTGACGGCGGCATTCGTCTAGAATATTACGATAATCTAATGCAGTAATTTTCAATCGATGTCCTGTGGCATACTAAAGGATCTTATTGTTAGATATGATACAAAATTTTGAAAAATCAATAATTGAATTATTTTCGGCGTCCGAATTTGTAGAATAAACGTATAATTCATATTGTCTAATTTAAACATTTGAGAATTTTTTTTCCGTAAGTAGGTAAATTAATTGGAAATTGTCCAGATTAATTCCTCAACTCCGAAATAAAAAGTCAATAGAAAAATCGATGAGGGGAGAGTCTATTCTTAAAAAGCAACAATAACATGATGTCGAAAGGGTGAATAATATACAAACCATTAATTTGTCCTTGTCCAGGTGCATCAGGTCCGAGCCCTTGATGTCTTTACAGCGAAACACGTCTGCATAGCGATATAGGTTCAGAGCAGCCATCCATTCAACCACATTGGCAGAGGTCCACTCCGACAGCGGCTTAACACAATAAAAATATCGCATTCAAAATATTTATTTTCACTTTATTATACGCGGTTGAGTCCAATTTTACATATTATAGTCCGGTATAAAAAATTCCATGGATTTCACCCAAAATTTTGCAAACAGATATGAAAAGTAAAACTGTAGTTCAGTAAATGAACTCGCCTCGATCGAATGATGCTCCACGTCATTATACGTTCAAAACTCAGGTGACAGTTAGCTAATGATCTCAAGATTTAAACTAGTTACGTTCTTACGGTCATGCAGTTGCAATATAGAGTAATTCAGTTACGGAAAAGTTATAAATTTCACTAATTGACATTAATTAATTTTTACTGATATTATATTCCTGTTCGTAAATTATTAAAGTATGTTTGAAATTTCTTTTACCTTACTATGCTATATTTAATATAGTTCTCAGAAACTGTTATCTTTTATCGTTTATGGATTAGACGTTTCGATTTGGTTTTTTCCTTTTTTTGCACTATTTTTTTTCTTATATATTTAATTAAATTTATCTTACAGCTGATACGAAATTTCACTCTTTTTGTAAATAAACAAAATGCGAAAGGTTGCTATTTTCCAAAAATTTTGGAAAGCAATTATTTCACAGATTTTTTCAATAAAATTAATCAAGTAAACTGTAGGAGCTTGCTACTAATCATTTGCAAAAATACTAACCAAATAAATGCAGGTGAATACAAAACATTTGTGAATGTATGCCCCCATACATCGCAACAATACGAGCGATTTTATAGTGTTATTATTTATTGACAAAGATTTATGATGTTATATTACTGCTATAATGTTTAGCTTGACACATACAAAACATAAATATCGATATTGAAGTTTCGGCTTAGTCTAATATTATTGCTAATCTAAATGTTTGACAGTCACTAACATACGATACATTTCTTAAGAGTAATTTTATGTATGTTTTGACTGTTTTACGTTCTTTTCCGAGGTCTTACATGATCCATAGTCGTTTGTAGTAGTTTTTTTTTGCTTTTTATAGCTAGGTGTTACAATCTGAATCGATATGCTTCGAGTTCCGCCTCTTCTGTACCTAATTTATACACGATAATTGTACCTCTTGATTGTTACATTTAAACATCAGGGAATCCCTTATTGTTACAGAGATAAATAATTCAAGTTTCCAATAACACGCAAAAAAAACCTTGAGATTTTTGTTTTATGCTATTGGAATCATGAGTCCAGATAATCATCAAGTGGAAACAAAACATTGAGGTTGATACGTTATGATACCTAGGTCCTAAAATCTTGAAATTTGCTGACCACGTGAATTTAATACAGAATATATGGCAGGTAAAATTTTATTACAAAATATAAAACGAAATTACGATGCAGTATTTCTTTTAAGACATTTGTTTCTAGTTATTTGGTTTCTTATCTAAAGTATTGAAATACTGTATGAGTAATTATAATTAATAGTAGTTTTGTGCATGACTCCAACAAAAATATTTACAATCGAAGAGGTAATGCGTAAAATTCAGCTATTGGTTGCAGCAATGTTTCAGAATTTTTGCAAAAATTCAAAATTATTTATTCAAATTTGGCGAACGGCCATGCCAAGTTCGAATCAATAACTCGATTTCAAAGCATTAGCGACCTGATAGTTACATCTGCTACAGTTAACCGTAAGGTTAAATTAGTTACAAATAGAGTTAAAATTACAGTTATATCAGAATGACATTAGTGGAGGAATAGGTATTCTTTCTATACCATCTGGCAGGAAAATCAACTCTTTCTGAATTAATAGAAAAGAACTTGTTGAAGATAACAAATAAGTACGTGATTAATTTATGTAAAGCTATCCAACATATATTGGAGAAAATAAGAAGGAATTGGTTCTTCTTTGGAGAAGTACTTGAACTTGTGCACTCAATGATATTACGTTTTCCCCTGACAATATCTTGTTTGGAAATTGTTAATGATTACATTAGTTTTAATTTAGTAGGTACAGAAAAGTAAAATGAGAAGAGAGGAAAGTGATAAAGACAGAAACTAGCGAAGCTGAGACGAAAAGTGTGACAGGGGCGCGGCTGCGCGACCAGCCAAATACGAAATTCTCTTGCACTATCGATCGAAATTGATGAAAATAATGCTTCACTAACGGTGGATCTGAACCGGTCCAGCTCTCGGAAATAAGAACACCGATCCACATTCGAATGAACACTTTTTGCCGAGTATAAAGGACATTCGACATGCTTGCTGTGCCTGTGACGTACCAAAATAACGTAGCAACAGCACTGTGTTGAGAGCTTCAAGCGTCGAGCACCGAACACCAAGAAGCGAATCACGCTGGCTAAACGGCAACATCGCAACGTCACGGAAAATGATAGCGGAACATTCACGAGGGATTTCCCCTCGCACCTCTTTGTTCTCCTCTAAGCTGCTGCCGCGCCTTGCTTGTTGCCGTCGTCCAACGTTGCTTGGTGCTCCCCAAAAGAGTGGAGCGCTGCTATAACGTCCTCGGATCCTCTTGTGGAGTCCGAGAACAGCGCCGTGCGCACGCATCGCTACGGCCAGGCACGCACATAGCAACCAGCCATCTCGCGTTTCTATTGGTCGGCCAATTCTCCTATCGTCGACCAGAAAGTAATTCTACATAATCAAAAATGATATCGTACCAACTGCCGTAATCAGGCCAGTTTTAGTGCATATTAGCCTTATCGTGATGTTCAAGCGTTCAATTTAGTATACGAACTCATAGATACCCTGCGATTTGGCTCCTATCTCTTTCGGCCTTATAACAAACAGTAGCAATAGATCCTTCGACAGGCCTTTGGTAAATCAATAACGAAACGTCAACTCTTCCTAGCAACCAGTGAATCAGCTTACTACTAAATCTTTATATGATATGAATTTATTGCGAACATCGTCCAGCACTAGTTTCTCGATCAAAACTATTATACAAAGTAGACATGTCTAATCAACTGTTGCATTAAAAAAAAATGCACATTATTCGCACATGTTAAACAAATGTGTAAATCGGTAATCAAGTCTCGAATTTTTCGATGAAAAAGTATTCGATTTAGTGTACCAGTCCGTGTCCCACAACAGGAACGACCTTGAGTTAAATATATACTATTATATACACGGCGTTGCTGCAGAACAGAGATGATAGTGGGACACTAGTATAGCAGGAAGGGTATAGCCAATTCACAATGGATTCCGTATGGTGCTGTAGATGACATTTACAAAATTTACTCGAGAAATATTCCACTCCAATTATCTACTTCGTTTGAGAAAAACTAAGCAAACTGGTTAATATTCACAAAAAAGTGTTGCCGAAGGAAGTCTGCTTTATCAAAATGTTCTACTATTCCACAAAGTAGAACAAGTATAATATACCAGAAGAAGAATATTTTAAAATTCAAATTACTTCTTTTTTATTTTCAACAAAAAATAATATACGGACGTAACAAATATCTTCAATAATTTATTTCTATTAACTCTAGTGGAATCGCTGTGCGATGTTTTGCCCTTGAAAATTAAGTACGTTCTCAGTTTAACTAAAACATTAATTTCATTTTTTATAATCTGTCAAATGTTTATTCAAATTTTTTCTACTTGAATTAACTTGGAAGCTTTGATGACATCAAGGATGAGCTTCGATTTTGAAATTAAAAACAAGGGACAAACAAATCTGAAACGTTTTATACGTAAAATTATTAGTATTTATTTTGACATTGATATTAAATCAAAATTAGAGTTGCAAATAATTGAATGGCATTATTCTAGTCATAATTCAAGACAAATTCGTGATTATATTAGTGCTATTTGATGGCATTATGATATTCTTGGTACGTCAACTATTCAGAGGTTTACAGTAAGGTTTGAAGATGGAGGAAGACTAAATTTCAGAAAAGAAATAAAGGAAAGAATTGATAACAATGAAGAAAATAGAACTGCCAACAATAAGTGTGCCAGAAATTTCCAGCAAACTAATATAAATTTTATGACAGTGCAAACAAATGCATTCCTTTTAAATTTCAAAACTACCATAATATTCCGGAACGAGATTTTGAGTTGCGTGCATCATTCATAATTTTTTTTTTTAATTTCGTGGCTTATAGTTTCTAGTTTGTGTATTTTCCAATTCAATTTTTGCAGTTATGTAGCATTCAAAATTAATTTTGTTAATTGATTCGAATATACAATTTTATGCTTCACAATATTTATATGCACATTTCGGTAGCTAAGTTACCATCATCAGAGACTCTAATGATGGTAGCTTAGCTACCAAAATGTGCATATTTGAGTGAAAATGAAGAAGTGGAGAAAAGATAACAAGATCATTTTATTTTATTTTAGTTATCTCCACGTAAACTTAATTATTATATTAAACGCCTATCTTGAAATTTCGGTACTACACCTGGTTATTGCAGATTGAACCAAAAAAAATGTATAAAGCTAAGGGGAAAAAGTTATTTTTAATTAAATTGAATTGAAAATAGTATAAAATTAAGGTTAAGGTATCTAGAAGTTGAAACTGATATAAGTTGAATTAGACTAAAAAAATAGTATTAAATATGGGACAAAACTTAAACAAAGTTACAAGTTATAATAAGTAAATAAAATTGGATTAAAGAATAGCGTACTATATAGAATGAAATTCAGACTTTGTCTAAAAAATTAATCTATTTAATTATTCCACATAAGACTGCAAAATTGAATATAGGGTATAATTTGGGCTAAGGTATAAATTACAATCATGAAAAAATGTGTGAAGTGAAGGAAAAAATTGTGTTAATTGATCTGTAAGCTGAAAGAGATTAATTTGTTTCAAATTGAACTGAAAATATGTATAAATTGCTGGCAAAATTTGTGAGAAGTTATCTATTAACTTGACTGGTTGAGTGGATGCGAATAATGAATAATGCTAGTGGCAAGTTGGCAAAGGAAGACTTGTTCGCATGCGGTGCTGCCGCATCTCCATCACCTTGTAGCTAAGGCGTGATGCTCATCACATTCGCAACTGAGAATACAGCGCGGTCAGACAACGGTACGGCAAGAAAACGAAGAACTACACCTCTGTTTCTGTAGGGCACGCACGAAGGATACTCTGATATTTCTTCGCCTACACAGCGCGAGTCGCGACTGTGGAGGATAAGTTAAATTGTGACATTTTGCATACATTCCACTATTCACCTTCATCGTTCCGACGCTGTGGCGCCCGTCCGGCGAACTCTCTACTTCTCGTTCATCTCGGAGCTGTAGTACGGCAGTCGCAACTGGCTTCGATGACCTTGCGTGAATTTGGACCGGCCATAATTTCTCTTAAGGATAAAAAGTTGACCCATATACATATACGACGCGTGCTGCGTTGCCGCTATCGCTCGCTACTACTGCTGTTACTTTACGCGTGCGCTGCTAAAAGTGTGTATTATATATATATGCGACTTACATTTCTATGTATGTATGCGAGCGCTTTACTGTTCAACTTGAAACACGTGCTCGATCCAAGACATACTTCATATGTCTCTACTGATTTTTATTCAGATTTCATCTTACAAATTCAGAATCTAGTTCCTGCAGCACCCCATTTCTTTTATTTTTTATATTCCACTTCAATTTATGTTTCAACGCTACCAACAAGAAGTCTTCTAGCATGAAAATACTTATGATAGCGACTGTCAAACCTCGAACGTTGCGGTAAATCTCAAGATTTGTCAAGGGAAAATTTAAAAAGCTGAGAATTCGGATTGAAATAAATTAATTTTGACTTTTGCGAATGAAGAATCAATCAGGCTTTTTATTAAAGAAATGGTATTGACATGCTATGTTCTTCAGTATAACTAGAATTTGCTGATAAAACAATATTATTCGAAAATCCTTGGTTTTTCACTCATTTTCGGACAGTAACATAATGCAGTAATATTCCAAATTATGGTAAATCTCAGGATGCACCAATAAAAAATGGTAAGAAGTCAATGAAAAAAGGCAGCTAAACTCTAGTCTAAATGGTTTATACATTACATATTTGTAAAATATCAAAATAAATGTGCGTCAAGTAATCATTTTCATTTCATAAAAAATTAAAATCAAATCTAGTTTCTTTCAAATAAAATTTTGATAACTTTGCTGTTTCGATTCCATTTGAAATAACAAAAATAACCTCAAGAAAGTTGACTCGCAACCTTAGCTGCTATCTTCAACAAAATAATTATAGATAAAATCGTAATGAACGAATTTGCATTCCTGAAAAACCACTAATTCACTGTCGAAATTTATTGTGATTTTTTCAGTTAGGATCAACTATTTGATTTCTTCCTAATAAAAATTTAATAACCTTGAAACAATCAGGGATGACATAATCAGATCCTTATAATTACTAAATGAGTCTAGACTTACATGAGTATTTACAGTTTGCTCCTTGATATTTGCCTCTATAATTTATGAGAAAATGTTAATAACCAAACGCATAAGCATCAACTCTAATTCGTGTTAGCGTCTCAAAATTTCCATTCTTTCATGTCTTATGTCGTCAAACTGCTGGTGTGAAAATTGGCAACACATCTCGAATTCTGGTACAAGTCCTTCCAGTTGATTTGTATTTCCGTCCACCTTTCAAAACAATTTAAGTGATGTTTTGAATTCTGAGAAGCGGAAATTTAGAATGTTATCACAATTCACACGATAAAAAAAAAATTGTAATTTTAGAAAAAGAAACGTGTTATTTTTAACCCTGCGGTAAAGTGGCCTAGAAACAACTAATATTTTCAAAACCAACTGTTCTATAGATCCGTTGTAAGTTGTAAATCTTATTTGCCGATCGTGTTTTGAATTTGTAAAATACTTTGCAGATAGATAAACAATAAATATAAATAGCGGAAAATACTATATGTTTACGTTCACTCAAAGATAAATGACTCAGTCCGTTTCCAGGTAAATGCCAAATACTTTTCAGAGAATCGATAAGTGTACTGTGAAATAGGGAGCTCTGTGCAAACAAGATAAAAGAAGCGAATGTGGCGAAATTGTCATTTACACATACTGTAATCCAGGTGCTGTGTTTTCATCGCTCACACTCAGTCGTCTGTCTCTTGGGAAGGGGTCCGGAAGTGAAATAAAATCTATTGAAACTGACAGTTTTATTTCTCCCTAAGTATTCGGTACAAGACTGTATATCCAAATTTTTATGTTCCCAATAATGCAAATTGTTCCCTTTACCCTCATAAATTTACTGATTTCTGGTCGACTTAATATGTCCTCAATCTAAACAAAATAAAATAGTTCATTTCAGCAGGGAACAAACTACCGATCCAACATTATTGAAATTCACAAATGGACATCAATCGGATTATCTTTCACTATTTTTTTCTGGAAAGTTTGTCAAACTCATCAAAACTATACTTTTTTTTTAAATATCTACATACAAGAACATATATTTTGTTATTAATTATTCCACTTTCGTATTTAAATAGATTAAAATATGAGAAAACGGACTCCAATAATCTTTTGAAGTTACCAAGCACGATTATTTCAAATGCAATTTTTGGTTGACAGCTGACAACATACGTATTGAATTGAATTTTAGCTAAAAAATAAATATATAATAATATGAGAAATAAAAACGTTTATTTTAACTTGGGAACGAACATAAATTCCAACGTTGTTGGTCCCAATTTTGGGACGAAAATTAATTTCAACTCCAATGTCCAATACAGAATGAGAATTGACAGCAAAATTGAATAATGGGAAAAGTAATGACAAGTGAGGGGTCAGGCTCATATGACCTTGAAAGCATTCACGTTGGACTGAAATCCGGGGATGTATGCACCTGAACTCCGCGGTCAGTTTCGTCCTAATCTCCAAGGCCAGCTGAGCATTATTCCCTTAATCCCTATGTACCACTTGCACCCAGTTCATTACTTTAATCTTTGAATTCCAAATAAATTCCAGAAATTGCGAGTTAGAATAGACTGGATTTCAGCCCAAAATAAGTGATTTCAAGGTCATACGAGCCGAACCTCCATTTGTTATTATTTTTTTTATTATCCCCATTTCTAGAAGTTTTTTGGAGCTGGCGCCTCTCATTGACAACATTAATCAATTATATTATTTCCACTTTTAGGACGTACATCAATTCCAACTTTAGATTCCCTAAAAGAACAAACTTAGGTAATAATGTTAGTTCATACTATTAGAGGAATATGACTTCCAATATTATTTTTCCAATTTTGGAACGATTAATTCCAACGTTATTAGTTCCAATTTCAGTGTTCCTTTCTGATCGAATATTGATTAGAAGGTTCCAACTTTCAAATTAACATTCATATTTACATTTGTCCAAGTTGAACACTTGTACATATTAAATTTATTCTGGTTAGGGAGTCAGACTATTCGTCCAACACTGAAACCAATGTTATTAGTTTGTCGCGGTCCGAATGTGACAAAATGTCAATTTCAACAGTTTGCAAGTGACGCTGTTTTATGACCTTCGAATTTAAACCATGTCCAATTTTAATGTTGGAAGGTAGGTATATGACGACTGATGTGCTCTCAGCATTTAATGGAAAACAATTACTTTATTTTACAACAGCAACAATACATGACACATTGTAGGAATCACCAGAATTCAATAGCAATATATTCTATAAAAAAATATCACAAAAAATTGTGGCATTCGTGTTAAGCTATGGAAAATTTCAATAATTTTTATGCGTTTTGATATTACAACAAAATTTTTTTTTTGATAGATTTCGAATACGAAAAACGAAACTATTTAGATCTACAAATATATTAGTAGTAGAGTCCAATGCTTGGATTAGAATCCTCTAAGTTGGAATTTTTCAAATGATTTGAAACTAAAACAGAATAAAAGAATCTAGATTTACCATGCAATATGAAGCATACAAGCTTCTTTGACTGAAATTGACGTAATCTAGATTCCAATTGAATATTCGATAAATTCTTGGTTTGTTGCTCGCGTATTTACAAATTTACAAAACGAAGTCATGTATCGCTCGCACGGCGTTGCTCATCTTCCTACCCTCACATACTGTCTAATATATTCTTTTTAAATTTTCTATCCCTTCAAGCTCGGCAAGTATTTTACTCGGGTAAACTTCAATGTTATGTACACTTTACTTTGCATTCTAGTCTACCGAATAATGTACGTTCGACCAAATCTAAATTCTACCCTTAACATCCATTATTCCAAAAACTATATTCATTCTTTTGCCTCTTTTATTGATTTGACTTTAAAAAATATTTAGTTCAATATTACTACAAATCGGCTTAGGGTGTTACAAATTCTTCACCCCTTTTGTATTCTTAATAAGAGAGTCTTTGACCTAATTTTCAATTAAATTTTCGTTCAAAAGGTCAAGTTATAACCGATTATGTAAAATAAATTATGGGCATAGTAGCCTTCGACTCCAAAAAGTCTTTAATAAATAAAATATTTGACATCTGTATATTAGCTTAACAATAAAAAACATACTCAAGAATTATGTTACATCAAGGTTTAAAAATTTCAAATCAGAAAAGTTAAACTGAGAAGACATAAAATATAATTTTTAAATGCTTTAATTAACAATATTTGTTTTTCAAATGTTTCTTGCGACATTGTTTAAATAACTAATATAATTATTACAAGTTTTAAAAAAAGCAAAAGTTGAAGAAAATAAAAATATTTTTCAATTAACTCGTTAAGTGTAATAGGCTGTACAATATCAACATGCGACGTTTTTAATTCACAATAATTTTTATTTCATATTAAATTTAGACTGTAGTAATAAAAATTTCATCACGAACTCGCCTATGTTTTAAAATTTCGAGTTCTTGACGACATTTTTATTTATACACCAAAATGCTAAATTCTTATACAAGCGTGAACAGACATTTATATTTACAGTAATTTCTGGGGGTCCTTTCTTTTCTTGAAATATATAAACCGAACCCTAAATAGTGTGACTAATGTGTCCGTCAGTTACAGTCAATAAATTCAACGCATAAGCTATCAATTATTTGAAATTTGGAATTATTATCAGTCTCGTTTTGTCGGATCTTATTTCCATGATTTGTTTTTGCTATTTGGCAGAAAAGGGGCGAAATTTAAGGATTTAATCATCTGCTGAGATCAAAAACTAAATTTATCAACACCTGATTATTTCGCGTAGTAAAAATAAATACAATTTTAGAATTTTCACTTCCAATATTTGGATGAATATTAAGTATCCACGACACATGAAAATATATAAGTTGCGGCTGGTTTATTTCGTGAAAATAAATTTGGACTGATTTTTAAAATTTGGACCCAATTCACCCAGGTCCAAAATCACAGGGTTTTGTACAGGGTCCATTATAAGGCTAACTTTTACTTATTTCGTGAACAGGAATCAAAATGGACAGGTTTTTAAAATATCCACTTCCTAAGGTCAAAAACATTACAGAAATGTGATTTACAGTCAAGTCCAATTTCTAGAATCTATTCGGTTTTTAACGTAAAAATTGTAAAACACAGAACAGACATCAAAATGAATATGGTTTTAGAATTTACTCTTCTTGGGGCCAAAAATACTATTGAACTAACAGTGAAGTTGAATTTATAGAATTCTGAAACCACCCAACAAAAAATAACGCTCTGTCAATGTATTTTAATAAATACTTAATAGTAATTCATACAAAAGTGTAAAGTTGAACATTAAAATTGTTGGTCGAAAAAATCAAGTTACGCAATTTAATGGCCACGCGTATTAATGGTGGTAGCCTTGAATAAGTGAAATTTTAAAATGCGAATCCAAATCCCGAACTCAACCCTTTAGCACGTTGATCCACAACGTTATTCTATTCTCCATGGCACCAATAATATTTCCATGTAATTTTATCAGGTATATAAATTATGTAGGTATCATTTCATACTTATAGTTTACGATAATAGGATATAAAAACCAAACTATCTAGTAAATCGTAATGAAAGTCAATAGTTCCATTATGTTAGGCAACCAACCGATAGAATAAAGAATCAACAAAATCAGTGGCGAATTGCGATCTGTAGCGTGTCCTTAAACAAACAGAATTAAGGATGGAGATGCATGTCACTTTTCAAGGGGAAATTAAGGTCATAATGAATATTTGAGAGGAAAAAAATTAATAGTATCATTGTTCAGAGGAGGATCAAGACTTTAATTCGTCGGTATATAATTATTTTGTATGATTTAAATTATTTTAAATTTTACAATGTAATCAAAATAAACTATGACGGGTCGGATACCAAGCATGTCAGACCCGCTGCCGCAGGCAAAATTGGTGGTGCCCGCGGGCCGGTATTAGCTGTAGTTTGAGGACCCCTGGTTTAAGGGAGGTTCTCTTCTTTTTGAAAAGTTATATTAGAAGTTGATTACCCACGTTATAATACTTCTATCGTTAAAACTCCGCGGCGCGAAGTGTACAATTATTAGAATGGTAAAATACAAAACATAATTTAGGTTTGATATTCATTCAATTTTATACGGAAGCAACAAAATTTGCTCATAAAAAAGTTTTGGCCCATATCAGTTATTACCATGAATATTAATTCACTTATATACATCTTGATGTATTTGACTTTTTAATACGAAACTTTCCGCAAACTTCCGTGCTGTTTTACAAATTGTAAAATTGAAACGTCCCGTATTTGATTAGCCCTGTTTACAAAATAAAAAGTCAGCTCTATGAATTTATTTACTGCTTAATTATATTCATAAATCATAAAAACATGTCTGACTTTAAATTAGAAAATTTGAATTTTGATTCAATAATAAAGTTGAATTATACGCTGTGGTATAATTACATTCCTACACCCTTTACAACCACAAAGTAACTTTTTATTTGCCAGAATTGCATACAATATTCATTCAAATTTCATATTTTTAATCGATTTTTATACTTCATAATTTACTGAGTCGATTAATTCGTGCAGGAATAAACTTTTAAATTTTTAAAACTGTGTTAGTTTCAAAGGTGAAACTTAGATTATTATTATATTCTTTTAGGGCTAAGAACCTTAGAAATATTTCGAATTCAGGCAAGTGGGATAACGATTAGGCGGTATTAATGTGAATGAATCTTATTTACAATAAATAAAAAACCTCAAAACCATTTATTCAAATTAAAAAGCGTATATATGATTTTTTTGCTCCACCATGTTCGGAATAAAAATATTATTATATAAATATGCTTGTAGTTGATACTAGATTTGGAATAAACATTATAGTTTATTATTTCATACAATAAACATTACTATTTACTCATAGATCGTTATAAATAGTTTTAATGTTTCGATAAGAAATTTGAATCAAACAATTTATAAAATATGCGCAGGTGACTTGACTTTAATAACATATAAAAACATATTGTGTTTATAAAATAAGTTCCTTTTGCGATAACATTTATTTTTCAAAATGAATTTATAACAATAACAAATATATTGCAGGTGTAATAAAATGTTGAAAAATATAGCTCTACCGCCATATAAAGCTACCACGAAAATTATTTTTCCTACGATCGTACGTAAAGTAGTTAATTTACGCACGACAAACCATGGGTAAAGTAAAAGTTAATTGATATTTTTCGTAAAAAAAAAAGCTTATTGATATTTGTTACTGGCAATCTTGACAACTGAAAACTTAAACCCTTAAATTTTAACCCTTCGATATCTGTGCTAATATAATCATAAAGAACATATAATCGAAGCAGAACACAATTAATACAAAGAAATAAAGATTAAAGCAAGTAATTTAAATTAAAAATTTTAAATGTCAAAATATAAAGTCGCCGATTGAAAGGAACAAAATGATATTTCTAGTAATTTATTGAAATATCAAAAAACAGACCACGTGCGCTAAATATTCCACAGCATTCAACTAATGAAAAACTGTCGCTTCGCGGTCGTTTCTCAAATAACTATTACGCTGTAAAATACTATTTTAACGCACTTGATTATAAAAACTATTTAAGTTGACATTTGAAAATATTATGTTATATATAATATCCATTTCTCCAAAATGAATCTTACAACAGAAAAATTATGCAGAAAAGTTTTTTACTGCCTGTTTCATAAAAGAATTATGATTTTTTTGTCTTGTATATCGTGTGTTCCGAAGCTTCTCTTTTTCAGTTTTATAGCAAATATGCTACAAAACTTGCTCAAAATATGAATATTTCGCTAGTTTATTTTATTACATTAATATTTTACGATATATTGAATGGATAAACTTTTATGTTTATTGAAGGAATTCTAGATGGCCATGGAAAGCAAAAATTACATTGCTGGCACTTATTTCATCGTTTCATTGTATTTAATATTCGAAAATTAATCATTTGTTTAAATTGAACGTATTTTTCTTCTGTCCAATATAATTTTGTTATCAAACATTTAGCGTGCATATTTTATTATCGATATCATTTTAATATTAAATTTGATTTATTTGACACTTTTGTAATAAAATTTATACGACGCATTTTTATCTATAAACATTTACCATATTTGTAGCATGAGTTTATAATTTTGTTTAAATAACATTGATAATCTTATAGGTAATAATAATTTAATGATATAGCCGTATAAAGATAAACATTTCTATCCACGTACTTCAATAATGCACGACCAGAGCCAATTTAAAAATATTAATTTTCAAAAATAATTTTTTATGCTAGGAAATTGAACAATAGTATCAGAAGTATATTAGATGACCACTATTTTTGATGAATTTTTTTTTTTGAAGAACATATCGTATGTTGGTTATATTCATCTGTAAATACACGATGACAGATGAATAGCTTCGCTTTCTCTAAATTTATTTTTCTCTGATTTGTCCACAAATAAGATTGAACATGATCTATGTCATACATTAATCAACAACTATTTTCTTCAAGAACTATGAATACATGAACAATTTTTACTTCTACGAGCTATATATATAGGAGAAGTGATTTTTTTGACCGTTCGAGATTTTGACGAATCTTCACGTTTTAGACCGCGCTGAACACAAAAAATATAATTTTAAAGAGAAGATAGGTTGGTCTGAATTTTCAATTTTTTTTTTACAAGTTATTTGAATGATGTCTAGTTTGGTATCAATTTGACGCTCTCGGGGAGATGAGCTTAGTAGAAATTTAAAATAAATCATTTTTTCGATTGTTAATTGTTATTTTACACCTTTATCAGATTATGCCAAGTTTGGGATCTACTAAAGCAACTGCACATAAAGCTTAGGGCCATTGTAAAATAAAATAATAATTTCAAATAACCACCATCTGTCACTTTGACAATGACAGCTATCACTTTGAAGCATGCAATTAATTGATACGACACTCTAAATTTATGAAACAGCAATAAAACTAGTATTCATGATCGGAGAAGTATTGTGTGGCCACAGTAGTTTTTTTAAAATTTATTGTAAGGGTCTATATGAACAAAAAAATGTCCACATACTCTATTAAATGAAAATTGGATGGAATATTTCAACATTTAATCAATTTAATAGTTTCATGACTCATCATATTGATAAAGATTTGGTTAAACTTGAAATGTAATGTTACTACGGTGGGTGTGATAAATCCGGAAATTAATGATAAATTATTCAAAATATCACCAAATTTTGTAATTAAGATAAGTTTTTTGTTTGTTTTTGTCACAATTTATTGAACATATTTCTGTAATATTTATAAATTTCACAAAAAAATTATAAATAATCGCTGGCTAATTATGAGATAAGTATGAAAAATTACCTGTAATTTTAACAATTATCGGAATCACACTTAAATTCGATTTTCATACAAAAGAAAAAGACTTTTAACACAGTAAATGTAACGAAACAAAATTGTATAGTTTGCAATAAACCGGTTATTTTTTAATAATCACTGAATTTAACAAAAATCTATAAGTAGAGATGATTTTCAATGCAAAATCACGATTTGGACATCTCAAAATTTATCAATTATAATATTTAATTTTGTGGAATAAATAATATATCAATATTTTACGTAAATTTGACTTTGGCATCAATAATTATCCGTTTTATAAGATATTTGTTACATGAACAACAGAAAATATTCCAAATGAAATCGATGAAACTGTACTGAAAAACTATCACACAATGGAAGTTGAATCTTTTTTTATCTCACTTGCATATTGAGTTTGTATACAAATTTATATTTATAGGAATTCAAATAGGAAATGCAATCGAAAACCAATTCAACTATAAAATATAGTTCTGATTGGCGTGAATTTACACCGTAAACACAAAATCAATATTAGAAACATTCAGAAGTTTTCAATTTTCTTTATTTAACCATTCACTTATTTTAGAGTGTTTATATCGCGAATTAACATTATATCAAATTAATTGTGTTGACTGGACAGTTAGATTATTATCAGTTATCACTATTTTAGTAAGGTTATGTCAAAGACAATAATCTATCATATCTTTCAATTTTAAACATTTTTTTGTTGTACATTGTCTACAATATTATCAAGTGCAGGTAATTTTGCACTTCATATTATCATTCCTGATTTCTAGAAGTTTTACAGACTTCTTTTATTTAATTAACATTTTTATGAGTGTAGAAAATTGGTCACTGTAAATAATTACGAGTCAGTATCAAATTGTATATTGGTCAATTAATTTAATTCATTTATGTAGTGTAATTTCAGTTTTTAAATTCAGTTCAAGCTCAAAATTTTATAAACTCCTGTAAATACATATTTTTTTTTTACAGTTACTGATTACATAACTACTGACCCTATATTTCAAATACTGACTGTAAAATCTTTAAAAATACTGGGCCAATAACTAAAAATAATTTCTATTAAATAAAAAAGCATGAAATTAACTGCCTTTTTATTTTTAAAATTTCGTTTGTGGGAAGTATTTGCTGAAATAAATTGTTCTTTTGTTCCCTCCTAGAGCAGAACTGACATTTTTCATTAAGTAAACTGTTAATTGGGTACAATTTTTTGTCGAAAGATTGTTTTACAGAGTTATGTACAAAATAATGATTTCCTTTCAAGTTTGTACATACCGTGAAACTATTTTATTTAAATTGGCTCATCTAAATTTTCCCTACAGCAAGATGAAATTTTCTATTGTTCCCGTTGCCTTAATGAAGCTCCTATTCAAGGAATTTCAACAGAATAGTGTCGAGATAGTAAAAATCTTTTGCAATAAAAATTAAAAATATTCAGTATACGAATCACAAATAATAATGTTTTCAAAAATAAAAAATAGCGAACATTTGTAGATCAACAAGTTTAATATTTTTTATTACGAAACCAAGGACTGCATGAGTTTCGAAGGACCACTGAAATTTTAGTAGACTATAAGTTTCTATCGACGATAAAATTGGTGACTAACATTTTGCATGATTATTTGTTTTTTTTTTGTAATTATAATTTTTCCAAGTGCCCGTAGTTGACTGTTCAAGCATAATTCCTTTTTCAAAAATATCAAAATTAAATCATACAATTGTCTTTTTTTCAAATTTGAATATCATTTAAATTAACTGCATGAAAAAACAATAAAACATGTTCATCAAAAATTCTGATATTTATTTCTGAAGGCAGAAAAGTTCAAAGTTTTCTGAAAAATTGCTTTTTGATTGTTACCGAAATGGCGAAATTATTTTACGACAGCGTTTCCGTCGTACATAATTAATAAATATGTATGTTTTATTCGATGCACGGAGACATCGGTTGAACGATAAGGTTTTGATAAGGCATGACCTGTAGTTATCTGTACTCTTTTTTTAGAAAAAAAAAAAACATTTTTTAGATGCTTGAGCTTTTCATAGATAAAAACCTGCGAACCCAACTAAGAACAATTCAAAGATTGTTTCCAAGATAAAATTCATCGATAATATAGTTATTTCTGTTCCTATGTTATGCTAACTTTGCGACACTTTTCAAATGCAAAAATAGTGCATAATATTCTGCGCATAAATTTGCAGTTTTTGCACACACAAAAAATAGTTTATAATAATATGACTGTAAGCTGAACCAAAGTTATAACGCAGCAAAATACAATTTTAGATGACTTTAGTAAAATAATATCTGAAATATAATATTTTCAGGAGGTTATTATTATGAACAAGAGTCACACTTCCAGGTTGCTGAGATTGTACACGATAGGAAATGATTCTTGGAACACAAAACACATCTTATTTCAATCGTGATTCTATCTTATTGCCCATCTTATATAGCAATAAAAATTTATATGCTCTTTCTCTACTTTTTTCTGGTAAATAACGCTATCTTTATTAATTTTTTAGGCTCGCGCTCCTTGACTGATCTATATATCTTTTAGAAGCATTTTATTTACGAATTTTATTGCTCCGCAGCTAAGATTTGATTCATTAGTTATAAAAAGAATGTGCTAATTATTTAGAAATCTCGGAAAAGATTGTGATCTTGATTGTTTCTTTTCATATATGTTAGCTCTTTCATTCATTTTGTTAACATTTTTTATTCTACTCGTTAGGAAGCATAACGAAATCTAATTAGATTGATCATTTGAAATAAATCAATCAATAGTTGATATTTGTACTTGAAAAAGTATTGATTTTGTCTAAAAGTTATTCTTGTTTCTCAAAAATTTCATAAGAAACAATAGATATTCTGTAAAAGCCGAAAATTTGCGAGCTCATTTTTGATGTGAAACACCATGATCCGCTAAAAATAGTATTTTTTTGCTGTTTTAATTTGCTTAGTAACAAACTGGGGTCGTTTGAAGATGTCAGTGCAGATGGATAGTAAAATATAAAGAATTGAATTACCTTTTCATGTGTGAGAGTGGCTGGTGGTAAAGACTCATTGTTCCTCTGGCATACGTAGTTGGCAGCAAACCGAACACATAGCGAATGGAAACAAGTGTGGCAATCTAAGGAACAGAGCGAGCCACACATACAGCAACATGACATGTGACAAGTGCATAGCAGCGCATGAAATGACAAAGTTCTGGCACAGCTGGTGGACGAAGTGACTGCGGCCTCAGCACCCGGCAAAACCTCCTCCAAAGAGCTCACAGTTTCCCTAACGCAAAACTTCTCCATATCCATCTGCAACTCCTCACCAGCAGTTTTTTTCGATGCATGATTGGTGAGGCTATAAGAGCGGGCGCGTGGTGAATCCCCGATGCCTCGGAGCATATAGTTCTCCGCATCGATGTTCACCATGTGCCGTTTGTCTGCGTTTGAATTGTCCAAAGCTATGTTTTCGCCGCTGGTTGCGCCGGTCGAGTTGTAAGTGTTACTATTGGAATTACTATTGCTTGTACAGAAGCGACAAAAGGTACTTTCAGCCTGTGGCGATGCGGGGCCAGGTACCTGCTCAGGATCGTCGCTACTCATGGACTTGGTTCCTGTAGCTACCGAAGAATTGGAATTCTCATAAGCATCGCGATCACGGTGTTTCTCACAAACGTATATGTCGACACGATTGTTGTTCCTTTGTTGCGGGGACCGAGGCCAGTGGTTTAACACGTACATTGAATTGGATTTATATCTATAGATTGATGGATAAAAAAAACTTGAAGACTTCACAGCACTAACAGACCGGTTACGGTTACATCATTGTTGGTTCGTTGCCGTACTTCTTACTACCACGTTCCGAAAGCAACTGATTACGTGCGTTCGCTGCTTTCCCTGCACCGCTTGTCACGCGGCCAACAGAGCCGGCCCGGCAGCAAGAGCGAGTTCTTCTCTTGCCCCGAACGCCCCTCAAGAGTTGGAATGGCTTTGCCCAACGCACACAAAGAGCCGATCCAAGCCAACCGTACCGACCATGCGCCGGCCGCATTTATAAAACCCGTTGTGAACGAGCCATATCAAACTTCACGCATATAAAATTCAATAACTCGCTCAAATCGTCAAACAGTTCGGTTAAATTCGCTCCAAGCCGATCCCGCTTGCTCTTATATTCACAGCTGTGCCAGTGCCAATCTGTCACACGCGCTAAATTTCAAATTATTTAACTTAATACTGACCTTCACATTGTTGCCCCGCAAGACCGGTACCCCAAATGTAATCCTCACCTGCGGAAATCCCAACAACTCAGTTTATTGTCACAGCTTATACAATTTACTTTTATTAATGAATGATATTTTCTCAACAGTAAAAACTCGATTATTTGAGTTATTATTGAACAACCATGCTGCGGATAGTTGAAATAATATGAACAATATAAACACGACTAAACAAGTGATGGACGACAGTTAGCAAACAGCAAAACATAGCCTAAACACGAATAAACAAATGACGAACGGTAGGCTCATAAACAATCGAAACTATTACGAGCAGAAGCTTAGTTAATACAAGTTTCAAATTAGATTTATGGTGCGTTTCTAGCTTTTTCGATGACGCTACAGAACTGTAAATCTGATAGTGACACTTTTGCCTTGTTCTATTCAGCTCCCTTCTCGCTTGTCATTGTTATCAGACTCCGGCTTTCATAATTATCCGCCTTTGAGAACTGTTACCATCTTTCCCTTCTCAAACTGTACTTGGATCCCTGGATTCAAACAATTTACAAACAATTACTCAAAAGTTTTTCCTTATTTTGAGCTGGTGCAGTAAAGCAAGAAAAAGATCTCATTCAGACTTCCAGTTAGTACATATAGTAGTTTCAGCAATACACCTCTACCAAACAATTTTTTTTCACAAATATATTCAATGTCTTTGGGTATTAGAAAATTATGTGCTTTTCTTTGGATTTACAGTTCTGTAGCGTAGAAACCAGAATCCTATAAAATGTGAATTCAGTTAAAACATTAATCGAGTTTTTACTGTACTACCAACAATTGTTTTACTTAAATTATATTCTACAGCAATTAACAAAAGTTTGGCCGCCTTTTGTTTTAAAAAACTTTTAATTTCAATGAAGATGAGGCTTGAATTATAAGGATCCAATTTTATTCGGAATTAAAAGATTATTCCTATAGAATTCAACTATTTCTTCAATTACGGTTTGCATCCCTCTCAAAAATAGGGACGAGATGATGCAAACCACATTACAAAGAAATATTTGAGTTTTGCACAGACCAATTTTTACGAATCCTTGTTATCTAGTTCTAGATCTTGAAGACAAAAATTGTTACGCACATTATTTACCGATTGTAAAAATAAATGCATAAACCATTAAATAAAACTAAAAAATAGAACATATAATTAATCGAGAAAAAAAACTAAGATCAACCAACTTAGTAAATGAAAATCATAGCGAAAAGGAAGATAATGCAGTATAATTTTGTTTAAAAATTTTCTCATCATTTATAGAGAATGTATTCTTACTTATGTATACAAATTTAACTTGCAAAAATATGATTAATATTGTCTGTCATTCAAAAATCATGCATATTTTCGAAAATAGTAACATAAAGCCAGAAATATATGAATGAATAAAAATTTTTGCACAAATACATAATAATTTTTGCTTCAATCAGCTTTGAGATATTTGTACTAAGTATCTTCAAAAACACAAATTTTTTACTTACAATATTTCATAAGTTTCTTTCAATTCAAAATTAAAATATGCATTATAGTACTTTTGTAGTAGGAACAAAAAAAAAAAAATGAACATGTTGAAGTTATTTTTCCCTGTTAAAAAACAGGAATATCTATGTGTATATATATAAACAATTGATTTAACGCCTTCAGAAATACAGAAAAACTAAAGTATATTAAAAAAAATATAGTAGGTATATACAGTTTTTCTGTATATCGAAATAATAACGACTAGGTGCTTAATAATATTTTTTCTACGGCCACCTTAAGACTAGATTGTTTACACGTCTCAAAACAATGCGTAAACAGAACGTTTTTTGCATCCCAGCTGCAACATTATATAAACGCATGGTAGTTGAATTTCAAATATCAATAAACCACGCCTTTTACCCGCTACGGATGTGGCAGACATTTATAGTGCACTCGGTACATTGACTGATATTTCTTCAGTCGCAGGGTGCGGTTACCAGTCGTCAAGCTACGGGTACTCTTAGTTTCTGTGGAGAGTACGCCACAGAATATATTATAATTTTGACCGTTGGTGGAATTCGACCCTGCGACGTCCAGGTTACAAAGCCACCATATTTGCACTAAGCTATGAATACTCATAACCTAAATTCAGTATTTCTATGAATTCACGTTGGCAGCAAGTACCATCGATTGTTAAATCTAAATGTTGAATTGTGTTCTGTACTCCCTTGCAGCGTACTCAAAAATTGTCGAATATTGATATCAAGAGCCGTAAAATAAACAAGCATTATGACATTCGAATTTAAATTTTCGTGACTCAACAAGCCTCATCTCACAATACTTTACCTCATGTTATAATGTTTTAGCTCACGCTTTTATTACATAAATTACTATTTTACCTTTACATGACCCAGCAGTGATTTTTTTCTTCTCTAAATATTATACAGGTCTTACACAAAAACGGAAGCATAGGAATTCAACAATAGATTTTGAATAAGTACAAAAATTGACTCAGATCGTAAGTAGTATTGATGTGCAGCGTGTGGTGAATGTTCTCACACACACTGCTCGCTCAAACAACTACAGCACTTATGTCAGGGGCGTTCACATGCTCAAGTAACTAGATTTTTTGCAAGACATGTTCCAAAGAAGATATTTAGAATTATTATTCTACTCTACAATTTCGGTCCTGCACCAGCTTCGAGAATGGAAAGACTGTTTTTTTACTATATTTTTATTGTCTTTTTACTCCTGAAGATGGTTTAGGTGGGACCGAAACTGTAGTAGAGAAGAAATATTAAAACTGACTGAATTTCCATAATTTAATAAATTGGAATGCCCAAATATTAAGAGATTTTTAACATAAGGTTTCGCATGATGAGTGGAGAGAAAAATCTAGTGAAACCAAAGAAAAGCTAACGAAATATTTAAGTGCCGAAAAAAGTTAATGCAAGGAAATAAAAATTTAATTAAATAATATTTAATAATTATATGGTAACAGAAGAACAAAAGTTGAATAGGTGGATGGAATATTTCAATGAATTGTTAAACACAAGAACTGAAAATGATATGGAAACAAAACTTGACGGGATTATGATAAATAATGAGCAAGTTGAGCCACCTCAAGATGAAGAAATTCTAACAATTTTGAAAAACCTAAAGAACAATAAAAGTCCAGGTGAAAATGGTATTTCAGGGGAAATTTACAAAATGGGTGGAACTAGATTACATACAGAACTGTGTAAAATTATTCAAAATGTTTGGAAAACTGAAATAATGCCAAAAAGATGGAGCGAGGCAGTAATTTTTCCCATTCATAAAAAAGGAGACCGATTAAATTGTGACAATTACAGAGGAATTGCTCTACTTGATACTGCATACAAAATATTGGCAATATGTATAAGAAATAGAATGAAAGAAGTGGTAGAGAATCTGTTAGGAGAATACCAGGCCGGTTTCAGGAGTGACAGATCAACTATAGACCAGATTTACACCTTGAAACAAATTATGGCGAACACCTACGAACACGACTTACCTCTTCATCTACTGTTTATTGATTTTAGACAAGCATATGATACCGTTGAAAATAATAAGCTCTATGAAATCTTGAGAGAATTCCAAATACCCGAAAAGTTGGTGAGGCTTGTAGAAATGACTCAAAAAGGAACTGATTGTAAAGTAGTAGTAAATGGCGTTACATCCAATAGCTTCAAAGTTAACAGAGGGCTAAGGCAAGGTGATCCGTTGTCTCCAATGCTTTTCAATTTGGTACTGGAATGGATAGTAAGGAAAGGAAACATCTACAGAACAGGAGTCATATACCGTCAAAAGCATCAAATTTCAGCATATGTCGATGACATCGCTATCATCACAAGGTCAAAGCAAGAATTGGAAAGAGTCTTCACAAATTTAGAAAATGCAGCTGGCAAGGTAGGACTGAAAATCAATGAGGAGAAAACTAAATACATGAGCCTAGTGGGAAATGATCAATCGGAAGCTACGATAGTAAAAATGGAAAGCGATAGCGGAAAAATTTACAAATTTGAAAAGGTACAGCGTTTTAATTATTTAGGAGTTATATTAACAAACGATAATGAAGAAACAGCAGAAATTGAAGCTAGGATTGCAAAAGGAAGTAGGAGCGCTGGAGCATTAAATCATGTATTGAAGTCCAAAGAAATATCATGGTCAACTAAAGTACGGATTTATAAAACTGTGATAAGACCAACAGTTCTGTACGGATGTGAATTATGGACATTGAAAAAAAGTGATCAAAATAAGCTGGAAATATGGGAAAGGAAAATATTAAGGAAAATATACGGCGGAAAAAAGGAGGATGATATAGTGGTGCGAAGAACAAACGAAGAGGTGATGAATTTATACGGTGATTGCGCGATAACGGGAGTGGTAAAAGCTCAAAGACTTAGATGGTTGGGTCACGTAGTGAGAAGAACCGAAAATAGAGTGATCAAAACTGTTTTTAAAGGTGGAATTACAACGAGAAAGAGAAGGGGACGTCCAAAAGGAAGGTGGAGTGACGCAGTGAAAAAAGATTTAGAACAGTTAAACATTAGGAACTGGGAAAAGAAAGCCGGCAACAGGACATTATGGAGAGACATTTGTAAACAAGCCATGGGCCTGTAAGGCCTGCAGAGCTAACTTATATAATAATTATATTCACCATCGTTCTATACCTTATATTGTGTAATGATAATTTCACTCATTGGAAAAAATGCAGTGAAATTTTTTACACACAGGTTGGCTACAGTCGCAGTGCTGGTAGGTTTATAGTGTGATATCGTACGAGTTGACAGGTTCCGTTACTGTTTTGATTTTGCTTTCTAAAGTAGATATATCATGTAAACATAGCTACACTAGATTCATGAATCTAGTGACGTTATTTGATGACGTGAACCTTCTGTGAAATATTTCTAGTATAGTTAAAATCAGTCAGATTTATATTTCATTACAGTCAAGAACAGTCAAACAGATTTGAATTTTTTTTAAATAAAATTTAGTTTATGTTTGTAAGTGATTTCCTACAAGACTCTATGTTTGAATTCTCATATTCCACGCTTTTGTGCACACCTGTATACCTCTCAAACTCAGAGGATATGAAATTAATACTTACAGTGTACACAAAGAACTGGCGTTAAGAAATACACTTCCTTCATATGATGGCAGCTCGGAATTTCCAGTGAGCAACCTAGAACGAAATATTTTATTACAATCAAAACTTGACATTATTAGAAAGTATACTCTTACTCGGGGACCCATTATACTTCGCATGCGGAGAGGATGGAAAGCCTCCTTCAAGACCTGGTGCAGATGGATGATGTATTGTGTTATTTACTTCAGAACCAAGTAGCTTCACGTGTTCAACTAGAAAAAAAAATTATATTAATTATAGCATTAGAAATTTGAAATTTCATAAAAAATATGTGAATATCATAAATAATTTGATAAGATTCAGACTGGAATCACAAATATGCGACCTATAATTTTTGATCAATTTTTATTAATGAAGGTAGATTTGGGTCTCGGCTCCCGCTGTTTATCTGTTACTAATGCTTAATATTTATGTAAGTAGAAGAAATAAGAGAATTCAGTCAATTATATAATTGTTTTCTATTCTAACTTTACAGTTTCGACAACACATTAGTCATCTGCAGGAGCGAAAGGAATTATTCAGCTTAAATTTGTATTTTAAAAGCTAAATACCCCATAAAAGCAAAAAACTATGGAACACGCTGACCGATTCTCTCAGTATCTGCCATAGTAGTTGGTTGTGGCTTTTTGACAAATGAAAACTACTTTATCTCGTTATTATTTGGTATTTAGCTTTTAACATACATGTATAAATTCAAATTCCTTTCGCTTCTGAAGATGGCTAAGGTGTAGCCAAAACTGTAGTTAGAAAAGAAAAAATTATATAGACTGAATTCTCTTATTTCCACTACTTACATCCAGTCAGCTTCAGCCATTTTATTAATTATTTGTCTAAGGTATGTCTAAGGATTTATTTGCTACACCGAAATCAATAAAATTTGACTGCTTCAACACCTTCATTTTAGTAGAAAGATGATCGAGAAACAACAGTTGCATTTATTTAGCTATCTCAATTGAATTATGAATAGTATTTGCAAAATAAACAAAATAATGAAAATTTGTAGAAAAGAAAAAGAATATGATATAAACATTGTGCTTAGTTTTATTCTTTAAACTCTTGTATCAGGATTCTTCTTTATCTAAATTAACTTTATACTTGAAATGAGCTTAAATACATGTATTTAAGCTCCTTTATTCTATAACAAGCCAAAACATTGAGTTTACATCAAATAAATAGAGTAAAAGTGGTTGAATTTACCTTTAACGTAGCCTTCTGCTCCAGTACATCTATTATAAGCATAAAGCCATCCTGTCCGTTGCTTGAGCCCCGAATCAGAATCAATGCAAGGTGACTGGACAGGAATTTCGAAAACGTCATCTCGTTGAAAAGCTAAAGCAGCTTCATCAGAAGCTGGTGGAGTATATGATTGCACAGCTTTGTAAAGCGCGAATTCCCCCATTGCAAAAAAATTTCCTCCACGATTCGTGCACAATTTGATGGGCGATTCTTGATCTTTTAGATAATATTTGAAAATACATTCCATCCATTTCAATCGTAAACTAAGGCTTGAAGATTTAATTTATACATAGTCCTTCTAAATATCAGTGACTTAGTTTTTATCATTTTGAACTCTTCTATTATTGAAACATCAACTAATGTAATACTCTAATCCAGTAATGGGCATCTTTGATTCATCGTTTACTTGATTATAACCAAACACTTTCAATATATGAATAAATATTTTATAAAATACTGATGAATTCTATTATTACTCACTCGTATTGAAATATTTAAGTTTGATGATAATATATTCACATTGTTTTCACCAGTAAATATTCATCACTCAGAATAATACAGATAACCAACACAGAATTTGCTCCTTTGTAAAAAATATACATAATATTTTTATTTACAATTAAAAATCTATATAAATTTGTATAATACTTCAGTTATACAATATAAAAACTGTTCTTAATACAACTGTCAGACAATACTATCAATTTTGTCATAACATTTAGATACTAAGTGCATGGCAGCCATAATAGTGCAATTCAATCTCTATCTCTTTCACTCTTTTGATACTACGATTTGTCATCTTGTAATCTAGAGAAGCAGATTCACAATTCATTGATAATTTCAAATCAATTTTTTTTTTCAATTAAATTTGAAAACATGACAGTTTATTGGGATTGTTGGAATAATATTTTCATCTATTCTTGCATTTTACATTGTATTATTATTACTATAAAATAATGTATTCCGAGAAAATATTTCAACTGAACCTCCCTTAAATTAAGTTTACGAATCTTTTTTTCGGTATAATTCAATTGTATAACTATCCTTTAAACATGCAAAACATGAATAATTCTCATCTTACTTCAAAACATGTCATATGCTGCCATCTAGTCAAAAAAATCTTGAACAAACTCTACCATACTTTGGTTGTTCTATATTACCGACATAGAAATATGAAATATAAAAAATCAATTTAAATAAATCAATTTATTTTTGAAAATACCAGTTATATTGAAATTTTGCTTAAATATACCTTATATTAATTTATAACAATTTAATTTAATTTTTAATACAATACTGGACGTACGTTGTATGTCTTACTTCATACGATTTAATTTGATCTTGTTTTTGTTTTGACAACAAACACATTTCTTTTCGGTTTTAATCGCGTAGTTTTAGCGTCGTTTCTTGTATTTTTTTCGTTACTACGGGGTTGATTGGGGTGTATTAGGGGTAAATAGCTCGTGGTTAACGTAGTTTGATTTAATTTGGGAGTCGCGAGTAGTAAATTTATCTGTACCCCCCGGTACAGTTGTTCGTTTTGATAATTTCAATTTCATATGTTTGTTTGCAAAGTCCTCCCGCTTAGGCGAGGCAAAGCCCTTCCGTGAGGGTTCATCGAGGGAACGGTGCACAAGCTAGGCCTTTTAAGTGCCTGGACGGTCTTGTCGGGAGTGCATAACTCGTTTCCAAAGAACGAGCCAGTGGCTCATCATCAGGAGACGTTGCGGAGGGGACGATTATGCCCGTGTTATGTAAGCGACCATTCGGCTGTCCGGCTAGACACAGCTCGTTATTTGCTAAGAGGGGGATATGCAGAAAGACTCCTGGGGTGTAGATTCCGTAGGGCAATAAAAAACACTCCACCAATTTTGCAGTAACGCTCACGGTATCGCGTTAAATCAACATAATTTTTGTGTAGCTCGTGTTTTATGTTACTTTGAGGGTTTGGGGGCATATAAATGGTGAAACTAGCTCGGTTTAACGTAAATTTAAATTGGGATATCGCGATCAGTTTTTTTGCGTGCACCCTTCTGGTGCACTTGTTCGTTTCGCTATCAAGTGTTTTTTTTTGCAAAGTCCTCCCACTTAGGCGAGGCAAAGCCCTTCCGTTGAGGGTTCAACGAGGGATCGGTGCACAAGCTAGGCCTTTTAAGTGCCTGGACGGTCTTGTCGGGAGTGCATAACTCGTTTCCAAAGAACGAGCCAGTGGCTCATCATCAGGAGACGTTGCGGAGGGGACGATTATGCCCGTGTTATGTAAGCGACCATTCGGCTGCCCGGCTAGACGCAGCTCGTTATTTGCTAAGAGGGGGATATGCAGAAAGACTCCTGGGGTTAGAATCAATAGGTCGACGATATAATATGTCTCTCAATCTTCAAAGTAACGTTCGTTATTTAGGCAAAAAGCAACCAACTTCGCGTAGCTAACTCGGCAATATCGAATAGGTTTATAGGGTTAGGGGCAACGGGGTTAGAAAGAAGCCAACAAGAAAAAAGAACTCAAGAAAGAAGCGAAGAAAGAAAAAAGAAGCGTTTGAATGATGAATGTATGTTGAATGATTGTGACTAATCAAAAAATTCCCTTTCAGCCCTTTTTTCCAGCTCATCAACATCATCTTCAGGACGTAAGTTAACTAAAAACTTCTTCTTTTTCAGGTTTCTAATCTATTTGTTTTTTTTTGTCTGTTCACAGGTCGTAGCTGAGGTAAAAACTTCGTTTTATTTTTTTTTAATTAGTATTAAATTATTTCCTGATATTTAAATTATAATTGTACTAATATTTGTGTGTTTTTATTAATCTCAGGACCTGGAGCAGTAGTTGGAGGATCGCACTAGTTGCAAAGAACGATAAGCAGCAGTCCAAAAATCATCAAGCATCAGCTGAGCTATCATCGTTGGAGCAACCACCGTGGGACCAGCCTCCGCTGGAACTAAAAAAACTTTCCTTTCAGGTTTCCTTTCTAGGTCATTGCCATGACCACAACATTAGGATGTAATAATAACTAAAAAAATTGCAATATTACAAATTTCTAATCTTTTCTGAATGTATTACAGTTCGCCCAGCAGCTGAAGAACACATTTGCAGCTGCAGAGGATCATGATCAACACAGCAGTAGCAGAGCTCCTACAGCGTGATTCCTGCAACTTCAGAGGCAGCCATGGTAAGAGGAGCTCAAGATGATCCAAAAAATTTGATTGGATCAGCCTGCAGCTTGCAGAGTTTAAGTAAGAATAATTTATTATGCTTAATAATTCAAATTAATATTTATTGTTGATTCTAATGTATTGCTTCTTTTTGTTACAGTTGTTGCAGATTTTCAAAATGTGATATCACGAAATTCAGGATTCCTTCCACCCCTTGTCACACAATGTGAAATTTCGTCGACCCCGTCTCCCCTCCCTAACATGTGACGTAATTTATGAATGGCCCCTTTCCGCAGAATTCTTCTCTTTTCTCCAAGCCAGCAATTGCCTGATGGAGGCGAAGCGCGACTCAAAAATATTCTCAAATTCCCTTCTCTACCTGTTGTACTTTTTTCTAATTATCAAATAAACTTCTCCTAAATGTTATATTGTTTTATTTTTGTTATTAATCTTAGAAATGGCGCAAAAGCTTGAATTGATGCAAAAGTATTAAATCAGAGTAGTTATAGGGTAAGGCCCTCAGGAATCCAATAAATTTTGTTCATATTATATTTCGAACGTTTCGAAATATAAAAATATAATATGAATAACATTTATTGGATTCCTGAGGGCCTTATCCTAACTACTCTAATCATTATTGGATCCTTCACACTATTTTTATTAAGTATTAAATCAAATAAATGATTGAAAAAAGTTCAAGATTGCCTTTAATAACAGTAAATTTGATTTCGATAAATCCCTATTTTATAGATAGTAAAGTGTTGTATGTGTCATTTAAAAATCTAAAATAATTTGATGAAACAATTAATTTTAAGTAAAATATAATTTTTTGAAGTAATATCTTAAAAAATTTTGTGTTAGGTACCCTGAATTTTATTCTGGCTAAATAAAATACAGTCGCATAATATAATTAATAGAGCGTTATTAAAAATATAAAAATTCGCAATAAATCTTTAATAATAATAGTAATCATTATTTAAATTTTCACTGGCGTATTCAGCTTTGCTCCCTGAGGGCTTAGCGGCTGGCGCTGTCGTGGCAGGAACAGGCGGTGGAGGATTTGGAGCAGCAGCAGTGCAGATTGTTGAGCCTGTTGGGCAGCTTACTGAGTACCTTCAAAATCGATTCTAACACCTTTTAGCGTTCAACAAGTTGGCTCAATCTTTGCTGAGTTGAACCGACCATTGTTCGTTGAGCTGCAAGCTCTCCAGCTGCTTCTAAAGCGGCTTAATTCGTGTGATCTACTATTATTTGCGCTGCGTTTAAAGCTCCTTGGATAACGTTCACCTGAGAACGTTGAGAATCGTTATTATTATTTTATTGAAGGATTCTAGTTTACATACCTGATGTTGGGCTTTGACCTTTGATTAATTGCTGATTTTTTCCGTCGAGTGCAACTTTACTCTAAATTGTAGTTCAATTCCTTGCAGAATGATTTGTTTTCCTGCAAGAGCTGCCTGTGCAGCAGCTTGAGCCAGAGTATTTTTTGCTACAAAAGCAGCTTGTTTAGCAGCTGCATATTGGTTATTGTTAGCTGTATCAGCTTGATCAGCGGAACCTTGAGCAATTTGTCGAAGAACTGCTCCTTTGTTTGCCAGCATCGCCAACAAGATTTAGAGAACTTTTGGGTGATTTAGAAGAGGAATCATCTCCTCCAGTAGCTGCGGTGCTACGCTTCTCATATGTAGAGTTAGGTGCCGCTTCTCTGTTGAAAAATTCTATATAAATATATGGCAAGAGAATGGTCCTGCTTGTGCTTCTTGATTTTAGCAAAGCATTTGACTCTCTGAACCATAATCTCTTACTTGCCAAATTAAAACATCTAGGTTTCGCTGAAAACAGTCTACAACTAGCAAGAAGCTACTTCTTTAACAGACGCCAGTGTGTTAAAATTAATAATGGATACTCTGATCTTTCGGTAATAACTCAAGGTATAGCCCAAGGCTCAATATATGGACCTCTATTCTATCTATACGTTTGACATCTGCAAAATTGTTAAATATGTAGATTTTCATGTGTATGCTGATGATACCCAGTTATACTTACCCTTTGATGCTCACAATTCTGAAGAAGCTGTCGCGTGTATATGTGAAGATTTGCAAAGCTTGGCTTATTATGCAAAAACTCACTGCCTTATTATCAATGAAGAAAAATCAGCTGCCCTTCTCTTGGGCCAGGCACACAACAGGTCATATTTGCTTGGAAATGACTTGCTTCATGTCAAAATAAATAATACTAGAATAAATATAGTATCTGATGTGAAAAATTTGGGGTTGTTAATCGATGCAGAATTGCGTTTCAGAGAATATAAGACTTTGTTGATTGAAAAAGCGTACCTTGCACTAAAAAAATCTGAATATAAATCGTTTTGTACTATCTAATCTAAGAAATACCGTAAAATACTTGCAGATTCGTATGTACTTTCTGTATTCAATTATTGTGATATGATCTACGGGCCCTGCCTAACTATGCGAGATAGACAAAGAATACAGAAAGTAAAATAGCTGTGTTCGCTTCATATTATCTGCTCCAGATATGAAAGAACTTCGAAGTTCATCATCTCGCTTGTCTCACCCATGTTCCGCCTTATATTGCTGCTAAAATTGTGCACAGATCTAAAATGCATAACAGATTATTAAGAAATAATTTCAGTATCCACACTGTCACTCACCGTATATCTTTCAGTTATAACTCCGACAATGTTTATAATAATGTTCCACATAACCACAAAGTTCTGATAAATAATTCTTTCACAATTTATTTTATACAAGAATCAAATCTGCATCCCCAAGCTCTACCGGAATGGAAGAAGGTCGTCATATTTCGAATACGTATTCATGGATGATAAATTAAACTTTATTGCGGTAAACAATACAAAATGCATCTAATAGGCTGAAATCCAGTCTATATTTCATGCTAGCTGTCAAATTATAGAACAACATTTTGAGGGTCATTTGGTTTTATTAAAGAATTGTTTGAGATTCACTGCTTGCATTTGCAACATAGAATTAACGACTGAATTTAAAGTGCGCATGCGTGAGTTGAAAATTAATTAAAATTTAGATACGCTTAAATCACTCTAAATTACTCTAAATTACAAATCCTGCTTTGTACAAGCATGTTTGTTAAATAAACATTTTGCTTCAATATCCATTATATTAATTTATAACAATTTAAATTAATTTTTAATATATTACTGGACGTATGTGTATGTCTTACTTCGTACAATTTGATTTGATCTTCTTTTTTTCGTTTTCGTGTTTGTTGACAGACGCTTTTCGCTTTGTTTGGTTTTAAAGTAATTTGTTGTATTTTTTTCGTTATTTCGGGGTTAATTGGGGTGTAATAGGGGTAAATAACTCGTGGTTAACGTAGAGATAAATTTGTACGGCGACACTTCTGATAAATGTTTCCAAATTTAGTCCGTAGAATTGAGCAATTTTTGCGTTCGGTTATCGCGTTGAAACAACATCGTTTTTTGGTTTAGCTCGTGTTTCACGTTACTTTGGGGATTTGGGGGCATATTATGGGTGAATTTAGCTCGGTTTAACGTAAATTTAAATTGGGATATCGCGATTAGTTTTTTTTTCTGCGTGCACCCTTCTGGTGCACGTGCACTTGTTCGTTTTGCTATCAAGTATTTTTTTTTTGCAAAGTCCTCCCGCTTAGGCGAGGCAAAGCCCTTCCGTTAAGGGTTCAACGAGGGATCGGTGCACAAGCTAGGCCTTTTAAGTGCCTGGACGGTCTTGTCGGGAGTGCATAACTCGTTTCCAAAGAACGAGCCAGTGGCTCATCATCACGAGACGTTGCGGCGGGAACGATTATGCCCGTGTTTGTAAGCGACCATTCGGCTGCCCGGCTAGACGCAGCTCGTTATTTGCTAAGAGGGGGATATGCAGAAAGACTCCTGGGGTTAGAATCAATAGGTCGGCGATATAATATGCCTCTCAATCTTCAAAGTAACGTTCGTTATTTAGACAAAATGCAATTAAATTCGCGTAACTAAATCGGCAATATCGAATAGGTTTATAGGGTTAGAGGCAACGGGGTTAGAAAGAAGCCAACAAGAAGAAAGAACTCAAGAAAGAAGCGAAGAAAGAAAAAAGAAGCGTTTGAATGATGAATGTATGTTGAATGATTGTGACTAATCAAAAAATTCCCTTTCAGCCCTTTTTTCCAGCTCATCAACATCATCTTCAGGACGTAAGTTAACTAAAAACTTCTTTTTTTTCAGGTTTCTAATCTATTCGTTTTTTTTTTGTCTGTTCACAGGTCGTAGCTGAGGTAAAAACTTTGTTTTATTTTTTTTAATTAGTATTAAATTATTTCCTGATATTTAAATTATAATTGTACTAATATTTGTGTGTTTTTATCAATCTCAGGACCTGGAGCAGCAGTTGGAGGATCGCATCAGTTGGAGGATCGCAACAGTTGAAGAGAACGAGCAGCAGTCCACGAATCATCAAGCATCACCTGAGCTACCATCGTTGGAGCAACCACCGTTGGAGCAGCCTCCGCTGGAACTAATCAAACTTCCCTTTCAGGTCATTGCCATCATTACAACATCAGGACGTAATAATAACTAAAAAAATTACAATATTACAAATTTCTAATCTTTTTTGAATGTATTACAGTTCGCCCAGCAGCTGAAGAACACATCAGCAGCTGCAGAGGATCAACAAAGCAGTAGTAGCAGAGCTCATCTAGCGTGATACCTGCAACTTATTCAGAGGCAGCTATGGTGAAAGAAGCCCAGTCAAGATGATCCAAAACTTCGATTGGAGCAGTCCGAGCTCCATAAATAACGTCACACGAATTTTATGATTTTTTGATCCCCCCCCCCTTGTCAGAGTTGGTCACATTTGTGAGACTCCCCCCTCCCAAATGTGACGTTACATATTTTCCAATGTTACATCTAAAAAAACAGATAGAGTTGAAAATATTTCCAAGTTTTTCGTTAATAGTTCAAATTTCGTATTTCAATACTTGACAGAGCTGGTCACACTTGTGAGACTCCCCCCTCCCAAGTGTGACGTTACATATTTTGCAATGTTACACCTAAAAAACAGATAGAGTTGGAAATCTTTCCAAGTTTTTCGTTAATAGTTCAAAGATTTTGTCACACAATGTCAAAATTCGTCGACGTTATTTATGAATGGCCCCTTTCCGAAGAATTCGTCTCTTTCCCCCAAGCCAGCCAGTGCCTGGAGGCGAAGCGCGACTCAAAAATATTCTCCAATTACCTTCTCTACCTGTTGTACTTTTTCCTATTTATCAAATAAACTTCTCCTAAATGTTATATTGTTTTATTTTTTATATTAATCTTGGAATTGGCGCAAAAGCTTGATTAATGCAGAAGTATTAAATCAAATAAATGATTGAAAAAAGTTCAAAATTGCCTTTAATAACAGCAAATTTGATTTCGATAAATTCCTATTCCAAAGATAGTAGAGTATTGTATGTTTCATTTAAAAATCTAGAATAATTTAATGAAACAATTGATTTTAAGTAAAATATAAATTTTTAAAGTAATATTTTCAAAAATTTTGTATTAGGTACCCTGAATTTTATTCTGGCTCAATAAAATACAGTCGCATAATATAATTTTAAAAAGAGCTTTATTAAAAATATAAAAATTCGCAATAAATCTTTTATAATAATAGTAATCATTATTTTAATTTTCACTGGTGTATCCACCTTCGCTCCCTGATGGTTTAGCAGTTGGCGCTGTCGTGACAGGAATAGACGGTGGAGCAGTAGCAGCCGCTGCAGCTGCTGCGACATTTTGCGCTTGCTGTGCAGATTGTTGAACCTTGAACCTGTTGGGCAGCTTGCTGAGTAGCTTCAAAATCGATTCTAACATCTTTTAGCGTCTCAACAAGTTGGCTCAATCTTTGCTGAGCTGAACCGACCATTGCCGCTTCTGAAGCGGCTTAATTCGTGTGATCTGCTGTTACTTGCGCTGCGTTTAAAGCTGCTTGGATAACGTTCACCTGAGAACGTTGAGAATCATTATTATTATTTTATTGAAGGATTCTAGTTTACATACCTGATGTTGGGCTTTGACCTTTGATTAATTGCTGATTTTCTCCGTCGAGTGCAACTTTACTCTAAATTGTAGTTCAATTCCTTGCAGAATGATTTGTTTTCTTGCAAGAGCTGCCTGTGCAGCAGCTTGAGCCAGAGTATTTTTTGCTACAAAAGCAGCTTGTTTAGCAGCTGCATATTGGTTATTGTTAACTGTATTAGCTTGATCAGCGGAACTTTGAGCAATTTGTCGAAGAACTGCTCCTTTGTTTGCCAGCATCGCCAACAAGATTTAGAGAACTTTTGGGTGTTTTAGAAGAGGAATCATTTCCTCCAGTAGCTGCGGTGTTACGCTTCTCATATGTAGAGCTAGGTGCCGCTTGATTTTAGCAAAGTATTTGACTCTTTGAACCATAATCTCTTACTTGCCAAGTTAAAACATTTAGGTTTCGCTGAAAACAGTCTACCGGGTGGTACGCGGTTAGGGTGTACATAGGGATTTAACCCAGGATAGTTGTTTTGTGCAATTTCCTGCTATTTTTAGTTGAGTGTGTGGTTTTTTCATAATTCTGAAAAGAAATTGCAAAATATAAATTGAATCATAGCAGTAGCCATGACTTTTGTTTTCCATGAATTATTTCTAAATGTCAACGCCCGTGTAGGGGCCCGAAGAACTGAAGATGAAAATACTATGGGTAAATTCCATTATGGCACAAGAAATGAACGAGGGCAACTATTGGTGGATTTTGCCACAAGCTTGCAGCTGAAAATAGGGAACACATTTTTCAGTAAAGGTAACAATAAAGAATCTAAATGGACTTGGATCTCGCCGAAAGGGAATAGATTCGAAATGGATTACATCCTTTTCAAAAATAAGAACAATATACTAAATATAGAAGTAATTCAAAATTTGAAATTTAACTCAGACCATAGGCTCGTAAGAGCAACAATTATCCTAGGAAAAAACGGCAGAAAGGATCTCTTCAACAGAAAAAAGAACCGCAAAATACAATTAGGTATGGAAACAATATTCCAGGAGAACCTATCAAAATCAATTATCACTATAAAACAATATGAAATTAAAGACATATATAGCCTCCAAAAATACTATGACCTACTAGAAAATATCATATTAATATCATATTACCAAAGGAAATAAGTGAGAAACAACATAAGAAAATATCTGGAGAAACATTAGATCTAATAGAAAAAAGAGAGGCTCTGAAAAATATGAAAAACAAAACAGCACAACAAAGAATAGAATTTTGCGAAGTACGAAAATTAACAAAGAGGAAAATTAAAGTAGACTTAAGAAAATACAACGATAAGAAAATTGACGAGATTGTGGGGTCTACAGGAGCAGTAAAAAGAATGAGGCAAGAATTAAGTATTGGGAAGAACTGGATAACCAAGATAAAAGAAAATGCGGTAGTGAAAACAAATAGAGTCGACATACTCTCCACAGCGACAGAATTCTACTCTCAAATATATACAAGCAATACCGGTGATGAAAAAAAAAGGAACTATAAAATTAGAGGAGGAGTCGGAAGTTCCTTGTATCATGAAGGATGAAATAGTACATGCAATTAAAAATCTCAAAGACAACAAGGCACCTGGTGACGATGAAATTAACAATGAAATGATTAAAAATGGAGTAGAAATACTTATTGAACCTCTATATTATGTTTTTAATCAAATCCTACAAATAGAACATATGCCAACACAATGGTCGCATTCCAACATAATATTAATTCATAAGAAGGGAGATAGAGAAATTTTGGACAATTATAGACCCATCAGTCTATATAAAGTATTTACAAATATATTACACTCCAGAATTTATAAGAAAATCGAAAATTTCATAACAGTGGAACAAGCTGGATTTAGAAAAGGATTCTCCACATCAGACCATCTCCAAACGGTCAATCAAATTATCGAGAAAGCAAAAGAATATAAGATGACACTATACCTTGCCTTCATAGACTTTCAGAAAGCTTTTGATAGTATTGAACACCACTACATTATTAAATCGTTAAATCAAGCAGGGATCGAACATAAATACATAAGAATAATTAAAAATATCTATGATAAAAGTACAGCAAAAATAGTTTTAGAGACGCCGGGAAAAAAATTCAACATTGCAAGAGGAGTAAGACAAGGGGATCCTCTATCACCGATACTGTTTTCGTGCGTACTCGAATCCATTTTTAAAGAACTGAACTGGGAAGAAAAGGGTCTAAAGATAGATGGAAAGTACTTATTAAACCTCAAATTTGCAGACGATATAGTTCTCATTTCTGAAACTCCGGAAGCTCTCGAATCCATGCTTGAAGATATACAACGCGAAAGCAAAGAGGCGGGATTGCAAATGAATTTAAATAAAACCAAAATTATGACAAATGGACCAAAAAAAGACATCAAACATACTTAGAATACGTTGGAAAGTACATATACCTTGGACAAACAATATCTTTTGATAATAGAGTAACAGAAGAGGTAGACAGAAGAATAGTATTAGCATGGAAAAAATATTGGTCTCTAAAAGAAATTTTCAAGGGACAATTTCCAACATATTTAAAAAAGAAAGTATTTGATTCATGTGTGATACCGACGTTAATTTATGGATGCCAAACCTGGAGCCTAAGCCAGAATCATTGGAACAAATTAAATTTAACTGTACGAAGAATGGAAAGAAGTCTTTTAGGAATTAGCTTAAAAGACAGAGTAAGAAACATAGAAATAAGAAGATCAAATATAACCGACGTATCACAAAGAATAAAACAATCAAAATGGAACTGGGCAGGACACGTTATGAGGACCAAAGATGACAGGTGGACAAAAAACACTACAGTATGGATACCATTGGATAGAAACAGAAGAAGAGGTAGACCAACTAAACGCTGGCAGGATGACATAAAGAAACAAGCGGGAGTTACATGGATGAGACTCACAGAAAACCGGAAAGAATGGCAACAATTGGGGGAGGCCTACGCTCAAAAAAGGGCTGGATGAATTCAGTAAATGTTGTAATTAACCTATTTGTATACTTACATACTCACTGCCTTTTGCCTTATTATCAATGAAGAAAAATCAGCTGCCCTACTCTTGGGCCAGGCACACAACAGGTCATATTTGCTTGGAAATGACTTGCTTCATGTCAAAATAAATAATACTAGAATAAATATAGTATCTAATGTGAAAAATTTGGGGTTGTTAATTGATGCAGAATTGCGTTTCAGAGAATATAAGACTTTGTTGATTGAAAAAGCGTACCTTGCACTAAAAAAATCTGAATATAAATCGTTTTATACTATCTAAGAAATACCGTAAAATACTTGCAGATTCGAATGTACTTTCTGTATTCGATTATTGTGATGTGATCTATGGGCCCTGCCTAACTATGCGAGATAGGCAAAGAATACAGAAAGTAAAATAGCTGTGTTAGCTTCATATTATCTGCCCCAGATATTAAAGAACTTCGAAGTTCATCATTTCGCTTGTCTAACCCATGTTCCGCCTTATATTGCTGTTTTGAAGCTATTTCATCATTTTCAGGCAATCTTCTAGACGGAACTGCTTGGGAATGTATCTTACGACGTGATTCTTTATCTAAAATAAAGCGAAAATTATGAAATGTTTATAAAATAAACTATAAGATTACTACTTACGATAATTATAAAAATCACTTTCATTGAAGTTTATGCATGGAAATTTTATTTTTTCCATATCTCTCGTAGCAGCCAGGTACAGCACAGTGACAATGAGATTTGGATTTATTTTCTATGTTACCCTCTACAAAGAATTGGGACTCCATACCGCTTTTATATCCAATAGGATTGTCAAATATAAAACTATGTTATAGGTTAAATCTGGAAGCCAGTTGTTTCAATTTTTAACTCTAGAGAAACAGAAATAAATACTTTACCTCCTGAATAATTTTTCATGGATTTTTGGGTACAGATTCCTGGCAAAAAAAGAAAATACGAAAATATAAGTATTGTTATTTGAACGTCAAAACTTTACCATACTCTGGTTGTTCTATATTACCGACATAGAAATATGAAATATAAAAAATCAATTTATTTTTGTAAATATCAGTTATATTGAAATTTTGCTTAAATATACCTTATATTAATTTATAACAATTTAATTTAATTTTTAATACAATACTGGACGTACGTTGTATATCTTACTTCATACGATTTAATTTGATCTTGTTTTTGTTTTGTCAACAAACACATTTCTTTTCGGTTTTAATCGCGTAGTTTTAGCGTCGTTTCTTGTATTTTTTTCGTTACTACGGGGTTGATTGGGGTGTATTAGGGGTAAATAGCTCGTGGTTAACGTAGTTTGATTTAATTTGGGAGACGCGAGTAGTAAATTTATCTGTACCCCTCGGTACAGTTGTTCGTTTTGATAATTTCAATTTCATATGTTTGTTTGCAAAGTCCTCCCGCTTAGGCGAGGCAAAGCCCTTCCGTGAGGGTTCATCGAGGGAACGGTGCACAAGCTAGGCCTTTTAAGTGCCTGGACGGTCTTGTCGGGAGTGCATAACTCGTTTCCAAAGAACGAGCCAGTGGCTCATCATCAGGAGACGTTGCGGAGGGGACGATTATGCCCGTGTTATGTAAGCGACCATTCGGCTGTCCGGCTAGACACAGCTCGTTATTTGCTAAGAGGGGGATATGCAGAAAGACTCCTGGGGTGTAGATTCCGTAGGGCCATTAAAAACACTCCACCAATTTTGCAGTAACGCTCACGGTATCGCGTTAAATCAACATGATTTTTGTGTAGCTCGTGTTTTATGTTACTTTGAGGGTTTGGGGGCATATAAATGGTGAAACTAGCTCGGCTTAACGTAAATTTAAATTGGGATATCGCGTTCAGATTTTTTGCGTGCACCCTTCTGGTGCACTTGTTCGTTTCGCTATCGAGTGTTTTTTTTTTTGCAAAGTCCTCCCGCTTAGGCGAGGCAAAGCCCTTCCGTTAAGGGTTCAACGAGGGATCGGTGCACAAGCTAGGCCTTTTAAGTGCCTGGACGGTCTTGTCGGGAGTGCATAACTCGTTTCCAAAGAACGAGCCAGTGGCTCATCATCAGGAGACGTTGCGGAGGGGACGATTATGCCCGTGTTATGTAAGCGACCATTCGGCTGCCCGGCTAGACGCAGCTCGTTATTTGCTAAGAGGGGGATATGCAGAAAGACTCCTGGGGTTAGAATCAATAGGTCGGCGATATAATATGCCTCTCAATCTTCAAAGTAACGTTCGTTATTTAGACAAAATGCAACCAAATTCGCGTAACTAACTCGGCAATATCGGGTAGGTTTATAGGGTTAGGGGCAACGGGGTTAGAAAGAAGCCAATAAGAAGAAAGAACTCAAGAAAGAAGCGAAGAAAGAAGCGAAGAAAGAAAAAAGAAGCGTTTGAATGATGAATGTATGTTGAATGATTGTGACTAATCAAAAAATTCCCTTTCAGCCCTTTTTTCAGCTCATCAACATCATCTTCAGGACGTAAGTTAACTAAAAACTTTTTCTTTTTCAGGTTTCTAATCTATTTGTTTTTTTTTTTGTCTGTTCACAGGTCGTAGCTGAGGTAAAAACTTTGTTTTATTTTTTTAAAATTAGTATTAAATTATTTCCTGATATTTAAATTATAATTGTACTAATATTTGTGTGTTTTTATTAATCTCAGGACCTGGAGCAGTAGTTGGAGGATCGCACTAGTTGCAAAGAACGATGAGCAGCAGTCCAAAAATCATCAAGCATCAGCTGAGCTATCATCGTTGGAGCAACCACCGTGGGAGCAGCCTCCGCTGGAACTAAAAAAACTTTCCTTTCAGGTTTCTTTTTCAGGTCATTGCCACCACCACAACATTAGGACGTAATAATAACTAAGAAAATTACAATATTACAAATTTCTAATCTTTTTTGAATGTATTACAGTTCGTTCGGCAGCTGAAAAACACATCAGCAGCTTCAGAGGATAAACACAGCAGTAGCAGAGCTCCTACAGTGTGATACCTGCAACTTCAGAGGCAGCCATGGTAAGAGGAGCTCAAGATGATCCAAAAACTTCGACTGGATCAGCCCGCAGCTTGCAGAGCCTGAGTAAGAATCATTTATTATGTTTAATAATTTTTATATAATTCAAATTAATATTTATTCTAATGTATTGTTTCTTTTTGTTACAGTTGCAGCCGATTTTGAAATGTGACGTCACGAAATTTAGGACCCCTCCCATCCCCTTGTTCCCCAATGTCACAATTCGTCCTCCCTAACGTGTGACGTAATTTATGGATGGCCCCTTTCCGCAGAATTCGTCTCTTTTCCCCATGCCAGCCATTGCCTGGAGGCGAAGCACAACTCAAAAATACTCTCCAATTCCCTTCTCTACTCGTTGTACCTTTCCCTAATTACTAAATAAACTTCTTCTAAATGTTATATTGTTTCAATTTTTAGTATTAATCTTTGAAATGGCGAAAAAATTTATATTGATGTAGAAGTATCAAATCAAATAAATGATTGAGAAAATCTAAAATTTCCTTTAATAACAATCAATGTTTACGTACTTGAATAATTTTGTTATTTAACTTTAAATGGGAGGTTGGTAGTTTTTGCAACTCCATATCTTTAAAACTTATTTATACGAATAAAAAAAATCACTTTACTCAAGTAGAAACTAATATTATATTAAAATAAATAACAGTTATGTTACAATACATACATTACTTCTTTATATTATTATATATAAATATTATCTCTCTGTATTTAACATTATGGTAATGCAATTATTAATAAGGCATTTTTCTTCTATCAATATTATAAAAAAAAACATTGCTTTTTATTTGTTTAAATTTGGAGTTCTACCTTCTTTGACAATTCGTAAAGCCTGTAAAATATAGGCTGTATCTATTTCTTTCTGAGTAGGCTTCTCGTTATCCAAATAAATATCAGCAGCTCTATTGCTAAAATTTTCCAGAACTTTCACTCGATAATCCACAGTTATAGCTACTGGATTTCCAGTCAATCTTAGATGTTCCAAGCATGGAAGTTTGCCAATATACTGAATTTCATCTATATCACTAATTTGATTGCAGCTCACATCAAGGCTTTCCAAAGAATATAATTTTTCGAAACCTCTCAATGTGGTAATACTGTTCTGGGACAAGTCTATGGAAACAACATTTCCTAATTTTATGTGTAAATTATCACAGGTCGATATCAGGTTTTTGGAAAGTATCAATTGACTTAGTTTTGTCAAGAAGGATAAATTTGATATATCGAAGATTACATTTTGAGTAAGGTTTAATGAGCGGACGTTTGGAATTAAACTCATTGTATTGTCTATTTCTCCAATATAATTGTAACTCCAGTCAACTTCTTCTATCTCATGCCAGATCTAGATAAATAATAAATAGATTTATGTAAAAAGCAATAAATTCAGGGATGGATGTGCTACAATTGACCGACCCGGGCAAACTTTAAAAAGAATGTTGACTGTTACTACCAGTCCAAAATTAATTTCTCTAATGGAAATCAATACCCTTATAAAGAGAGTTTAGCTTTTACCATAAAAATTCATTAAATTACAATTTGAAGGAATATAAAGATTCTCTTAGAATACTTATAATATTATGAGAATCGTGCCAAAAAGAAGCATGTAGCTCAGTCAATATAAGCACTGTTGTACGATCATATTTCTGTCATAGATTTTAGGTTATTTTGATTATTAGTACTAAATTTGTATATCTAGTACTAAAAACAGACTATAAATTAAATAAACAATGAAAATTCATTCTTACTTCGTTGTCGGTGGTTGTGGCCTTATGTACTACATCACACATTAAAATTTGTGAGATATTTGTAGAAGGTGTGTAGTTGACTTGCATTTTTTTGAGAGTATTTCTTAAATTTCCAACAGAGTAAACATTTTTGAGACTCACTCCAAATACTTCCAAAGTTTGAAGAGACTAAAATGAATTAAACAATTACACTCAGAATAATTTTGATTACTTTTACCGCACTTTAAAGCTTAATAGATCAAAGCTCAAGTCATTTGGAATGATATTACTATTTTTATAGTATTTATTAGAACCACTAATTTTCAAGTGATTTAGCTGCGAGCACAAATCTAGGACATGACTTAAATCGTAGCGGCGATCTGCTTCTTCTACAGCTGGATGAGGTTCTTTGAAGCACTTACTTATTGCATGAAGCTGTAACAGAATTAATATAAATCAGTTCTACAAACAAGAGTTTTTGCCGTAAAAACGTCTATATGCTTGGTATCGAGTGGTCGCAACAAAATTGTATAAGATTGTACTGTAGTAATCTATAAGTAGAAGATATTCAACTTGTCTGCTTCTACTGACCAAGTTTGGACGTGGCGCCCGTTTATGCGAATAGTGACCTCAAACTGTGGAGATTTTCAATCAGTATATCTCTCGAACGCGTTGAGGTGTCAAGTTTATTTGAAAGATCATATTTCACACAAAATAGAAAAAAAAAATGTTGCTAAATCAATAACAATTTTGGAAAATGTTTTCGAAAAGGAATTCTGAATTCGAAACTGGAGAAAACGTCAAATAGAGTAGAGAACATAAAATTAACAGAAGAATCCTGGCTGATTCGATAGGATCTTGAAACAGAACAGACGTTTCGTCGACTTCTGCAATCTCAACAGCAACTGAGGTGACTAGGTGAGACTGTTGTTGTTGAGACTTCGAGGTATAATCTCCGACTACGCAACCACTGAAGATGTCGACCGCAGAAGTCGACGAAACGTCTAGTTCTGTTTCAAGATCCTATCGACCACGGCTCATCAAACCGGATTCATCTAATAATTTTATTGACTCTGGCTGTGAAAACCTTTGTTTTTATAGAGTAGAGAGCAGTTCGGGGCAATTTTAAAATGGAAATCAGGTACCGGTGGTGATGGTAGCATTTAGATACTTTCATATAAACATACATGGAAGGAAGCTCGTTAAACTTTTCGCAGACGCAGAAAAAAATTGCATGCCCTGTATACGATACACAGTGGCCTTTCTTTCGCTTTTTATACACTACTCCTATCCAAAAATACTTCGACAATAACTGTCTACTCAATTCTATTTGACTATTAAGGTGTGAGAAAATGAAAATTAAAGTATATTTACCTCTAGAACATTGAAAGAATAATGTTTTGTGGATTGCAATACTGCATCCCCTTCTAGGAAGAACTGTAAGGCTTTGCTTTGTAGCAAGAAAAATATATCATACTCATGAAAATCTAAAAACTGCAGAAAAATGCGCGGCATCGTTCTTTGTAAATAATTGAAAACAGTTTTTAGGTACAATTCTAGACCTTCTCTTCTCTTTTCAATAAATAATGGACACTTATTTTTAATAACTTTCTTTGGTGGCAAAATATCCTTTGATAATCCATGGTCGGTAACTAATTGTTGATGTAATTCATAAAAGTCATTATAGCGATGTTTAACGAACCATTTTACGTTACTGATCTTGACTTCAATATGATACAAAGTAATGCTGTCAGCTTCTTCAGTTCTAGGAATTGTAATATCTGTTTCATTGCGATGTAACCAAAAACAAGCCATATCGTATTAATTATTGGATCTTACACTCAACCTGTAAATGATGAATATATTTTTATTTGAAATGCAAATATTAATGTTGAGTTATTAATATTCATTACATTATTATAATTTGAAGGTCAAATTATTCTTAATACAAAAATAATTCAGTTTACCTTTTTTAACATATTTAATATGGAATTCTTTGACCTGAAAATATTCAACACTGTACAGAAACTGGAAAAATAATAAAGTTATAAGCCATCGTATTCAACGAACATAGTAACTCTTTTTCTAGACATTTCTACTTATTATGACAGTTCTTAGTTCCAAAATTTATGTCTAGGGAGAGCTATAAAAATCAAAATTTAAATTGTAATTCCTAAATAAACTTAAAGTCTTGAAGTCAAATTTACAATATCAAGAATATTTGAAAGCGTCATTCATAAATTGGTGCTTGAATTTTTGTGAATTATTTGGCAATTTTTTTTAAGTTAAGCAGTCTAGCAGAGATGGCAGCATCAAGCTTGTTTTTTAAAGTTCAAATTTATTTTTCTGGTTTTAGCTAAACTATTTTGTTTGGAATAAGAATATTGATGATCACTGCTTACTATTTGATTTTTGTAAATTTTTATGAGAATTTGATCGTTATTAGTATATTATACCCTCTCAAATAATTTATTAAAGTTCAATTGTCGGTTTAAAAGTTTCTAAAGGGATACCAGCATGATTACGCGAAAAAAATCAAACGCATTTTTACTTACCCCAGCAGTTTTACGAGAATAAAACAATATTCTTTCGCCAACCACTGAATGTGCAGATTTTGCTAGAACTATTTTTTGCTTGAAAATAGAGAGAATAATTCAACATTATTTTATTTGATATATATATATATATATATATTTCTGAAAAAAATTACTGAATTATAATATACTCTGTGGCGTACTTTCCACAAAAACTAAGAGTACCCGTAGTTTGTCGACTGGTAACTGCACTCTACGACTAAAGAAATATCAATCAATCTACCAAGTGCACAATAAGTATCTGCCATACCCGTATCGGATAAAAGACGTGACTGCTATTTATTTTTACTTATTTGTTATTCTGAAACAAATGCAAGGTTCTCCGAGATGAGCGTAGCGAGTTTCAGATTCATGTTTACTGCATGTGTTGCAAACAAAATTTTTTCTGCAATCGTCCTCAGAAATGTAATATTAAAAATTATTTTGAAAATTTCGGCAGTTCGTATAAGAAATTTATAAATAACTACGGCTATATGTTGTTTATATCCAAATTTTAGCACTATTTTGCTATTTTTCGCTCTAATTCTAGAACTTATTTTGAGTGTCAGAATGTTTATTTACTTCACGATTGCCAATATTGAATATAATCTCATCTACAATATTCATAATTATGATTCAAACCTGTTCTTTTCATATCTTTGAGCTAAAAATATCGCCAGTAATTTTTTTTTTATTATTAAGTAATTGTTTGCTTACCTTGTGCGTAATACGAGCCTACGTGCTCATATTGTTATATATAAAGCTAGGATGCCTAAAACTATTAGTTTACGTACCGTTTGCAATTCGTAAGCCAATTAGAAATTTCTATTTAAGGAAAATTATTAAAAATAAATAAATACAAAATTAGGAACCAGTTATTATTTTCTAATTATACAGATAATGTAGCACAAATCGACAAATGATTGAACATATACGAAATAAATGAAACACTTAAATGTAGACTAGACATTGGAAAATGTCAGCATAACAAAATTAAATCTAAGTTAACAAAACAATTAAACTATTTTCCATGTGTAAATGGTTAACTTTAACGATAGTAGTTATAGATCTTTGTAGTGGAATTATAAAAGTCTAGTTTCACTATTTCCAATATTTGGAATCTCCAGTGAGTATCGAGCAAATATGAAATAAATGTAACACTTAAATATAAACTAGGCATTAGAAAATGCCAGAATAACAAAATTAAATGTAATTCAACAAAACAATTAAATATGAAGGAATGTGACAATAGCAAGGTTATAGATCTTTATAGCGGAATTATAAAAATCTAACTTCACTATTTCCAATGTTTGGAATCTCTAGTGGGTACCAAGCAAATATGAAATAAATGTAACACTTAAATATAAACTAGGCATTAGAAAATGCCAGAATAACAAAATTAAATGTAATTCAACAAAACAATTAAATATGAAGGAATGTGACAATAGCAAGGGTTTGACCTCAATGAATAAATATCTAAATTATATCGCTGTTAACAAATATGAAAATATTTGGATTGATGTAAATACATTTCATCAATAAAATCCTGCTAGTTTTACCATCATTCTTTCGAACGCACTTTCATCTGACGTCTCAGATGAATTGTCCAAATTTCTAGAGTATCCGGCGGAGTGATTATTGTTGCTCACCAGAAAATCGTCATCGGTATAATAAATCCATTTATTGTCAAACCGCACTAGGAAACCATTCTTTTCTATGCGTAAATGGTTAATATTAACGATAGTGGTTACAGATCTTTGTAGTGGAGTTATAAGTCTAATTTCTCCATTTCTAATATTAGGAATCTCTGGCAGGTAACAGATCATAAAATTCCAATCATCACGACTCACGCTGGAAAGAAATATTCATCATATTAATATATTTTTCAAATTATTATATTTGCAAAATAGTAATTTTTGCAATAAGAGTGTAAATTTGCCGAGTAACGAAAATTCCAAATTTTGTCAATTAGTAAACATTCAACAAATTTCTTTGGATGGGCAGCCGACCAGGATCAGTCATCGCAAGGTTTCAATTTCGGTAATCCTATTAGAGATCAACTAAATTTTCAGTAGAATTGACAAATTTTGGAAGTAACGCAGCAATTTAATGATGCCTCATAATTATGGAGTTCATGCACTCTCCACATACAAATAATCTAAAGGAATTAGCTAAAAAAAAGGGATTTTTTCAGAAGTTAGCAAGATTTAGCTTTTGGGGTACTAATTGAGGTATCAATGTCCCATCCAAAATTTGGGGGATGCACCATGGTTATATTAATATTTTCACGCGATTTTCGCCAAAAAATCCAGAATATCTTGAGAACTATTGATTTCATCAAAAAAGATCTCATATAAACATTAAATTTCCTATAATTTGCTTGATTAGTATCTACTCTAAAAGCTAACTTTCTTGCTGACTTCTGAAAACAACCCCTTCCTTGTTAATTGTCTCTAAATAAAAGTGGTGCCTTTCTCAAATCTGCAGTAAAGTTGAAGTCTTGTGATGCAGCTAAATTTCTAGGGTGGTCAATGAATTTTGTAGGGTGCGCCTTACATGAATTCTCAAAACTAAATTGATGTTATAATAGTGGTGGAGCTGGGATAGGAAGAACGCTAAATTTACACTTTTTTTGTATGCATAAACAAACAAGTTTAGAGGTAGTTGCAGTAATTTATGCGAGCAAATATGTGAAATTGTTGTGCAAATGTCATAATGTATGTGTTGCATACAAGCCGTCAATTTCTATATTCTGATAATCATCAAGTACATAGCAAGAGAGTATTTAGATTTTACAAATACTTTAACAAATAAATCGGTAACAGGTATTGTGCCAAAAAATGATATAAATCCACAGAAACATTATATTTAGGTTACGAAATTTATGTGCTATGAGATAATCTAGAGAGATGCGTAAATGTTGCGATGCATAAACCACCAAGTTCACAAGTAGAAAAATATGTTTACTGATTATATGAACAGATTTTAGAACATTTTTAAGATCTACTTCCTGAAGCTAATATTTAATGTACAAAACCGGACGACCTCTAACTATAAAATTATACTTTTATTTAAAGTTTCTTCCTGCATAATACAACTGTTTATTTCTTATACGCAGAGGTGAAAAGGAAATTTAACTATTTCTGTTACATAAACAGCACTATTTTGTAACTAAAATTTTAACTATATAAACATCAATAAAATTTATACATCCTTTTCTAATATTTTGGAAAAAGTCCTTAATATTACTTTATCTTTATTATGTGGAAATAATTTTGTTATAACACTATTTGGTTTCTGATTCGATAAAAGTTACCCTTATTTGTTTTACAGAATTTTGCCTAGCAAAAAGTTCAGATAATTGATCAACATTGATGCAACAATTTATGCAAAATGACATTTGAATCTGAATTTCATAAGAAGAATTCAAACATTGATCATAAATTCTCAAGATCGCACAGCCCTAATAACTAGTGCCTGACTTTTTAAAAATATTATAATATTATACAAATACTGTTTTACAGAAAATACAAGCAAATTAACTTAAGTTCTTATTAGTGATTAAATAGAATCAATTAATCCATACTCACTTTACTTCTCCGGACGAATAACGGAAAACGTGTGTGTCATCGCAAACGAAATGTAGTGAACTATTAGCTAAATTTCCGCCTCTGCATCTTTTCAAGATTGCACAGCAATTGGCATAATAACGTGGACCATGTTTGCTACGCCTAGAAAAATAGTTTATTAAATTCAAAACAAACAAGAAGTACATATATCTTAATTATTTTCAAAAGAATATAAGAAAGGTCTAAGAAATGTCAAACATATATTCTTATGTCTTATTGTTGCTGAATATTTTTTCAGTAATTATTGTCATTGATCAAATTGATGAAGTAACGACACAGTTATACTATTAATAGTAAAAAGAACTTACCTCAGGAAAACGTTGTCCATAAAATCAGAATCAATTTCTGTGAAAAGCACGTTTTCATTATAAACTCTCCCATTTCCATCTAAAAACTCAGTTTTCTCTACCATCGTTCCCCCAAATGTTACACCGCATTGATCAGCTCTTGCATACCTACGAACAATTCATATTAACGCCAAATAAATGAAAAAAAATACTATTTTACATTGTCCTATCCGTAAATTCATCCGTGATAAGCACATCCAAAATTGAATTATGTTGATGAATTTGGCATAAAGGGCTGTGTAAAGCCGAATAGTTTCCACAAGGGGATATACACGCAGTGACTTCATCATTTAGGGATCGGAAACGTATTCCTCGATCGCAAGTCAAGTCAATCCTGAAAAATACAAAAAAAATTAAATAGTTGACAAAAAACTATTATCTTTTACACTTGATACATGTAGTGTCCGACCGAAGGTCAGATTTTGGCCGAAGCCGATTGTTCGGTTTTAGCCGCAAGAGATAATCTTCCTACGGTCGACCGGGAAAAATTTTAAAAATGAATTTACTCTACACGATGAAATAATACCACTGCGACGACGAAATGCAAGAAATCAACACAACATTGCTGCTGTAAGCGCCAGTGTTGTCAGTGAAAGCTGGAACATATTGGGATTTTTTGTGGCCTCATTTGTAATAAATGGATTTTACGTCACTTTTCTGTTGAAACCATTGAGGCGTTCTCACAAGACCGTCTGTTTTCGGCGGCTGATAGAAAATTTCGGTCGGACATTAGATACATGTCCATATTTTTCACTTGTTGGAGAAAAGTGACATTAAATCTACTAACAATTTAATGGGTACCTATATATGAAGTTGTAGTTATTTTTACTGAAAAAATGCCATATAACTACGTCTAGAACTTGAACCTCATCATTTACATAGAAAAAATGAGCAGTGTTAACACATATGCCGAGAATATTACCTTTGGTAATGGAAGAGAATAAAAGAGATTATGGAATGCGTGAGTAAAGGAAAAGTGCTAGCGAAACATGATAGCACATCACCAGCATAATTTTTTCCTTTCTAAATAAAAAATGGCGGAGCTGTGTTTCTAAACATCGTTTAATTTCAAAACAAAAATTTTTTACACCAAAGTCTACTGAAGGTTTATTTGGTGAGTTAGATAGTATCTACTAAATTATTACTTACATAATAACATAACTTGCTGCGTCCATTACTGGAATGGTAGCTCAAATAATTTTTTTTGTGATAAATAGTTATTTCAATTAATAATCGGATAAAACGTTTATTTAATTTGAGTTGCTTTTTTGAATATGAATAAATGGAGATTTATAAGTTTTATATTTTATTATGTTTGTGTTGATTGTCTTCTGGTCTGTCTCTTTGTTCGGTACTTTTAAACTGATTTCCCGATGAGTTAACGAATTGAAACTTCAAATATAGCTCAAAACAGGATGACAATGCAATATTAACTCGCTTTCTTTTCTGTCTGTTTGTCTGTAGTCTTGTAATCGATATTTCAGCCACTTCTCAGTCAGCTAGCAAACAGTTCAATTAACTCCTGTGAATTTATATATAGTAGGTAGGTTACGCGCTTTGTTTGCTTATGGTGACAGTGGGATCAAGAACTTGGGACCGCACTAATAGCAAAAGCTGATCCATCAAGGAATACAAATTACGAAGAGCAAATAATTTTGGTACCTGCTATCAGCCTAAAACTCAATATGTGATCTATAGAGATATGAGAAGTTTATGATGATGTGTCCCACGTTTTCAATAGAGCTGGTAGCCGATACAAAATTATTTTCTACTTTTTAATGCATTGGAAAAACGTAGTGTTTTTTTTTTTTAAATAATGATTTTATATTCAAATGGACAACTCTTCAATCAAATAAACGTCTCCTATTATTATGTATGTCAAGTGAAAAAGATTAAATAAAGTACTTACAGGATTCCTCCTGGTAAATTCAATCTTATAAAACCATCAGGTGTCACGACAGCTCCCAAAGAAGGGTCCTCAATATCGTCAAAAAAGAATGGTATACGAGGTGGTCCTTCAGTCTCTAAGATTTGATGAGGTTGAAAAAAAGTCAATCCATCCACAACATGTGGTACCAGAAGGACATCTGAGAATCGAGGATCAGGTAGAGCACCAGTAAGATCTATAGGAGCTGGAGTTAGATCTGATTAAAAACAAATAAAAATTAATCAAAAAATATATTGAAGAAATCTTTAAAATATCCTCACCATTTATCATTCTACAACGCTCCGAAAATTCGACGGCTGCAAAAGTAAAAAAAAAAAATTATGGATGAGTTTAGTTCCTGAACTTTTCAAATATAAATCTGTACCAACCTGGATTAACATTTTGAATAAAACGAACAGCAGGAGTCATAAATTCCTGAAGAATGCTACTTACAGGCTCAAAATCTCTCTCATCCGAGTGTCGGAATCGAGTACAAAACGCATTCAGAGAACTTTGTACTGAGTGCATTGTATTGTTGACTACCGATGGAGCTAAAAAAGAAATAATACAATCATAAACTGGAAAAAAAATCTTGAACTCATATAACATTCAATCAATAAGTATTATCTATTTTAAAATCTGTCAAATTACTAAACCATTTCGATGTATTGATAATCCAAATTTAAATAATCAAATGGTGTACTTTTTCGATGATACATAAAAAAATTTATAGCACATTAATGAATCATTTATGAACATTGTTTGGAGTAGAAATAAAAAATAGTTCTTTGCATGCCGAGATCAATAACTATAAACTTATTGAACTGAAACAAATCAAGTAGAAATGAATTGATTACATCTACATACTCATTCATAATGCGTTTTTTTTCTATCAAAGAAGGTCTTTACAAAAATTTAAAGTCACATGGTTAACTTCTATGTTCATAGAGGGTAGAAAAAATACGATTTATTCCACCGTAAAAAAATACACGAAATTATTTTTTTAAATATGTAAAATTTGCAAGATAATTTTTATTTTCACTTCTTTCACTTGAAGTCGCCGAAAGTCTTAATGGATACTTTTCATCTGGAGTTATATAGAGCATTTAAAACAAATTTTTAGTCAATCGGAGGTTGGGGGTGCGTGTTAGAATTGAAAACTCGAAAAGTTTGTGAGAAATGAAGTTTGCTATTTCAAATTTAGTAGATCTTCCCTTAAACGGGTCTCTACAGTTCAGATTCTCGATTATCCGAGCTAATTTTGTTTTTTACTGTCTCTCATATGGACGACCCCTGATTCCAACTGATCCAAATAGAAGGATTCCCACTATACATCATCTTTAAGATATTAAATATTCTGTGGAACACTTTTAGTGGACATCTGTGTATTAATTAAAATAATATTCATTTACCTTCGTGTTCCTGATAATTATCTGCAATGTTGAGCATGCCAGTCAAGGATTCCTTCATTACTCCCATAAAAGAGTCTGAAAATTATAAATTTTAGAAAGAATTCATGATTCATCTTATAAATAAACTTACTGACAACATTCACAAATGGATGGTCATCCAAATTCACTTTTTTCCTGGCAGCTCTCGGTACAAATTCTTCGTAAGCTAGATTAAATATCAATTAGTACATATTTAAGATTTTTTAATACTGCAACAATACTAGCACGAACATTATTCACAAGAAAATATAAAATTATTTTTATTTCAATACTTACTGTCAGGATTACGGAATTTGTGATTTTTCAATCGCTCGTTCAGTGATTTTGCTGATGTGGAAGGTATTTGTTCAGTACTCGGTCCGGTAACAGCAGTGGCAGCAGTAACGGGATCTAGAGCTAAATATGATTAAATAAATAATTTGGAAACTGCTAAGATTGATTTTTCTTACAACCTTGATGTGTAACAGATGTTTCACTTGCGACAGATTTTGGGGTAGAAGGTCTTCGTTGTGTAATCCATTCATCAGGTAAGTCATCTTTAACTAAATGAAACATCAAATATCAATTTGAAGTCAATCAAATGAAGTTTTACTTACAATATTCATAAACGAAAGGCACTGGATCACATTGAGTACTTGGTCCGGCTACAGCATCGTAGTGGACTGGAAAAGAACACTCATAATAATTTAAAATTCAAGTAAAACTATTTTTATTTACTTGTATATTGTGGACGAGATTTTTTAGTTCCAGATGTACTTGATCCAGTTGGAATATCTTGAGTACTTGGTCCGGCTACAGCATCCTCGTGAACTGAAAAAAATGTATTATTATTTTAAATTATGGTGAAATTATTTCTTTCTTACTTGTATACTGTGGTGGAGATTTTTTAGTTCCAGATGTACTTATAACAGCAGCATCATCTTGAGTTCTTGGTCTATTTATAGCAGCAGTGCCATTTTTAATACTTGATTTAGCTGTAGCAGCACTATCTTGGGAACTTGGCTCGATTACAACGTCGGCATCATCTTCAATTGGACCGACTATAGCCGCAGTATCATCCTGAGTACTTGGTTTGGCTACTACAGCAGTACTAACTCGAGAGTCAGTTTCGGCTACAGCCGCAGCATCTTTTTCACTTGGAACAGCTACAGTAACATCGTCTTGAGTTTTTGGTTTATCTATAGCGGCAGTGTCATCTTGAATATTTGATTTAACTGTAGCAGCACTTTCTTGAGAATGTGGCACGATTACAACGTCGGCATCATCTTCAATTGGTCTGACGATAGCTGCAGTATCATCCTGAGTACTTGGTTTGGCTACTACAGCAGCACTAACTCGAGAGACGAGATACTCGAGAAGTTCGGTCACAACGGCAGCGTCATTTCCACTTGTTACAGCTACAGTAACATCATCTTGAGTTTTTGGTATATCTATAGCGGCAGTGTCATCTTGAATATTTGATTTAACTGTAGCAGCACGTTCTTGAGAATGTGGCACGATTACAACATCGGCATCATCTTCAATTGTTCTGACAATAGCTGCAGTATCATCCTGAGTACTTGGTTTGGCTATTACAGCAGTACTAGCTCGAGAGTCAGTTTCGGCTACAGCGGCAGCATCTTTTTCACTTGTTACAGCTACAGTAACATCATCTTGAGTTTTTGGTATATCTATAGCGGCAGTGTCATCTTGAATATTTGATTTAACTGTAGCAGCACGTTCTTGAGAATGTGGCACGATTACAACGTCGGCATCATCTTCAATTGTTCTGACAATAGCTGCAGTATCATCCTGAGTACTTGGTTTGGCTACTACAGCAGCACTAACTCGAGAGAGGAGATACTCGAGAAGTTCGGTCACAACGGCAGCGTCATTTCCACTTGTTACAGCTACAGTAACATCATCTTGAGTTTTTGGTATATCTATAGCGGCAGTGTCATCTTGAATATTTGATTTAACTGTAGCAGCACGTTCTTGAGAATGTGGCACGATTACAACATCGGCATCATCTTCAATTGTTCTGACAATAGCTGCAGTATCATCCTGAGTACTTGGTTTGGCTATTACAGCAGTACTAGCTCGAGAGTCAGTTTCGGCTACAGCGGCAGCATCTTTTTCACTTGTTACAGCTACAGTAACATCATCTTGAGTTTTTGGTATATCTATGGCGGCAGTGTCATCTTGAATATTTGATTTAACTGTAGCAGCACGTTCTTGAGAATGTGGCACGATTACAACGTCGGCATCATCTTCAATTGTTCTGACAATAGCTGCAGTATCATCCTGAGTACTTGGTTTGGCTATTACAGCAGTACTAGCTCGAGAGTCAGTTTCGGCTACAGCGGCAGCATCTTTTTCACTTGGTACAGCTACAGTAACATCATCTTGAGTTTTTGTTCTATCTATAGCGTCAGTGCCATCTTGAATATTTGATTCAGCTGTAGCAGCACTATCTTGAGCACGTGGCTCGATTACAACGTCGGCATTATCTTCAATTGGTCCAACTTTAGCCGCAGTATCATCCTGAGTACTTGGTTTGGCTACTACAGCAGTACTAACTCGAGAGTCAGTTTTGGCTACAGCGGCAGCATCTTTTTCACTTGGTATAGCTATAGTAACAACATCTTGAGTTCTTGGTCTTTCTATAGCGGCAATGGCATCATGAATACTTGATTTGGCTGTAGCAGCACTATCTTGAGCACGTGGCTCGATTACAACGTCGGCATTATCTTCAATTGGTCCGACTTTAGCCGCAGTATCATCCTGAGTACTTGGTTTGGCTACTACAGCAGTACTAACTCGAGAGTCAGTTTTGGCTACAGCGGCAGCATCTTTTTCACTTGGTATAGCTATAGTAACAACATCTTGAGTTCTTGGTCTTTCTATAGCGGCAATGGCATCATGAATACTTGATTTGGCTGTAGCAGCACTATCTTGAGCACGTGGCTCGATTACAACGTCGGCATTATCTTCAATTGGTCCGACTTTAGCCGCAGTATCATCCTGAGTACTTAGTTTGGCTACTACAGCAGCACTAACTCGAGAGACGAGATACTCGAGAAGTTGGGTCACAACGGCAGCGTCATTTCCACTTGATTTTAGTTCAGCTGCAGCACCCTCTTGAGAGCTTGCTTCTACTACAGTAATGGTATCGTCTTTACGTGTTTTGTCTGCAGTTTCAACAGTACTTTGTTTAGTTATAGCAGTAGTACCTTCATCTAAAAAATAATACTCATAAATAATTTACATTTTTCAAAGATTATTTTTTCTTACTCTTAATAAGTTTAGCAGAAGGACTCCTTGTAAATGTTCTAGATCTAGAAGTAGTCGGTCTGGAACTCGAACGTTCGCGAGCTGCACGAAAAATCAACAATATTTTTTGATAATTTTAATGAAGCAAAATGCTAAGAAATATTTTAGTAGTTAGAAATAAGTAAGCTTGAGTAACAAAAATAAAAATCTAAAGTGGATTGCAGGCTTATCATATTAATACTAAAATTGCGAAAAAAGAAACAGAATCATAATCGAAATGTTGTACTCCTAATATTGCTAAAATAAAGCCTTCAGTCCGTTTTACATCATAATTAATTATTACTACTGAGAAAAAGTTAAAAAACTGTTTAAATAATTCTTACACGAACCTCGAGAAGGTGGTCTTGAGCTGTTTGTAAATGATCGTGTTCTATATGCATCAGCAGCAGCCTCACCTGAAAATTAAAAATAGTCGTAATTTCTAACAATTCTTTTTAATTAAACACGCCTTTAGCCCATTTCTGGATGTCGCATAGACAGATCACGCTGTGATTCGATAGATTAATTTTTTTTGTATCATAAGCGCTGTTACTATCTCATTATTTCTTTTCTTAAGGAAAACAAATTTCATAATAATTTAAATTTTAATAATAACAAATGAACCACTAATAATTTTTGGATGGAAGCGTGGAATTCAGTGTATTTATTTCAGATTTCTCTGCGAGAGCTTTAAATTGATATCAAATTGGACATTATTTAAATAACTTATAAATAAAAATTGACAATCGTTTCAATATTCCTTTTTACACTTCTACTAGAAATATTTCCGCAGTTTGTGATGTCCAAATATGAGTAATAATAATTAAAATTTCACATTATAATTCTCATTATTTCTTTGTTTCAGAAAAATATAACGAATTTTACTCGGAATTTTATAATAATTCAAATTTTAGTGATAACAAATTAATTACTGATCATTTTGAAAAATGTTTTAAGTAAATGTTGTGTCAAATTATTCAAGGATTAATTTTAGTTATTTTATATTTTACGATAAATACTAGCGTTTAAAAAATAAACGCAAAAAACTGAAAAGTTCCATCAATAAAATTTTGGTAACGCTGGTTGAGAGAAGCTCATTCACGACCTCAAACCTAACTTTTTAATAAAAAGCTTAAATATAAAATTGTATTCGAAAATTTGTACGCGTTCTGTTTTTAAATTCAACGTGAAAGTCCATCAAAATCTCGAACTGTCAAAATATCACAATTACAATACTTTCCCTATTATATAGGTCGAGGAAGTGAAAATTATAACTTACTATTGGAGCGTCTTGTGCGTGATCTCGATCTAGAATTATTCGGGTCAGGATCATTCCTTGAACGTGAATTTGCTCTATATGATTCGCTCTCAGCGTAGTTGTCCCCTAGAACAAATAATAATAAGTAACTCATAAAATTCAAAAGTTAGCTTTTCTTACTGTCGCTACGTCGGGATGGCGGTCTCATTGGTCTTGGATCAATATCAGCAGGATATTCTTCGTCTAGGCAGATAAAGAATAAGTTATTAGGAGTTACAATTATATAATATCTATCAGCTAGATATAATCGTAATGAGCAGCGCCGTAGTTAGGGTAAGCTCGAATATACATATTAAAATGCCTATTATTTGGCTGGTTGCGCCCCTGGCATATACCCTACCCAGGCCCTAGCTATGGCGCTGATAATGAGTAATTAATAATTTATGGTTTACATAATATATAATATTATCTTACAATAATAAGGTCTGACATATCCGCTTCTATTCGATTGTGATCTGGGAGAATCATTGCGATATCTATCATCTAAATAAAATGCAAAAATTAATAATTGAGGAATGATTGATAAACATTACTTACAATTATCCCATCTGGAAGGTGAGTTTCTATTTGCTTGTGAGACAGAATCTGATCTAGGGTAGTTACGGAATCTATCATCTAGAACAGATAATATGTAAATAAATATTTGAAAGACTTATGGATGTATATTTCTTACAATTATTTGATCTTGGTGCCATTTCATTGGACCTTGATCTGGAAGTACTTGGTCCATAATCATTACGATATCTGTCATCTAAATAATATTTTAATGAGTAATATATTACAGATCCAGCTAGATTTTAACGGGATCAAGTAACTTAGAACGAAGGTGCTATATGAATCAATAATATTATGCACTATGCCGTCAATTTTGGGTGGCACGGATGACTATACAGGTAAATATAATTTTTTCGACAAATTATTCTTGCCTATTTTTCGATGAAAAAGTCTTACCCCTGGAGCTCTATCTCTATTATTTATAATTTTAATTTAATGTTGAAAATAGGATTTCACGCGGCCGTAAAATATTTTTTTATAGTATTAAATAACAATTTAAAAACTCGAATAAATTATGGTGTCATCTTAACACTTGAAAGAATAAAGTTCCATCGGAAAACGGTATATTATGCAATAATCCTATTAATGTTATTGCATTTTTTTTTTGTATATGTTAGGCTGTTGCTGGTTTCATGTCGAAAAAAGACGTTAAAAAATCTTGTTTTCAATTTTTTCAAGTCATCTGTTTATTTTTTATTTATGAACAAATTGACTACTTGAATATTCTTTTTTCTTTGAATACCGTTCTATTGCTTAGACTTGAATAATTTTTCTCAGAAAAATTTTCTTTATTGTTTATAATCATTTTTGCTCATCATTTGAAGCATAAGCTAAATTATTTTTTTTCCAAAAATCATAATCAACGGTTCTCTTCTACGGAATAACAAAAAAACTATTTTTATTATTAATAATTTCACTGTCTATGAAGTTAACAATTAGTTGAAAACAATTTCTGATTTCTATTACTTTTTTTTATAACTACAAAAAATTACAAAAACAAACATACAACCAATTTCTGAAAAAAATTATTGTATTTTTTTAGCATCCGTAAATATAAAGCTAACAAAAATTGAGAGACCACTGGATTTAAAAAAAAAAAATCAGCATTTGGTAACATTTTTTGTAGTTTTAGAAAAAAAATATAATAAAAATCATAAATTGTTTCTAACTAATTGTTAACTTGATAGACAATAAAATTATTAATAAAAAAAATAGTTTTTTTGTTATTCCATAGAAAAGAACTGTTGATTATGATTTTTGAAAAAATGGAATAAAAGCTAAATTATTTTTTTTTCAAAAATCATAATCAACAGTTCTCTTCTATAATTTTGTTGTCTATCAAGTTAAAAATTAGATAAAAACAATTTATGATTTTTATTATATTTTTTTTCCACTACAAAAAATGTTACCAAATGTTGAAAATTTTAGTTAGCTTTATATTTACGGATGCTAAAAAAATACAACAATTTTTTTCAGCAATTGGTTGTATATGATTGGTTTTGTAATTTTTTGTAGTTATAAAAAAAATTAATAAAAATCAGAAATTGTTTTTAACCAATTGTTAACTTGATAGACAGTAAAATTATTAATAAAAAAATACTTTTTTTGCTATTCCATAGAAGAGAACTGTTGATTATGATTTTTGAAAAAAAAAAATAGTTCAGCCTATGTTTCAAATGGTGGCTATATGAGGGAAAATGATTATAAACAATAGAAATTTTTTTTTGAGAAAAATCATTCAAGTCCAAACAATAGAACGGTATTTAAAAAAAATATTCAAGTAGTCAATTTGTTCATAAATAAATTATAAACAGATGACTGAAAAATTGAAAACAAGGTTTTTTAACGTCTTTGTCAGACATGAAACCAGCAACAGCATAACATATACAAAAAAAATTCACAACATTAATAGGATTTTTCATTTTTTAGTAACTTTAAAAATTTATAATAAATAATGGTATTAACAATTGCAATTTTTGTTGGCGAATAAAATCCTGAAAACATTTTTTCTTTGATGTTATTCCGAATCGAATGAGCTATTGCTCATATTTTTTAAACCTTAGAATGGAAAATTCAATTTACCTGTGTAGTCAGTCACCTGTTTCATATTATAGCAACATAATTCATACTGGGTTATTTGACTCCTTCAAAATCTCAATGGGCTCTACACCGGGCGCTCGCGATAGAAAAAAAGGAAAATTTTATTACAGGCAGCCATTTATAGGGTAGATACTTTTAATTGTAAGCTTAAGATATTTGCATTTAAAAATGCCCACTCGGTGTTAGCACATATTGAAAAATTTATTTTAGTTAGCAACAAAAAATATTTTCTTGGCCTATTGGCAGACAATTCACATGAGTCCAAGAGAAAAACATATTGAGGTGAATTTGCAGGCCCTTCTTTTCCACTGGTCACTTATGGGGCTCCCTAATTTCTACCAGATCACCAGTCTATATTCGATATTACCGATAAATATATTTATTTTTCAAAAATAAAAATAATAGTTAAATAAATAAACAATTTACCTCCCCTTTTGCATTTTGTTAATAAATAAAATAGTTCTCTATTATATCATAGTCATAGGGATGAGGGGTCCCATTATCCTAAAATGCCCGCCCTGGGCCCCGTAAATTTTTTACAATAAACTTTTAGTCGATTGTGCAAACTTCTCTTACTTTATATTTATGCTCAATGCTTACGTTCGAAAAAAAAAGCTGTTTGAATAAGTTATTTTTTGTTGCTAATTAAAATCCATTTTATCGCATTTTTGCAAAAAAAAACGCTATTATATTCACTTTGGCTGAGTTCTTAGCAACTACAGCACTTACAGACTTGAAACTGGTATTCAATGTAAGCTGCTGTTTTGTAGGTTTGCACAAACTGCTTGATTTTTTTAATTTACACCCAGTTTTGGGTTAAAATTAGATAAAAATTCAAAAGCTAGTTACTGAATTATGCATAATTGAAATCTGAAAATTGCTGCACAGAATGAGCAACATTATATACCTTAAATTTCGAACTGATATGGGTTAGTAGGTATCCATTTTAGGGTAGAAGCAAGATATTGACATGCAATTTTCGATGTTAGTATCAGAATGAATGAAACTTTTGTTTTTATGATCAATTTAGACCAGTACATGACCACCCGTTACTCACTTCCAAAATCTGTAGTTTTGGGAGTAATTGCACCAGATTTTCAGGTTTTTTTTTAAATATAATTTGATAAAGGTAAAATTATTATTTTAGGGTACAGCACTTGACCTCCCGTTAGTCAATAACTTTTGAGTTTGTGCGTGTGCAAGATATGTATAAAATAATCAAAATTTGGAACTGGTACTCAATGTAAACTGCTGTTTTGTAGGTTTGCACAAACTGCTTGATTTTTTTAATTAACACCCAGTTTTGGGTTAAAATTAGATAAAAATTCAAAAGGTAGTTACTATTGAATTATGCATAATTGAAATCTGAAAATTGCTGCACAGAATGAGCAACATTTTATACCTTAAATTTAGAACTGATATGGGTCAGTAGGTACCCATTTTAGGGTAGAAACTATTTATCTCAATATCTCGTAAGCTACGCAAGATATTGACATGCAATTTTCGATATTAGTATCAGAATGAATGAAACTTTTGTTTTTATGATCAATTTAGACCAGTACATGACCACCCGTTACTCATATCCAAAATCTGTAGTTTTGGGAGTAATTGCACCAAATTTTCAGGGGCTTTTTTTATATAACTTTGATAAAGGTCAAATTATTATTTCAGGGTACAGCACATGACCTCCCGTTAGTCAATAACTTTTGAGTTTGTGCGTGTGCAAGATATGTATAAAATAATCAAAATTTGAAACTGGTACTCAATGTATACTGCTGTTTTGTAGGTTTGCACAAACTGCTTGATTTTTTATATTGACACCCAGTTTTGGGTTAAAATTAAATAAAAATTCAAAAGGTAGTTAATATTGAATTATGCATAATTGAAATCTGAAAATTGCTGCACAGAATGAGCAACCTTTCATACCTTAAATTTAGAGCTGAAATGGGTCAGTAGGTAACCATTTTAGGGTAGAAACTATTTATCTCAATATCTCGTAAGCTACGCAAGATATTGACCTGCAATTTTTTATGTTAGTATTAGAATGAATGAAACTTTTGTTTTTATGATCAATTTAGACCAGTACATGACCACCCGTTACTCATATCCAAAATCTGTAGTTTTGGGTGTAATTGCACCAAATTTTCAGTTTTTTTTTATATAACTTTGATAAAGGTCAAATTATTATTTTAGGGTACAGCACATGACCTCCCGTTAGTCAATAGCTTTTGAGTTTGTGCGGGTGCAAGATATGTACAAAATAATCAAAATTTGAAACTGGTACTCAATGTAAACTGCTGTTTTGTAGGTTTGCACAACCTGCTTGATTTTTTATATTTACACTCAATTTTGGGTTAAAATTAAATAAAAATTCAAAAGGTAGTTATTATTGAATTATGCATAATTGAAATATGAATATTGCTGCACAGAATGAGCAAAATTTTATACCTCAAATTCGAACTGATATGGGTTAGTAAGTACCCATTTTAGGGTAGAAACTATTTATCTCAATATCTCGTAAGCTACGCAAGATATTGACATGCAATTTTCGATGCTAGTATTAGAATGAATGAAACTTTTGTTTTTATGATCAATTTAGACCAGTACATGACCACCCGTTACTCATATCCAAAATCTGTAGTTTTGGGTGTAATTGCACCAAATTTTCAGTTTTTTTTTATATAACTTTGATAAAGGTCAAATTATTATTTTAGGGTACAGCACTTGACCTCCCGTTAGTCAATAACTTTTGAGTTTGTGCGTGTGCAAGATATGTATAAAATAATCAAAATTTGAAACTGGTACTCAATGTAAACTGCTGTTTTGTAGGTTTGCACAAACTGCTTGATTTTTCATATTTACACCCAGTTTTAGATTAGAATTAAATAAAAAATCAAAAGATAATTACTGTTGAATTATGCATAATTGAAATCTGAAAATTGCTGCACAGAATGAGCAACATTTTATACCTCAAATTTCGAACTGATATGGGTTAGTAGGTACCCATTTTAGGGTAGAAACTATTTATCTCAATATCTCGTAAGCTACGCAAGATATTGACCTGCAATTTTTTATGTTAGTATTAGAATGAATGAAACTTTTGTTTTTATGATCAATTTAGACCAGTACATGACCACCCGTTACTCATATCCAAAATCTGTAGTTTTGGGTGTAATTGCACCAAATTTTCAGTTTTTTTTTATATAACTTTGATAAAGGTCAAATTATTATTTTAGGGTACAGCACATGACCTCCCGTTAGTCAATAGCTTTTGAGTTTGTGCGGGTGCAAGATATGTACAAAATAATCAAAATTTGAAACTGGTACTCAATGTAAACTGCTGTTTTGTAGGTTTGCACAACCTGCTTGATTTTTTATATTTACACTCAATTTTGGGTTAAAATTAAATAAAAATTCAAAAGGTAGTTATTATTGAATTATGCATAATTGAAATATGAATATTGCTGCACAGAATGAGCAACATTTTATACCTCAAATTCGAACTGATATGGGTTAGTAAGTACCCATTTTAGGGTAGAAACTATTTATCTCAATATCTCGTAAGCTACGCAAGATATTGACATGCAATTTTCGATGCTAGTATTAGAATGAATGAAACTTTTGTTTTTATGATCAATTTAGACCAGTACATGACCACCCGTTACTCTTCTCCAAAATCTGTAGTTTTGGGAGTAATTGCACCAGATTTTCAGGTTTTTTTTTTTAAATATAATTTGATAAAGGTAAAATTATTATTTTAGGGTACAGCACTTGACCTCCCGTTAGTCAATAACTTTTGAGTTTGTGCGTGTGCAAGATATGTATAAAATAATCAAAATTTGAAACTGGTACTCAATGTAAACTGCTGTTTTGTAGGTTTGCACAAACTGCTTGATTTTTCATATTTACACCCAGTTTTAGATTAAAATTAAATAAAAAATCAAAAGATAATTACTGTTGAATTATGCATAATTGAAATCTGAAAATTGCTGCACAGAATGAGCAACATTTTATACCTCAAATTTCGAACTGATATGGGTTAGTAGGTACCCATTTTAGGGTAGAAACTATTTATCTCAATATCTCGTAAGCTACGCAAGATATTGACCTGCAATTGTTTATGTTAGTATTAGAATGAATGAAACTTTTGTTTTTATGATCAATTTAGACCAGTACATGACCACCCGTTACTCATATCCAAAATCTGTAGTTTTGGGTGTAATTGCACCAAATTTTCAGTTTTTTTTTATATAACTTTGATAAAGGTCAAATTATTATTTTAGGGTACAGCACATGACCTCCCGTTAGTCAATAGCTTTTGAGTTTGTGCGGGTGCAAGATATGTACAAAATAATCAAAATTTGAAACTGGTACTCAATGTAAACTGCTGTTTTGTAGGTTTGCACAACCTGCTTGATTTCTTATGTTTACACTCAATTTTGGGTTAAAATTAAATAAAAATTCAAAAGGTAGTTACTGTTGCATTATGCATAATTGAAATATGAATATTGCTGCACAGAATGAGCAACATTTTATACCTCAAATTCGAACTGATATGGGTTAGTAAGTACCCATTTTAGGGTAGAAACTATTTATCTCAATATCTCGTAAGCTACGCAAGATATTGACCTGCAATTTTCGATGTTAGTATTAGAATGAATGAAACTTTTGTTTTTATGATCAATTTAGACCAGTACATGACCACCCGTTACTCATTTCCAAAATCTGTAGTTTCGGGAGTAATAGCACCAAATTTTGAGGGATTTTTTTTTATATAACTTTGATCAAGGTCAAATTATTATTTTAGGGTACAGCACATGACCTCCCGTTTGTCAATAACTTTTGAGTTTGTGCGTGTGCAAGATATGTAGAAAATAATCAAAATTTGAAACTGGTACTAAATGAAAGCTGCTGTTTTGTAGGTTTGTCCAAATTGCATGATTTTAAACTCAGTGATTGTGTGAGATAGTAATTTCTGAATTAACAAACATTCATGAACTGCCAAAAATGCGGTTTGATCATCAAGATGATTGTTTAATTTTTTAATATGCCTTCACATCTAGAGGAGATTTTTAAATGCAAATATGTTAAGCTTACAGCTCTATAAATGGTAGCCTGTAAAAAATTGGGCCATTTTTTCTGTCACGAGCGCCCGATCTATGTGTAGACTTGTTGTTATGATTTTCTTACTATTATTAAATCTGGAAGACGATGCTCCACTTGTACCCGATCTTGATGGCGGCCTAGGAGTACTGGACACAGAAGCAGGAGCTGCATTTTCATTTCGTCCTACTCTAGAAGATGGTCCCGGAGCACTCAGATTGGGATCAACTAAATAACGAGCTAATTAATGATTTGGAGATCTGTAATAATAAAATTCTCACCATTAATATCCTTGGAAGACCCCTTATTTTCTAGTCGTGTTTCTGAAGAGGTAGGTCCTGGGGTACTTGACTCAGATTTCTTACTTTCATCAGTCGCAAAGGAAACTCTTTTTTCTTGTTTCGATTTTGAGCTTGAAGGCTCAGGCTCAGCAGATATTTCTTCGGCTAAATGAAATGCTAATTAGTAATTGAATAAAGGAATATTATTACAGTTACCAGTCTTGGAAGACGCCATGGTACCAGAACGTGATCTTGAAGACGGTCTTTCTTCAGGAGCGCTCGGCAAAACAACAGAAACTTTTCTTCGGTACTTTGGTATAGCTATAACGTATTATTCATAATTAGAATAATAATTAAGTCAAATCATATCGGAAAGATTGTGTACGAAAATCAAATGAAGAGAGCAATTTCACGAGGTCCACACTACTACGTGGTTGCACAACGAATGGCATACGGCAACCAAAACAAAATTCATAGAGCCAGCATACAGGGGTGCTAGCTGTATGGTGGTAGTGGGAGAATAAAGCCCCACCCATTAATAATAGAGTCGAACTGGCCTGCCAGAACAAGAGAGAGATGAATTCTAAATTTTTTTAATTACGCATGTAACGCCTATATAAATTCGTCTCTGTATTTCTTAGGAATACGGAATATCAGGCCGGACCTGATAATTTGAAAACTTGAGGAGTCACATTGGAATAAGCGCTACAGACATATATCGATTTTTAGATAAGGTTTCCAAAAACAACAATAGAAGATTTGGCTAAATACTTGAAAATAGGGATAATTAAATAATGTTTTCAAATTTTACCTCCTTGGGCTTTGTATTTGTTCAGATCTTCTTCACCGATGTATTGTTCTGCAGGACTATCTAAATTTTGTTCTTTGGATTTGTTGTCAGCTTCCTCAGGCGATTCATCGTTTGATCGAGGAGTAGAAGTAGCAAACTTATCAGATCCCGGGGTGCTAGATCCTGTTCCTTCCATAGATTCTCTAGCTTCTGACAAATTGCTTCTTGAACTGGGTGCCTCGGTGTCTAGATCACTGCTAAATTCTTCACTAATTGTTTCTAATGTTCTCGAGCCCTGGCAGGCACTGTCTAAATTACAATATGATATTATTATAAAAATAGTTTGACATTATTGCTAATATTAATAACATTAAGTCAGTTTGAGGTTTTTTGATATTTAAATTTTGTTTTGATTATATTATTCAGTAGTAGAGTGCTGGCTGAAATGATTCATGAAATAAGGCATAAAGCAAGATACATAAAACTTTCAAAAATTTATTCTGGAAACTTGTGTTTTATATCATGAATACCACTAAATATTCATTGAATAATTTGAATATGAAGTTGAAAGATTAAATTTAAGTTTCTTACCTGATTCAGGTACAATAAATTCATATAATTCTGGATTGTCAAACTGAATTCTATCCGCCTTGTCAATCACATCGCTTTCTGAACTATTAGAAGTCTCCGTATTCGGATCACTTTCCGTTTCTTCCGTATTCGGTTGCCCAGATGTATCTTTATCTAAATAACAATACAATATACAATAAGACAAATATGAAATCTAAATTTTTTTTGTCTTGAAAATATTGTTTTTACTCTAATAACTAAAAATTTGACATTTTCATTGCAACGAGAGAAATCGTGAACTTACTTTCCATGGCGCTGCTGTGACGGTTATATGAAACAACGGTTATATATGTCTTCGAAAACTGTCACTTCAATTTTTGACACTGACAAATAATATAATACAGTTAAACAACATTGAATTACGTTCTTATGCAAGTAAAAATTATTATTTTCAAATTTTTTCGACTTTATTCTCTTGATAATTATAATATTATCATCTGACGTTTCCTACAAAATTGCACTAGAAAACAAATGACTCTAGAATTTTCGAATAAGAATAAGAATACTTAGGCTTCTAGATTATTCTAGAATATCTAACGGATTTTGCTTTATTATGAAACGCTGGGATTTTAGAAATGTATTTGAGATATATCGGAAGATGTTTGAAATAACATGGAAATGTGATGATGCTATTCGTATTATAAAGAACATACTACATATTTATCATAGTAGCTCAGGCGGATTTAGGTTTGTGAGGTCCACACCTCGGGCGCCATAATTCCAGGAGCGCCAAATTTGAATGGTATAAAATAAATTATAATATATAAATATTTTTTTTTCGGTGGAACAGGTTGATTTTTTTCGAAAAAAAAAATAGAAGATTCTTCGTTAAAAACTAAATTTTTAAGCTGTTACTAAAAAAGGAATTCAAATATCTTCTTATTGAGAAAAAATTTTTACGATTTTTTTTTTGTAATTTCAATTTATTTTCGTTCCAGGATCGCGATAGTTGATTAAAAAAAAAAATACTTCTTCCAGGTATTATTACTGTAAAAAAAGATAAGAATATGTGATAAGATGTGTTAAGATAAAGAGATGAAAATTTACATGAATACTTTTTTCCCCATGTTTAATAACATATTAAAAAGATAATAATTGTCAAAGAAAGGCGAAGAAAAGTTGCAGAGTTGATTATTTAAAATTTTTTATACTTATTTGATTATTTTTTATAACCAAAGATATTTTTTTATAACATATATCAAAAGCAAGCATGGCGCCGAATCAGAATGGACTCTGGGTACTTTCTAACCTAAATCTGCCTTTGCATATTATCCACATATGAAATATGAAAATTATATAGTAATATAATACAGTGTTTCATTCACAAGTAAAACTGTTTGTTAATGTTAGTTTTGATGAGCAATTTATGTTTCTTACGCACAAATTGACGAAATATATTTAATGATTAATATGAAAGACTTACCTACTCTATTATTGCCGGTGCAGAAAGTTACCTCTCACCCAGAAAAAATCCACTTCAAACTTTTAAATTGTTGGATAAGAAAATAATACTATTTCTTTTTGCTAATGTGGATTAACATGCACAAACTTTCCTAGAATAAGCTCGTAGAAGAGGATATTATCACCTTGCTCACAATAATTGCCGCCATTGAAAAACAAATGAGTGTTGATTTTGTTTATCCAATAATATCAATACAAGGAGGTTAGAATTGAAAAGTGGGAGCATGAGGTTATAGTTCAGGCGAGGGGAGTGAAGCCTAGTGGGAACGGACATTTAGTTCCGATTAGGGAGGGGATAGATGTCAGTTTTCAAACAAAAGTACACTTGTTTTTGACAGATAAGCGATGATTTGGGGTCTGGTTGGGGTGGGGGAAGTGGCTTCACTTGTGCATCCACTAGCTCTCTCCTTTATATTCTTACCCCTATGATATTAATAATATCAAATCCTGGAAATTTTTAAGCCTTAAAATAATTCTAGGTCGAAAGAAATATGATTTTACATAAAAAATATCAAAGTATCAACAGATTCAAATCAAAATGGAAAAAAAATTTTTTTTGCAGTCAATGCATTACGTTTCGTTGATATATTTATTGATGGTAAATTGTAATTTGAATTATTAATATATGAAAAAAATGACGATAACATTGATCACAATAATTGATATCTATCAACAGAGTATCTTGACCAGGGCCCGTCCCTGAATTTTTCGTGAGCTAAAGTTTGAAGTTCAATGAGAATCTTCAAATTGAATATTGGAATTGATTATTAATAAGATTATAATAAATTATATTTAAAAAAAAAACAAGAGAAATACAGTAATACTACAACAAGACCGTATGAATAAACAAAATTCTTAACAAAATAAATTTAAATAAATATATCATCATGCCATTGGCCCATGGTTGGTGTGAGCCCTTTGTCACTTGGGGTCCCAGGGCTTAAGCCCTATTGATCCTTATGTAGATCGGCCCCTAATCCTGTGACAGGTAAATTTAATAACGTTCGGCTGGTATACGAAGTATAAAGCATAGGGGTTCACTTTTACCACTCCACTTTTTCCATTCAACTTTTACCACTCCACTTTTTCCATTCAACTTTTACCATTCCATTTTTACTACCATACTTTTTTACCACTATTTTTACAAATACAATACAATAAAGTTTCATCCAGAAATGGATGTTATGTACTCAAAAATTTCCTCATCGTCTTTTCAGGTCTCGTGAATAAATACAGGTTAGGTTTGAAAAAGACATGTCACGTTGAGCTTGGTCAGAGCAAGCGAAGCCCGCTCGTTAGTAAGGTGCGAAGCATCGCTGGTTGAAAACCATAATCACTGTTTATCACTGTACTAGCGGTTTGATGAACATTGAGCAGAGCACGTCGAGCGGGCGAAGCTTGCCCGTTTGTTTGGGTGCGAAGTGGTAAAAAGAATACGTTGGTAAATATGTTGGTGGTAAAAAGAATAAATCATAAAAAAGACGGTGATAAAAATTAATTGGTGGAAGTGGGGGCGAATCGTATTAAGAACTATTATTTTGAGTAGAAAGTTTGTAATACAAATCAAAATTTCTGCGTTCTATTCTGAAGTAAGACGTCCACTGCTCATAGCGGTCGTGCTCGTAGCTGTCACCATAAAACTGTGCTTATAGTGGTCACATATTTTGTTGCCCTTCTGTCAGGTTATTTTTTCGGAATTTTATCTCTTGTTACAGTTCAGTCGTGCTCGTAGCTGTCAATATTCCTTTCTTATCGTGTATTCATTTGTGCAACTCAATTTTGATCCACTTTTTGATTCGAATATATCAAAGGTATCTTGTAAGATAATTTTAATTGAATCATAAAAATTCAATACATTAAAATTATTTTGGAAGATAATACTAATTCTAAATTACCATTATGTACATTATTTAATTCAATCATAAAAATTCAATGCATACTTGTTTTAATCCTCGACCGTAAGATTGGAAGGATAATCCCGTAGCTGAGTTCCTCCACCTTCACTTTTAATTATAATTCCACTTGTGTTTTGTTCGCTACTAAATAGAAAATTCTCACAAAAAAAATGTATGGAACTTAATTTGGTTTTCGATCCACAGCAAATAGTTATTGATTTTGAAAGTGCAATTATTAAATTATTTTGCGAAATAATAAAAAAAATTAGTTTTAACTTCATTAAAAGCAGAATGGCCTGTCATAGCATTCGTCACGTAGCATGATTCAGTTATAAACATAATAAAAACATTTAGTTTATTGAATAAATTCTGCAGATTCATAATACGTTCAAAAACATTCATTAAAGATTTCAAATATACCTCTATCTTAGTATAATTATTGCACTAATCCTCTTTAATGGGAATTCTTTCCTGACCCAGGCAAGCTTTGGGTTTGAATTCCAAGAAAAGTAGGTATAGCTTCTGGGAAATAATATAAACTATAAATCAACACCAACTGTCGTACCCATAAAGTTTAGACAGTTTATCAGGGGATATGAATTATTTTAAATTAAATTAAACATAATTAATTTGAACAATTTAATTGAAACAGTACATCTTTTGATTACTATAAAATATCTACAGCTAGTTCCTTCCAAGAAAAAAATATTTTGTTTTTTCTTGGGGATACAAAACATTTAATTACAGAACATAATAGTCAAACGAACGAAATTAATTTAAAAACATGATACAGATAACAAGGCAAATTATAGCTACAGTAATGCAGGCTTTAGTACCCATTAAATTAACCGAATTTTCAGGAACTTCTCGAACATCTCGCGGATCCCAAATTCTTCATTAGAATCCCACATATCCTTGAGGTCATCAAGGACTATAATAACTGAAATAATAATAAAATCAATTTAGATGTCAACTTCATTTAAGAAGCATGATCCATAGGTAAATATGCAGGGCCTGATTAGCCATATAAGCAGAGGAAGCAAGGTTTTGGAGGACGCGATGAAAATAATCAGCAAATTGAAAATATTTTGAAATTGGCGCTGTAGGAATATGCAATTTCGCAAATTTTAATTGTGTTGGTTTATTATGATATTTATTTATTTGATTTGTAACTAATTTTTGCGGCGAGAAAAAAGCAAATGGGGGTGCCAAGCTTGGGCAGATCTACATCAGAACTAATAGGGCCTAAACAGTCAAAGATCCTACAAAAATTGAACTATTGTCATTGTAATTTAATGACTTTTCTTCAACAGTTACAATGAGCACTTATTATAAATTTATGATAATCTATAGAATTATTTACCAGACTACCAAGTTTAAATTTTAAATCCACTGTCTCGAATTCTAATACATCTAAATTTACTCAGCGACGCCTTTTTATGTCATACCCAGCACCCAGTTATGGATAAATGGCGTTATGTATATCTATTTTAATTTATTGTATTTTATTGAAAATTTTGTTTGTTCATACATTTTGTCAATAATATTTCTCTAATTCTCATTTTTTTTCAGATTCAACACGGTTTCATGAATTAATGATAATTTAAAATCTCGATTTAAAGATTCTTAGTTCAACAAAAAATGAGGTCCCCATGGAATTTCTATCTGGGGATGATTCAAACCTAAGTCAGGCCCTGTATATACAGCAAAAGTGATTTAAATTCTGTTTTGAAAAATATTACAGCCTTCAAGCCTTTATATTCGAATTCTGTTTACTGTAGCACCATTCATGGAACCAAGATTATATTGTACCATTATCATATTTATTACATTTGCCAGATTTTGACTCCTCTTGTCCCATCTTCTGATTCATGGATGTTTGTCTTAATGGAGACATGGTAGTCGATCTGAATCTTTGGCTATACATGACCCCATTATAATAATTAAACCTAGGCCTATTACGATAATCAGGAACGAAATTTTTGTACACGTCCGCGTAAGGACAGCTAATATAAATTCTTTCTAGGATTTTAATAATTTCAGAAATTTCTTCGTCTAAGGTGGGAATCTTTTCTGTATCATTTTGAGGAACTTCATCTTGATTCATGGGCTCCGTAGGATTAGGCTTCACAGATAAGTTTGCATCGAATGCTGACAAAAATAATATTTATAAATTATTAATTCCAACTTTAGGACAAATTTCTAATATTTACGATTAAAAAAAAATATTAGTTGATTTTTTTATCATTAGGTTTCATGATTTGTTATAATATCATAAAAATAAAAGACAGTAATTTTCAATAAAGTAAAATTTTAAGTGATAAATATTTTTTAAGTGGCTTGCACAGAATTTGTGCAATTCTTCATTATCTTAATGACTTATATTTTTTGATGTACTTGTCTAGATTACAGACTTAATTTCAGAGATGGCGGTAATTGAATAAAATGGCTATTTATAAATTCTAAATATTATTTTGAAACAAAAAATGCAAAATGTGTAATGAATCATGAATCTAAGTCAAAATGATGAAATTTGTAAAAACTTACTATCCATGTTGCTTCTCCTGGCTGCTGATGGGGTATTTGATTGTTGAAACTTCTAAAAGTGGAAAATATTGCTATAGAATGTCACACAACACTTCGATTGATATAATTCAATATCAAATACTTTATTTTTGGTAATATTTTTCAACAAAAATCTCTAACAAATAAGTTAAACGTCCACCGTTTTTCGTTACCTAGGTTACTACTTTGAAACAAAAGCCGCCGATATCTAAAAGAAGAATAAGAAAAAAACACAACACAAAATGGCGGACCTTCAGTGGACCTGTCAAAGCGGAATTATAAGCAAAATATTCTGCACGATTACATTCATATTTTATGGATTGATTTAAACCAAATGCAATTGTATCGGATAATATAGATTTCACTTCACAAAAGAGGAAGCGAATGAATGAATAATTTTTAGATGCAATTGCAGGCTATACGAGGTTATGTTATAAAGAATAATGGGCGAAAATAAAAATTTTATAATAAAATTCTGCGTATTCCTGGTGCATATATTCTTGAATGTTATGTTCCACAATTTTGTTGAGCCCAAGTTGTAATTTGAATGAAAAAATTAGACTAAAAAATAAGAAATTGGTATTTTAATAAAATTATTGTAAATATAGCTACATACAAATGAAAAAACATGGCATTTTGTGCCAATATATCAATGAATAACAATCAGCGATTTCATATATTGTCAAAGTAGAAATCAAAGCTAATCTATTAAAGGGAAGTCCTGCTCATAACCGCTAAATGGTTACGGGTTAATGTCAGTTGCTAATAAATCCCACGCAGTCAGATGACTTAATAAACCGCGAGATGGTAGCAGTTGGGGCTCTCCGATTTTATACCACATTGCTTTTTGAGAATTGAAAATTTACATCTTGATATGTTATTGACCGATGCATACTTTTCGGCCATTGTGCAAACACCAATTATATTTAAAAATATGTTTTTCTGTGACATTTTGCATGCCTTTATAACGGGAGATAGTTGGAAGTGACTTAAAGGCTGTGACGAATTCATACAACACCAACATTAAATTTTACAAGGACGCCGCTAGCTCAATGGTAGCATGATGGACTACGAAAAAAAAAAGTATATGTACCACGAGTTCAAATCCCGACCGATTCAATGTTTACTGTTTTATTTTTTAATTCTGACATTCTTTCGAATCTTTAGCAAGTTCAGATCCATTTAATTAAATTTCAATTAACAAACGGGTATAAAACGAGCGCTGTAAGCCTATAGAAGGCAGAGTCAGTGAACGGCTCAAAGTGTCTTGATCGTGGTCCTCCTGATCGGTACCTGAGGAGTCCGCTGATATCGCTCGAGAGAGATAAGCTAGAAAGGCAAGTGGCTAAATCTAATTTATCCTCCTGATAGCCGTGGTTCTTCTGGCAATCATTCCTTCCCTGGTGCTAGCGTCAGCCGTGGTTTTCCTGGCAGTCGTCTAGGACGTTCCTCCTGATAGCCGTGGTTCTCCTGGCAATCATTCCTTCCCTGGTGCTAGCGGCAGCCGTGGTTTTTCTGGCAGTCGTTTAGGACATCCCTCCTGGTAGCCGTGGCTTTCCTGGCAACCCCATACCAATCCTGTCCCACCGCACTAGTGGTTCTCCTGGCAGTCGAGTAGAGTATCCTTTGGTGGCCTGACAGCCGTAGCCCTCTTGCAGGCCAGGACCACCGTTACTGATGTACCCACAGCCGCAGATTTAAATGTCATTGCTAGTGTCACCGCGAAATTCACTGGATGCATAAACCTTTTGTTTTCATATTTTTGATTATTTACGTTATTGTTGCATTCTCTATTTTACTTTAAGCTTTCAGTCTCTACGTTACTTTAAGATTTAATTTTCTATTGCATTTTTTCCATTTTTGAATAATAAATAATAATTTAGTTCCAAATATACCTGCATTGATTTATTTGTGTACCCTCAAAGCTCTTGGCCCTTCTCCACTGCAGCAACCCCTAGGCTCCCTTTTTTTTTAGTGTTTCGCCGCCGAATAATAACCGGACTGTACTGCAGAAGGCGCCCGAGCAAAAGCAACCAGGGAACACTGGATAAAGAGTAGAGTGTTCGTACCGTCCGACATAAGGCTCGGAGGGACGTCACAAGGCATGCAATTCACAAAAGTCCAAAATGCTCCAACATGAGCTGGTAAAAAGAGATGTGAAATTCCGTGTTTTCAAATTGCATGCTAATGAAAAGAATTAGAATTTTAGCTATAAAATCCTTGTGCAAAATTAACATGCATCCCCCGTTGACAAAAGAGTGAAAAATTTTGGGGAAATCTAGCACAAATGTAAATCAATTAGCCTCTGTTATCATATAATTTGCCACTCTTGTGCAATGATTGACGATATATCGATGATCATCGATAATTGTCGATGTATTGAAAACTATCTATAGTATTTTCGTATTGAATATCGATTTTGAAAACTGAATATCGCGCAGCCCTAGTGAGCATATGTTATATGAGTGCTCAGTATTCATAATGAAGTGTCCGTACACGATAATAGTGTTCTTCACTCATAATGAAGTGTCTGTATGTATTGAGTGGTCAATATTCATGATTAAGTAAACGTTCGTAATAAGAGTGCTCCATATTCATTATAAATAGACCGTACTTAATACAAGTGCTTCGTATTTACAATTGAGTCTCCTAATGTTAGAAATGGTCAATATTTGACAGTAAATTGTGAATTATCAAACATTTCGCTATTTAATTACATAGGAAAATAATACAGAAACTTTACAAATTCATTTTAAGTGTATTTTGGATCAAGAATATTCTAATGGCAATTATTATTTTAATTCAACAATTATTATTATTATTACAGGTGCAATTATTAAAATACGTAGAAATTATTACAGAATATATTATGCTGAGAAATTTTCTACCATTTCTTTAAACGTTTGACGATCAATACACATCATATCAGGATTCATATGTCGCTCAAACATAGCTCGGATTCCAAAATCTTCGTCTGCATCTTTCAAAAATAAGGATTGCTCAACGACAACATCTACTGAAAAAAAACATTATTTAGACACATTTTTAATAAAATTCTGATAGTAAATATTTCAATTTTTGGTAGATAGAACTATTTACTAGTGGGAAGGACCAAATCAAAACAATTTTCGTTTGGTATATCATAAATTTTATTTAAATTGAATTAATAATACCTGTACGTTGTTCTTGGTTTGATATTTCGTGTGGTTGCCTGGCCATCTGTTCGAATTTTCTCATAGGCCGTATTTCATATTTGACCAAATGGATATCAGTGGCTGGTTGCGCCGGAAATTCGCTTTCTGGGAATTTATTGAAGCATTTGAATTAAATTGTGAATATTGAATATTACTCGATGTTTCAGTCACAATATACATCCAAATTAAATGAAAGTTTTTCATAGAGCATCTAGCAAATTTTATGTGATGTTTCTGTGCCGTAAATATAATAATTGCATTTCGATATGTCGAAATGAAAAACGTTAATATCACTGACGTCGTAATCGGATTTCTTTAAAAAATAATATTGCAGTTGATAGACGAAATATAAAATGCAATTATTATATTTATAAATTTTATATTATATAATTGACTCTTTTCTAATATATACGACAGGATGATTTAAATTATTTAAAAAAATAAAAATAATACTAATTTACATGGAAGTAGTAGATGATGCTGACTGTTAGATGATATGAAGAAAACGAAGTGTGAGAATTCAATCAAGAGTTTTATTTTTATTCTACTCTACAGTTTCGGTCCCACCTGGACCATCTTCAAAAGTGCTACATTGTTCAAAGGTGTGAACATGAGGGACAAAATGACAAAGTGATATTAATTTTATTGTAAGTACACTGTCCATTTCACTTTGTCATTTTGTCCCTCATGTTCACACCTTTGTACAATGTAGCACTCCTGAAGGTGGTCTAGGTGGGACCGAAACTGTAGAGTAGAATAAAAATAAAACACTTGACTGAATACCCACACTTCGTTTTGATATGTTCTTATTAACTGTATATTACCTGTAGAGTTTGGATCGAAATTTTTTCTGTAAAATGAACTTTTATTCTGCCTCACAGTTCGAGCAGCTATAACCTCATCATAGCGATTAGCAATATTCTGAGAATAATAGTAAATAATTCGTTCATATTCGCTATCCTGTCGAACATTTTCGATATAGTCCCTATTGCGGCGAATAATATCCAGTCTGTTGTTTACAGCTGAATTTAATTCGCTTACAAGATTGATATCATCATTTATATTGCGATTGTTAATGTATCTTCCCATTCTTGGAAACAATCTGAAACAATAAATCTTTGTTGTATTATTACAGTTTCTATTTATAACATTTCCAGGTATTATGATACATTTATAATTGTATTTGATGTTAGCAGTGAAGCGGAAGCTTCGATGGAACATATTGGAATATAAATTGAGGAATACTTTGGAAGCAATGATTTAAGCGATTTTCACGGACGGATACAAAGCATACATCAATAAAATCCATTGAAATGGAAGATTTACGTCAATTCTAGTCGCAAAATATCGTTTTTTGAAATATATCTACATGATCGTTGATATCTATGAATTCTCAATAAATACTGAGATAAAATAGAAATACAGTATAAACTCCTTAAAACGAAGCTCAAGGGACCGACCGAACATTTTTTTTCGTTATAGAGACTTATTGTTATATGGAGTAAAGAAAAGAAAAACAATCAAATTCATAATAATTTTTAATAAGTTTTTGATAAAATGGGTAATTGAATTATTCTTGCTGGTTTACGACTGATAATACGATAGGTACTTAGTGTATTTATTTCGGGACCATAATTTCCAAGCAAACCAAGCCTAATGATGCACGTGTTCAAGGCAATTAATAATATCAAAAGCAAGACCTCAAAAGTTTCGAGGCCTCAAAGGTTTAGTCGGCGTCTTTTGCAACCTGTTAAGATAACAAACAATAATACCGATAGTAAATATTTACGGATACGGTGTCTAAATATGAACAAATTTCTTTGTAATAGAGAATGACTGTTGCGCTATAAAGAGTTTAACTATGTGTGGGTTTTGAGATCGATCAACCAAATTGTGCTCACTTTCACGTTATAGGGAGTTTATTATATTTTATTATTAAAAGTATGTATGTAGAACGATATCCCGGCAGGCGGCATCCCAGTCAACAATATCTTGAAAATGTTTTAGTGGATAGAGTACACTCGAAACTATATATCATCAAAGGCTCTATTTTTTGACTATTAGATACAAATTATGATATTTTCATACATAGTTCTTTTTTGACTGAATGTCATTCAAAAATTGATTTAACAACATGTTTGCCGATTTGTTATCAATTACTCAATGCAGCTGGGTCTAAAGATTCTATTGAAAACAGCTATTCAATTGCAATGGAGGCTACTGTGATCCAGAGCCGTAACTAGGGTATTGGCCGCCCGTGGCGAATCATGAAATTGCGCCCCTTTTTTTATGAATATAAGGCAAAAAAGATATAATACAAAAAATATATATATTCTTCAAACCAAGTGGTGACATAATAAAAACTAAATTATAATCAATCAAGTACTTCCTCGACTATAAATTTCCTGGCCAGTTTCATCACTGTTTCATAACTTTAGAGTGTCGCATCAATTAATTGCATATTTCAAAGTGACAGCTGTCATTGTCAAAGTGACATCTGTCATTATCAAAGTGACATCTGTCATTGTCAAAGTGACAGCTGTCATTGTCAAAGTGACATCTGTCATTGTCAAAGTGACAGCTGCCATTGTCAAAGGGATAATTGTCAATGTTAAAGTGACAGATGGCAGTTATATTTTAGTCCCACATAAAATGAATATTCTTGAGAATAAATAGTCCTTTTCTAGATTTTTGGAGTCTTCAGTTCATTGGAACATACAGTTTTGACATTTTATCGCCGAAAGTGTAATTTAAAGATGATAATGTAGATTCCACTAATTAATATTCATTCTTGATATCCACTAATTCTATCTTCCCGAGAGCTTTAAATTGATACCAAATAACTAGATATCATTTGATTAATTTGTAAAAAAAACAATTGATGACCGTTTAAATATTTGACACTTCCACTACTATTACATATCTAATTTGATACCAAACACGATAGAGCTAAATTATTTGAAAGAACAATTGACGAACGTTATGATTCAAATTTTAATGACAAATGAATCGCTGATAATTTCGAATATGTTTAGGATAAATGTTGTGCCAAATTATTCGAGGATCAATTCTAGTCATTTTATATTCTATGATGAATACTACCGTTCATAAAATAAACGCAAAAAATCAGAAAATTCCGTCAATAAAGTTTTGGTACCACTGGTTGAAAAAAAGCTCATCTACGAACTTTTTGATGAAAAACTTGAATATTAAATTTCATTCAAAAATTCATGCACATTCTCAAGTTATCGTGCTTCCACACAGACGAACCAACAGACAGATCGACTTTTTTTTTTAAATCTTTTGGGTTCAGTGGGGTCTAAACCCAGAATTAATTGATTCTGAACAATAGATGGGAAGTTAAAAGTTAAAAATATATTCTTCTTTAACAAATCAAGCATAGCGGGTGGCTCGGCATTCCTATCACAATAGACGAAATTCAGAAGCTAGACTATTTGCTGATAGAGCAGTGTACATCCCCAATAATCAATATAAACCCAAGTAAAATTTTATAGTTGACCTTAAGATAGTATAACGGTATGAGCTTTCTCACCCAAATCCCGTAATAAAACATTTCTTAAATTTGAATTAAATGATTTGTTCAATGCGATTCATAGAATTTTGCGCCCCCTAGGGGTCTGCGCCCGTAGCAGGGGCCACCTTTGCCACGCCCCAGTTCCGGCTCTGCTGTGATCGTCAGAAGAACAGGAATTATATTTAATAAAATTGGATATTTAAGTTGGTGTCGCTTCCACCACTGTAAAACATCTTCTTGACCTTCAGATATTAGCTGATTCAAATAATTATAGTTATGTAGAGAAGTTTGGTTGTCACTATAACTTGGAATGCTTGTAATAATATGTAGGAGAAAAATGAGATCTCAGAAATTACAAAATTGTTATGAGTGGTAAACGCTAAGTGGGTTAAAATTTATTTATAATTAATACCCTTCTCCCAATTTCACAATCAATTCACAGAACTTAACAGCTGAAACTCACGAACAACATTGCAAGATCGAGATCTATTTTGCTCATCACTACTGGTCACACAAATTTTGTAACAACTTACCGATATTATATATTATTTTGCAAGTAGATTATAGTTAAAATCAATATTTAATGGAGAATTGTTATAATATGAATAATCTTACGTTATTTGAAGTGCTGAAACTGCGAGTAGCTCCGTCAAATTTATAACTGCCAACCTCAATTCAGCAACCAGTCAAACAATGTGTTTGGTTATCGATTGTTCTAATCAAGTGATCGTTATATTTTAAGAGAGTAATATATGTTTTTTTGTTTATATATACCTATATATATTTCTTGACACAAATCAAACGAAAATATATTTTTAATGTAAGTAATCAGTTTGTTCACTATTTCGATTATACGAAAGTACTGTAGATAGAGCTACTGTCGCATGGCAACTAAAATTTTCGTTGAGTGTAAACAAAATGGCGGATCTCTAGTGTACTTGTCGAAGCGGAATTTTGAGCCAATATTCAATTTTGCGAGTTCTCGTGTATATTCTCGAAAATAAAAATCAATATTCACTGCTCTATAGTTTTGTTTGATTAGAAAAAAAGAAATATGGTCGGAATTTCGATATTTTCATCAAATTATTAAAAACTAAATTACACATAAATCAGAAGACATATTATTTTGCTCCAATAAATCAATGAATAACATTAAAAATTATTATAAAATCAGATATTGTCAAATAAGTCAAAACGAATCCATTGAAGGAGAGTTCTGCTCATAATCGCTAGATGGCTACGGGCAATAAAAGCTAAGATGGCAGACTGTTTACTGCTTAAATAAGCGCGGCAAATTTTTGCTGTTCAAATTTGAAGCAAAAATTTATCATAATATATTATTTTTGATGCCGTATGAAGAAACTTTGATAGCATTGATACCTCTGCTATAATGTGCCTAACTACGATTGAGCTCTGAGATCGTCAACCAATTGTGATTCATATTTATTTTATTTTATGTCTGGAATTGTTTCAAAATTTCAATGAAGTATTTACAATTATTGTAATACTTGTAGCCAAACAACAAGTATAAGCTCGTAGAATACTGAATGGGAGGAGTAGGAGTAAAATTTGCATTTAGCTGGATATTCTTTCAGGCGGCCTCGACCTCGGGACCAAACTACCTGGATCTTTAATCCCCTACTCGACCTCGGCACTATACTACGGATTAGGCCTAATGACTTGATCGTTCTGCCTGAGTGAGATGCCCTGGACGGGAGACGTTTAGTTGGGCCAGCCTACCTGCTGAATATTTATTAATCCCAAGGGTCAACTAATCTCATAGAATAGTTGGGCCAGAAGATATGTTTATTTTATAATTATTTACAAGTTTTGATTACATTTCTGAAGCTCTGCTTCGTATTTGTTCAGAACGAGCCAAGCCTGCTCGTTATTTTGGTGCGAACAGTTACTAAAATCCTACCCGGTAGTTGGGCCAACATCATGCATCCGTGGGATTGAAGCTGTTCTCAGTAGTGGATGCATCAGTTGCACGAGAACAGTGTTTTCAGTCGTCAATTGGCGGTGCTTTATACTAAACTAACGAGCGGGCTTCGTCCGCTCTGGACAAGCTCGACGTGGAATCTGAAATAATGGCGTGTTCATATAAAATGCAATATGCGCACTGTATCAGTGGTACTAAAACAGTGATTTTTGTTTTCGAAACGGTGCTTCGCACCAAAATTATAAGCAGGCTTGGCTTGTTCGGAGCAAGCACGACGCAGAGTTTCAGAAATGTAATCAAAACTTGTAAAAATAATTATAAAATAAAAATATCTTCTGGCCCAACTGTACTATGAGATTAGTTGACCCTTGGGATTAATAAATATGAATATTCAGTAGGTAGGCTGGCCCAACTAAACGTCTCCCAGTCATACATTTGAACACTCATTTATAGATTGGATTTCGACCTAACATGAGGAGTTCAGTGCACCCTTCTTGGCTGTCTCGGGCTTCATTTCTGTCCTATAGGCGCGCGCATCGCAATTCGGTAATATTCAGGGATGTTTTTCATAAGCGCGAGCGTAGCGAGCTAGCCTACAATTATTGTTAGCCTACGATCATTGTTATAGACTGTATTTCAGCCCAACGTGAGTGATTTCAAAGCTGTGCTCATATATAAAACCAAATCTTGCAGGGTAATCGTAGGCTTATTAAAAATTGACAGTGCCGAGTTCATGTGCGCCCCGCGCAAATCGGCTTAGCATCGGTGCCGACTTTATGTACTCGGTGCCGAATTCGTGTACGCCCATTCTTTCAAAGCAGATAACAACTTTAGTCCGCTAGATGATCTGAATTGGAAATGACATATTAATTATCTCCTCGTAATTCATGTGTTCAATTTCCAATCATTCTGCATTAACAATAATTATAAAATTGACAGATATCCATTTGTTTCTCGTTTTTGTTTCCACTTAACCATATAATAAAATATTCAGGAAAATGACAGACAAATTTAACGCTACGATAGGTTCGACTTTGATTACCTTTCGAAGCTAATAATAATTTTAATTACTGTGTCATTCGCTGAACTTGATTCGCTTGTAATATTTAAAGAAAAATTGAATTGACATGTGTCAGTATTACATCCCACCCACTTATTTTTCTAATGAATCAATTCAGCAGGATTGTATAGATCTCAATATCTAGTAGAAATTTCTAATGAAAAGCGTAGTTTGCAGAGATTTAGGATTTTAGTGGGATAGTCAATTTTTTATAACAGTACTATTGTGGTACCACTATATGAGAGTATAATTTATTCTTGTCATATGCGAAATATGTAATCAGAATTTTAAAATAGGTAATATTTTCAATTTCCCAACTTATAGAGCAATATCAAAATATTTAATGGTCATGCATTCATATTTTAGGAAAGCTACTTAAAATTTTTATTTATAACAATTTAAATTTGTGTTCGCAATTTATGCTTCTGTAAAATGAATGATTTAGATTCCCGGTAAATCTCTGTCTTATCTCAACCTCTATTGGTTTTTAAGTTTACTGAAAAACTTATGAAGTTACTAAATATTCATGAAACTATTATATCTCTCTTGAGTTGAATGTAAGGCAAATTGTGTTTACAGTAAGTTTAGAAACCACATCAGTGGACAACAAACAGCCCTGTTAATTAAGGAGACCGCATAAGTTGAGTATTTAGTCTATAACGAGAGCTGTTTTCGGCAAACTTAATCCATTTTGCAATGGAATGAACAGTCCGCAAAGATCTGGAATATGCTTTTATGCTGGATATTCGATATGAGCTGGGTCAGATAATATATGGTGAAGTCAAGATATGAGCAAATGCACGTCACTAACAATTATAGCGTTATTTATGCGGTACACAATGGCGTAACTACAGGATGACAGAGCTGGCAAAATACCAGGGGCTCCCTAAATACCTAAAATTTATTAAGCACAGAAGTCAACTTCTGGCAATAATTTAAAAAAAAAATTGGAAGAGAATAAATTTTGGTCAAATAATACAATTTCAAAATTCAGTCATATTGGCTTTATTGACTCTCAAATTACTGTAGAAAAATTCTACAATAAGAATTAAAAGCGGATATATTTGTACTCTGGAAGTTTCTGACAATTTACGCGTCAATTTCTCGATTATTGCTCGATTTTTTCGAGTTATTTGCCAAAAAATTCCAGAAAGTCTACAGGGTATAAAATAGCCAACCCAAGAGTCACGGGAGCAGTCATGGTTGAACGCGCATAGAGTTTACATGTAAAAATAAATTATCTTAGTTGTTAAAGTGTGAATATGTATTGTTGGTAAAAATAAATAAATATTGCCATGTAAATACATAGAATTGGGTTATATTGTAGTGTAAAAGTTTCGATCCTTGGCCAATGGACTGTATTATGTTTTTATTACTATAAACTTGAAAATATTTGCAAATATTTATTTATCGGGAAAAACTTGGTCAAGTTTTAATCAATTTTAGCATACCGTCTTCAAAAGTTTGTCAAGTGCTAAATTTATTGCTCATTTTACGACCAAAAGTTATTCTGTATAAAAAGTTCTGCTTGTTGAGAAAATGAATTAACGATATGAACATTTAAGATGAGATTTATAGAGTGCTGATAAATTGGAAAAACATGAAACTGCTTCAATTGTTTATTACTTTCAACAAAGTAATTTCCAGACAAAGTTGCTGTATATATATATTTATACTTTCTAGTTTTACTGACAATTGCTTTCAACAAATTATTGGTTCTAAATCTAATTGGTTTCTTTCATATATAAGAGTGTTCAATTGAGATACTAAAACAAAGAAAAACGAAAAAAAAAATTTAATTAAAAAAAAATAGAAAAGCTAAAAATGGAGAAATGAATTCAATAATCAGAACTCGAGGCAAAGGATCAAAATATCAGCAGTAATCTTGAATTTGGTTTTATTTGGACGTTTCGGCGCTAAAATGGTCCTCCATAATCAGCTCATGTGGAAATTGAAATATTATTGCATTGTTGATTAAATTTGGAGTTTTACAAATAGAACATGAAAATTTAAACGTTGAAACCAGGAAAAAAAACTAAACAATAGAAGGCCATGTTATTTTTTGGTAAATGACGTGAAGTACCAATGTTAGTACTCAATAATAATCAATAATAGTGATGTCATATTGTTTGATTTTCTCTTTCTGGTTTCAATGTCTAAATTTTTTTTTTAAAAAATAACTTCAAATTCAACCTAAAATGTAATAATATTTCAACTTCCACATAAGCTGATTATGGAGGGCCGTTTTGGCACCGATACAATACTTTCAAAAGTAATGTATACGCATTATAATGAAAATAGATAATAAATATATTACAAATAAGATCTATAATATACATATTACCATACACATAATACAATAATTTGGAAATTAATGGAAATTTTTGTTTGTTTGCAGGTTTCTGGAGGGCGGTCTAGATCTTCAGCTTTCTTTCATTCGTTGGTATTCTGGAGGTGAGATATCGCCAAGTAGGTTTGTTTGTAGCTAACTGTTCTGGTCCTTTATTATTATTATTATTATTGTTATCATTATTATTAAATTTTGAAATTTATTCAAAGCTGAATGCAAAAATAGTGGCTTTGTAACCTGAAAATCACGAATTCGATTCCAAAAGTCAGTATGACAAAACTAAGAGTACCCTTGGCTTGACTAATGATAACCGCAATCTATACGGCTCGTGAAATATCAATGTATCTACCAATGTGAACTTATATAATGTTTACCATACCCGTATCAATATCAAGTGAAATGCATGATTATTACCATTAATCAAAATTGAAATTGAAATTGAGTCCGTACGTAATTTCGAAATTAAACTTTCAGCATTAGAATGAGCAATTTGAATAATATGCTAGTTTGTAGTATCATTTGGGCTATTTATTAAAAAAAAAGGAGAGTTGAATGATCACCTGCATTGGCTAACATCTTGACTGACTATATTTCAAAGAATAAAGTTCTGAAACTTTTAATGCTTAAGGAAAATTTATTTTCCTTCTCCTAACAGTCATAAGAAATCGTTTAAAAAGTTTGAAAGTAGTTTATCACTCGATGACTATTGTGCGAATGGATGAATTTAAAAAAAATAAATATTACAGTTGAATATAAGTCAGACGGTCCTGCAATATACAAATATAAGTCTTTGATGAACCCAATCTGATTTGAATAATTTGATTAATGGTATTATCGATTTTGAAATGTCGAAAGTTTATCAGAAGCCCGATTGAACATAAATTGTATTAATGAAAGCGAAAATTTTGAATTGAAAAACCCTACAAACAAAATCGATATTTACTCATTTAATCGTCGCAAAAGCGTGACAATGAAGAATCTAATTTTGGAATTAATTACGTACTCTAAAGGGGATCAGGTAATAATACTGGGTTTTGCAAAACGGACGAAAAATAGGCAAGCATATAATGGATGCGTATTATTGCAGAGACGATTAATTGACAAACTATGCATTGAACTTTGAAATCATTATAATTAGTATATTAGCTCAATTAATTCAACTAGTGAACTCCGTTTTTTGGGCCCACAAAGACTAGAAAAGTACCCGTTGCTTGAAGATTGTCAATTGCACTCTACGGCTAAGAAACTATCAATCAATCCACCAAAGTGCACTAAAATTGTGTTTGCCACACCTGCATCGGGTTAGAGGCGCGATTGATATTTATTCTTATTTTGTGTTAGTATATAGCTTGACTGGGATGGAATCACGTGAGTTGCCGAGTTTTCTGGGGTAAAATCCAGTCTAAATTTAAATGTACTCCTTGAATTTTGGGAATCGAGAGCTTTACAAACTTTTCAGCGATATATTGACAAAAAATGTTGACCTAAATAAAATAATTTCCAGTTCAGATGCAGCAGCTGTTGTTGCGCATCTGTAAATATTAATTTATACAGCTTGACGTCATTTCCACGTACGCCTACTTCATTTCCTGAAAACAGAATCTGTTAAAATTAGTTATTTGTATAATTCTAAACGGGATCTAAGAAACTCAAAGATTCTCAAACATGATAATTACAAGTCCGTCGTTCGAATGACACAAAAAGCTCTGTAATTTTCTGCAGATTAATTTTGCAAGGATCAATATATTTAAAAAGAAAAGGCTAAGGCACAAGAATAATCTTAATCACAATCTCACGCCGAGAGAATATTCTTCGGAATAAATTTCGCTCATATAAAGTGGATTCTACATGGTGCTAAATTTAAGTCAAAAATATATTTTTTTCTGATAGTTTAGCTTCATACAATTGGCAATTTTGATCAAGTTCAATGCTTATCGCTATCATTAAGCAATTAACATGAATTTTTTAATTGATTTTCTCAGTTATGAACTGTTAGAAATATAATCCAGTTACTAATTTGAATGCATAAATAAATTCTCTGCAACAATTACTAAAGTATTTTTGTCTAAAATGATTTGTGAAATTTTGCGCAAAAAAAAACTGATTTCACATGTTGGCAGAAAATGAATATATAAATATTGAATTTTATATTCACACGCAGTATTGAAAATTCAGCTGTTGATATCTGATTTATATCATTGTTACATAGATCAATATATCACTGATGCGTATTTTTGTTAAAATAGAGATAAAAATGGAATAATGAATGTTGTTGTATGACGTATAAAGTTATATATGAAATTTTTATATTGAATAGTCGTTGTCCGCGGCTTTACCTGCATATAGATATCATTTTGGAACTAATAAAAAAAATAATGAGCAAATTGCCCGCGGTAGTCCTGTTATGTCCTTGTTGTCTTGTTTTAGGATTAACCGATTCGATTGACTTTCTCTTGAAAATATAATAATTTACTAAAGCACTTGAGAAAACCACGAATAAGAGCCGCGGTTACTTTGAAATGAAAAAAAAAAAAACTGTAGCACTTGGACGAACCGCGCGCTCTGCCGCAATAACTAATTGAAATCATTGGCAAAAATTGTCTGCAGCACCGGAGCCTTTTTTGCTATAGATATATTTGTTGTTTTATTTTGGACTTACCCGATCCAACTGTTTTCCTTTTAAAAATATATCAGTCGCGGAGAATACAATTTTCCACACAAACAAAATGGAGTGACATAATTTATCCCCTTAGAGATAGAATTCCAGGAAATCTCTATTTACTGGTCATCATTGCGACAACGCTGGAACACGTAACTCTTTATTTCTTACTAAAAGCCTAAACATGAATCTTCAGATTCGTAACTTGAGAAATGATGGGTTTCTCGTGCAAACTTTCATCCCACTCAGCTTTCTTTTGAGACAGATGGTAGCCTATACCTTTACTTAGATTGTAATCTATCTCCTTGCCTAATTTGTGACGAATTTGAGCTTATAAATTGGTTGGCTCTCAAATTATTGTAGAAAAATTCTACATTGAGAATTAAAAGCGGACATATTTGTATTCTGGAAGACTCTGGCAATTCACGCGTAAAGTTCTTGATTATTTCTCGATTCTTTCGAGTCGTTTGCCAGAAAATTCCAGAGAGTCTTTACGGTATATAATAGGCAGCCCAAGAGTTACGGGAGCAGCCTTGGTTGAACGCGCATAGACTTAGCATGTAGAAATAAATTATCCAAGTTGTTAAAAAGTAAATATAAGTATTGCTAGTGCAAATAAATAAATATTGACATATAAATAAAAAGAGTTGAGTTATAGTGTAGTATGGAAGTTGAAGTTTAGTAATTTTAGTCATTAAAAACATAGTGTTTGTTATTTTTATCATTATTATAATAAACTATTTGAATAAATATTTGTGTTTAGTAACTTTTTACATCTCACAAAAATAAATAAATGTTACAGTATCTACAGCCTGAATCTGTTTGAAATACAAAAATTGTTATAAAACCTTGCAAAATGAGTATGTGGGTTTTAAATTCAATGATGGAAATATCATAGACCAGTCAATTATCGGTCCATTAGTGTGTATATAACATTTCGAGTTTGTTTTTGAAGACTGGGTATAATAAGCCGATTGTCTGTTATTATTTCTTAGAATCTCCGTTGGTGTATGATAAATCTTATGGTTGTATCAAATATAGGTACTTCAGAAAATAATACTGTAAACATTATTAACATTTGTTTAAGAACTACTTAATTCAGAGGTGGATCTAGGTTTTTCGAGACCTAGAACTTGAAGTATATTGAGGGGGACCATTTTTACTTGTACTAAGTACAAGGAAGTATTGTGAAACCGACAAAATTCACCTATCGAGATTTTGATGGAAATATCCGTTTTGAACATCCCTGAATCCATTTTGACTATTTTTGGCTTGATGTCGGTACATATGTTCGTACGTGCGCTCGCAAATCTCAAAACTGGTTGAACGTATAATGTTGAAATTTTGTATTTAAGACTGGTATAGGGTCTAGTTGTGCACCTCGCATTATGGTTTCAATCGTCTGTACCGAAAGTGCACTTTACTTGAAACTTTTTTCGAATTTTTCTGATGACTCCAGAATGATCAACCGTAGGATGTTGAAATTCAGCATTTGAAATTGCTGTAGCATCCAAATGGTTATCTCCCATTTTCGTACCAATCAGCTCAGCCGAAAGTGCACTTTATATAACAGACTTTTCAAATTTTCTTCATAAATTCAAAACAATCGGTCATAGAATATTGAAATTTTGTATTAAGCACTTCTATAACATTTAGTTGTACATCTTGCATTATGATTGCGATCGGCTGAATCGGAAGAGCAGTTTACTCGAAGCATTTCTTGAATTTTCCGCATAAATCCAAAACGATTGAACGTAGAATATTAGAATTCAGTATTCAAGACGATAGTACCGCCTTCTAGATGCTCATATCCTATTTTCATTGAGATCGACTGAACCGGCAGTGCACTATACTTGACAATCTTTTGGAATTTTTCGCATAAATTCAGAACGCTCATCTGTAGAATATTGAAATTTGGTATTTCAGTCTGCTGTAGCATCTGAATGATTGCCTACTATTTTCATAACAATAATAATAACCGTAAGTGCACTTCAGTTGGAATTTATTATTCAATTTTGCGTATAAATTTAGAACTGTGAGCCGTAGAATTTCGGAAATCAGTATTTAGGAATGTTGTAGTATGAGAACGATGACCTACTGTTTCCATAGCAACCGACTAGGCTAAAAGCGCATTTTACTTGACAGATTTTTAGAATTTTTTGGGTAAATCAAAAACAATTAGCCGTGGAATGATGAGATTTTCTGTTTGATTATGTATCCAATGATGTACAAGTAAGTCACGTGATGTCCACGTCAGATTTTGTTGTTGTTAAATAAGGATCTTTAATTTGCGTTTGAAGTTTGAAATACATTCATTTATGAAATGGTGTTGAACGACAAACATTATATATTATATAAGAAACATTAGAAGTAGAGAAGAACGTATAAGCAAACAAAAGATTTGATAAAATGAAATAAATTAAAATAGGTATACCATCATGCCATTTATCCACAGCTGGATGCTGAATGAGGCATTCTGATAGATGAAAGGTTGATTGCTGATGCCGACAAAGCAAAAGAAATCTGCGGCGTCGCTGAAAATTTTCGATGCATAACGTAATCATTTTTTTTTTTACTGAAAATGGGACATTGTGATCAATCCTACATATTATCCTATAAACCATCAGATGGAGATAACCAGTTTTTATTTGGTTTTCCTAGTAGAGTATGTTTTGGAGTACTAGTGGTAGAAAGTTTTACTGAACTACAGTAAAGCCTCATTTATCCGAGATAATTTTTGAATACATATTTCGCAAATCATCATTTTTCTTTTCAAACTTTTGGATAGCAAATTTTCAATATTACAGTGTGTGACACTTGTAAAAGCAAATAATCTTGAATCTTGAAGTCTAATGGGCGAAAAGCTATTGCAATTTTAATGTAGCGGCTCTGATTTATCTTTGAAAATGTGAAGATTAGTGAAATTACCAGAATAAATAATCTCAATTATTCTTGATGCAATAATGATCATTCAAGATACAAGTATAAAAAGTTAATCTTCATAGCACGAACGGCTTGCTTACGAATACGATCGAGACGAGTGAGTTTCAAAGCCTCTTGAGAGCAATTGAGACTTCTTACACGTGTTTCTTACAACGTTTCATCTTATATTGTGCCAATTCCGTAAAGAAATAATCCATTTCTCATGAATATTTTTTCTTCAGTAAATGTTACTTTGACGGTTCACTTACGACACGATATTATGAATGAACTTTTATAGTTGAAATCGTCATTTATGTTCTACGAAATTAAAAATTGAACATTAACTTAGAAATGTTTGGAAATAATTATTGATGTAAATTATTTTCAATTTAAAATACTGATATTTCTACCGTGGACTCTTTAAGTGAGATCATGCAGTTAGAGCCTACAACTAGCATATTTTTATTGCACAGATTTATAGGACAGTCAACTTTTTACACTGAACATGATGTAAGAATCTTTTCCTTCTTTAAAGTTATAACGAAATATTATTTATGGCCGGTTTCAAGATCATGACTTTTATAAAGAATTGAATGGACCATTTCTTTGATAAAAATATCAATTTATCAATTTCTTGTATCATCACTGGTCAATCAAATTGGTTGAATAAATTGAAGCACAGTTTTAGATTGCCTTTTTCATCCCTTTAATCCATGTTAATTTAACTCCCGGTTATAAAACTGGGCATTGATGAAATAACTTTTTCATAGTGAAAAGCTGGCTAAAACTATAATTCATTTTTATTTATTCCTGAGCTATGTGAGAATTATTATTCATTCTGATCATCTGAAGGTTGCAATGAGTAGTGTGAAATTCATTCATATATATTTCATCAACAATATATATCACTTACTAGTGATGTAACGAAAATCAATTTTCAAACGAATGCGAATATCTGACACCGATATTCGTGAATGCGAATGCGAATATTCAGTTTATTGAAAGATGATTATTCTATGTTCAAATTAAAATCAGATTTATGTGAAGATTGATAAATGATAAATGTTAAAGAGAGGAATACGTTTTTGTTTGTGTATATATATTATATATTTTTTCTACAGACGTCAAAAAATTATGACATTTGTATATCAATATTAGTATATAAAATGTCGCAATGGAGTTTTTTTACCATGAAAACGTGCAAGAAGTATTTCGCGCATTAATTTTTGTATTTTATTAGGATTTTAATAATTCTTTCCAATCATTTTTTGACGTCTGAAAAAATGTTGTATGCAACTAGTGCGCAAAGTATCTTTGGTGCTTCCGCATGATTTGTGCCTCGGCTACCGCCTCACCAAATAACTTTTATTCTCAAGTAGCGAAGTATAATTAAGCGCACTAGATACATAAATAACTATTATATTTTATAATTTTTAATATCAAATATAAAAGTGAAGGCTGTAGTTTTCCTGACGTTCATGTTCGCAAAACATTCGTATTTATTTTGCGAATGCGAACGTCAAGAACAATGCGAATGCGAACATTCGTTACACTACTAGCACTTACTCAATGGTAGCTACAATAAAACTGCAATAACTTTTCATCTACTAATTTGAACTAATAATAAATCAACAGCAAATAGTTCTAGTTAAGTTGGACTTTTTTTAATACCTTCTAATTCCTTGATAATTCGGAGTTGTAATAATTTATAATTGTTTAAAACTCATTTACAATCAAATTGATCAATAATTCTAATTAAGTTGATTGGAAATTGAATTATTAAAAAAATTGCACCGTCAATATTCATATTGGACAAACAAGTGGGGATAAATGTTTGGAAGTAAACAAAAATTATGTACAACATTTGGGAATTTTGGCAGCTATAATCAGTTGATTAAAGAGAATAAAATCAAGTTCCATATTTAATTATAAAAAAATATGTATGTAGTATATATGAGACATATATTCATATTCGCTTGTTATGACGTCACTTTGAATACTGCGCATTGTTTCTATCGAAATTATGAATGAAAAGTGTCAATTATTAATTTTTTTTTATATACAAATATATTCGAATTTACGGAATTTATCATAATAATAGAAAATAAATGAAAGTTTTTTCTTAAAAGACCTCCAATTAATTTGGATAATTTCTTTTAAAGTGTATCTTGTAAAAAGATATGTTATTGTAAAGGCCCAAATATCAGTATATTTCAGGTTTCATGTGTAAGCTAAGGCTGAAATTATCACTTTTGATTTTATTAATAATGTTTGAAGTTTGAACTTTGTCCAACTATAATTTTTTAGATTTAATTATCGGAAACTTCCGGTACCTACCCACTTTAAAACTCAGAACATGAAAATATTGCGTTATCGCCGATAATACACAAATGTAAATGTGCTAAAATTAATTAAAAAATTTCATTCGGTATTAAGGAGAGAAATAATTTTGAATACAATTTTCTGATTGAGAGCAGTTTGGAATTTTTTAATTCCAAACTTGCAATCGATTGTTATTTTTTCATCTATGATTCCTGCATTCCAATGAGTCTTTGACTCAAACATCAGTATTTGCTTTTTTTCGTTCTACAAAAATCTATCATGCGCAGACAGTCGAAAAGAAAAACTTTCGGGAGCCAGTCCTCGGGCAATAATGATTTATATGTTGAGGTGGGCGGAAGAAAGGGTTGAAATGATAAATTTTCTGCACACCGTGCGGGGGCGTCGCTTTGGCAAGTCAGAGGTATGGAACTCTGGCGTTGCGGATTTGAATGAAAAACTCGTGGGTGATGACGCGTATAGTTCATTCACAGAAGATTCAGGGATGTAACGATTTGCCTGTTGCTCGACCAAGGACAAATAACAATGAATGAAATTTGAACGCATTTCACACAAGATCGAATCCATTTTAAAAACGTTATAAGTGAGAATCAGAAACTGAAAATGAAGAAAAATTGAAAGAATATTCAAAATAGATCCATAGTTATTACATTCATGAAAAGATTATTAATTAAGATCGATATACTTTGGTAATGTAATAATATCTGGTAGTGAAATACATTCGAAAGTTCTTATTAAATATATCATCATTACAATCTATTTGCCCTCAATATATAGAAACCTTCACACAACAATAAAATTTATTTTATGACCAATCTTCATAATCATGACAATGCGAAATATAAAGTTTAATGTGAACTATTGGTTGAAATTCGACCGTAATTGATTATATTGCCAAGTTTGAACGTTATTGAATTTAACTCTTCATCTTCGGGAGTTTCAAGTAAAATTAATTTGGTATTCGACGCTCTATCAGAATCTGAAATAACAAATATACAAGATTTTAGTTCTCTTCTTGTCCCTTGGAGAAGGGAAAAATCGTTGAGCTTTTACTTGAGACATTTTTTTATTTGGTGTATATTTCTCGATACATTCCAGCAAAATTAAAATGGCACACTCTGTACCTGTATACTTTTAACTTTATGCACTTCTTCTCCATATGACCTTCAAATATGTCAAAACTCACATACCTTCGTGAGCGCGGTACAAAAGTTTTCCCTTCACGTAAAATTAAAATGGAACAACTTGTATATAATTTTAGCTTTCTGCTCACTTTTTCTAAATAAACTTCAAGTATACCAAATTTCACATTTCTTCATGCATGCAATATGCTTGAAAAGGGGTAAAAAGTTTTCTTTTCATGTATTAATATATAATTAAAATGGGACATTCTGTACATAATTTTCGCTTTCTGCACACCTTCTCCATATATACTTTGAGTATACCAAATCTTATATTCCTTCGTGTATGCAATGTGCTTAAAAAGGGGATGGAAAGTTTTCTCTTCACGTATTAATATATAGAAGATATGTACCTCATGTTTGTCGTGCAGCTTTTAACTCTGTAGATACAAAAGCTATTTTCATAGTGATTATCACCCAATTAAGCTATAATCTTCCTCATTTAGAAAACCAGAAAGATTTTTTTCAAGGCAAATAATGAATGAAAATTGTAAATAATAATTTTACAGAAAAAAATCAGTTTGAGATGCAGAATGATACTTCTCAAATAAATAAATATACAGAGAACTTTATAATAATAACAATAATCGTTGGTAAAAACTATCTGAATCAGAGGCTCCCAAACTTTTTTTCTCGTGGACCACTTTCTAGATTTTACTGGTTTTGCTGAACCTTAAAGTCCTTTTCGTGGACCCCAATACAACTTGTGAACCCTCAATTTTTTTTCGCCAACGTAAACCTCCGTCGAGTCTCTTGTGGATACCAGGGAGTCCACTTGGACTACTTTGGGAATCACTGATCTAAATGATGCGATAAGATTATATTAGTTATTTGTAACAAATAATCAAGTGCCTTTATGAATTACATCATCATAAAAACCAATAAGATTCAATTCAGATAGTTAACCAATTAATAGAAAAAAAGCATTAAAATCAGTTTAGAATTTCGATTTGTCGAGTGTCTTCATACGAATAGACCATAACGAACGCAGATGCATCATTGGCGGACACAAAAGTGTTCAATGAGGGTGGAAAGAACACCTTTCAAATAATCGAGAAAAAATAGCGTATATTCTTGAATATAATTGAAAAAACAATAAAAAATTCAGATCAAAACTTTGAAATCACAAAAAATCATTTATTTTACCTCCAAGGGATGGAGGCATGGCCTATGAGAAGCATATCATTTTTAAAGAAAAATTCCAATAATGATAAATATTTATAAACATTCAAATCGCTTTTGGTTAAATGGTAACATTACTTCTATCATCAAAACTCGAAGCTTGCGCGCAAATCGTTATATAGAAGACACCCAGCCAATGGTTATAGTTCGATGTTTTTAGTCTCCTTAGAATATATTTCGCAAATAATGATAGTTAGGACTTAAGAGTTTTTATCTCCCAAATTGGAGCATAGTGCCTAGTTTTTTGACGGATATTTTTGTTTGTATTTTGAGGACTTGGCGGATAGTCCACGGACTTTAGAGATTTCCGGATCAATCAGATCCATCTATAGATCATACAACTTTTGTAAGGCTCGATTAGAGATTTCCACCGTCTCTTTTGCTAACCGCACAACTTTAGTAATTTATTGGTGGATATGCAGGATTATTATTCTAGGCTTAAGCTAAACAATAATAAAGTTTTCCATTATATGTGAAATAATACGTCCTGAACAGAGGAGATATCTATATTTGGCAATAATAATTTAAGAAGTTATTTAATCATTCAAAAAGTGTGGAGCATATGAATTTGAAATTTTTTGGAGAACTTAATAAGTTTCGGGGACGCTTCATTGAGTATGAAACATAATGTTTATAAAATATTATCTGCTGAAACTAACTTCATTCATATTATGCATAAGCTCCTAAAAATGCCCCCAAGTTATAATGTATTCACTACCTTATTGTTTGAGCTGAAAAAAAAACTCTCAATGAAAATATTTACACAAACATGATTCGATTTTGATGAAATAATCCAATTTTTCTTTCTTAGATTTTGCAGGCATTGATCCAGAGCATTTCGAGAAAGAAGAGTAAAATTTGTAACTTCCTTAATTTAATTTCAGTGAGTTTTATACAAAATTGTGCCCTAATTTAATTTTGTATATACTGAATTTATTAATTTTCAACATCAACCAGATTACATTAAAGAGAATAATGAAATTATTTCATGAATTTATCAAGGTATTTCTCACAAACGATAATTTAATTTGGACAGCGGAAAATATTATTCATACATAAATTAGAATATTACACATTTAAAGATACTTTCGGCAAAAAGTAAGAGTACAAAACTTCTGGTAAAAGAGTCATTTTTTCATCATTTCGAGTTATTTTTGTCTACGAATCTACTGTTCAAGAGATAATTTATCACCACCTCCTGTATATATGCGCCAAACCAAAAAGAATAAAACTAGATTGACCTAGAACCACTAGAAGTTGACAATTACCCAATTAGACTTCTATTTTCATCTCCTGAAGACCTGCGACAATGGAATTATAAGCCAAACCACAAGTAGAGCTCTTTGATCCCAGGAGTTAATATATAATACTTATCTAATTTCTATATTCATATATTTTTATTGTCTTGACAACTTGTTTATTTATATACATTTTTTCCACTTGAAATATTGTGATTCTGATTATTTTTCATACAGAATTTATTTCCCATAAAATATATTCACGCAATTTTTAGTTTAGTGTTTAACGGATGTTGTTGAATAATCTTACCATTTTTCACAATAATTAGTTAATTACGTTTTCTCCAACAACGGATTGCTTTTTTCAATGTTTATTCTGATAAGAAAATATTTTAATGTATAACTTTTACGAAGTTATTAAACTATGAATGGATTCTGTATTTGACTTCAAGATGGCAAATGTAAAGTTTCAGCAAATAATCCAAAGATCTGATTCAGACATTCAAAGAAACTTTATTCTACGAAGTCACTATTTTTTCAATGAATAGTAGTTCCTTTCAGTAGTATTTCTTTGTATCTGAATCTTGTCAGAGAAAACATTGAATGAAATCGTCGACCGTTTCCAGTTGCACTGTTGTGTGCTTTTCATTTATTTAAAAAAATCCTCTTGTAGAATCTCGCGCGAGGGAGTTGAAATCCTTTTTATTTTAAACAGAAATATTCAGCAGGAAATGAAACGTCTATTCTAAAGTTGGAGAGTTTCCGCTGGTAATATTTATTGATGGAATTGTTGCTCCTCAGTAAATAGGACACCCTAGATTGATGAACCCTGAAATCCTACTTGTTGCTAAAAGGATGTTGACTACCTTTGACACAGTTTTGCGAGGCAAATGAATGAACTGAGCGCGGATACAGCTGGCGTGGATGTGTGCATGTGCCAGAAAAAAATGTCAAGAAGTACAACAGAGTGAAATAGTGGAATGTGTGAGAAATTCCTGTGTATTTTTAATTCAATTTCATTGATAAATTCCTGACTTGTTGCTTGCCACAACATCTAATGGAATCTTTCACACTAAAGCTTGAAATTGTTAGCATATTCATTTGCATTTCGGTGATATTATCTTTAATTGAATAACTAAGGGAATGATACCTCTAGCTACAGAAATTTATTGGAAATGTTGGAATTGTGTGGGTGAAACTCTGCGTACGGATACTGCAAAGCGCCTAGTGATCATACGCCTGCGTACTAACTGAAACATCGGCCCCGCAGGACCTCTAAAGAGTATCCTGCTTGTACAGGCACTGCGAATTTCACCAGACTAGATCATCAATCATTTTGAATTTAGGTAAAGGAACTGAATCCCTGGCTTTTAGACGAATATATTAGCTTCTACCAGCGGCGATATTCCAGGAAGAAACCCAGACGGCAATTGCCTATTTATACAGGTTTCATCAAAAAGAACACAATAAAATGTTTCCCTTGATACGAACGATATGAAAAATCGGAGAGAACTAAAACGTATTCGATTAAGAAAGATATGGATTTTTCTGAAATGTTCTACGGCCAACTCTACCACCATAAAAAAAAATAAAAAATTTGGAAAAATATATACTTACAAGAATATTCATGTCCTTCCTACTCCTATACACCTCTGATTTATTTATTTTTTAATGCAGATATTAAGGAAGTTATTTTATGGTAGCTGTTTCGATCAATCTTTATGATCTATCATTGCTAAAAGTCAGTCGGTGTGGATCTTGTTACACCTCTATATGTACCGAATGTCACTACTTATCCACTATACAGGGTGTAACAGCGAAACGAGCTACCTGAAATAATTTCTATGTTATTGGAGATACAATAAAATAATATGGAACAATCTTATGCAGGACCATGGGGGACATCCAATTATGGAAGAAAATATTTCTTTGAACTAGTGGTTTTCCAGCTACAACACAAAGTTACATTTTTTCAAATAAAATGCTATATATTTTTCAGGCCCATTCGATGGAGTTTTGTTTTTGAATTCAACTATGTATTCGTTTTATACTCTTACTTTTTATCATGTAAGAGTATAAAACGAATACATAGTTGAATTCAAAAACAAAAGTCAATCGGATGGGCCTGAAAAATATATAGCATTTTATTTGAAAAAATGTAACTTTGTATTGTAGCTGGAGAACCACCAGTTCAAAAAAATATTTTCTTCCATAATTGGATGTCCCCCATGGTCCTGCATAAGATTGTTCCATATTATTGAAAAAATGCGATTGAAATTTGAATAAACTAGTTATTTTTTAGTATCAAAAAGGACTAAAAAAAATATATCATATCATTTGAAAAGATATAACTTTGTGTTGTAGCTTGAGAACCACTGATGTAAAAAATATTTTCTTCCATAACTGGGTGTCCTTCTTGGTCCTGCATAAGATTGTCCCATAGTATTTTATTGTATCTCCAATAACATAGAATTTATTCGAGGTAGCTCGTTTCGCTGTTACACCCTGTTTACTATATGCTAACTTAAAGTTAAGAGAATAGTTTGAGTTCGTGAAAATATTGCTGAAGCTTCCTCAAAACTAGTGACTTCATTATTTTAGTGTTTCAGCAGACAAATCATTATCAGGAAAATTGAAAATTTACATAGTTATATATTTAATTAATCTCGGAAAGCTATTAGCTCTCGTAAATATTTATTTGGAAATAATATTTGTTGATCATTAAAATATATTTATTCGACATATGATGCTGATGTATATTATAGATTTATTATCAATTAACATCGTGACGTTAAATCATAAATAATGACGTATCTTGAATCATCTTCGCAGTCATTCCTGGAGATATTTATTTTCTGGATTATAGAACATTCTCTTATATTTTATTATAAAGGAAATTAGGTCATGAACCTGCCCTTTCAACTAGAATTGAGATTATACAGAGAAAACTAACAGAATATTAGATTAAATTTTATTGAAAATAAACAAGTACTAAATAGCAAATTCAAATTATATATCAATCAATATTTCTTATTTCACAATTTTGCATTCATAACTTTTTTAATAAAAGTTTGGAATATCAGGGGCATGACGTCAAGCAGCAAAAATTTAATATACAACAAAAGTTAGTATACTAATATTGCGTTTATATTTAGTTTCAAGTGAATTTAAAGTTCTAAGTGTTATTGATTTTTATTTCACTCTATTATATTCTAAATAAAAATAGATAAATTGATTGGGAATTGATTCATCGTCATTGATGTACAGATGGTACCTTAAATCTCGAAGACTTCTTCACACAGTCATATAATCAATTTTTTGTCCTAAATTCCATAAAATTTGGCGAGTACTTATTATAGGATCAACATGAATAATTCTATCCACTAAAACATTTTCAAGATTTGTCGATATCTTTGAAGTCCTTCGTCTTTTCCAGGATTAAGTCGTAATGATTATCACGAGGACGCGTGGCTAGTTTTGCAAATATTCTATGGCTGGGATGCCGTCTGCCGGGATATCGCTCTACATAGAAACGCCGCCCTGCTCTCCCATTTTACCCCACTTCTCTGTATATTAATATCATATTTGTGAATTGAACATCCATTCTTTAGAAAAAGTCCAATAACAACAATAACTGCGAACGCTTTCTCAACGTTAATGGTAAATATTTGCCGAAAAGAAAACAAAATAAATATTGGATTAATTTATGTGTGATGGAATATCTATTCAATTTGTGATTAGTTATTAGCTAATGTTCATTTGGTTAAAGCCATTTCCCAATTCACAAATTTCAGCAAAATTATTTTCTATTCATGACCAGTGCGTCCAATATTACCATCAAACTCTGTTACACAGATTCAGTTATACCAGTTTATATATGAAATAATCAATGGAATCAAATCGATCAAAAAACCTTGGACATGAGCTTTCAATTCTCAGGTTGAATTGTTTCTTCCGTACCTCAGAATAAAATGGGGTAATAAGGTCTAGTCAAAATTAAATTCTTTTTCCAGCTTTCAGACGATGTAGCAGCATACTTGTTGATCAAGAAAATATAGATATATTGTGGCATTTCCGTTGGAAATTGGATTAAGACCGAGTGCTCGTGAATTTATAAGGGAATGACTTACAGTTGTAAGCTTAAGATATTTGCATTTGGAAATCTCCGCTAGGTGTTAATGCATATTGAAAAATCTTTTTACAGTCTGCTATTTTTTCGAACGTAAGACAAATTTGCAAAATCAACTGGAAGCTTATTGGCAGACGGTCCACATAAACAGGGTGAAGTATATTCAGGTAGACTTGTAAATTTATTGCGTAAATTTTACAATAAACTTTTTGTCGATTTTGCAAACTTGCCTATGTTCGGAAAAATGGCAAACTGTAAAAAGTTGTTCAAAGAAGCTATTTTTACTTGCTACATAAAATACATTTTTCAATATGCACTAGCTCCTATCGGGGATTTTTGAATGCAAATATCTTGAGCTTACAGCTGTAAGCTTCTTCCCTGTAAATGGCAGCTTGTATGAAAGTGTTTCTCCCCGTCACGACTATCCGGTCTTATCGTCTTGAAATGAACTATTAATATGATACTACAGCCAAAAATAATTTTTGTCATCATGAACTTTGATTCACTCTCACTCATAAAATTTTTACAAAAAACACTGGAATTGTTCAAATTGTTTTTGGTGGTTTACTTCAAAATATTTTGGAAAAACTGAAAATACATGATGTGCGAAAGTAATATATTTCCAAAGTACATGGAGATTCATCCGCTTCAAGGGAGTTCATAATAACAAACTTCCAATATTTATTGATGATTTCCTTTGAAGAGGTGCTCCTTTTTAAATACCGAAAACTGATAGTTTTTTGACAGCAGGATTTTTGAATTTGAATTATTTTTTCAAGGCTCATTACTTTAAAAAAATATATCTTCGTATATTATGCTACGAAGTCCCCCTTGTTTGATGAGCAGGTAAGCTCGAAAGTTCGGAACTTGTAGGTATTCGGAACTTCAGCCAAAATTGTTTTGTAAAATGGGTGCTTATTTAAACAAACGGACAAGAATTAATTGATTCATCTTTGACGATTCAGGGATCAAAAAGCTCAATCCGAATTTCAGACTTGAAAGTACTCTAAAAAAATTTAATATCGTGAAGCACGAATGTCGATTTTTTTGCTTGATTCCAATTTTTATTGATATCAAAGGTAAGCTATTCGCCAAAGAATTTATTTTGCTTCTAAATGAAAATATACCTCACGGAATGATTCGCTTTGAATTCTAAATTTTGGAGGTATTCTAAATTCCACAAAATTCATTGTGACTGTCTGCGTTCAATGAGCTCAGCAAAGCAGCACGCCAGCCTAACAATCAGAAAATAAAATCATCTTTAATTATTTGCTACAGAATCATGATATCTCGTATTCAAAATTAATTATCTATTAATAAAATGGCACATATGCACATAAAAAGTGTAAATATTAAATTAATTGACATAAGACCAAGTAAGGTAATATATTCGAGAGGAAGAAATGTATCCGATACAGGTGTAGCAGACACTTATAGTGCACAGTAGTAGACTGATTGATATTTCCTAAATAGTGGAGTGAGGCTACCAGTCTTTAGTTTTTGCGGAGAATACGCCACAGAGAGGATATTATAACTTACTGATCCTCAGATTTATTAATTTCTATATATTTTCTAATTCTGTGTGACATTAATCATTTATAAACTCGCACAGTAAAAATCTACAGCTATGGACGAAATGTGAAGCTGAAAAATAAATATCTAATGTTTGGATAAATTTGTATTTCGTGCTCTAATTTATGAAAATAGTGGAGTAGCTTACTTCAAAATAATTTAAATCTAGTTTATAATAATCTTGAACTAAATCACATCTTTGCTAACGTAGTTTTGCTGTTCTGCTAGCGCTGGCTTGCTGAACACATTGAAATCACTTGGAAATTCATGATTTGAATTTTATAAACAATTCCAAGATCAATCAGTTTATCAAACTGGTCAAATGCGAGTTTGACTCGTGCATAATTATTACCGCTCTTCATCAAGTATCAAAAATATATATTTTTTTCTATATGCAGAGCGAAGGCTCTATTTGATATTCATTCTGATTTTTTAATTGGACGTATTTCTCTTTCATAGCATGTTCACATCATTTTCCGGTCACTGAAGCTCCCGAAATAATTTTTTAAACAAGATTTCAGATTAAAAGGTTTTTTGGTTTGAATACTGTACATTTTATTAATTTTTGACGTTTCGATTCTGTATCCAAGAGTCTTCATTGGGAAAACAATGATACAATAATAAACAAGGCAAGTAAATAGATGATTGAAAATATACAGAAACTAGATGTGAAAACGTGGATTCCACATTTAGTACAGAAAGAACAAAATTTCTCTGGCATTCGCCCAAGGTCTGAGGAAAAACCACGTAAAACAACCTCAAACAGAGGAATCGTCCTTGTGTGTTATATCAATAGATTAATTTTTCATTATGATAATTGACAAGACTCATATTATTGATTTCTTTGTTTGAGGTTGTTTCACGTGGCCTCTCCTGAGACCTTGGGTGAATGCCAGAGGAATTTTCTTTGTTCTGCACTAAATATGGAGCCCACGTTTTCACATCTAGTCTTCTGTATATTTTTAATTATCTAGTTATTTGGTTTGTTTATATTTGTATTACTGTTTTTCTGACGAAGATTCTTGGATAGAGAGTTGAAACGTCTAAACTTAATAAAAAAGACAGAATTAAAACAAAAAAAAACCTTTTAATTCATCATTGTAACAAAATGTAATTTATAAATTATTTTTCACAAAGATTCAATTCTGTAACTCTAAATTATTGAGAATCAATTTTAGTTCTCATTCGAGAACTTTGAATATATCAGAATATTCGTTTTTCTTTTATCAACCTCCTCGTATTATTGCAGTGGAATATCTTCAAAGTGTTCCACTTGTGGTTTTGAATGAAGTGGGTGTTGCATGCCGTAAATCGCACAGGATGAATTTGCAGAAAGGGGTCCGTTCTAAAATCGACGTGCGACGGCGCAGCACGAGACGTCGCGGTAGATGGACATTGGGAGGTGCCGCGGAGAAGACCGGGGGGTGTGTTGGCGGATCCGGAGTAGCAAACTCAGTCAAATCCGGAGTCCGGAAGGGCCTGCTCGCAGTTCTGCTCCAAACATCGACTAGAACGCACTTTTAGTGACAAATACTCGATGTCTGTTTTAAGTCGCTAACTACTGCAGTCATCCAAGAATTATCATTACGTATGTATTTATTCTCAATTTAAAATTAATTAACCTTCTTCTTGCCAAAGAAAAAGTTTTCAGTTGCATGTCATTTTATGGTTAGGGTTCTATTTTACTTATAAATGTAAACTTAGAACATTTTGGCAATTTACTTCGAAATAAGTAAATCAGAACAATATTTGAAATTATTTGTTGATCTTTTCAACTAAAATCACATATAGCAGTTGAATTGTATTGAATTTAATATAAATATTTTTTATTGAAATATTCAGGTGAAAATTGTATTGAAATTGTGAGTTTAAAATTTAAATTTCATTCATAAATATATATTCAATAAATAGATTAATTTTTTGTGACATCCAAAGGAAATATTAAATGCAAATATTTTTTTAAATCTGAAATTCAGCATCTATTGGATAAATTTTTTTCAAATTTTGTATAGAGCAACCTATAATCCAATCAAAATTAACTGTTTTAATCATTCAGTAGGCTGTTATTTTTCTATTCCCGCAAAATATCAATTTTAACTGATCTAAAATTGTTGCAAAGGTATCTACTGTTCTTAACTTTGTGTGGTCATAAATTATGACCTATATACTGAAAAAAGAGCTTTTTGATGTGCCAATAAATCTGAAAAAAAAATATTCCTCGTGAACTGAATACTCAATTCGAATAATGCACTCGATAACCGGGGTTTTTTAGCACGAAACATTTCTTTGTGAATTTAACTTCACAATATCAATTTATTTTTCAATTAGTTTCGGGTGATGTCCTAAAGCCTAGTAGAAAAATGAAATTATTTCGTGGACGCCAAGTGCTTTTATTTTGAAACTTGAACCTATCACAATATTTTACTGATTTTTATCAAGTGAAAAATCAATTTTACGATAATAAAGAGATTATTTTTGTTTATTGATAATATTTATAATTTTCATTATTTTATTAATTATGAAACGACCGGCTTCGGCAATTCAATTAAATCATCATCAGGTCGGGAGATGTTAATTAGGAGACACAATGAATGAAGAAAACTAGAATGCATGTTGGATTGACATTATTTATTGCAATTGACTAAACTTGAAGCCTTCAAGTTAATGAACTTTTTTATTTATGTGACAAAAATTTTCTTCATTCATTCTATCTCCTCTAATTAATATTTGCCGACGTGATTATTTAATTGCCGAAACAGGTCGTTCCATTCAATTCAAAATACTTTGCTGGGTACAACATTTCAATCATAAAAACTTATTAATAAGTATTTTGAATTAATAATAAGAAGAGAAAAATCTGTATTATCCATTTTACGACCAAAAGTCATTCTTTATAAAAAGTTCTGCTTATCGAGAAAATAAATTCACGATACAAAATTTTTAGATCAGATGTACAGGGTGTTAATTAATTAGGAAACTTGAAAAGAGAGAGAAGAACAATTGTTTATTACTTTTAACAAAAAATATATGGAACAAAGTTGTTTATAAACTAGCATAAAGGTTGAATACAAATTTCGAAATGAAAATTCGAATATTTAAAAATTATCCAACAACTATTTCGCACCTCGACACATTTTTCCGCCAACTTAACAAATTTACCGTACACTTTACAAATTATTTGCGGCACATTCAATTCATGTATTGCTCTTTGTATGCACTCTTTCAATATTTCCAAAAATTATTTAATTACATAAAAATATTATTTTATTAGTTTATAAATTTTTGTTAAAAGTATTAAACAATTGTACTTTTGTTAAACCAATTTCATCTTTTCCTAATTTATTAACACCCTGTACATCTGATCTAAAATTTTCATTTCATGAGTTCATTTTCTCAACAAGCCAAACTTTTTATAAATAATTACTTTTGGTCGTAAAATTAATAATAAAGATTTGTCTTGAGGAAGGATTAGATTGAATCCGAAAGCTTGACAAATCTCAAAATAGCAACTTTTTGGATTTTCAAAACCGACCCGGTACACCAATATTTCGCTTTTTCGTGAATGGTGGCTGTGAAGAAAACAAGTGATGTTTTGTGGAAAACTGTCATTACAATTATATGATTATTAGGATGAGTGTTTTCTCAAAAAACTTGGAAAAAATCTTGTCCACTTTGTTCTATATTTTTATTTTATAAAAATGCTGAACGGTCTCGGTTATTTAAATAATCATCATCAGAGCCGGTTTAACGAACACAAAAAATATTTTTTTTGTACAAAATAAAAATATAGAACAGTGTGGACAAGACTTTATTCAAAGTTTATTCGAAAAACCGCTCATCCTAATATTATTTTCCACAATCAGGCGTTCCCTCCTTCAATTAATTATATTGATCTTCAAATCATGATGAAAATGAATGAAATTCTATTCCAATAGTTAACAAATCGGTACTAAAAAAATTGCCAAAGTCTGTTAAGAATTACAGTCCTCATACGAAAGCTTCAAAACAAAATACTGTAAACTGATTGGTGGTTATTTTAAATTATGGGATCTAAAAAATTCATGAATTCAGGATCGAGCTCGTTTTCCAAGCGCGAAATTTAGAGCTTTTGCCCACTGTGCCACACTATCTTAACTACTATAATTTCCGCTTGTATCTTCACATAAAAGTGGAGTTTTTTAGAGATTTTTTATAGCAATTGAACTATTAAACAAATGATAAGAATTAATAGGGCTCTATTTTGATAGTTGACCAATAAATATAAGAAGAAATTTAAAAAAAATTATCAAGAATTGCGGCCTGTACGAACAAATCTGAGGACAGAGATGCTTGTAATTTTTCAAAGGTACTCCTTGCGGACGTACAATCAGGTTTTTCCTGTTATTACGTAGTTACCTTTTAAAGTTTGAAATTATTATTATCTCGTTGAATTGACCACAATAAATAAATAAACTTTGTATATATGCTAAAACTATTGAAATTTACACATATTATAGAAAAGATTTGAAAAAATAACAGTATTTAAATTTATCGTAAAATTGCTATTTAGACTTTGGATGTCAATTAAAAAAGTATTACTGACTCCCAAAATCAAAATCTAAAACTCCGGATGCGATGAAAAGGTCCTTCCGGACGACCCCGGACGCGCTTAAAATGAGGACAGCGTCCGGGAAAAAAGGCTTGTGAGCAATTCTAAACGGAATTTTGAGTAGCAAATTTTCTAAGGACTATAAAACTGATTTTGCGATTTATTATTAAATGCACTTCTGTTCTTTTCTGAAAAAAAAATGACAATGCGTGTTGGCAAGAAGAAGATTGAATAGATCATGGGAATTCATGATTTTTCTAATGATTTTTGTATTTGCACGGTAAAGAGCGCAGTTTATAATTTGTTGCCAATATTTTGATGGGCAATCACGACCGTGACAATGCACTACCCAAATCACTGACCATCACAATTTCTAATAAGTACAAAGCACAAGTCACAATCAGCACGTGATACTGCACTGAAAAGCACATCCGCACTGCACAAATAGCAACTTAAATCACGAAATATATTCTTTAAGCTATGACAGTCTTCAAATCAAAGGTAATTTTACATTTGTCATTTATTTTGCATGATTTATTGTATTTAGAATAAGCAAGCATGGGATGTATCACTTGTTGTTGCTAAGAATCAGTAAAACAAATATTCGTTACCATTCGCGAGCATTCGCGCATGACATTCTTGTTCGCTACTGTTAGAGATCAGGTATATTGAGTATGTTTCACATCATCGGAAGAATTAGTAGCAAAATACATTGGGCCATACCCAAAAAGAATATTATCATTACTCATATGTTATTTGGCCAAATTTGAGTCTAGCAGCGTATCAAATATTGAATTTAACAAAATACAATTGTGAATTTCATTTTACTCTGTTCGCGAAATATGTCCGACAAAAATTCAATTGTTCAGCTGAATGAGCTCGGAAAATTTATCAATGAAAAAGAAAGAGAGGCAGTTTTTATAGAGCAAAAAAATTACGTGTTATTTTATTAGTTGTATTGTTAACAATACTACGCATAGTATTCTTGTAATATTTACTACGTTTTTATTAGCTCACTTTCTGATCTGTTTCTTTGTTTGTTCAATATAAATTTTACAATTGATTTTAAACTAACTTTCCGATGAGCTAGACTTGAAATTTCAAATATAGCAATATTAACTTGCTTTCTTGTCTGTTTGTTTGACTGTAATTTTATAATCGAAATTTCAATTAAATCTCAGCTAGCTAGCGCGTTCAAACTTTCAGGAAAGCTTAGTTTCCGAAGACAATACAATATTCAATGGTTTGTAGCACGGTTCTAATCTTGGAAATATAAATATAATAGCATGCAGACAAGTGCACTTGGTGACTGACGTATAGAGGGCAGGTTGCACGCTTTGTTAGCTTACGGTGACAGAAGAATTATCAAAAAGGAACATTTCAAGCACTACGTTTTTCAGATGCACTAAAAATAGCAAACATCTTTTACTAGCCTAAAACTGAAAACGTGGGCCATATCATATCTGAATAAATGAGTATCATTCACACATTTCACCCGATACGGGTGTGACAGACACATAGTGCATTTGATACTTCCTCAGCCGTAGAGTCATCAAATTACGGGTACTCTTAATTTTTGTGGAGAGTATGCCTCAGATTCTGTGGCACAGAATATATTTTAGTCCGTCGCGTCGATGGGATCTAACCCCTGATTAAAAATCCAGCATAACACTGAGTTTTAAATACCCATTGAATCAAATGCGCTCCACGTTTTCAATTTTAGGCTTGTAGCTGGTAACAAAATTATACCACTTAGTGTATTTGCAAAACGTAGTGGTTTAGAAAGTTTTTTTGCGCATTCTAATGAGTATTTATGTCAAATATAACTCACTTACGAAAGAAAAAAATTGTTATTGACAAACGAGCGAACTAATAGGATAAAAACAGGTCTTCAACTTACAAACTAACAAGCCAGAAATAAAAAGGGACAGCTCATTTCAGCCCATCCCATTTTAGGCATCATTAAATGAACTTGCGAAAATAAATTTGGATTTGGAAGATGAATACTGCTATTAACTGTATGAACAATATAATTACCATTAGGGCATACACAGAGTTTAATACGTTACTGGATCCGATATTCGTAGAAACATTAACGTTATTATCATTGTTATGATGCTTTTTAACGTTTAATCAATTAGTATTGACATTGTTAAGTACGAAATTGTAGCTGAACATACTTTTAAGAGCATTAATTACAGTATTAGTCATTGGTACTGTGATTAGTGATAATTTTGAACTATCTTGTTAGAGAAGAAAATTCAAGAGGTGATGTGCCCGGTTTACCTCACTGTTAGCATTTTTTTATACTGGTTAATGTACTGTCTATTGCTATAATATTGTTAGTACTAATTGCATTGTTCACACATTTTCAGGATATAATTTAACATGAAGCTAGGGAACATGCTTTCACAATTACTAATAATGTTAGTATTGTTATGAGAGCTGCTTGCGCACTAATATATGCGTTAATAATATTGTTATTTTTATTAAAAACAAAAGCAGAAATAGTTAAATATAATGGTAGCTAACGTACTCCCGGAACTGTTGAGAAGCTTGTCAGTATTATTATGAGGCCTGTTAACGTTTAACAATGTTCTTAGTACTGCGGACATACTATTAAGCACGAGATTCGAAATTCTTTTATATATAAAAACAGCTCAACATAATACTAACTGATTTACTTATTATTAGTATTATTATGAAGCTTGCTTCGTTTAGTTAAATGCGTTAACAATTTTAGTATAAAATCTTATAATAATACCAGTTAGCAAACTTCCGTAGCTATTAATGATATTTTTAGTATTGTTATGATGCTTGCTGGCGTACTATGAATTCATTAACAATTTAGTTGTTATTAACATCTATATCTTTGATTTCTCATCATCGGTTCAATTATCTAAACTGTGGATGAAGTTAACTTAAATTTTAGAAGATGATTTTTGTAAAAAATATTGTTGCAACATTTGTTACCACATTAATTAACTTCCAATTAACTTTAACTAACAGTAGAAATATTGGAACTAAGTTTGTTGACAAAGTATTTGCAACCTGATGCTGTCTGTTAAAATAGTAATACTGAGTAATGTATTTATCAAGTTCTCACAGCATGTCAATCAATATATGTTATTTACAAAATTCTCTTGAGAAAAGTTGAAGATTCTTGCAACACAATGTGATAAACATCTTGTGAAAAACATCTGATGCCATTTTAGATGAATGGCTGTTCTCTTATGACAAACACTCTTCTTTGGTGGATTGCGTGTAACAATTTCACCACGGTTTTGTTGGCAATGCCACGTTCAAAAGAATACCACGGTGCTCGTGGCTCAGGTGAAGTTATTGACAAATTCGAAGTAGAATCTGCTTCGGAGCCAAGCTGCGAAGAACTGAAAGCCATGTGGAGATTTTCTAAGAGACAATCCCGAGCCGCAGAAATAACAAACGAGATTCCAACTTATCGAGACCCTTTCTCTTATAATATTTGGGATCCATATTTCGCCAGAACAAGAAGTGGAGGGGGGTAAGTCATTAGCTTTCTAGAACTGTTTCGATTCTCCATTATCCTTTATTTTATTTGACCGGGAGTATAGCAAACTCTTTTTCGTTGTGGTCGATAGGTTCCTTTCAACGAGTTTACTCAATAAAGCAAGTTTCCATGTCGTTATTTTCAGGGTATTTGATATACTACATAGATCTGGTTGTAATTGATTTGGAAGAAAATTTATTTTCCATTATTTTTAAATGATAACAAATTCAGTGCAAGTATCACTTTTCAAATTCAGAGAATTTATTTTTATTCGGTAATTACTAAATGAAAACTGAAAATTTGATCATACTTTAAACAAAGTAAAATATACCCAAATATTTTTATTGAAAACTTTGGTCTTATGGAACTGATTAAGTGGATTTAAGTTACATAAAAACAGATGATAGATTAAGCTAATTGAACATTTCCACGATTTTTCATCATTTAAAAAAAATGGCTACATTCGAAACAAGATATTTAGGATGTTATTTGATTTGCAATGTCAAATTTAAATAATAATTGTATGCCCTGGCCATACAAAAACCTATCCTCCTAGAGTCCTATCTGACTCTAAGCTCCTTGAAGTAAATAAATGTGTACTATATTCTTATACGTCACCTCAGCTGAGATTGCCATTTAACTTTGAGCTGCAATCAAACTACACCAAATACAGCTTTTTATATAGCTTCATTCACACTTTCATATTCATAGGTTTTTTTTTCCACTCGAACAAACAAACAGTCATATGCATCCACTCCTACTCTGGACACCTACACAATCGTGGAATAAATGTGTGTTAATTAAACATATCTCATTTCCATTCATAATTCCTTGTGCATAAAATAGCTCCAGTTTTGTTGATACTAATTTATTATCTGGCTTCAGATTTAATTAACGGAAAATAATAAAAGAAAAGTTTTTATTCGTAAAGTTCAGCTGCATTAAGCAAGTAACGTTTCAATACCGTTTCTTTTTATTACTTTTCTTATATTATATTTGTAAGCCGTTTCCAATATAATGGAGGAAAAGGGAAGTTAAGTCTCAATAAATGGATGTAATAACTGGGACTTTTCCTATTCACTTTGATTCAATTGTTTCTCTCGTGTAACATTCATTTCTCATTGATAGAGATAGGTAGAAATATTTTTATCTTTTTCCAAAGATATTATCTATTAATGAAAATAAGAATATTGTCTTGAAATGTTCTGATGATGGTGTCTTTATCTTTTTATCTTTTACGAATCTGAATCGTCAAAATTCAATTGGTGTTCAGGGCTGCCAGCCCTTTAGATTTGATCCGAAGTCTATGGGTTTGAATGGTGCATGTCCGGGCTGCGGGTAGGCGTCGTAATTTCCGGGTCACTCCGGGAGGCTGATTTTGGGAGTTCTGAAAAGTGCGGTTACCTACAGAAATGCTGAAAAAGCTATTGAATCAGTTGGGTTGAAAATACTGAAATACATAATTCGATTTTTCAATATTATAATTTGAATTATGGATATTATCCAAAGTCAAATTTGTTACAGAACTACCGGAAGTAATTAAATCAGTAACACTTTTGTAGAACAAGTGTTTTCGCTAATGAAAAATTTAGGGACAGATGAACAGAAACGCTTATTGGTCGAAATTGACAGAAAACTCAATTATAATATATTTTAATGATATTGGAATAATCAGAAGTTGTACCAACGAAAATACTCATTCTTACGCTTTTCTATATAATGATAGAATCATTCTCTATCTTTCGCTCTTTCTTACACTTATTTTTCACAAATGAGACAAAACATGAATGAATTTGAAATAATAAATGAAATATTGTACAAATAAATTAGTTTTTCATATATTTTTACGGAATATGAATGCAGTCTATTCTCCAACAGAGCGCGTGCGCACATTCTGTATCAAGTATCAACACGTTTAAATACACAGCCTACGAGAGTATAGGTATAAGTTGCCACATCAATGTGCCTGCGCTGGTATGACGTCACTTCCATCTTGTGATTGTTGGTTTTTCTATGCTGACTCTCCTTTGCGAAGTCTGCGTTTCGTTTTGATGCTTCGATTCAATATTATCTGACTAATGTTGTTTTACACTTTATCAGCAGGCACTACAACTTTTAATAAAATTTTCAATATTTTTTCCACTTATATTTCATCCTGCAATTCACACGGAATTTTACATAGCTTCACAGACAAAAGTTATTGGGTCTTAAATCATATGATCCCCATGGTTAATTGCGAGGGAATTACATGACCTGAAAATAATAGAAATTTCTCTTGCAACTTCTCGATTGATCCTTCTGGAGGGAAGGACATCTGACAAATATTATTCTCCATATTTAATCGGAAGATCTCTAATTAAAGTAAATAAATTATTAATATTTACTATTGGCGACTAATTTTGAATATGGAGCTTATTTTATAAAATAGTGATAGCCGGTCAAACTTTCTTGTATTAAAAAATACCGTCAGATTTCAATCGCTAATAACTACAAGACAAATAATGCGATAACAACGGTTGAGGTCGCAATGAATCGAGCATGTCTGTACGTGTATATCGTGCAGCGTTTGTTTTGCCCGTGACACCATCGGGCTAGTGTAAGCGCCTGATTGTTGTGAATTAACGTTGTGTAAAATTATAAATTAGTGCAGCGTGACAACGTTCATTAGGATGTCATTGTAAAGAGCTTGAGAAGAACTACTAGGACTCAAACTAAAAAAATTAAAATATTGGCCAAAATATATGTAAAAATCGGTATTAAATTGAAAAGATGTAGTCTCATCTTAGTCGTAAATGTACGCGGAATTATAGAAATAGCAAATCAAAGGAAAGCTTGCATCAAAAGAAATTTGAAAAATCTAAAAGTCCAGTGCCCAGCAGATACACATGATTTTATCCCGACGTTTACACGGAAAATCTACGGCGCGCTTCCGGTTTTTTTTAAATTATATTGAAAAAATTTATCGGCTTATTAGTTTTTAATAATTCAATACACTCTATGTACATGCAAAGTGGTGCTTGAACTATATATGTATATGATTTAGTCGAAATCAGTACCAAGGACAACAACATTAAGGATAATAGAGAATACCTAATAATAATTGGCCTGAATTTTTTGAGAACTTCTGATACATTGCACAATACTCAGTACTTTTTTTAAGATTCACCTGTGTTTCTACAAAAAAACCGCATTCCGCAATTTCTTTGGAGCATACCAACTATTCTTGACATTTTTTTTCATTTAAATCAGAATTTATTGAATAATATGCAACTTATGTTATGATCTACCGATGATTCTTGTTCCAAATGAGAATAAATATTGATTCCATTGTATGCTTCTTTTCATCTTTTATTCTATTTTCATATAATTTTTACAATGGAATAATCGTCTTACACGGAATTCTTTTGTGATTCTCATTGATTTATTTTGACATAAAGACTCTAATCTAAATTTATTATTTTCTGATGTTTTCATAATTGCTTGGAGCTGAGCTTTATTCAACGAGAAATATGATTTTCATATTTTCTTGTTCCGGGAACAAGTGGACAATCTAGTTCTAATAAACGTCGAAGTATTCTATTTTCGTTCATTCAACAATCCTGTTCTAAAAATAGATACTACAAAATTAATTTTGTTGGGAACTAATTTAATTTAATACTTTCTTGAAAATTTAAATTAAAAAGTGTTAAATTAGAGACCTGAGCACGTAAAATATTGAAATATGAGTCTTTCGTTTTCTTCACTTTTGATTTCAACTGTTTTAGTCCCATTTATATGCGTGAAACTGTAGTTCCGAAAAGCTTTTGGCATTTTTAGTAAGTGAATTGATTTCTTCTATAGGAGTATTAAAGTTTTTAAATGAAATTCCATTTGGAAAATATCTTGACTTGAATTTAAATTTCTGGAAACGAACAAAGCAAAATTTTCTAAAAACATGTATTTTTATTTAGTAATTACCATAAAAATTCTTCGTTACAAAAGAATTTTCTGATATTCATGCTTTTAGTAAGATTCGAACAATTTTTTTTGAATAAATAGAACAAAGGTTCATCAGAATAGAAGCTTTTCGAAGGGCAAAGTTTACGTGTGTTTTGGGAGTAATTTAGTGCAATGCAACGGAAGATGTGACGACATTCTGCTAAGCGTTTTGACATTTGAGATTTTTGAACAACTTTTTCGAGCACCGCACACTCACTTGCTTTTCTAGTCATTTATTTAATTATTTTATTAAGAATCGAGAAAATCCCATTAACATATATTTTCGACGAATATTCAAAGGACTTAATTCCGCATTACTATAAAAGTTTCATTCAGCATTTGTAATACTATTGATGAATTGTTTTATAATTAAAATTGATATTTGATCCACCACAAAATCTGTTTAATCATTTTCCAATTTTCAATTTGTTAAATGAATTTTGATATGTAAAATATTTGAAATATAAACCATTTACATGTGCGCCCTTTAAATATTGAATATACTTCTAAAAATGTTCTGGGCATTCATGCAGAATAACAGTTGAAATTAGTGACAATCACTTAATTATAACAAAAGCAGGCTTATCTTTATAGAATACAGAATACAAACAGAAGACAAAAATTAATTTTCTTTGCACAGTATCAAATTCAACACATTGTAATAAATGTTCTGTATTTCAGTGAACAAAGAGATTGCTTTGATAATGTCTCTATTTAATTGGAATATTATTCTACACAATTTCATTTATGTAAAGATATGATATATTTCAAATATATTTGAATACCAAAGCTGCATAATATGAATATTTTGTTGCAATTCAAATTGAATATTCAAATATTAGCGAAATATGCAATAGCAGAGTTTTCACATGTGTAAATCCTTTTTAAACAATATATCAAAATGCTGAGCTCTATTGATTTCAATTTTTTTTCTTAAATGTCTCAAATTTTTGATCTTAATTAAATTTCGATTTTCTCAATTTTGAGTCTGCCACTATAAGTGTTTGTCACATCCGTACCGAGTGGAAGGCGTGACTGATATTTTTTTTTTCAATTCTGAGTTACTTCGAAGCAATCAACGTGGACTTGAAATTTTTTTATGAGTTTTCTATCTCTCCAATTTTTAAATAATAAAGTACGGACCAGTCCAAAGCTAATAAAATTTTCTTCACGTATCACACGCTCACTGGTATTGTGTAAGTGAACTGTATCCTCATCTAGATGAACAAAACATTTTTCACCCCTAATTCCAGTAAATTGTTATTCATTAGTTCCTGAAATCAACTTGGCACTTTAGCTAGCGCTAGCATCTTGGTGAATTGAAAATCCGCCATCGATGGTGAACGCTCTTTTCCTTATCGAGTCAACTAATTCTACCTACCAGTTCTCTGATGTAAATGATCCTTTTTGTCTGCCTGATTGAGACTCTTGAAAGTTTATTTATACAGACTTTCGCCGTGCCCACCACCATAAAAAAAATTATGATGAATGATATGCTTTTGAAATAGTATTGAACATCGATTCCAACTTGGATGAATTCAGTATTTACCTTCAATAACTTCCGGATTTACGGATCCCCAAACATGCCTAGAAATCGATGTTTAACCACAATATTTACAGTACAGAAATATCAGTTTACTGTTGGTTGTTTATTCCAAATAACAATTGACATTCATGTTCATACAGAGTTTGTCGATTTGTTTATTAATAAACAGTAGAATTCCGCTTAAAAATGTTAAACTTTGTAACTAATTCTAATTTAAATCCAAATTTGGCGAAATTATCTTAATGTTAAAACTTATTCACTCAGTTTGTGTTATTGTTTAATTAAACTTACTTATGCAAGCTCCTAAGTCATTTACTCTAATTGAAATCCCCTGTATATGCAAATTTTCACAGCTGGCGTTCGTTATATCGACGTCGAGGACAAAATTATGAATTTGTACCCTCACTTACTCTCTCATTTACCGTTGAGCTTTCTTCCTGAAGAAAATTTCTCAATCTCATAAACATCGGTCATATGAATGAGTTTAAAAAAAAAAAATTCTACAAAAATATACTTTATATTATATTATATTATACAAAGAGAACCTTGAAAAAATATTTTTGTGGACCATTCGAATTTAATAAAAAATAGTATAAATCAGGATAAAAATGGAAAAATTTTATATGAAGTTTTGTGATAGAAACTGTGTATAAAAATATTGAAAAACACTGTCATGGATATCTAAAATCTTCACTAAAACAAAGATCACTGAGTAAAAGTATCTTTCAAATTGGTTTAATAATCACCAGCCAAATAAACTCGTTGAATAGAGAGGCCCTTTTCTACATTTTGTTATCAAGTCATATTGTTTTAATTTGTAGATTTGTTTGTTTTATAATACTAATATAAGAATATAACATTTATATTCAGGCTCACGCGTTTTTATATACCTGGGTGGTAAATCGGGATGTACTTTTATTTTAATTCGATTATTTTAAATATTACCGAAATATTTTTCAAACAAAGTTAATTTACCAATTAATTACCCATATTTTTGTCGTATAAAATTTTCTACAGGGTGCTCAATTGTCGCGCAATGATATGCAATTTTATAATTTATAATGGAACACTCTATATATCGTTGCTTATTCTTGAAGATATTTCATTTCTCTTTGAAAAAGCTTTAATTTGTTATAGTTTCAAAATGATTAGTACAGAAACTATTTTACATGAACAATTCCTATTTGAATTTCGAAACTATGGCAAATCAAGAATTTGTGAAGGTTTTTTAATAAAAAATAAACTATAAAATTCTCAATCACACTGTTCTCTAGATTTAATTAGTTACCGGTTTCGATCACTGAGTGACCATCTTCAGTCTACCGGAGAGACTACAATAAATGGAAATAACAAAGTCAAACATATATACAAGCAGGTTTATTTTTTTTAACAAAATCAAAAAATTATAGAGTGGTAACTTACACAACGAAATTACCATATCATGATTTTTTGATTTTGTTAAAAAAAATTAAACCTGCTTGTATGTATGTTTGACTTTGTTATTCCTTTTTTTGTAGTCTCTCTGGTAGACTGAAGATGATCACTCAGTGATCGAAACCGGTAACTAATTAAATCTAGAGTTTTTATCAAAAAACCCTCACCAATTCCTAATATTTGTCTCACTTGGGTTATCCTATTCCCTTATTATACCAAATCAAAATTTTCTTGAAGAAAAATGAAATATCGTTAAAAATATGCAACAATATTAGGATGTTCCATTGAAAATTATAAAATTGCATATCATTGCGCAAAAATGGAGCACCTTGTAGAAAATCTTATACAGCAAAAATATGGGTAATTTAATAGTCGATAGACTTTGTTTGGAAAATATTTTCAAATATCTCAGTAATATTTGAAATAATCGAGTTAAAAAAAGTACAGACTGATGGATCACCCTGTGTAATATATTTGCAAATCGAATAACTTTCCTTATTTCAAATTTTGATTTAAAGTCTCAGTTCACAGTCATTGGCGTTTTCCTTTTGTTTTTCGAAAAATATAGCCATTACTCTTATTTTAAGAAATATTTAAAAAATATAAAAACTTTTAGCATTTGCTTCCGGTTGTCTAAAACATTTGCATTTACAATTAATTTTTATTTCATCAATTAACAAAATCACGACTGATCAAGAATTTCAAAACAAGATATTTCGAAAACCGCTCGATCAATTTTAAAAATAAAACATTCACGCAATCCTCAAACTATCTACTAATAACATTTATCTTAAACTTTTTTTTTTTATCTGTCCAAAAAATGTTTCCATTCAAATTGAATTACAAGATGAATTTTAACACACTGCTACGATCATTCAAAACAAAATAGGCTTGCTGCCATTAAACAAAAAAACTGAACAATGAAAACAAAAAACAAGAAAAATAAAACAATGATCAATGAAACAAGAGAAGAGGTAAATTTGATTCTCAAAATGGCCACCATTCTCAGCAGCGCAAGCTCGGCAGCGTGTTTTAATATTAGAAATCACACTTGCAAGAATTGACTGCTTGTCTTGTATATCTTCTGCTGCAGCTACTATTCTAGCCACCAGTTCTAATTCGATGTTTACTGAGGTCTTCATCTGACCCCAGAAAAATAAATTTAGGAGAGTAAGGTCGAGGCTCTGGGCTGGCCACGCAACAAGACATCCTCTTCCAATTCACTTATTCAGATATTGTTTATTTAGTATTGCTATGATTTCTCGGGTTGTTTGGTTGCTCCATCATGTTGAAACCAAAGTCTTCGTCAGATGTTTAGCGGTAAGTCAGCAAGAAGCTCTGGCAGAACATTATTTAAGAAAGTAAAATAGTTTTCATCATTCAAGCCCAAACATTTACTGAAAAATGTCGTTGATACGCACTAACAAATTGTAATTACTGCGAGAATTAAACACACCGTCCTTTGCGAAACAAACTTCGTCTGTAAATAGAATAAACTTTTCAAAACGCCCCTGAAGACTTCAACGTTTAAAAATTCAACGACAAAAGAACAATCTTGGCTAAAAGTCTTCAGATCCCAAAGCTTGCACTTTTTATCTGAAAAATGGATGGATACCTTATTCCTTCAGAACTAGCCAAACTGTTACGTGATTTACATTTAATTTATTTGCTATTACTTTTGTGCTCGTCGATGGCTCATCTTCTATAATATTAAGAACAGCTTCTTCAAATGCAGGGGCTAGACGAAAATTCATCGGAATTCCTACCAATTGTTCGGAGAAAACTTCCAGTCTCTGACAAACGTCTATATATTGTTCTAAAAATGCGGCAACTTGATTGCTGACTATTTGGATATCTTCTACGATTAATTCTATGAGCTTCTTGTGCATTACGCCTTGCCTCTCCAAAAAAAGAAAGCATGTCAAGAAGTTTGGTAATCATTCATTTTTATACACAAATTATGCAAAATACGTACACAAATGATAAATGTAACAAAAACTTCTCAAGATACAGGACTGAAAATAAATCCATTTCTAAAGAAAATATGATAAAAAAAATTAATATATGAAGATACAAAGAAGAAAACACGTGCCTGAAATTTAAAGTACGCGTTTATCATTCGATTTTTGTTTCATTATCTAATGGCAGCAAGCCTACTTTGTTTTAAATGATAGTTGCAGTGAGTTCATCTTTATCTTGTAATTCTTCAGATCGGAAAAAAATGTTCCAGACAAATGTTATTAGTAGATAGCTTAGGGATTTTGTAAATATTCTATTCTGATTGAAAAAAATGTTTCAGACAAATGTTATTAGTAGATAGCTTAGGGATTTTGTAAATATTTTATTCTGATCGAACGCCGTTTTGTTATTTGATGACATAGAAAATAATTGTAGATACAAATGTTTCAGAGAACTGAAAGCAGATGCTGAAAGTTTTTGTATTTTTTAAATATTCCCTAAAATAAGGGAGTAATAAAATTTTTCGAAACGCAAAAAACGCCAATAACTATTACTGGGGCTCCAAATCAAAAATTTGAATTAAGTAAAGTTGAATTTTGAATTTTTCCCATAAGTAACAGCTATCCATATGTATAGAAGTCAATGATTATACTATTCTTTTTTATGTTTGTTCCAGATTAATAAATAGAACATATTACAATTTAAGCAACAATTTGATTAAAAATTTATTTTATCAATATTTCTATATATTTGAACCTTTTAATACATTAATTATATTTATTAAATATTTCAAGAGCCCTTTTTAAAAGAAAATTGTCTACGCCACTTTAAAATCTGCGATTAATTATGGGTAAAACATTGGTTGGTTTCATGCAATCGTTTTGTTTAGTAAATATGGTGGATTTAGTTGTTGCTAGCTTTTATATTTTCATCAGGTTTGTGAAATTAGTGAAATTAGGTTAACAGGGTAATGAAAATAAAAGGAGCATCCTGCTAATCTAAATGAAATAGAGAAAAAGTTTGTTTTGCATTACAGAAATGTGTATAATTTCAGGTTACGAACGGTCGCTAGAGGCAAAACCCGGCCTGTTTACGGCATCATGATTCATAAGCCAAATTCTTTCCGAGTGCATGACATTTTGGCTCGAGACCGGGCATTTGAAGATTTCACCCGCTACTATGGTATGTCTCAACCCTATGATTTACCGAGAAGGGGAAAGTCGGCTGTGCGTCTTGTAGGTGGTGGTATTAGCATGCCCCAAAGTGGAAGCTTTCAGCATCTCAAGGTATTCAAACAGAACATTCATTATTTTCATTACAGAAACGTACTAGGAGATTTCCGCCAGACATTTCCCAACGTTGTTTCTTTTACTTGATACTTAAATTAAATTAATTACATTCGAACTCAGTAGAAGTGAAATATGCCGGCAAAAATGTTCTAGTTCTACGTTTTCGTTAATGATATTTAGGTGTACTTTTCAAGTAAATCAACATAACTTTATCATCTATTATAGGAGGTTGAAAAGTGATTTAGAAATATTGCTATAATTTTGTTACTTCTTATTTTCATTCTACGTTTTAAACTGGTTTTTATTGAAATTTATTACTTTACAAATGTGGCTACGCTCATGAAAATTATTATTATATGATCAGGTATTATTTTTACACATTTTTGATTGAAATTGAACACATAAGTAGGATAATAATTTGTAATCATATTCTGCAATAAAAATGTGTTGAATCTTCTGGAATTTAATTAAATTGAAAATAATAATAACCTCTGGAAAATAAAAGAATTTATACTTTAAATTAAACGTAAATTCTGCAATGTTTTTTTTTTTTTTAAATCCAGTTATTATTTTTTAATAAACCTGTTATTATTTTCCACACTAATGCTAAAAATGTCGCTATCCAATTTACGCGTAGCTTCCGGATTTCCCACTTTACTGTGATTAATTTCGCTCCAACAAATGCAGTAAATTATTGCGTACATTTTTCTATGGATTAAATTTTTGTTTATTAAAGGGTTCTTCTGATTTAAATTCTGTATATTTATTTATATTTTTTGTCGTCATCAGAAACAATAAATACTCTGGATAGAGAGTCGAAACGGCAAAAAATATAAGTAAATATATACAGAATTTAAACCAAGAAAACCTTTCAACTATTTTAAATTTTTGTTTTTAATTTATTTTTAAATTGTAAAAGTGCAACAATTTTGTCGAGTCTCTACTATCAAAGAAAAAATATTGATATTCTGATCATCCTCAATAATCGAATATTATTCTCAAATTCAATAAATACTTAATAGAAAATTCGTTGCATTACGCAAAAAAAAAATTCGAAGGCAGTATGTAAATCTAATTATCGTGTATTCTTGAATTAATTATTTTGTCACTCGGAACGTGTTCCGGAAAATGTCATCATACGGTTTTTATATGCATTCACTTTGTTTGATGTTGTATTTTCAGTAGAATAGATTGCCATATTAAAGTTTCTAATTAAAGTATGTTAACTAGGATTCTAAATTCATTAACTGTGCTCTATATTCAGCAATCAATGTCAAATGCTTTGTTATTATTTTCTTGATCATACGTTTAAGATAAAGTTTTAATTTTGTGAACGTTTATGATGAAAGCAAAAGACGTTGATTAAAATTTGAGGATTTATAACGCAGCCAGTATTTGAACAGCTTGTAACAAGGGTGTTTGTTTCGTTCACCCAACGATACCACAAATAACATGTTATCCTTAAATCAGAATTGTAAATAATACCTTTTCAAGCTCCTGATTATTTTCAAATTAATTTTTTGAACAATAGCCATTAAGCTTTAAAATTTCATTTCAAACTAAACATGTATTAGCGAAGAAATCACATAATAACTGATATATTTATACGATTCAGTCCGTAATTCATTTAATTTATTGAATTTAGCCTTCCATCTTCGCGAGTTTCGGGTAGACTGACGCTCTATCCGAATCTGAAATAAAAATAGTGGTTCCCATTTGAGATTTTAACGTGACTTTCTTCCTCCTCCTTCACGGGGAAGTGAGAATTAGTTGTCAGATATTTTTCCATTCGGTGTATATTTTTTGAGATATTCCATTTTTAGCAGTAAATTAAAATGGGGTATAATTTTAGCTGTCTGCACTCCTTCTCCATAGAAACTTTAAGTATGCCTCCGTGCGCGCAATATGCTTAAAAAGGGGCTTAAAGCTTTCTCTTCACGTATTAATATTTAAGATATAAGCACAGGACTTGAAAGCTAATATTTTTGAATCAAACGTTTCTTGGAAACCGCTTGAGTTGAAGCTTGCTGAACCTATATTTCTTATGATAATGTTTTACCTAAAAATCATTTAGAATGTGAGAGAAAAATAGTCACTAGAGGTTCCCAAAATTTATCTTTGTTCCACATTCAGAAAGGTCTCACATTGCACTATCAGTTCGACATTTTAAGGGAACTTAAAAAAACGTTGATAAAACTCATATTTAATTCTTGTCCCAATATAAATTAATCAAACGCCAACATCTATTCTCGCATTAAATTGTTAATTCAACTTACTTCAAACTCAAATTTTTAAGACATGTAAATAAATCCGGGTCTTAGATTTTCATATTTAATTTTTGTCTATATTCTTGGTTTGAAATTTAATTAGTTATTAGTTTTACAAAATTTGAGCTAGTCCGTCCCAGTACAAATTAATAATTGAATTTATTAAACGCCAACATCTATCCAGGCTCGAGTCATTTGAAATCAGAATTTAGAAATTAGGTATTTCAATAACAGGATTAGGAAGCTCTTAGCGGCATCCTGTACTATACGATTTTCCTGTCCCTATTATGTATTCATGTTTCTCAAATTTAATTTCAGGAATTGATCCGTACTGAAAGAGCTAGAGAGCTGCAGGAACAACGTATGTCGGAGGAAATAGCTGCTAAGCTGGCAGCTGCTGCTACTAATAATAAAGAACCGCCTAGTATATCCCACGAAAGAGATCGCGAGCTACAACAGTATGTATTAAACTTTATTGGAACCGTAGTGTATTATCGTGAAAGCAATAAAATAAGCTTATGTTGAAAATTTCACCTCTGAAACAAGACGATAAGAAAATATATCTATATATAATCAATGAATTGTAAGAAATTTAATAAGAAATCATTCATTCAGAATCAATCCTATAATTCCTAAAATTTCTAAATAAATTTGCATCAGCTCAAACGCAATCCTGTTACTCTTGGTATATGAGTCTTCTTGTGACATAAACTCCATTCATGCAAAATGTAGATAACTTGACTTACAACGTTTAGTATCACATTCCTGGGGAGAATCTCAGTTATTATGTAGAACGAACTAAACATCTATTATTAATTTAGGTAATTGTGAAATTAACTTAAGCATAAGAGACAAATATTTTCAGTTTTTTTTTTTTTTTTTGCAACTTCGTGTTGAAGGGGTGAATTGTATATTGATTATTCGTTTGCTCATTAGATAAATATTTGAATCGACAAATAATTTAAGATATTTGGCCGTATTCTGTAACGTTATCATTCACTTATTATCGATCGATAAGATTTCTGACAAATGGAAACAATTGTAACAAGCGAATATTTAGAATTTTTGTCAGTGCTACCTACGTTCATTGGCTGAAATAGATAATGATCGATAAAAATTAATCGATTGAGTTACAGAATAGCCCCAAATATCTAGGTCAAAACAAGAGAATTGTATAATACGAAAAAAATTCGCAAATGGGCAGAGATGATTTTCTTCGAGCAAGGCCTGAACTGTTATTCACACACTTTGTCCTCAAGAAGAGCCAGAGCCGGAACTAGGGTATTGGCCGCCCGTGGCGAATCATAAAATTGCGCCCCTATTTTTTGTAGAGAATTATTATGAATATGAAGCAAAAAGGATATAGCACAAATATATATTCTTTAATCCAAGTGGTGACATAGTGAAAACAAAATTATAATCAATCAGACCCATTAAATATTACTAACATCTTAATATATGAAGCAAAAATCGATTTCATGATACAAAAAAATCTGCTGTGGCCATAAAGTACTTCCCCGACTATAAATTTCCTGGCCAGTTTCATCACTGTTTCAGAAATTTAGTGTCGCATCAATTAATTGCATATTTCATAGTGGCAGCTGTCATTGTCAAAGAAACATATGTCATTGTCAAAGTGACAGCTGTCATTGTGAAAGTGAAAGCTGTCATTGTCAATGTGACATCTGTCATTGTCAAAGTGATAGCTATCAACGTCAAAGTGACAGATGGCGGTTACATTTTAGTTCTAAAAAAAAACAGAGTATTTTTGAAAATAAAGATTCTTTTTCTGGATTTTCGAAATCTTCAGTTTATTGGAACTTACATTTTTGACATTTGATCGCCGGAAGTGTAACTTGAAGATGGTAACATGGATTCCACTAATTAATTATATATTCTTGATATTTACTAATTTTATCTTCCCGAAGACTTCAAATTGATATCAAACTAGACATAATTTAAGTAATTTGTAAAAGAAACAATTGACAATCGCTTGAATATGACTTTTACTAGAATTATCTCCGGAAGAGCTGTAATTTGATACTATACACTAATTCTAATCTCGCATCATGATTCTCGTTATTTCTTTGTTTCAGAAAAAAATTACGAATTTAATAATGATTAAAATTTTAATAATAACGAATGAACCGCTGATAATTCCAAAAAATATTTTAGATAAATGTTGTACCAAATTTTTTGAGAATCAATTTTAAATTTAATGATAAATACTACCGTTTCTGCAATAATTTTTGTACCTCTGGTTGAAAAAAGCTCATCTATGAACTTCAACCCAGCTTTTTGATGAAAAACTTAAATATGAAATTTAATTCGAAAATTCGTATGCGTCCTTAAGTTATCGTGCTACCACACAGACGGACCGACAGACAGACCGATTTTTTTTTTAAAACTATATATATATATATATCTCTTTTGAGTTCAGTAGGGTCTAAAATGTGAAGATTCATCAAAATCTCGATCTCTCAAAAAATCACGATTACAATTCTTCCCCAATTATTCCTCTTCGGTCCAGTTGGCCAGTACGTTGGACAATTTTCTCGTTTATTTGCAGAAATTGAGCACCTGACTGTTTTTTGAGTGACATACTGTTATCTGGTTGAATAAAAATGTTCTATTTTGAAAATAAAATGATGCCACGATATGAGAATATACTTACTTGCAGGAAATACCAGAATAAATTGATTTTGAACAATAGATGAAATGTCAAAAGTCAAAAATATATTCTTAAACAAATTATAAGCGTAGCGAGTGGCTCGGCGTTCCTAACACAATGCACGAAATGCAGAAGCTAGACTATTTGCTGATAGAGCAATGTACATCTCCAATAACCAATATGAACCCAAGTAAAATTATATAGTTGACCTCAAGATGAGATGGATAGCAGGTAGTGTAACAGTAGAAGTTTTCTCACTCAAATCCCGTCATAAAACATTTCTCAAATTTGAATTAAAATAAGTTTTTTAATGCGATTTATAAAATTTTGCGTCCCCTAGAAATTTGCGCCCGTGGTAGGGGCCACCTTCGCCACGCCCTAGTTCCGGCTCTGAGAAGAAGCTTTCGTCAGACAACTCTATCTGTACACACCTGATTTGCTTCACCCACAGTCATCTTTTCATTTATTTTTCCCGCTCATTCAAAAGATCAGTAATCACCCCAAAATATCAATGCAATATTTCACTTTGCTTGCTTGCGTTGTTGCTGTTGTTAATCAGGCAGGCCAATGTTACAACAATTAGCCAGTGCGATATAGCTTCATCATTGCCAAATTAATTTGATTCCCAATTTGAAAAGGTAACGAAAGTGAATACCGATCCAATCAAGCCGTGAAAAATTTCATGACCTGACTGATATTCGAATTCACGACCTCTACGTCCAGGGGCACATATATGTTTTCAAGAAGCCTTCGTTCCACATGCTTAAACCAACGTTACTGAATATTAACATTCTGCCGCTTTCAATTCCTTCTGATGTAGTAATTCTTGACTCTATTAACTCACAGGCAACTTAGGTCTCACTTGTGATATTAAATTGCTTACACTTACCCAGTAGAAAGCGATTGATCTGCTCCATGTTTATTCATGCTGTGAAGTATTTGAGAAAGAGCGTTAAATGCATGACCATTATAGAATTATAATTGGATGTTTGGTTTTTGAAGAGCTCTTCACGATTTTGAGGACCGTATTTAATTATTGATATTTACATTTTCAACACAAACATTGTTTGTAAAAATAACTCGATCTTAGTATATTACGAATAATTTGAATGAACACAAATACAAGATTGATTGTTGTTATATACAGTGTGTTCCAAATAGAGCAGGGTAGCCAAATCTTTATCTTTAATAATATTTGGGATACACTGCATATTGTATAATAAATAATGATTAAAATTGGACTCAAAAAATTGATTTGTAGAAATATGACTTGAAAGACTTTTGGATTTTATTATTAACCCTCGTCCAATATTGACACTTCTGTCATTTTCAGGAGCTGTAGTTAATATTTTATTAAAATAAAGAAAACATAAAAATATCGTAGAACTTTTAACAAGTCAAGCTTACTAGGTTTTTTTAAGCTTATAGAAGTCTTCTTCATCCGAAATTACTATCATATCAGAACCATTCATGAAGAACTTTCTCATCAGTTCATTTAATCGCGTTCAAGACCCGATTGCTCCGTTCAATTCCCTCATCTGTCGTCTTAATGATCAATAATTCTTTTTAGAAATATCGGATTGAATTATATGATGAATTCTGAGAGGGAAAATGATCCACAAAACGAAAAAGAAAAGGTTTCCGTTCGATATCCCGGTGTGCTTGTATTCCCGAATCTATTGTCTCCTACTACAAGACATGAGCGAGGTGAATCCACTTCCAGGGGAGGACAACACGAGGAACCCATGGATTATTATCACCAGGAATCTTATTCGCCGCATAGAACTATCTACAGACGGAATTACTACTCGGTGAGTTCAATTTTAATCAAATTTCTTTTTATTTTCTATGATTTACACTTTTTACTTTATATATAAGTAATTTGTTATCTTGATTTTTTTTTAATTTCATCTAGACTATAAGCATTTATTTAATCATTCCTTAGTTCTTCACTCTTTTAGTTCGTCTTCCCTGCACTATTATTTTTTGCGACCAAAGGTGCTTTAAAAAAATTGTTGAAAACTAATTTGACTTTGATAGAAAAATCTCATTCGAATTTAGACAGAAATTTCAACCTCCTGACAATGTGTCAATAAACTAAAGAGTAATGGTGTTTGTGACCACATTCAAATTTAAGGAAAATATTGATAAATTCATTCTAGGAATGGATGAAAAAATCAAAAACATATTTGCTAACCACTATTTTCAATGAAAATAAAATTTTCAAGGACATATGACGTAGATTATGCAGGTTATATTCATCAATAAACACACAGCGGGTGGAGTAAAGCTATACTTTTATTATTTCTACCTCTATCTGATTTTTAAGTGGGAATGAACGTAATCTACGGCACACATCATTCAATAATTCTTTGCTTAAAAAAAAATATTTAAATAACTCCATAAAATACGGTTTTCTTTGTGATAAAGAAAATTGTCTTGTATCTCGTTTTTCGAACTTATTTTGATTTTTGGTTTCTTTCTTATGGTCTTTAAATAAATAAATCATTAATCTATTAATAAATATGTTTTATTGGATATAAGTTCCGTAATTTATTAGAAACACAACGTTTCAACAGCAAAGTGCTGCCTTTTTCAAGTGAAAAGAAATATAAATATAAATAAACAAAATTGTCTTGTGTTTCTAATAAATTACGGAACTTATACCCAATAAAACATATTTATTCATAAAATGAGTTCTGAAAAGTTTTTTCCTTCATTAATCTATTAGTTCAAAGGATTAATATATCAAATGCTATTTAATTATTTTCATTATTCAGTTCTATTTTCTAAATTATCCAAGTATGTAATTAGGGTGAAAACAGCCTAATATTTGTTTATATTCATCTATTATATGTGCTGTGTTTTTTCTTTTCTCAATTATAAGCTTGAATACTAAATCTATAATTTTTTTATAAATAGGGCAGATACTTAAAATTATTCTAATATGATTGTTACTTTTTTATTTTATCAGTGAAAAATGCAGAATTACTATACAAGCAAAAATTTGCTCAACTCCTAGTATTTTTTTGTATGAATGAAACATTTTCTTCCACCAACCATCGAATTTGCAAATTAAGATATGGCTCTCTAAATTTCCATTTTAAAATATTTCAAATAAGAAACTTATTCATTTCACTTGATTCAACAAATTATGTTTAACCTTCCTTGTAACTCGAGCGCACTCGCTCATGCGCTGAGATGGCATTTATCTTTTGTATTGGGAAAAAAGTAGGATTTCGGGTTGTTGAGAATTGCATGCCTTTCAATACTAGGCCTCTAAATCACATACAACTTTTTCATTTAACAAAGGCATGCAAAATGCTGTCACGGAAAAACCCAACTATAACCATTTATCTTTCTTATCAAGGAGTAAATTTTCAATCCTCAAAAAAGCATCCGGTATAAAATCGGAGAACCCCAACTACCACCATTTCCCGGTCAATAGTGCACTTTTTATACAAAAAAAGTTGAAGTTGCAAAAATTAATTATGATTTGGGGAGTATTATTCAAATTCAAAACGATATTTAAAAGTTATTTTGATAGAAGTAAGAAAAAATCAATGCTTCAAATATTTATATTAAATGAAGAATTTTATTGAATCTTTCTGCATTGGTTTGACATATTTTTCAATTTTTAATACGTTAAGGAAACCTTAGTACGTATATCCTGTTTGATCTGAGAACGTTTCAGATTCATTTATACTTTTATATATTTAAACAGCGCATTTATCTCTGCAGAACATATATTTTTGCTTTACATTCTTTTGAGAAAAATAAATATTTTGTTTCCCTTTCATTGATTTTGGAAAATAAATATTTTTGCTTTGAATGGAAAATGAGTGTCTTCGCTATATTTTTTTTTTTCATATATGATATATTGTTACGTTTGAAATTTCTCTTTGAAAAATGAATATTGTGTCTTTACATTTTCCTTTAGAAAATTGATATATTTGTTCTTCATTTAGCTATGGCTCGGAATACTCTCATCCTCCGACTGAGTTAAAATATTTTTTTTTGCATTACTTCTTTGCATTCCATCAAATTAAATATTTCTTCGCAAATTTCACGTGTTTTAACTCGTACTTCAATTTTTTTTAGTAAGCGTGAATATTATTACATTTCAATAGTTTAGAGCTCTTGGTTACATATAGTTACGCTCACTTATTAAGAAAAGCATCCTTGGAGTCCGACTAAATTGTTATCAACCAATTACTATCAAGAAACAGCTCCTGTAGGACTGAAAGGATCTCAAACAAAAGTCACTTAATCCAGAAGTTGCGTACATATATTTAACACGATCGATTATTTTTTTTTAGCTTGACAATTAACGAGAAACTATTTGTAGACTTGGGAATTAAAAAGAACTTATAACTAACTGTATATGTGCATATGCTCAACGAGACTTCTTCATAAATTCTTTTGGCCTCACAGAAGGTGGTTAAAGCACCCTTCGCAATAGTCTCGGGCTCAAATTCGGTCTTACTGGCCCATACAGCTCTATTCGGGACTTTAGAGATGTTTTTCTAATGTGCGAACGATGTGAGCTAATCTATATTATTGTTACATATGGAATCTGTGCAGGCGGAGAATCATACTACTTCTGCTTATTAAAAAAATAATACTTGATTAGTTGAAATACTCAAAATTGTTAGGATTTTTCTCCCTCTACAGTTGTGGAAGCTTCTTTTGAAAGTATATTTGAATGTTTGTGCAAATTTTTGTATCCTAACAAAGGTTGAAGGTTTCCGAAGGTTTTTTTATTGTTCATTATTCCTCAGTTAAATTAATATTTTTCTTCTGCATTTTTTGTGGTGAATGAACGTTTTTTTCTACATTTTTCTCTCAGCATTAATAAATTCCATTTTTTCTGGTATTATTTTTTGCAGAACAATTTCTTTTTCTTGTATTTTCTTGCGGAATATGAACGTTCTTCTTGAGTTCATCTACTCTGTAAAGCTTTTTTTTTTTTATTTTCTTCTGGAAAATAATGCAATTAAAAATTTATACAGGACGACTTACCCAGCGATGATGAACTCTTATAAAAAGTGGCCAAAGAAGTGAAGAATATTTGTGAGGAACTCAATCTATGTGACCATATTAAAATAGTTTATAAAATATAGAAATCGAACATATCTCCTATATGAAGAATCGTCAGTGCAGCAGAGTAAAAACTATTTTTCCAGTGCGTGGTTTAAAAAAAAGTGCCGAACCTATGCACAGTTTCAGGAATTACGAAGTATAGCGAATACTGTTTATTTGGCATTAAAAATACCTTTTATACGAATATATAGAATTCATTTACCCAATTGATCAAAAGTATGTTGAGATGATGCTGTAATTTTTAACAGCACTAAATTTACTCTGATGACAATAAAAAAAGACTATCACTAAATTATGTACAAAATTTAAGACATATGCACTATCAAATTCGTAGAATATAGAACATAGTCGCTATCTTCTAGAAAAAAAATCATACGGCTTTTAATGTATTGATGATAATGATATAACCTATTCTATCTGTAGAAGCTTCTAGAGAATACTGTAATAAGATAAAGTAGTTACTATATTAAAAGCCGATACCTATAAATGGATGTTTCAGGATGAAATACATGTAAATTGTGATAAAATTGTACAATGTGTATAGATTATCCTAGAATATTGTTATATAGATGGTATACTATGTGTTTCACGTAAATAGAATATAATCTCTACATATCCAGAGAATAAAAATTAGTACTGTTCCATATTTTCAATTGTATAACAAAGGAAGATAATACAGTACTCTACAAATAGATATCACACAAAACATTTTTTTCAATGAATCTGCTAGATTCTTCACAAAATAAAATTTATTAAGCTTATTAGAAGGAATCTGGCAAACGATTATCAGATTTTGGTTTACTTCCAGAGGTTGGTTTGATTGATTATCGATCAATCAAAATTTAAAATATCATTTTGTAAAAACAATTATAATATTTATTTGTAGAGTTCCAAATTTTTTAGGAATAATGTGCGAAAATATATCTACATATTTTTATAGTCTTTTGAGAAACTATGAATTAGAAACTTTTTGAGCTTCTCATATCAATTACCATATCCTCAGATTTTAAAATTAATAATCAAAAAATTTGAAACAGTACTTTTATCTGTCTATTTCCTTGTGATAGAAATGCGGTATCAATTATTAAAAAATAAAATCATGATAATGTCTTCCGCAATGTAAATACGTATAATCGATTGAAAAAAATTATCATTTATAGCATTCTGGTCTAAAATTTTCATTTTGTATATAGTATACATAGACTGGCTTTGATATTTTGAATGATTGTAATAGAGCAGACGTAGGCACTCAATCACACATTGTGAAAAATGATAATTGAAAATGATCTTCAAGTTTTACGAAACAAAATATACTTTTATTGCATTTTGCTTCTGCAAAATAAAGTAATAATAATAAAAATAAGCCCTAAATAAAAAGTTGATTATTCGAAATTGTGCATGTATTTAAATTCAATTTATTGTAATCATACATCAGAAATAACATAAAATGTTTGTGAACAATAAATGTATGTCTTGGTTTGCTAAAAAATTAATTACTTTTACGAAAACTGTTCTATAAATCATGGAATAGTGGCGAGTGTCCGTAATTTTTTGGGATACGATGATAAAATCGCTTTTGTCAAATTCATTCCGTGGCAAATGTCATCTTGTTGAGCTTTATAATTCTCGCTACTGCGTTTTGAATAATTTTAATAATCATAGGCACTTGATACGGTAGATTGAAAACTAAATTCGTCCTACTTATAATAGTAACAAAAAAATATTGTTCTGTGTATAACAGCGCATCATAAGTAGTAATTTAGTAGAGAAAAAATCACGATAAGTTCATTATAATAAGAAAATTGGAATATTTGCTAAAAAAGCGAGCCTACTATAGCAACTGCTATGAAATCTTGCTAAATTATCACTAAAACCATCGCCAAACATTTAGAACCGGAAATATTTTCAATTTTTCTTTATATAGTTCATGAGAATGCGCAAGAATCTAGAGTTATCATTTTTAAAGACAGATAATGGTGCTGTTTAATACAATAATTGAGAACCTCACAGCATCAGTCCAAAAACACAAGATGAACAAAAATTATTACCAAATGTTTAAATTTTTGTACCAAGCAATTTTGCTGTTTCTATCGTTAAAATCAAAGATTCAAAAGTAATTGAATAAGAATTTGAATATTCAGTATTCTTGAAAATAGGCAGAATATTTTTGATGAATTCTTAAAATAAAAATAGCTTGATTATAGCTTTTTTTTAGTATATTTTGCTTCGTAAAACTAAAGTCGAGTTTATTTTTAATTATTGATTGTATTTTGCTCTGCCATCTGTAAATAATATAAGTTATATATATTTATGTGAATGTTATAAAAGTACAGGATATTGCAAAATAATATCTAACGTACAAAAAAAAAATTATACACCTAGTAACATATCGAATTTATGTGCAGATGTCAATATAAAAAAATATATGTATATGTCGCATTAACGTTCCTGAAAACAGCTTCTGCTTTTTTAAAATGTGTATCGTACTGCAAATGTTTTATATCCAAAGTACCTTGTAGAATTTAGAAAATGAGCCCTATTTTTCTAAGAATCTTATCCACTTGATCTACCTGCTTTTTACGTATTTTTGACAGCATTTAACGAATATATTATAAGTAAATGTCCTTAAAATATTCAGACAAATAATATCAGTAAGATAATCTTAAATGTTGCTTTAAAGATTTTAATCATATCGTATAATGTATCGAATTACTATACTTAACGTAGTACTAAAAATATATATATCTTGTGATGAAATATCAAAAATGCATGTATTTGTTTGGAATTTGTGTAGTTTTTTTTCAGTTAATGTTTGACGAATAGAGATTGATTAGTAAAAAGTTCTTAGAGTGAATCTTGAAATTTTTTATTCATTTAAAAGAAAAAAACTCTATATTTTGATAGAAAATGTGATTTTCGACAATAATTTGCACGTTTGGTATTTTTCCCAACAGTGAATTCAAAATATAAATCCTTCAGCGTACAGTGCCCGAAAAAACCTTACCGAAAATCACAGAATAGAAAATTATCGCTCCAAAAAAATTATACAATTAGTTCAGTCAAAAACTAAAATGAAATTCTTATGACCCACTTTTCGGACACTGTATGCTGTTTGAAAATTTGAAAGTGCAATTTATTACATGTACTCAATTACCTTAATCTGACAATAATTTTAATAGTCAATATTGAATAAAGTACTGAACGGTGAGCATCTGGTAACTTAAAGGGCCCAACGGTTTCCAATGCAAACTGATTTCGAGAAATAATAAATGTTAAATTAAGTCATCAGCAAGGCTGACCGATGCTGTTTCTGAAGACGAACTAGTATAGGAATGAATATTTTTATGAAATGGAATGGAAATGTTTCGAATTATCTCCTTATGTTAAAATTTACAATATATTTATATAATGTAAGAAGTAAGATCGTAGAATAGGCATTGTTGTAAAAAAGAGAGTATTTCATTAATTTTATGAGTTATTAGGTTTAGTGTAGGCTGGAGTTAATATATTGTTTAGTTTTGAAGCTCTCGATATTTTTCAACAATACTTAATTGAATAAATACCATTTATTAACTCATTTCAGCATTTTAATTGCAAATATTTCTTTGAATTTTAGGATTTACCTTTCAAGAAGTAGATGATTTTGTGTGAAGAACAGTGCATCTCTCCGAAGGGTAAGTAATTTTTTAATATAATTTATAAGTACAGTGATTTATTTATTATGTCGAGCTTTAATATCAACACTCAAAAAAATTTGCCTGAAGTTTTGATAAAAGAATTTATTATGACTTTCAGTATAGCTTTTTGAAGAATTCTTTCTCTAAAAAAATTATATCACTTTTTCAATTTAATTCACAACTACCCCTGCATCTCCACAAAAAACTGAGTAAGTCGTGCAAGATTACCCGATTTAAAACCATTAAATTTGTTTCAATAATGTTGACGAAAAAACTCTTCGATTAGTGAGAAATAATTTATATTCTAGAGTAAGTTGTTTTATAAAAGCCAACGAAGGAAAGTAAATGAAATGACTTGTTTTTCCCCGGTATCCTTTGAGTGAACACATATAAATAAGAATAATACATATTTAATTTTGTATACATACATCAGTCATAATTTATGGACACCTGTATTTATTTTGAGTATTTTAAGATTCTATTCAATTGTTTTTTACACGAGGTCATTTACTCTATGAATCAGTCGTTAAAATTAGAAATGAGAGCATTGATTTACAACCAGTTACATAATATAAATGAATTTCAAACTTATAATTAGTTTGAAACAACGGGAATCGATACTAATAATGTTAGAATCTCGTAAGTTGGAAGACGAAATAATTACACAAGAAATTAGTAGGTAAACATAGTCTCATTTATTAATCAAATGCTGTGTACAATAACATCTTTTGCAAAATAAGTATTTGTTTTGAAATTGGAAGATGTATTACAGTACATGAGTAAGGGTCTCTTGCTGATATGTTTGGTCAAAAATCACGGGCTAAACACAGATTTCTACAAGATTTTCAAATTTTACTCAGATCTACACATTTTGGCAATATGAACTATAAAAAATTACATGAAATAATACAGCAATCTAATTTCAACTACCATTAAGATACATTAATACAAATAAAATGAAATAATAACAATCCTTGTTGCAAATTAATCAAAAAAATATAAATTAGAAATGATGACTGTTCAATATAGAATATTCCGAAATTAAGTTACAATTACAACAGCGACACTAAAATACTCTCAGGGATAGCTAACATTTTAAAATTAACTTATAACAGATAATTTCGAATATCAACAATCCTAAAAATTGGATTTTTCTACCAATTAATTTTTCTTTACTATCCCTAGAACTATTGTCAAACATAACTCATTGACATACAATTTCAATCACAGAAGTTTAGTATTAATATTAGTCTATATGGCTCTAAACAGATTATGAATTTTATCGAACTGTCGATCAGAAACTTAAAGAATATTATTTTTACTAAAAAATCTAATAATTAAAAAAAAACCATTGCTTTAAATAGAACATATGTTTTTGGATTGAAAAATACTATGTTATAAAATATAACATACTTCTCCAAAAAGTTTGAAAGCAAATGAACGCATGAAAATCAACTAATAATTAGTTCTGAAATAAATATCAAATAAAACCTTAAGCACGATTATTGGCAAAAAATCATATTACTCATTTAATTTCACAGGTGTCTTATAGAAACTAATTTGAATAATTTAATACCTGAGTCATTTTGTTATTAGAATGACCAATAGCAATTTCGAGCATTATATAAAAATTTGTCATCAGTTTGCGTCTAGACATTTACAATATGATATACATTAGAGTCCCGCTTATCCGAACATTCGATTAAATAAGAAACTCAATATTGTTATTAATAATTAAGTAGTAAACTGTAATAATTTAATAAGCGATAAGTACGAAGATAAATTCAAAAAGAGGGTTTGATTTACAATCAGTTAGCTACTGTGGTTTATTTTGTAGTACTGTACAATAAAAAAGATATTTTGTTTTATTAATCCTATCTCCTAAAGTATATTTATAAAGAAAAATCGCTAAAATATTTTATATGTTCATTTCACAGCAAAATCCGGTAGTCCGGATTAGCGGGACTCTACTGTATATTCAGTTTGATTCAGTAACAAATAAACAAAAGCTACCTAATCATTTTTAATAATTATATTGACTATATTTCTTGTCTGATAATTATAAACTTTTCAATGAAATCTGATAATGCTCTAATCTACTGCCATTTTTAATAATCGTCCCAACGGAAAATTTTGTTGCATTCAGTTAAATCTATTTGAAAAGATAGACACCCATTAAATTATTGCTGTTAGTATTAAGTATACTATCACTGAAAAAACAACTGTTGATAGTAATCACTACACTACAACCCCAAAAAGCATTTTCTGATAATATTAAGTATGTAATATCACCCAGAAGAACATTTACTGATAAAATTGATATACTTTATGAGCCTATCAGGAAAGTTGCCTCAAGTAATTTGGTCAACTTCACTGAGGCAAGGCTCGTAATTCTCACTTGAATAAAGTACATGAAAAATTGGTACTAAATCTTCTGGAATCAATCAGTTTCTGAAAAACAGTTTGGTAAATCGTATTCAGCTGCCAGATAAGTATCTACTGGATGATTGAATAATGATTAAATTAGAGAGAACCCAACATCAAATTTATAAAATTTGAGCGTTAATAAATGACCACTAATATAAATAAAATTTCAAAATACAATATTACTAAGTTTTGTCTAGTTACAAATGTTAAGTGCTGAATCTATCAATAATCAAACAAAAATAAAAGATCCTATAATACAATACTGCATAATATTCACGGATATAATAATAATTCTTTGGACACAGATGGCAGAGAAATATTTCGAATTTATTGTACCTTACAGCCTTATAAGTAGTATCCAATAATATTATTATACCTATGGCAAAATTAATGACCCATATAACTATTTATGGCCAGGTTAATAAATGTTAGTACTATTTCCATTTGTGGGAGCTACTGGAATGTAAAACTTGAACTTAAAACCAGCAGCTGAATAAAAAACATACTGTTGATTTCAACTGCAATAAATAGAATTTGAAAAAAAAAATGCACTGACTAGTTAAATCAAAAAATAATTTCATATTTACATCCGTGAATTTTTGTGCGTTTTTTACATTGTTGGTGATTGAGTCATGGGAGGCTGTTTTCCCTGGAACCATTCGGTTTCTTTGTACAAGAACCATAAGTCAGATGCCCATAAAAAGAAGTTGAGAAATCCTAAAATCTGGAAATAAAATAAAAATGTTATATTTAATCAAATTTAGAAATAGTTTTTTTTTTATTTTATTGAAAAAACATTATAGGGAAAATATTGAATGAATAACACAACGTCATGACGTTGCATCCACTACGTTTATACAATATACCACAAAAATATATGTAGCTAGGAACTATTTCAATTAAAATTAATGTAAAAGTAATGTAACAAGTTTAATACAAACAAATATTGCGATTAAATATCACAAACATCAAACACTAAAATAAAGCCGCAATTAACAATATTAATACACCGGAAATTGAAGAGAATACAGAATAATTAAGTTAAATATAACTGAGAATATAACAATAAGTTTCAAGGTGTCAAGTGTTCAACTAAAAGTGTCAATTGATATGTAAATGCTGTGTGAAATAGAAAGTGATTAGTGGTACCAATTAAAATATTTCTAAAAACAAACAAACAATTTGCATTTCCGTTTTTAGTAATAATATAACAAGTGTTCAGTGTTTATTATTATACCGGCATTACTTAAATATATTTGTCAATAAATTCCTACTAAGCGAGTATCTATTTCTTTAGTTTAAAAAATATGTAGCATCATTACATAGTTATTCAAACTAGGATTTATTATGACGTTTCTCATGTCCGTGACGTCATGCTATTCATTCAATATTTTCTCTATAGTATTTGATCATTTATATGTATGATTAATATTTTTAAAAGATAATTAGTTTTGATTTGAATTATTATTGTGTATTTGAAATTATAGCAAGAATATAAAATAAAAGAGTTTACAATTTGGGAGCTCAAAACATATATGAAATAATTACTTAATTCGAATCGTTTTTTTATTCTGCAATAGAAATATAACTGAATTAATGAAATATACAAGAATTTTTTTTTAACTAATGAAATCAATGATATTTTTGAATTAAATCACACTGATTTGAATCATGATTTAATTCTATAGTTCATTGTAAGAAACATCCCATTTCTGTCGTGCGTGTGTGATAGAAAAGAAGAGCAACAAATTTTTCTGATAAAAAATTTACAAATGGTATCTGATTTATTTTTTGCTGAAATATTGGAGTGAGCCATAAAAGCGTGAAGATGGCCAACTTTTGAAAAAGTATAGTTGCATCATTTCTGATTGGAGTTTTTCAAGAGATTATCAAAAGATAGTTTTCTCAATTTAAAATAAGGACGACTCACTTTAGTATTTATAGAGTAGTTTTTGAAAGCGAACATGATTTTCTGGATCGTGTGCTTTATTACTGCTGTATATTGCGGTACAAAAAAACTACAACTATTTTGTTCAAAATGTATTTGGAAGCTATATGAATTAGTCATTTTCAAATGACATTCTATTGTAAACAACATATAAAAATTTAAATAAGAAACCTGATTACGACCTTAAAGGTCGAAATGGTCAAATTTCAAGATAAAAAAGTTGTTGAAACATAACGTCTAGTTTTGATTATAAATAACAAATGTTTCATACTCATACAGTTGTAGACGAATGAATTTAATCACAAATTGCGGCATTTCTAACGTGGTACGATTTTTAAAGCGCGTTTGATTTCGTTATACCCGTACGACAAAAAACGGGTAATGTAACATGGATTCAAGAATTCACCGGATGTTTAATTCAATAAATCACTTAAGAATTGGGAAATTTAGTGTTTCAGATAGTTTACTGACCTTTACAAATATACAAGGCCAAAAAAACAGATAACAAATGTTTAATTAACTTACTCATGTACGTATTTCTTTTAGAAAGCAGGATATTTTTTTAATTCTGGCTTAATAATATATTCAGTATATTTTCTAATGGGAAAATATCTTCAAAAATTTGTTCATGCAATAAAATAAGAGCAAATTGCTAATTTTGCAGAGCTTACACTATCTATATTTTAAATACTATTCAATATAGTTCTACGAAATTTGGTATCTTTGGATTTACCAAGATGCCCATTTTAACTAAAATATTTTCAAACCAGTAACACATTCGGTTTGGCCGGAAGTTGGCCTCAATATTCTTATTTTAAATGAAAATAGACTTTTATGACCTTTGTCAACTGTAGGTTTGGCGTATCGTATCCGTCACATTATTATGAATAACCAAATAAATATTTAACACATTATAGTTCCATGTCTTCCTTATAAAATGCTGTTTTCATATGATAATTCGAACTTGTATCTGAGATACAGCGTTTTGAAGGTGTGCCGGATTTCAGACAAGAAATCAAAAAAATTGAATTATGCCTAAATAAGAAAGTTGAGGCCAATTTCGGGGCAAACCAAATGTGCTACTGGTTTGAAAATATTTTAGTTGGAATGGGCATGTTGGAAAACCTATAGATACCAAATTTTGTAGAATTATATTAAATAGTATTTAAGATATAGATAATGTAAGCTTGTTGTGGGACATCTGTATATTCTTAGGGTGTAGACTTTTTAATTTCACAATATCAAGGAAGGTTTCACTTCCAACGTGCATTCTTTTATTTCTATTTGAAAGTAAAGCTTACCACAGATATGTTGAGAGAAGAGAAATTACTCGAGTGAATGATACAGTCTTTGCAGTTGGGAACATCTTGAGATGTTGCCATTTTCAGTCCGGATAAACCGTTTGCCCAAGCTGCACTTGCAGACAGCCACAATACAGCAAAAATAACGGATATTACAAAATCCTGTAAGTAAAATTATTATAAATGGAAGCACATGAACAAAAAATGTCAATAACTTACGATCAAGGGCCATTGTGCGTTACTTTTGTATTTTTCATCAAACTTAGCATACAAAATAGCTATTCCTAGAGAAAATAACATAGCCAAAACACCAGTGGCTACAAAAAATTGGGCATCAGAGGAAAAATATCCTAAAATGTCAACTTTTGACTGCGTGTTGCTACAGTTGTAAAATATGAATTGTTTTGTTAGACGGAAAGGATAACTATATTCATATGTGCCAAGTTTGGTATCTTTGCAAAAAAACTGAACTAAACCACTGTAATTCGTTGTAGTAGCAAAAGCACATATAGCAAATATCTAAAAATATAGTCTATTATTTGTAACTGTAGTTCTGTGGATCAAATCCATACTTACAAACTGAAAGATTCTCATAACCCCTCTTGGCTCTTGGAAAGCTGTTAAATTTAGATCCATTTTGGTAGCAGTTACAGATTTATCGAATATATAACACTCAGTACTCAACACTGACAACTCCAATACCTACTAACTTTATTATAACAATATGCCACACCTAATAATGGAAATTAATGTATCAAACAATTAAAGGTTGTGTGAAGAATTCAGATACCTTGGGAGGTAGAGACGGTAGAGATGTCAAAATTAAATTGAGATCAATAGTAGACTCTATTATTAACAGAAGGAACTAGCGCAAAAAAGTTCACGGTGCGTGTCAGAGATGGCGATAGTAGTAGTACAGAATCTTCAAAATTACTACAGTTTTTATAATAAAAAATCTATAATCTAATTTTGTCGTTGATGAATACAATATTGTTAATTATCTAGACTGAATTGTTGCTCTTAATTCTTTTGGTGCAAAATGAAAACGATATTCGACTGAAATATATTTCTATAAATTATTATTGATTATTGTTTTCAACAGATATATGACTCAATTATTGTAGGTATTATCAAATAAAAGAATTAGATTAGTAAGAAAGTTCTATACAATTTTGTTGTATTAAATTTGATTACAGAAATCGATTGTATGACTGGTAAATTTTATCCTTCGGGCGAATTTTGGGACGCTTTAAGCGGAAGTTCGTTATACCCAGGAATCAGGTTTCTTTATAAGATAAAATAAGAGCTTTCCGAAAATATTCTCGTGAGATAAGATCACTTTAGTAGGAATTTGTTCTGAATGTTTTTTGAAGTAGACTTTATGGGTATTGTAGAAATATTTTTTATTAGCAATTGAATTAAACTGTATCATAATAAATTGATGAAATCGGTTCAATACATTCTAATGTGAATTTATAGTGTAACTCATTATATATTATTATTTAGCTTGTTTCATTTATTTGAATGAAAATCATACAAAATTCAAAATTCTCTATACAATAAATCTCATAAACTAGAACTGTTGAAATTTTTTAATTTGGTAATTTGATATCAATTTTGTTCTCCTCTTTTGTTCACAAATCATAGATACCGAATGGATGATGAAGTACCAACCTAAATGGTTGATTCCACTGTTTCATGGCTCGTTATTTCACAATCAATGAGTTTTAATGTGTTAATTCGAGATTAGGACAGAATAATAACTCTGTAATTAAATTTTTGACAAGTGGAGTAATTAATTTTTTGTTTGTTATTGATTATTTTTTAATTGATATTTGCAAGCGTAGGCTGCCACTTTTTCAAAAAAATATCGGATGTAGCCAACTTGGATATGTTGGATTTGAATGTTTTGATCTTACTAGGTTATTATTTATAAAACTATTATCTTGTATCAGTAAGACGTATGTATTTCTATTTTGGGAGGCTTAGAAGTCCTGGAGACCTAGATTTTGATTTAGGCTATAGTTCTGTTGCGATGTTAACTTCAGCATTACTTATAAATAATTCAAAATTGTGTTTATTGTGAGTTCAAGTTTGAAAAAAATGAATATATATACCGTTTGGTAATTCAGAAATAATGGCTTTCCAGATGGTCTAAAAAATGAAGTAAAACCAATACTCAATAATTTATATGTATGATTAATACTCTTAAAAAATATTCAGTTTATTATTGCGTATTTGAAATTATATACTAAACGTGTTCACAACTTACTAACTTAGGAGTAAAATGTTTTATTAAAAGCCTCAAAAAAATTTTTTTGTAACATGTGCACCGAAAGCACCCTATTACTGAACTGAGTTCTGCTTCGAAAGTTCTCAATTCCAAACCATGAGAACAATTATCATCAATTCCCTGTCAGCAGGGAATTAATGAATATTAATTCTCTACGGAGAGGAAAAAAAATTAAATTGTGGCTCATGAATGCCATTAATATTTTTAATTTCATTGTTTACATTTGCAAAAAATTGTATTATGAGATGTGTTTGTTTTAGTGTTTGCATTTGCTGTAAACGCGTTAGCACAGAAATTGTGAAAAATATCAATCAATAAAATAAGAAATGTAAGTTATGTTTCGTATTATGAATTTACTGTTTTTTTTTGAAAAATCGATAAAATAATTTCAGTACATCTAAATTTATTTAGAAAACTCAGTAATAGGTACTTGTTACAAAAAGTATCGTATGCAACACGGACACTGAACGACCGTTACTATTGTCACGGATTAATTTGGATGCACGAAGCTTCATCCTCGCCTTCACCGAGTGCAGCCAGCTTCATCCTAGACAATAATGACGGTTCGGTCCTTGTAACATAATATACTATTAAAGAATTGAATTTTAAAAAACTTTTTGCCAAATCATCCGAAATTTCAACGGATTCAATATTATTTTTATTACTTCATATGATCTGAAGTTAGAAGTAATATTATATATAAAAATATTATGTTATGCGTTTATAAAGTATCGATAGTCTTTAAAATAACCAAAAAGATAGACAATATCCATGTATTGAAACTTTGATGTATATATGAGATTCCCCACGTATATGGCGAAGAGAAATACCGAAATTTTAATAGTAGTCAAAATATTTGAATACCGATTTGTACTCCAGGCAGTGTAGCTCACAATTTTGCAAGGAAAACTTGACACTTTTATTTAGTTTATCTACATTAGATCAAACTATAAAGGAATTCCTGATTTTGGTTGAAATATATAAATAGGGTCTTCCAGTATTTTGAGTGCATTCGTGAAGCATGTTTGCAAATTGGACGAAAAAATTATTGTCAGATGGTTCACGTGAGTCCAAAAGTAAAGCATATTCAAGTAAACTTGTAAATTTATTGTGTAACACGAAACAATTTTTTACAATAAGCTATCAGCCCATCTCGCAAATTTGCCTTACGTACGAAAAAATGGCAGACTGTGAAAAGCTGTTCAAAGAAGCTACTCTTTATCATTAATTAAAAACCATTTTTAAATATGCATTAGCACCTAACGAGGATTTTCAAATGCAAATACATTAAGCTTACAGCTGTAAGTATCTTCCCTATAGATGGCAGCCTGTAAAAAATTGTTTCTTTTTTTCTGTCATGAGCGCCCGGTCTATGTCTGGTTGGCTGGCGTGACGCTGTCAAAATATGGAAGTAGAGATAGTGTGTAAAGTATCGTCTCGAAATACTTGTCTTCATGTAATAATGTGCAACTTTACACACTTGTTGCATAAATTACTATTTATAGTATAAACATTATATTTTAATCTAAATTCTTGAGTTGTGAATAGTTCATCAATGCAACACTCAATAAAATTGTTATTCAAAATAAAAATGACTCGCGCATGTAATATTTGTTTACATTCAAATAATAAATCAATCCAATGACGTCATTGAATCATGTTTCTGAATAATTGCCTTTCCAACCAATGACGCTCGAGGGTAAGAATTTTTAAAAGGTGATGAAACACAGATAAAAATATTTTGCAAAAGATTCATAAATGATTAAAAGACGTGTAATTAAGGAGCCAAATACTTTTTCGTCTGTTGGTTATTCTCAAATACTTGCGGTCTTACATCAATCTTACCGCAGGCGTTGTAAGAAATATCAAATAAATGTAAATTATGTACTCCATACACGAAAACAATCAATTTCATAAAACACTGGATATACCCCACATGTATTTAAAAAAAAAAATTCTAGTGGGTGCATATGCTGCGATGTGTCAACATTTTGCTAACATATTTATTACCTAAATGAATTGATAATTACATAGTTATAAGTACGAAACACTAATATTACGAATTATTAATACTAAACACTTATATTACAAATGCTCATTTTATCATGAATATTGGCCACTTTTTACATATACATATTAATTATTAATACGGGACACTAATATAACGTACAGTCACTTTATTATAAATACTGAACACTTATTACATACACTTACTTTATTGTGAGTATTGACCACCTATTACATACTGTCAATTAATTATAAATATAGAGCACCAATATCAAGTACAGTCACTACGTTATAGATACTGAATACTTATATTACATACGCTCAATTTATCATGAATTTTTACCACTTTACAGCTCTACAGACACTAATTATAAATACAGAGGATTATTGATGCATTCGACCACTTTATAATGAATACTGATCAACTATATTATAAAATTGCAGATATTCAACTATGAATTAAATACCGAAGCAGCTCCGAGCAAGTACTACATTTTTTTAATAGAGTTATATTTCACAAATCTCAAGCCAGTTTACCCCCGGTATAGATGTTCGCAGATCAAAAATTGTTAATTTACTAGCTTCCTTTTGATATTAGGATAGAAATCCCTCTTGCAATCAGTTTTTGATTCAAAGTAGAATCGTTATATGTATCAAAATTTTATATCTGTAGCTTATTAACTGTAGAAGTTGAGGTCTGATGAGCAGATGGATTTTGAAGCAAAAATTTCTCGCGGTTATAATTAAAAAGATTAACCATGAAATATTCAGTTGATTAATTGATTGTTTGCTGATTTATTATAGTTCGCTAAATATTTATGTATATATACAAGAACCTATATTTCATTTCAGTTTAGTTGAACTGAATTTAGGTTACGAAATATAAATGGTACGTGCTTAATTTATAGTAAAGCTGTAAAGTACCAGTTTTATTGACAAGGAATTTGTTAATCATACTGACTATTTTATTTTAGATAGACTTTAAAGTCATTATTTGAACAAAATATATTATTCAATAATATTTTACGTGCAAAAGTTTCATAATTCGCAAAAATAAAATAAGACCTGAATCCATCTCTGTTGTATGGGCGGGGCCTTCCGTACTGTTTGTTTCGGATCGCGTCGCCTCGCCCGGTCGAAAAATCTAATAACGTGCTCGACTAATTCTAGAATATTTCGAGAAACGGATTTTTGTATATAGGGGCAAGCAAACGACCTGACGAGGAACAGTAGAGTAGTGAACAGTAAAACAGTGAAATAGTGAGTGATCAGTGTAATAAATAAATAGTTAAAAATAAATATCTGCGGCTTTGTTATGCTATGATAAATAAATTATATACTGTTTGTTAGTAATATCCGGAAGAATGAAACTTTTATTTTCAGTGGCGTGCGGTGACTTTCTGTGATGGGTGTGCACAGTCGGTGGAAATGTCGCACGGACTGCTGTCCTTTAATTTTGATATTTTGAGTGAGTTTTATGTCTGGCGTTGGTCTGGTTTTCATAATTTCATTTTTTGTTTCGACATCACGACGTGAAAAAGGATTTTCCAGATCACAAATGATAGATTTACTTTCAGTTGTCATTCTACAAATGATAATTTTAGGAAAATAAATAATTTAAGAAACGTATAAAATAAGTGTTTACCTAATATTGTTGTCTTAAATAACAAATAACAATATTTCAACTATTTTAACAAAGTTATAAAAGGCGTTTAAAAACAGAACACAGCTAAACGTTGAATATTCAGCTCCCGGTGCAGAAAGTCTGCCTGCACCCAGCGAGAGAGAACGAGCGATAGGAGATTGCTAATATCGGTATGCTTTTTCTCTGTCAGACTCTATTCCTTCACTTTTCTGATACTGACTATGCTAAACAGGCCTCGCTCGCCGTGCAGCGAGAAATTCTGCATCTCAAGCGTCGACATTCGTTTCAAATATATATCAGAGTGGCCCGCGAGGCGCGCCCGTATTTCTGGTTGCATAAATAGATAAAATACGCTCTTTCTCTAATTTTATAATGAAAATTTGTGAAACAAAATGAAGTATTCAATAAACCATTATATTAATTTTATTTACGTAATTTCTAATATTTTCATAGGGTGTGCAGTGCACACCCTACACATATGGACTGCACGCCACTGTTTATTTTATTTCAAATTATTGAATAGTGATTTAATTATAAACAAATCCTACAGAAGCAAAATATTAGGAAAGTTATTGCAAGGTCCCTTATTTGACAAAACATCACTGTCAGAATTCTAATATGAAATAATACAAATAAGGGAGTTCAGTCAATTATTATTTCTTTTCTAGCTCCACAGTTTCGACAACACCTTAGCCATGCTCAGGAGCGAAAAGAATAGCATTTAATCAGCGTCTTCCATAGAAGTCGGATGTGGCTATTAACAAATGAAATATTTATTAAGTCAACACAATTACAAACACATGTACACATTCAATTCTACACACAATAATTTTTTTTGCTCCTGAGGATGTCTAAGGTGTAATATCTGAATGTTTCACAATAAATTCAAATTCAGAAATCGGTTATTCCACCATCATTAGTTCATTACTAAAGACACTTGTTTCATTCTTAGGACTCTTTAGTACAGTCTAATCAAGCCTCAAATGACTTGAATTATGCGCGTGAGAGTACAGATATTGTAGAACGGTTATCTTTAAAAAAACGTAAATTTTAAATACTCAGGATCGTACTCTAATATTTTTGTATATTTCTAACAGTATATAAGAACAGGTCATGTCCCAAAATCAATATTAGGATTCAAATTTATTAATCCTCTCATTATTTTTTTCCCAAAAACAAAAAAATGTTTTTAAACTGCTCTTCGGTAAATATATCTTAATCCCATGCTGTGTGTGGTTGGTAATCTCATTAGTAGGTCCTACTACGATCTACAATATTTAGACTTCTACTATACAATCTCATTGAGCTGATTTATGAATAAAATTGAATTTGAGTGAGTAAAGTCTTGGGAATTCAGTCGATATTTATGATTTAATTCCTTTTCTACTTTACAGTTTCGGCTGTACCTCAGCCATCTTCAGAAGTGCTGCAATTTAATTATTTTTTTGTTACTAATTATATATGCTATAATTGTCGGAAATACTTACAAAAGAATTATAGTGTGTAAAACTAAAAATGTACATTTATGTGTGATATTAAACGTAATGAAATAGCGGAAAAATATTTTTCTTCCATTTGTCAAATGCCACAACCGACATCTGTGGAAGACGTTGACTAAGTGCGAGTTAAAAATCGTGCGTGCACGCATGGTCAAAAAATTACAAATTATCACAGGTAGAAATAAGTTAGTTGTAGTGTCAAACAATTAAAATACAAATTAGATGCAAGCTTGTGCATCAAGTAAGGTGTCAAAAATATAAACAAAAATCTAGAAAAGTGACAAAGGTTTAAAAGAATATTGTTGTATATCGTGCTAAGTGCAATAATATCTGCTTTTCCATTAATATTTTGTTTGTGTTGTATTATATACAACATTTTTAATGTAAGTCTTTTGTTTAAGTTGATTTCGTTATGGATAATGCTAGTTTCAACAAAATTGAAAGTATGTCCTGAATCTATGCAATGAATGACTAGAGCACATTTCAGCGTATTTTTATTTAATTTTTTACTGTTTTGTTTATGTTTATCAAGCCTTGTTTTTAAATATCTTTTAGTTTGTCCTGTGTATTGTGTCCCACAATCACTGCATGGGATTTTGTAAATTGACTGAATTCCCAATACTTTTTACTCACTCAAATTCACTCATCCAGTCAGCTTCATAAATTTCATCTAATAAAATTGAATGTTTAAGCTGACTGTGATTTAGATTTTCTTTGTTTTTCTTTGAGAGAATTATCTTTAATATTTTTTTAATCAATTGATCAGACACATACATTTGAGGAATAGGTAAAATTTTTCTAAATTATTGGTTATCAATAGAACTGAGTTATCATCGCTATATAGAATTATATACCCTGAAATCAATAAATAATATATACGAAAATTATAGCTTGTTACTTTTGATGTATGTTTCCCTTTCATTTAAATAAATATAAACGTACAATTGATTGTACATAATGAATTTATGGTGCTGAAAGTATTGCACTAATGGCCAACAGGTTTGAATCTAGGGCGTAAACGCTGTTTAGTGCCTTAAACAACTAAATATTTTCATAACAAATTTGATTTCTTGAGAGAAATTATCCCAATTATGTTTAATAATAAAAGTAGCTTCAAATCAGCCCCAAATCCTTGCTTTATTAAAAATTTAGATAAGATGAACTATATTTGCATGAGAGTCTGGTTGCATAATATGACCGGGAAATTACTGTTGGGGTCGAATTGTCACTTCGTAACGAAATAGCAATGAAGCTGTGTATTTACAAAAATTAGATTTTCTTTGGTTCAGTTCAAGCTGGATCTAAATATGCTAACATGAGAGTCGAGTTGCATTATTACTGTTGCCACCTTGTGATGAAATAGCAAATGATGAAGCTGTTATTTGCAAAAATTTGATTTACTTTGACTCAATTCAAGCTGAACCTGAATTTAAATTATGAAACCTTACTTTCTGCACTTATGTGATGATAGTCTGAGCGAATAATTTTCGATTCGACGTGAACCAAATCTTAAACTTTAAACTCAATTTTCATATTTGTACGAGAGTCTGGTTGTACTGTAACGGCAGAATTGTCACTTTGTTATAAAAAAAGCACATGAAAATGCTACTTATTCACTGAAATTTGATTTGCTTTGATTTAATTGAAGCTAACTTGAATCTTAGGCTATAGGATCTTATCATACTTGTTTGAGAGTCTGGTTGCATAATTTGATCCTGAAACTACTGTTAGGACGTGTTAAATTTAATTCATTATTGTCATCTGGGAATTGAAAAGTGTAAAAACCGTGCTAGAGAAATTGTGTATTGGCCATTTATGAATCAGCACATTGAAAACATCGTCAAAAGTTGTGAATCTTGTATGCGTTTCAAAAAAGCGAATGTCAGACAACCTTTGTTACCGCACGAAGTCCCGAGTGCTCCGTGGGAAACAATTGGTATGGATTTGTTTGACATTCGCTTTTTTGAAACGCATACAAGATTCACAACTTTTGACGATGTTTTCAATCCTACCGACTGCGCCATGTTATGTTTTAATAAATGATCAGACTTGATATTTATTTTTAAGATTGTTTATTAACTTTAATTATAAGAATAGATTTTAATTACGTGTTAACTCGACCAGCGCTAGCTATGAACCGCCACCTAGCGTGCACTATTTTGATACTTGAGTGAGAGTAAATGATGTGCAGTTCATATCATGACAGGACGAAAATGATTAAGCTCCTTATTTGCAAGAATTAGATTTGCTGTGGTTCAATTCAAGCTGAACTTTGATCTTAAACTTTAAAACACAAGGTCCGAGTTATTACCTAATGGAATAACATGTAAGTTTGAAGCTAATTGATCGAAAAATATGAAATTTTGGCGAAATTCTATATTAATATTTCGAATTTGAAGAATTTATTATTAGGTATTTATTGTTCACATATATTTTTAGCTCATCAAAACATTTTAAGCTCTCTGTGGAATTATAATTTGCATCCAAATTTTAAATCTATAATCCAAATGACTGTATTTGTTCTTTTATCATTCAGTCTATTATTATATGTAGTCATATATTTGGTTGCGAAGCCTGAATACTGATAGTGAGGAAAATTGATATTGCTACGAGCTATACTAGAAATTTTTAACAAAAGCTTTCATGTCATCAAATAATGTCACTGTAGCCAACCTATGTGTAAGATATTTCATTGCATTGCACGATGGTAGACTTAATAATTGATAAATATTTTCACTCAATAATTTATAACATTCAAGTTATCAAATAATTATGGTGATAAAGTTCTGATTATGGTGGGAATTATATTTCCGGTGCCCGTCGAAGACTTGAAGTATATTTTATTTGCACTCAAGTACTACTTATAGGTTCCAAAAATTTGAACATTGCATGGCACATTCAACATTAAATCAAATGTAAGTCTTCAATAGACTTTGTTTTTCTCAATTTTGCGTCATCTAGTAATATCACTGTAGCCAACCTGTGTGTAAGAAATTTTACTGCATTGCATGATAGTAGACATAATAATTATTAATTATTATCACCCAATAATGTATAACATTCAAGTTATCATATAATTATATTCCCGCTGCCCGTCAAAAGCTTGAAGTATATTTTATTTGTACTCAAATATTTATAGGTTCCAAACATGTAAACATTGCATGTGCCATTCAACATTAAAACAAACGTAATTCTCTAATAGAACTTGTTTCCAGTTTCATTTTTGACAATAAGATTTAAGAATTTTTTTTTTTAGTCTTGTTTGTTTATTTTAAGTCATGTTTTTGCAGTCGGATTTTTTGTTTTTTTAGATAATTTGGTTTATTTGTAGAAATTTGTGCTCCCTTTCTTGTAACTTTTTTAATTCGCCACTTGAATATCTTATTGAGTGCCTTTGATTTCACCAAGTTTTTCCTTTTATTTATGATGTGAAACTTTTTGCTAAAAGTATAGTAAAATATTCGAGTGACATCATGTATAAGCAATATACTTGTGGGAAAATTACGACCACGCGTGAAGTTAATACTTTACAGCTCTGTGTGCTATGTTATGTTTCTTTTTTTTTTTTTTTGATAGTTGCTATTTAGGGCCGTAGAAAAAATCTCGTATGATGTAATATGAGTGTGAACAAGCATCATTACACTCGGTCAACAGTTATAGTGACCTAATATTTGGCCCTGTTGTTACTGTTATATATGTATGCGACCATTTTTTGGAATTGTTCTTATTCATTATCAGTTCAAATTTTCATGGCTTTTGAGGTAAAAAGTTACTTAAATTATATTTTCCTTAAAAATAATGGTGGATAAATGTTTTGGAATTTAATTGTGTTTACATATTTCATTATTTGTTTCAATAAATTGTGATTTTGGTAATAGTTAATTGAAGCAATTAATAAACGAAAACAAATTGTAAACAAATAGATGTATTCTGCTACAATAGGAACATTGAGAGAGCTTTATTTCTGTTCCAATTTGCCCGTTTTTCAAGAAGATAGGTACATATATCTCTTATTATATTTCATATTGCTTTTGAGATTTGGTCTTCCAAAGACGCAATATTTTACAGATATACTTTGACAGAAGCAATTTTTCCAATCGTGTAAAAATAAATTATGTGTTCAGTATTTGTGATATTTGTGTTTAGATCTATTGAATTAGGGGGCGAAATTTATTGCAACCAATGATGAACGTACTCGCAGGCGCCTGCCTGTTCGCGTCGCGTCGTGCGTCCCCGTAAAGCTGGTTGCTAACACACAACAGTTCCTTCCCAGACTTGAGTCGTGTCAGTTTCATTTCTGAAGCCAATCATCGCGGATTCGCATTTGCACGTTGCCACATGAAAATTACGACCGCTACTTTGCAATTTTTAACTTTTACAACACTTCTAGAATATTCCAGTTGCTTAGTCTCATTCTATTAAGGTAGGATACTTTGAATTCTTTATTTATTTCCGAAAACGTTTCTTAGTTATTTCCTGAATGATAATTTGAAATTTTCTTAGTCTCGTAAATATATTATCTAGAGTACGAGATAGATCATCATTCAAGCTATTACAAATTATATTGCCCTAATGTTTTCTTTCAATTTTGCAAATAGTTGAACATATAAATTAATTTAATTTTAATGTAGAAAATTGAATGGAACAAATTTCACTCTATTATTTCATTCTGTAACATCAATATCATATTTATTTGAACGCCAAATAAAATATAAAATACAGAATGTAACTTTCATAAATACATTTCGGCTCTTGTGAAATGATGTTACATTAAGAGTCAGCGTTAAAGTTTTGGCAGTGACTATTTAACCTTTCTTAAACTTCTAAAACGCTTAGAACAATCCGTCATTTGGCGCTTCCAACCGTTGCATTTATTTACTTCAGCTTCACGATTTCATCACAAATTTTGCGTTTATAAAATAGTTTCTTCACATATCTCAACGAAGAACACGCTTTTATTTACGACTTGTGTTGAAAATTCATAGGAAAAAACCAGCACAGTTCTTGTAGCTATTTATATCAACAGGAAACACAATTTTCCTTCCTGGTTTGCGATTTGTGGCAATTTTTGTTGACTATTGTTCTAAAATTATTCTTGAAATTGTATAAAACCACAGTTTGGCTTATTTCTTGTAATAGTAATTTATGCAACACGTGTGCAAAGTTGAGCATTATGACATGAGGCCGAGTACTTGTTGACATGTCATTAAAATTGTTGGCATAATATCATAATATTTGTTTACATGCAAGATTAAATTGTAACTCTCGAAACAAATCCGAAGCACACAACATGACACAACATAAGTAGACATTTAGACATTAAAAATAACCTTAAAAATGGGTAAGTCACAGATTTGTTTAATTTTATTTTTCGATATCATCGACTGTCATATTTTGATTCTTATTGAATCAACAACACTCTAAATAGCATAAAGACAAGTTGAGAGTTTGACAGTTCAAGACAAATGGCAAATTTAGGCAATGCAATTAAACAGCCGCATATGTAGTGGTGGTGGTAACCCTGGAGTGTATGAAAAATTAAAATTGAATAATTCAATAGTTTGAATTACAATTTTCAATAAGATTCCACTTAGGAAAATTTTCAGCTTGTCTTTTGCAAACAGAAAAGTGGATGCAGTTTCCAATCGAACATGAAGTGATATTTGACATACACTCGGTAGTGGCGCAGGAATATAAAGTTCAAGTAAACAATGTTATCAATTTGAAATTGCGTGATTTTTTCCCAATCCATTTCTAGAATCTATGAATGAAAATTGAAACTGTATAATCTGCCAATCATTCATAAACAAATAAATATTTCAGACCTTCAAAGCTCATAATTATTTGAGGTTATACGACTAATATAAATATAGATTTCATTTAAAACTGAAATGGAAAATGTGTACAAGTAAATTAATTACCAAAATATAGATGTTACTTTAAATGATATGCAATCGGATTTATTCGAGTATTTATTTACTAACAATAATAAATGAGGACGAAACACGTGTCTACAGTTGCTGCCCTATTCAGGATGATGGTATAAAAGCCGACTCCTGAATTAGTAATTTTGTGAGATTATCAAGGTTTTGATTTTTAACAGTTTATCAAATTCTGTTTCACGGACAATTTTAAATGGCCACTTTACAGTATCTTGCATTTCATCATGATAAACATCTTTTGATTTGAGTATTTTATCGTGTATATTAGATCTAGCAACAGCACATCTAATAGCTGTCTGCCGTTGTTGCGAGTAATCCGACTCAGGGACAGATCTACAAACCAAACAGTATCAATTTTAAATCCACTGTCTTGAAATCAAATGTCTGAATGTATTTTTATTTCATTGATAAATTTGTATATTTATACGTGAATATATTTAAACTCTGATTTTAATCTTATGAAAAATGAATTCCAAACCCCAATTTAATGATTGTAAGTTTACCAAGAAATGGGGCCCTTATAGAAACTCAAGATTAAATCCATTCATGACTGCATCCGACGTTGCAAAACTTCCACGACTAAGATATGTCATTTACTTTGAAATTTTCAATCATTCAATATTCACAAAACTGCACATCAGATCACTTTTTTAATCATTTACGATAATTGATTGATGTGAATCACATACAGTCTTCTGTATTATTATCTCAAGCAGTTGTGTGTAAATTCTGTAAGAAATGTACGTTTTACACGAGATTCCCTATTGCTTAAATGTTGAATATCTACTTTTCAAAAATTTATCACATAAAAACCACACGATCTTTCTCGCATAATTAATTTATATGTATTTCAGTTCTTTATCCTCTGTTCTAATAGTTCAACAATTTTAAAATTCAATTTTTCATGTCTATAATTCAACATGAAAGTAAAATAATATTAAAAAAAAAAATTATAATAATATTCCTTAGCTAGAAAGAAGTTAGCATATTGAAGTTTTAAACTTCAATAATTAAATTTCAGGTTTTACGCATGAGTCTTCATTTTACTAGCGATGAGTGGTTGAAGCCCTCAATGTCATAGTTTTATCACTATTTTACCTGTAAATTTTATGGAAGACAATCAAAATGAGATTGCGATTAGAAAAAAATTTTAAGGAAATGTTTTTTGAATCTTTAATTCAATTTATACAAACAAGAAGGTAAAACTAAACATTATGACATGCGGTCAAGTATTTAGTGATGAGGCTTGCCAAATTGCATACGAAATTTTTCTACGGCCGTCAACTTTCATATTTCGACAATAATTGAGCAGGTAGGAAGGGAACCCAGAGCACAGGCTGATATATTCAGACCTAACAAATATTCGAATAAATGGATTAGTGAGAGATGATTCAAACATGGTCACAAAAATTTAACTACTAGATGTTCAAATGGTGATAAAATTGGAATGCAGAAAAGACTTACTTCACGCAAGACAATGTAAAATAGTTTTTTTTTTATCATTTGCTATCAATTTGGTCAATGAATGGTCAAAAGAGAGTTATTAATAGAAATGCGAGAATTGTCTCCAGGATTTTGTTTGGACTAGTTAACATAATAAAAGTTCTGGGACTCAGGCGGACCGATAAAGGAGGGAGAGGACAAAGAACGTCCCATTTTTTGCAAAAGTAACTTCTACATTTTTGCTTAAACATGTGAAGATGTGGAGATAGCTTCCTTTACCTCCGGAGAACTACACTCAGTGGTGGATTATCTTTAAGGTAAAGTAGGCACGTGCCTATACTATCAAATATTATACGCGAATTGGGCACGAAAACTTGATATTAAAATCAAATGTCACCCCATTATTTTACTGAGCAAACCCACTTATAGAACACTTTAAAATTATTTCAGAGTGCGAACTAGACACCGATTTTTATTACTCGCTTATATGCTTCCAACTATTTTAATTTTCAAATTCACTTTCAAAATACTTTGAATTATTCGTAAGCGAGATCTATTCACTTAAATTTAATTTAAAAACTTATTATTCGACACTTCCGATTATAATTTTACCGTTCTAGAAAATACCCAAATATTAAATGAATATTTGCTTCTATTTTTTGAACATTTGCTCAAATTACTCTCTCTGTTACACCATTATTACCGTTTTTAATTAGAATTACCGCCTTTATCTGAATATTTGCTCCTACCTTTTGAAGTGTTCCGCCTCTAAATTCTACTCTTTATAGCACTAATATCACCATTTGTAATTTTAAAAAAATACCTACTTATCACACATTAGAAAAAAGTTTTGAGGTGGAAAAATCAATGCCTGGGCCCAGGTTATGCCTGAAAGAGAATATAACCCAAATGCCCCACAATATCATAATAATAGTCATGTCCCACCCCCTCCCTATCTTTCGTCGTTGTTGTTTATTCCGTTCAAAGGTTTTTCAGCCTCAACCGCATCTTACTAGCTAAAGATCTAAATTACGTTACATCTTACAGACTAAAATATAAATTACATGGCACCTTACGAACTAAACGTAATTCACATGTCGCCTTATAAACTAAACGTATTAATTTACATGTCACTTTACAAATTAAAGAATAAAATACATGTCATCTTACAAACTACGTGAAATATAAGTCACTTTACAGCCTAAAACGTGAAATGCAAATTATCTTACTATATACAATACAACATAAAATACAAGTCATTTTAGTGGATAAAACGTGAATACAACATAAAATACATGTCACCTTACGAACTAAATGTAATTTACATGTCACTTTGCACATTTAAGAGTAAAATACATGTCATCTTAGAAATTACGTGAGATACAAGATACTTTATAGCCTAAAACGTGAAATACAAGCCATTTCACTAAATACAACGTGAAATAAATATAATTTTACAAACTAGTAGGAAGATATATCCAATAATATATTAAGTTGTTATCTTCCTTATATCGACCTACTTGTCTTCAGTTGAGAAATTCGTCCGTGCGAGCGGCAAACTCATGCAGGCAAGTGGCAACTCTTGCGTTCGAGTGGCGAACTTTTGCGGTTGACGTATGCGGGCGGCAGCAGTCAAATCTAACGCAAACAAAATAAACTGTTTAAAACAGAAAGTCTACTATCTGAAAAATAACTATAGCTCATATTACTCACCCATTTCGTCCCGGCAGTATCAAAGATGTCTCCAGTTGTCCCCAAATCGAATTGTATGGTTGATTTTCAAGTCATTTTCGGAGCGACAGACTCTTGCGATTGATGCGTTTTGTTTAATTTTCTCCAGCGCTGATTGTTAATTTTTCGTAGTGTCATTATTTGCGAATGTTGCGGTTATGGACAACAATGCAGCATGAGCGACAACTCATCCTACTGCAGATCAGACGAACTACTGCACGTTCCTCCTAAGGCTCGTATGTACTGTCCTCAGTGTCTGCACTGCAGATGCAAACGCGGGCGGCAGTAAAGACGTGGCCGAAGCAGGAGCGGGCGGCAGCAAGCCCGATAAACAGCAGACGCGAGGAGCTACTAATGCAGGATTGGCATCCTAACCGCGGCAATAAACATGAGCAGTAATAGGAGCGGGCAGCAGTAAGAACAATCGACGGGGGTATAATCATAGCTTACACAAGAATCGCTATTCAACGACACAATACGGCAGCGTTGCGTTCCCACATGGGACCACACATGAAGAACTCGAATGCTCCGCATACTTTGTAGAGTCCCGGCAGTTTGGCGGAACGACTAATCTGCATAAGCGACGAACAAATTCCTGCGGGTCATACATAATACTGCTCGTCCTACAATGCAACATTTGTCGCCGCTCCCACACTGCAGATGTAAGGGCGACGACTGCAGGCACAAGCAGTAAAGAGTATAATCGAACGACTCAGATGCATTGAATGTCGAACTCACTGGCAGTAAACGCAGTCGTAGCTCGGCATTATTGGGAGCCAACACATGGGACACGCACGTGAGAACTTTTGCGGTGCTACCGTTTCGTAAAAGCGCGATTTTTGAATATTGAAATTGTGTTTGCTGCGAAAATGATCCCGCGAATTGTTCATACTTGCTACTCACCCTACCAAAGATCAAATTTACTGCCAATAGCAGCTCCGGATTCATTTCACTTCAGTTTTCTTTAAATATTTCAGGGTAATTGCAATTTTTCATCCCTCATCAAGTAGCGCTAGACAGTAGAAGACATTTCCATCTACAAAAACACAATTAATTCAGCAAAAAGTTTACATAAACTCAAAATAACATAATTTCCAACATGCAGGTGAAATCGAAAGTTAGGCACAACATGGTTTCCTCGGAAGTTATTACAAATACAAAAATTAACCTTACGAACGCACGAGCACATTAACTGTATGAAATAATATGGCGGAGTTGACGCATGCTCAGTTTTGAAAATGTCTCATGAACGCTATTAATAAATGTAATTTTCAACATTATCTGTATATTAATACGCCAAGAGAAATATTTCGATTCAGTTCATATGGAGAAGATGTGAAGAAAGCGAAAATTATATACAGGATGTCTCAGTTTAATCTTTGTATCAATACGGGGAGAGAAAGCTTTGTACCTTTTTTAAGCATATTGTGCGCATGAAAGGATAAGAATTGGCATACCTTAAGTTTATATGTAGTAGTGCAGAAAGCTGAAATTATATACAAGGTACTTCATTTTAATTTTATGTGAAGAGAAAATTTTGTACCGCGCACACGAAGAAATACTTGAAGTTTTTGTGAAGGAATGCAGAAAGCTGAAAGGATATTCAGGTGTCCCATTTTACTTTTACGTGAGGAGAAAACTTTGTACTGCGCGCATAATGAAATGTAAGATTTGATAAACTTGAAGTTTATATGGAGAAGAAGTGTAGAAAAGTATAAGTATGTACAAGATGTCCCATTTTAATTTTACGGGAAGAGAAAATTTTGTACTGCGCGCATAAAGAAATGTGAGATTTGACATACTTGAAGTTTGTATGAAGGAGTGCAAAAAGCTAAAAGTATATACAGCGTGTTCCATGATACGTGACGAGAAAACTTTGTACTGCGTGCACTGACACGAAGTTATGTGAGACTTGGCATACTTGCAATCCGTGTGGAGAAGGAAGTGCAGAAAGCTAAAATTATACACAGGATGTTCAACTTTACTGCCAAACTTTAATTTTATATGAAGAGAAAATATTGTACTGTGCGCATGAAGGATTGTGAGATTTATCATACATAAAGTTTATATGGAGAAGGAGTGCAAAAAGCTAAAAGTGTGTACAGGCTATCTCATTTTAATTCTACATAAAGAGAAAATTTTGCACCGCGCGCACGGACGAATGTGCGATATGGCATACTTGAAGTTCATCTGGAGGAGTGCCGGAGGTTGAAATTATATACAAGGAAGCCTATTTCAATCTTTCGTGAAGAGAAAAGTTTGTACCGTGCGCATGAAGGAATGTGAGATTTGACATACTTGAAGTTTTTCTGGAGGAGGAGTGCAGGAAGTTTTAATCATATACAGGGTATGCAATTCTAATTAACCGCTAAAAACGATATTATTTTTTGCTGGAATATATCGAGAAATATGCACCGAATAAGAAAATGGCCTCAGAAAAACTCAATGATTTCTTTCCTCTCCCGAGGATTGGTGAGAGAAAGTCACTACAAAATCTTGGATGGGAAGCACTATTCTAAATTTTAGATTCGGATGAAGTGTTGAATACCAAGATAATTTTACCTTGAAAAATGAGAGGGGATGGGAGGTTAAATTCAGTAACATTCTAACTTAGCAACATAATGATTCACGGCCAAATTTCGACCACTGAGCGACCACTATATAGAATTAAAACACCACAAGCTAATCGAAACATAAATCTTGCGATTGACTTTTGGTTCGAACTTATTCACAATTTCAATTTTCATTATTTGTTATTCATCGACACTATGATTGAAAAAACATGCAATTTACCATCTACAATTTTTTTTATCAGAAAATTACGTACGTACCTTGCAATTTCATGCTACACTCCCTAATATTGACAATTTTCCAATTCCAATCGAAATTTTTGATCACTTACACTATATTTTCCTAAAAACACTATTTTTAATGTTAAACAATCACATAGAACCAAACACAATTGAGAATTTGCTAATTGATTACACAATTTCTTAATGACAATTAAATGAATAAATAGTTTTGTTCATTTGAGTGGGGATGACGAACGAGCGCACCCGGATACAAACTATTTGAAAGAGAGGGTTTCAAATTTAATTTTGAATACATAAATAATTATTAGAAAAAATAATTGAACTTCATTATGATTTCTAAATATTTTGATTCAAATTTCTATAATTCACATATCAAAATTGACAGGGGAATGAAAATTATACTATTCATATTTCACAAATATATCATAGCAGCTGCAGGCTTGTAAAAAAATACTTATTTACAATCGAATAATTCAAAGTAATATTTTACAGCACGACAGCTTTCTTTGAGAAGCGACCGCAAGTCGTTTCGCAGTTTGGGATACCAAAAATATTATTTTACTGTGTCAACAGTTATTTATTTTCGAGTGCAAATTAGGCAGCAAAACTTGACTAAGTTTAAATATCACAATTCAACGCTATGAAAAAATATTTTACTATACAATTACACTCGATTCCAGGTGGGTGAAAAGTCACAATAAATCTTTATAGCTCCAACATTTCTTCTATGGCGTATTCTTCACTAACATTCATGAGCATCCGTATTCACAGTTCATTATATCAATCTTTTGAATCATTCAGTATGATTTGTGTGTTCCACACCCAGAAACGACTAAAAGGCGTGATTTATATCCTATTTTTATTATTTTTCATAATAAAGTGGAAAATATTAGAATTATTCTGCGGATTTTTCTCTTTTTGGAACACTATTTATCTCATTTCCTCAGTGGAATAAGAATGAGTATTCGTGATCGATTATTAATGACGCGAAACCGTAAAATGACAATTTTAATTATCCCCAAAGCAATGAATGATTTGAGCACTGCGGTGTTGCACTGGATGAAATATTATTTTGTGTTAATAAGTATGGATTACCCAAATCGAATATACGCGAGTCTCATGAATGAAGTTTAAAATTGACGTGATAATTCAACGAACAATAAACAACAATTATTGATGATAATCCGTATGAAGACTATGACTTTTTGTTTTCAGTTCGGTTTTTCAGAATATTCCATTTATTAGTTTTCTTTATGTATGATTAATTATCGAAACGGCATTAATTTTAATTAGAGACGCATGTATGATTAATAAGCCAAGGTAATCAAAAATTATTATCAACTACAGTGTCTTTCTGCCATTTGATAATTTTGGAGAAATCGTGTTATGTGTATTTCCGCAACTATCCGTCTTGAATTTATTTATCAGTAGCACAAATGTATTGAACAAAAAATTATATTTTAGCTTTATATGCACAGAAAATATTGTTGAAGGAAAAATGCATGATATCATAACAAAATATTCCAAGTTGATGATATTATTTTGACCTTTTTAGTGCATTATTGACAAAAGCGTGTTTCCTTTGAAATTATTTACTCTACTTTTTACTTTTTAGCTTCAAAATAATTTCAACATACTATTTAATATAGATCAAAGTAAAATACATGCCATGTGTCCGTATAGTCATGGTGAACTTTTGATCGGTCACAGGAAAGCAACAAAAGAAGATAGAAATGTGAAATCTTCACCAAATATCAGGAAAACTCTTCAAGTTTCCGTGTAATGATCACAAATTATTCAAAACAGAGAATCACAGACATTACTCACTTTGTTACCGTGTGTGGGAAGAACTTGAATATCGTTTAGATGTGTGTAGGGCAACAAATGGAGACCACATTTTATTTGTTGAGGATTTCACATTTCTATTTTGTGAGTGTTTAAAAGTGACTTCACGGACACATAGTATTAGTTAATGCTTTTGCCAACCCAATTATAAACCTCCTGGTTCCATGACCAGATCAGCTTGATGGTACCAAATTATTGTATTGTCGAATGGTTTGTGACGTAAAAAGCAATCCACCATATTGGGTTTATAATGACATCACATCATTTATCGTATTTCATTCATCAAACCTTTTCATTTCATACCTATGTCGAATGGACTGTGAAGAAGAAGATAATCTGCCATGCTGAGATGTCCGCCATATTTGATTTATAACGACATCAGATTGTCATCCAAAATACATACACTAGCAAGGTTTCAAATTAGTATAACTATTATAATAATAACAGAAATATAATAATAATAATTGTTGTTATAACTATTAGATGAACCGAAGTTGAAATTGATTTCCTAGATTTGTTTACATAGTTTGTTAGTTTGTTAGTTGTACGTGAAGCTAATATAAGCGTATTAAAAATGAGATTCTGTATTGGACGAAATTTAATTATGAGTATTTCTGCATTTATTGTATGATTTTCTTTTCTTGAAGGTTTGATTCAGAATAATAATTTAGAAATTTACTAGAATCATCAAAACTGTATAGTATTTTGAATATAGTTCATTAAAATCTTATCGTATTTCAAATTTATTGAAATAGTCGCAAGTGTAAATGATATGACTACTGCGGCAAGTAAAATGAGAACTATACAACTGCTATTTTGTTATCAATCGTTTTAGTCTTGTTTTCGTTTTGAAAACGGAATTAGAGTACAAGAAAGTGGGCTCCAATCAATTTTTAAAGATATCAATCACGATTATTTTCAAACATAAACAATATTTATACTTGCAAAAATACGAATGCCACACATTTTGAAAAAAATTATCCACCTATTATTATAATGACATAAAATAATGAAAAAAATGGGACAGATCAACGAGAGCAACCTATTCGTTGATTTCACATCGAGCTTGGTCAAAGCGGGCGAAGCCCGCTTGTTAGCTGGATGCGAAGCACCGCCAGTTGAAAACAAAAATCACTGTTTTAGAGCACTGACAAAATTTCGTTTCATCAAACATCGCTAAGTAAATAGTCAAATGATGAGTATTGGACGATATGGCGGGTGTTACCTTGCCAAATCATGACATATATACAAACACACAAACTTATTTTTATATAGAAGTAAACCTATAATCAAGAATTTTATTGAAATATTATTGTTTGGGATGACAATTTAGAGGTACCCAATATTCTAAAAATAGGATTGGAATAAGATTATATTTCTTAGGTGTGACAACTTTTCTAGTTGAAAAAATATTGAATAAGGCCAAATCTCTTTTAACGTCTAACAGAAAAAATTTATATACCAAGTATATTGTAAGATATGAAAAAGTAAATGTATGTTTTGTTATCTGCAATTTTTCGTCTTTAATTTGTTAATTGATAATGAAAATTTGAAAAAATCAAGCTTAAGATCTGTTTACAACTTTTAATCTAAATTAATTAAATTGTTTTTAGCTTGTTGGTAATTACGTAAACATTTCACTTGAAGGCATGATTAAAATTATGATTGACAGATCAAAAGAGAAATTATTTTTTTAATCTAATTTGATACCGCATTAAAGTTTTTCATGATTATTTTATGAGTGAAAAAGATCTTGACATGGTATGGTCCTGACATTTCAAGTTCAAGAATTACTTAGTTTAAATTCAAATAAACACAACCAACGTTTTCTTATTGGATATTGTACATTATATTTAGCTAGATGCTGCAGTTCATAAAAAAATATATCTTTACATAGTAGACATTCTATAATTATATTTATTTCGTTTACGAATAGTGTGAAATGCCTCTGAGGAATGAGCTCTTCCATATAAATCTATAAAATAATCTTCAATACTGTGGTAGAATATTAAATTTGAATTGAATATCTGGATCCAATTCCAAAACAACAAAAAGTAAAAAATAGTTCAGGAGCAAATAGCTCGAAATGAAATAACCAAAAGATTGTTTTATTTTGCTCAGTTCAAAAAATAGAAATTTGAATATCGTTTTTTCTAAATATTAATACGTCAAGAGAAAACTTTCGGCCCCCTTTTTAAGCATATTGCTTGCACGAAGGAATGTGAGATTTGGCATACTTGAAGTTCATATGGAAAAGGAGTGCAAAAAGTCAAAATTATTCACAAAATTTCCCATTATTATTCTACGTGAAGAAAAACCTTTGTAACGCGCGCACGAAGGAATGTGGGGTTCGGCATACTTGAAGTTCATATCAAGAAAAAGTACATGAAGCTGAAATTATATACAAGGTGCCCTATTTTAATTTTACCTAAAGAGAAAACTCTCTACTGCGGTCACGAAGGAATTTGAGATTTAACATACATGAAGATTATATGGAAAATAAGTGCAGAAATCTAAAAGTATATTGCCGCTGTTCTAGGAGCTTCTTTTCTTATAGAAAAGAAAATGCATAAATTACAAATGTAATGAAACTGAATCAGATCTGTGAGTTAATTGTTTTCTGAAACATAAGATGCAATATTACGCCATTTTATTTGTTTGGCAGATCATCTCACGGATGCACTCATTATTGAAACAACTTGAATGTGAGATTTGTATAAGTATTTGTAAATTAGATCATTTCACAGTCATCTCATCAACAAAATAAATTATTTGCAGAGTTGGAAATGGAAAAATCATATAATCGACTTCTTATATACTATTAGTATCCGGTAAACGTGAAAAACAATTAATAAAAAACACAAGAACGTAATTTAAGCGACATATAAATCCGAACAGAAGTATTTACATATTTTGATCGAGGGGAATATGAATCTAATTAATTTTAGTGATAATTAGTTCTATTTTAAAAACTCTTTGTTGAGAATGATTAATTATTATCCGCGATATTTCATTTTTTCTTTTAAGAAACATGCTATTTGATATCTGGTAATATTATCAAGTTACCACAAATTGCGTTAATTTGTTGTCTTAGAGAACTCAGAAGATAACTGATTAGTTTTCTGCTATGGTAGAAGCTTTTTAAAGAGAACTTTTGTATAGAATGCGACAAAGATTTAAATTTATAAATATCCCTGTAGCTCCATTTAAAATTCTTATAGTAAAAACACGCAAAATATCATACTGCAGAGGTTGAGTTTTTTTAATTAAATCAAGGATTTTCCAATTGAGTTTTAAAATACATAGAATTAAAACCAAAGTTGGAATATATTTATTCATGGAAACGGTGTTGAATTACAAAAATTATTTATTATATAAGAAACATAAGCAATACCAAATTATTATTATCAAAAACGTATTAACAAAATATTTAATAGGTATACCATCACTTTATTTATTCATAGGTGGGTGGTAAATGTGGTATTCTGATACATAAAAAGTTAATTGCTGATGTCCACAGAATAAAAGTATTCCTGGGAAAATGTCGATGCATGCAGATGTTGTTTTAGCATTTGAATTCAGGACAGTGGATTTAAAATTGAAACTTCGTTGCCGGACCATTTTTGCTATAAATAATAATAGTTATTCTGATATTTACTATTTTTTATCATAGGATAAGTGCTCATTGTCAGTGCTAATAACTAAGTATTGAAAATATCTAATGATAATTTAATTTATGTGTGCCTTTTGGCACTTGTACGCCCAGGGTTTAAGCTCTATTAGTCCTTATGTAAATCTGCTCCTGGCTAAATATAATGACCATTTCATTTTGGCAAAGCTCAGCTATTGCTGGTCTTCCATTTGACTCTTTGAATGATATAAAAGTATATATAAAATAGAAGATACTACGGTGTGTATTCTATCACCGACTAGTGCGGCAGCTTCGAGTTTTGTTGATAGAAGTAATTATAACTTAAATTAGTTTACAAGAAATAAATTTTTCTTATAGTTCACTGGAAAGAGCAGATCATCCTGTTTCAAATGTTACCATCTTGTAATTTCTGAAACATTTATTATAAGCTATATTTGCCTTGAAAAATTGACAAGCATTGCCATCGTTTGGTCTGTTTATATGAGGTTGTAATTCTGGACCGATTTTAGCTATTTTTTTTGCTGTTGGTTTCCACCATGACTTGTCAAATAGTTTAATTTTTATAAACAATTAATTATTCTGCTATTTTTGTTACGATTAACTAATATAGATTTATCGGGCAGTGCATTTGTAGTTTTCCCAACAATTACAAACTGCTTGAATCAAATCTGTAATATTTTAATTCGGTGAGCAGTAAATCATCATCTGTAGTATTATAATTATTTTTTTTATAGAATATGTTGTTGCCATTTTACACCCGGTATGATTTTTGACAGTTCGAGATTTTGATGAATTTCACGATTTAGACCCTACTAAACCAAAAAAACATGATTTGAAAAAATCAGTCTGTCGGTCTTAAAGCACGATAATTAATTTTCGAGTTATATTTTATATTTGAGCTTTCCATTAAAAATATAGCTTCACTTCGAAAATAAGTTAGTTCCAACCAGTGGTACCAATATTTTATTGATGGAGCTTTTTAAGTTATTAGAAATTTGATAATATTTTTTTTTTTTTAAACTTGCGATGAAAATTAGTAATGAAAATCATAATTTCAGATTAGAATTATCATTACTCATATTTGGACATCACATGCAAACATTCGTCAATTGTTTTTTTTTTATCAGTAATTTGGTTCTTATGGGTTTGGTATCAAATTGAAGTCCCTGCGGAAATTATTCTAGTAAAAATGTCAAAAACTACATTTAAACCATTATCAGTTGTTTTTCTATGAGATATTCAGATGATATCTAGTTTGATATCAATTTAAAGCTCTCGTGGATATAAGTTTAGTGGAAAAATAAAATAAATAATTATCTACAACTAAACCGGAATATGCCATGTTTGCGATCAAGTAAAGCGACTGGACATAAATCTTATAGACATTGTGAAATAAAATAGTAATTTCATATAACCGCCACCGGTCACTTTGACAATGACAGCGCCGTCACTTTGAAATATGCAATTAATTGATACCACACTCAAAATTTATGAAACAGCAATTAGACTGGCCATAAAATACATGGCCGGGGAAGTACTGTGGTGGACACAGAAATATTTTTCTTTATTATGGATGCAAAAGTTAATTAAATTATGAACCACTAGATTTCAGATATTTTCTAGTCATAGATTTGTTTACACGCTCTGAAATATGATCTCAAAAAGTTTTGAGTGAATATTTTTGCAATGTTTTTCACACTGAAATTATTGCTTCATGAGAACTTCAAATTTTGTTCATCCTCTATTTTAATTAATACTTGAGTGCAATATTTCATAGAAATGTCAAATAGTTTTTTCTCCGTGCAGATTTCATGCCTGATATATTATATCCATGTTCCACCTGATAATTTAGTAAAATTAAATTATATTGTACTGTTTGTTATTCATAAACCTCAAACACTGAACTAGAAAATCTGACGTAGACATCACCTGATTTAGTTGTACGTTACTGGATATATTTTTTGCATATAATCAAACACAAAATCTCATCTTTCCACGGCTAATCGTTTTAAATTCATTTAAAAAATTATAAAAGTGCGCTTTCGGCCCAGTCGATTGCTATGGAAACAGGAGATCATCATTCTTATGCTACAATGTTCCTAAATACTGGTTTCCAAGATTCTACGAATAACAGTTCTGAATTTATGCTCAAAATTGAAGCAACTGAAATGCACTTCCGGTTCAGTCGATTTTTATGGGAATAGTAGGCAATCATTCAGATGCTACAGCTGATTGAAACATCAAATTCTAATAATCATCAGCCGATAGTTTCAAATTTATGCGAAAAATTCGAAAAGACTGTCAAGTAAAGTGCACTTCCGGCTCAGTCGATCTCAATGAAAACAGCATATGAGCATTTAAATGGTTCAATCGTTTTAAATACTAAATTCCAACATCTTACGTTCAACCGTTTTGGATTTATGCGAAAAATTCAAAAAATTTTTCGAGTTCAGTGCACTTCCGGTACAGACGATTGCAACCGTAATGCGACGTGCACAACGAGACCTAAATACAAAATTTCAACATTATAAGTTCGACGGGCTTTGAGATTAGCGAGTGACATACGAACGAATGCACATATATACATACGTAGCAAGATCAAGTCGAAAATAGTCAAAATGGATTCAGGGATGCTCAAAACGAATATTTCCGTCAAAATCTCGAAATGAATAAATTTTGTCGGTTTCATAATACTTTTACTTTGTACAAGTAAGTAAAAACAGTTTTTTATAATAATACTACATTTCATAAAAAATACTTATTTACAAAGTTATATTTGAAATTATTTAATAGAAAAATTGAAGAATACTAGTTTTATCGTGAATTCTAGGGAACCGAATTGTGCCCGTACGCTCGGATGCACAAGTTCAGTTACCTTTCTCAAGCGCAGTAAGTGAGGCGAAATAGACACTGTTTATTTATTTTATTATTATTTATAAAATACATTATTGATATTAAATATTGTGAAATTATTGATTCTTAAAATATGAATACAGTTACAAAATTGTTGCACTCAATCCAAGGACTGAAGATTCGATTCCTTTTAAGTGCTCCCAAAAAAATAGTGTTTATAGTGTGCAAATTTTGCATTGTAATCATTTGAATAAATATTGGACTCAATCATCCTGATCAGGATATTCGATTAATTATGCGGGTAGTAATTAACAGATTCTAGTCAATTTGCATAATTTTCAAGTACAATAGTCGACAAAACTAAATATATCCAGCCTGAAACTGAAGCTACTATCAAATTGATGCGGATCTATGAAGATTGAGCTAGAGCCTTTGGTAAGCCAAATTTGTCTATTACATGTGTGATGCTAATAGCTTTAAATTGATAATGCACTCATTTGTATAAATTACTGGACCGTAGGTCTGCTATTCATGGTGAATGTGCATTTATCTGTAAATAAAATACTGCTTGAAAATTATATATTATGATTTGATTTCTCCATCATTATTTCACTGAGTGATGCTCGTGGTTTTGAAATTTAGAAGGAATGTATTCATGGTTTTTTTTTGAGAATTCTACGCACTGTCATAAAATTTATATTCAATTCTCTGAAAATCTCCTGTATGCTGTTATTGATATTTTTGTTAATTTCTTTCTTAAAATTGAGTGTATCTGTATTTTCAAACTTTGCTTTAAAGCATAGTGGTGCTGAGAAAGTCACAAATTTCTCGTTAACTATGGCCAGAATAATGCCATTCAGTCATTTGCAACTTTTTTTGATCTGAATAATTATTAATTTTTTACAATAATGAATTCTTGTATTGATTTAATATCACATTGTCACAATAAACACTAAAAATTTGACGTATGGAACGTTTCGCATTTGCTAATCTATTTTTTTTAATTCCATGACTAATACTATCAAACTAAAATTAATTTCTGCAGTTATGAGACATTAAAAATGAATTTTGTTTATTAATTCAAATGTAGTGTTTTATGCTTCACCAAATTTATTTGAGACGTTTTTGTCTAAAGTAATAAGGAAGCAATGCGAACGGAGCAACTGATTTTACGTATTAAACGCCTGTGTCACACTTTTTGTGTTGCATCTTGTATGCTTTAATTATTGAGTTGAAAACTATCCCACATTTTTGAAATGAATTATTGAAGGCAAGTTTTAATTTGAATTTTAAATAATTGAGCTTTTCTATGATATTACTTGTTAAGGGGGATTGCGATGATAAGGGGATAATAATCGATAATAGATATAATAAAATATAAGTAGAAAATATAAATAAGTAAGGAGCTGGTCAGGTTTTAGGGCGTAATTAAGCCGAATTCTCTTGAAAGTAATATAAGTTTGAGCCACAATGCTCTGTGAGATGTCATCAGAGAGTCCCAAACATCAATTCACGCCATCGGGGCATTTCAGGTTCAGTTTAGATAACTAGAACGGATATAAAAATGATTCACCTGTCTCAGAGGTTGGATAGGATATCTGGTTAAAAGATAGGCCGTTGAGTTCACTGAATAGATAGCTACCAGTACATAGTAAACATTGGTCGATTCACCCACTCTTGGAACAACTCTGTTGCCCGGAATAACACACAGTACATGCGGATGGCATACACATATCCCGCGCAACACCGACAGAATAATGTAGCACCAGATAGCTAAGTCACTAGTACTGTTTATCTCACGTTGGACAAAACCTATGGATGGCTATCAGTACCGTAATGCCGTACCAATGCCTGCCTACACGCAGGTTGGTTGATTTATCCACTCTTGGAATAACCCTGTTGCCGCAATAACATACAGTACATGCATTTGGCAACAATCACCGCAGTCACAAGGTGTGCTCACCGATGGGATGTGACGCTAAACATACCAAACTCAAAAACTCAATGATAGACAAACTCACAAATTTATAGAAGCTTTTAGCCACTTCACAACACTGAATTGAATAATATGACGGCTAATTGAGCTCAGATAATTGAAGCAAACAATGCACCACACAGATAAAATGAACGCTCAAAGTTTGACTTTAAAGTGATGCAAATGTGTTTGCAGCACACGCTTACTATTAGGCTTGACCTTGAAAGCAATTAGGGTTGTTTACTCGAAGCTAGGTTTTATGTGTACTACGGTTTTTGGGTCATATTGGTATAGCAGTGTGTGTCGAGAAGACAAACAAATGATAAATTTTTAACTAATTGTATTTAAAAATTGTCGTAACATACTCGACAAATTTACGTTTGTATAAATGTATGTGTGTGCTTGTGACACAGTACACTTTTTCGTCATACATCTAGAAACCAGATTAAAATGTTTGAGCCAATCATAGAGCGTATCCTCACCGCTGCAGTGTCAGCGTAATTGTGGAAACCATATAAGGTATGAGCATACATGATGTTACTTCCTGCCTCACATCATTGATCATTCACTTGAGCGACCTGGAGAATTGTAATTTTGTACATAATTCAGTTGCTCTTCTTTAATGATAAAATTTCCAGAAATAATCATTGATAACAACAATTTCACTATTCATTCCAATTATGGTAAGCAATTCAAAGTCGCGGTTCCTGTATAGTATTCAATATCCATATTCATTCGCTTTTTGAAATACCCCAAACACGCCATAAGAAGTTCGAATTTTACTATTGCCTTCACTCAATTTGAATTATATTATTATAGGTTGAAGTGGCTGTCTTCAACCGCTATTGATGATTAAAAATGATTGAGTTTGCAATATATTTACATCGTTCTTAGTATTCTTTTTTTCACATTTTTCAACCGTATTTACGGTAGACATAGGTTGTCAATTGTATCGTCTAGTTTGTCGAAAATTCACACATTATTAACGTCATGCCTCTGAGTGAAAAAAAGGCGAATGAGAACTTCAACTTTGCAGATTACAATCGTGATCATCTGTCAAGATGAATCAGTTGTCATTGCCGATTGTCATATGAAAATTGTAGGAAAGTCAATTGGAATTTATGGAAGAAGCTCTGGCTTGTTTTGCACCCTTGTCGTAAGTAGTATCTTTGTGATTTTTCGGGCTCAAGCTCGGCCCCACAGGCTTGCGTGGCATAATTCGGTACCATTCAGGGATATTTTTTGAAACAAGCTAGCCTACAATTAATTTATCGAAAAAAACCACTGTTTTAACAAAGTCTTATTTCACTAGTGAGTTGTTGGTAGCGCCATCTCTTAAAATTTGTTCAAATTACTGGGAGCGACTGCTAGAGGACCCTACTGAAGGAAACAGATTTTTCCCTCTTGAATAATTAATGATTTGATCAATTCAGTGTCATAAAATCTTCCTGTATTTTATTGAAAGAGTTGTGCGATCCATAACTCCTGCATTCTCATATTTCCTTATACATAAATGTGAATCCGGAGAATTATGTACAAAACTTTACGAGGTTTTATAAATATTTCGCAATCAATATTCATGTAACAGTTGGCTAAAGCATTAATATCTGCCGTATATGCGGTTGTTATATATTAGTTTATGTATTGCTGAGAAAGCATACACAAATAGAACCATTGTTCGAGCATTTTCCGCCAGAGCATCACGTATATAATAGATTTTCTTGCCTTGTCATTGGAAACAGAAAAATGTTTGATTGAAGGCTAGAAAATTGTCTTTAGAGTAATGGAAGATATTTCATCTGTACCAATACCTACTGATACTCATTATACCACACTGTTTAAAAAAAAAAGTTCTTTCCCATCGAAGTCCATCTTTTTTGATTTGAATACTTTTGGAAGCATTAAACACCAAATACAAAGTATTAAATTGTTAGTAAATGGTATTGTGGAGTGGAAGACGAGATAGTGGACTCATACGCATGTCTTTTAAGGCAACGCAAAGCTACGTTTCCCCTTGTATTTTTTTGCAAGAATATCACGAATATATGTGGATAACACAGTGTTGTTTGAAATATCGGCTCTCGATATCTCGAAAATTTCATATTGTTATCGATATTATATCAAAATATCGATATTCATTTCACAAAACAGAGAAAAATCGAATCGTTCACTCATATTTGCGAATTTATTGTACGCTTTGATTCAGTTTCAGGGAAAATGATCGGTATATTGATAATTATTGATAATTTTCAAATATTGGGCTCTGTTTCACCATCATTTATTAAACTGCTTGGATTTTTTACATCTGCTAACTTTTGTTCTTCTTAACCATATTTTTTCATGTTATAGTTAGTATATTCGCGAGAAATTTTGATGTTTACTTTATTAATTAGTTTTATATGAAGTACAATATTTGATTAGAGTATAATGAATTTTTCGACCGTGTTCCAAACTTCATCCTCCTGAAGAATAGCCTGTATTATTTGCTCATTAAAATTTTATCTAATATTCCAAAATTTCAGGTGGTAGAAGAAATATGAATTGAATCTGGCTTTTTAATGTATTTTGATGACCTTTGAGGGTATTTTGATCTGATCCCATTGACAAATCCTCAAAAATCTAGTTAATAATGTATAGTAATTATTTAATAACAGAATAGAATCGCCAGATTTAACCATGCTTCCTGAACATGGAATAATAGACCGGGCGCTTATGACACATTTTCACAGGCTGCCATCTATGGGAAAGATACTTACAGCTGTAAGTTTTGTATTTAAAAATCCGTGCTTGGTGTTAATGCAGAGATATTAATCTGCATGCCATGTATCAACTTAATTTTCATTACTTGCTAGACTGTACTCCAGAATCTCAATGAAAACGAAACACGTGTCTACAGTTGCAACCCTATTCAGGATGATAGTGTAAAAACTAACTCCAGAATTTGTAATTTTGTAAAACAATCTGGTTTTGTTTCTTAACAATTGATCAAAAAGTAGCTTATTTTAATTACTTTTCAGTTTGCCATTTTTTAGAAAGTCATGAGCACCCGGTCTATGAAGCAATCTAAACTTAGAGCGATGCTTGAAACTTTTTGTACTCTACTTTTCCAGATAAAGAGTGGGGAATCAAAACTATGTGCCCTCTTTTTGACCAAACACTCTACAAATTGGAATAAATTCTAAAGGAGATTGTATTTACTCCCTGGCAAAAGTGTTTTTGACGTGATAACGTCTTATAATTCGATAGAGCTGGCTGCACGCACAAAAAAACATGACTCATACGGCGTTACCTCGCTCGCTCTGAGGCGTTCCATTACGTCATCACAAATGCCAATGATTATTTATCAATAAGAATAAATTAAATAAGTAATTAATAAGATTATGATGTACTACTGTAATATGTTAAGAGACGACAGTTGTGTTGAAGATTTTATTTGGGACGGACGTGAAACACGATTTCAGGTGCAACGAAGTAATGAAAAGATTCATTTAATTGGGATATATTTGTTTTTGACGTGACAACGTCTTATAATTCAATGGAGCCGGCTGGACGCACGAAAAAACATGACTCATGCGGCATTACCTTGCTCTGAGGCGTTCCATTTGAGGCTTGAAGTGCAAGCGAGAGCGCGGAACGAGCGACAAAGAGGCACAATCGGCATAAGCGTTCGGCAGCGTTCGACACCTGTCTCTCTCCTACTTGAGTGAGCGATGCGTCCGCGTGGACAGCTGCTATACAATAATACATTTACATGTTTTCGTCAAGTATGAAGTGCAGTGAAAAGTGAATGTGGTGTCAATTGTTTATAGCAAAGATAATTGCGGCGATAAAGGTAATGATTCTTTCGATATTAGATATATGTTCAGTGATATATTGTCGAATATTCGTGCTTTCATCAATAAAATAAATAGCATCGGTCCGCTAGTGCAGCGATTGTAGGTTATGCTATAATTGACAAAACTATAACAATAAGTTAACAGAACTAGGATAAAGTGAATGATAGGTCACTATGATAATGCGCTTGCGCTCGAAATACATGTGTACAGAGTGAGTGGTAGCTAAGCAGTAGTCCTCAAACATGACATGTAAAAGTTTCATTATTTCGGTCCAACATGGAAAAGTTTGGTTCACCCTTCGAGGTGGTTTCCTCTCAAGTTCAGTCCCACAGGCGCGCGCAGCGCAAGTGCGGTAATATTCAGAGATGTTTATTAAAGCCGCGAGCGTAGCGAGCTAACCTACAACCATTGTTACACATAAACACTGTTTTAGTGCCACTGACAGAATTTGTTTTTACTGCAGAGACGCCAGTATTGCCATCTCTTTAAAATTGTGCGAAATGTCATAGTGACCTATTAGTCACTCTTACCCAGAACTATTTCACGATGAGTAAAAAATCAATGGCTTCACTATTCGATCGAAATAATTATCGAACGTAGCTATGATTTCAAAAAATTAAAACATAAATGTTAAATCTTCCACATATCATAACAACATGTCTGAAATGACAGGTTGGATCAGCCAGCCGTCAAAGGGAACAATTTCCTCCCATATCAAACACATTGAGGCGGGCTTTTCAAAAGCTAGAGTTACAAAAATTTTAATGATGTTTCTAGATTTAAAAATTTAAATTAAGGATTTATGAACAATAATTTAATCACAGTTTATTCTTATAATAAATTATCCAAGATTATCACTTTTTCACAACAAGTTACGATTAAATTTGCGAAAATAATTGCGTAACTAATTGAACAACAACTTTTATTCAGCTTACTTGCTGTTGATACAAAATTTAAAAAAAAAAAATTGACATAATTGTATTCATGCGTACAAATAAATGTAACTTGATCAATTCAATTCCTGATTTCCATTCACCTCCTTCTCTATATCTATACAAAATATATATCAAACCAATAAAATTGAAACTTTCTTTTAAAAAATACAACCACTCCATCAGTATTTTCTCATGACGTTGTCACGTTAAACTATCGTCAGTAAACCGACTTTACAGACATTCGATTTTTTTTTTGGCAATCAAATGATGAGAATATATTATATTACAGAAATTTTTGTATGTGTCAATAATGGTACGTGAAACAGTAGCGAAGAAAACGTGCATGTCCTATTGTGTGCCAGAGAAAAATAAAAATAGCCACTTACGTGATTTTGTGTGCATTGTAGTTCTTTTTCAAATTAATTTTAATGAGTAAGATTTTTATTTAAAATGCGTGTATTATACCCAAGTTTTTTCTTTAATGGTTTCCTTTTTCCAAGTTTATGGACACAGTTCTATAGTTTAACCGATACAATTTCCGTGATATGCCAGAAATAATGTACAATTGATTGTTTACTTCATAAAACAAGTATAAAAAACAATTGTTCAGAAAGTAAGAATTTATTGATCAATCATTTTCTTTCTCGCAGTGAATGTGTTAATTTGCTAATATGTGGAACATACGTAATTCTAATTTACTATGGAACTGAGCAGACCATAAAAGAAAATGTACAAATTAAAACTTATTCATTTTTTGACTGAGTAAAGCCAAGTATTTCTAGTATCAAATATATGATTTTTTTATAAAATCGAATATATAAATATATATATACAGAGTGTAACTGCTAAACGAGCTACCTCGAATAACTTCTATGTTATTGAAGATACAATAAAATACTATATAACAATCTTATTCGGCACCAAGGGAGACACCCAATTATGGAAAAAAATATTTTTTTACACCAGTGGCTCACAAGCTACAATACAAAGTTATATTTTTTCAAATGAGATTTTTTAGTCTTTTTCGATAGAATATTTTTCTCTTAATTCAATCATGTATTCATTTTATACCGATACATAATGAATATATTGAGAAAAATGCGATTAGAATTTGAATTAATTTTATTGTCATATAGTTATTTTTCAGTAGGCTATGAACAATTGAGCTACCTACATAAATACATCGAACTATTTGTTAGTAACTTCATGAATAGTGTTTGGGCTGATTTTCATCTCTTTCTAGACATAATTCAAATATTTTCAAAACTGATTCAAAAGTAGTATTATTAATTTCTTTCGGTGCTAAAAGTAACACTCGCATCTCTTATGCGATTCATCAAATTTCGTTTGTTGTTACTAGTGTAGAGTACACTTTATAGCGATTTGCAACAGTAGGAATTATGCATTAAATAATTTTGTTAATTTGTTTGTTTTTCATAGCCTAGTGAAAAATAACTATGAAAATAAAGTTCATTTAAATTTCAATCACATTTTTCTCAATATTTTTATTATGTTAGGGTATAAAACAAATATATGATTGAATTCAGAAGAGAAATTCTGTCAAATGTGTTTAAAAAATATATAGCATATCATTTGAAAAGATGTAACTTTGTGTTGTAGCTTGAGAGCCACTGGTTTAAAAAATATTTTCTTCCATAATTGAATGCCCCCCTTGGTCCTGTATAAGATTGACGTAGTACTACTAACGTGAAATAGGTGGCGCACGAACAGTATTTGTCAGTTAGAGCATCGTTCATCCAATTGAAACTCTCTATAGTTGTTACTGGCATTTGCGTGAAAGTTCCTGATAGTATTTCATATCCATACCGGTATTATAAAGAGGACAGATTTGTATTTTTGTGTCTAATGAATAAGCACAAAACTACTAAACCGATTTTAAAAGTTCGTTCATCAGTGGAATCTTATTTTATCACTAAGTAATATGGGCTATAATTTACTTTCAAAAAAAGGAGCCCCTACGAAAACTCCAATGATGTAACACAAGTTGCAAAAAAATTACCAATAAAATTCCTTATATTGCGTGCGCTGCAATATAATCTTTTATCTCCCGTTATTTATATGCTATCTATACGGTTGGGGTTATGTTTACGTAGCATCAAATGTAGTATTATCAATAATTATCTTATATTATTGGACTAAGCTCTTAAAATTCAAACAAATATGTTATATATTAAAAAATGTCCACCCGTGCGAAGCCAGCTCGGGCTGCTATATAAAATCTGTATACAGAACCAGTAGTATCCACATTAAAATTATGAGGTATTTTGATGTCATTAAATTTTATATTCAGCATCAAAAATGAGTTATCTGAACCGGCTTTGAAACGTATTGTTGACTATTAAAGAACAAAAAACACAAATTGTAGAATGTTAAATTCAATGAATTAATTCAATTTGTATTGGTTCTTGGCTGAAAATTTAATGTATGATTGAACTGGTAGTGAATAGGCCTTGAATTCACTTGTTTTTCAATAGCTTTTGATTAAAGCTGTTCACATTGATAACCTAATAATTTCTATAGTTCCCGGAAAATATTTTTTCCGGTATTCACAAAAGCTAACCGGCCTGAAAATAGATTCCGTTTACTGATTTGCACCGCCAGAAGCAAAAAAATAAGGAAATGTTGATTGAGAGGATTTGCTGGAAATCGGTGAATCTTTTATAAAGAAATTTTACTTTCTATCCTTTTTGAGAATATTTTAATACGTGGGATATTGAAAGGATCTTATTTTTTCTTAGAACCCAACAAGATTCAAACGATTGACATAATTTACAAAAAAAAATTACGGACGTGCAAAATAATCAGAAAATTTAAATATTTAAGGTAGCCTAATTATCAATATTGCTTGCTGGACTGAATCTGTAATTTTGTGGAACAATCAGGTTTTGATTCTTAACAATTTATCAAATTCTGTTTCACGAACTTTTTAAAATGTCACTTTACAGTGTCCTGTATTTCTTCAAGTCCTTATTTTGTGAATTCCACAGAAATGTATTCTCAACCAACTATTCTTTCTATATAAATAATCATGCACAAAATACGAGAGTCCCTTGAGATCTAGATGCTAGAATTCGTAGCTATCATATAATTCCGTCTAAATTGAAGACAAGGCGAGAAGTGAGATTTTCTCGCCTCGCAATTCAATACTTACTATATATAATATTCGACTAAAAAGTAAAAATAGCCCTAACTGTGTTACAATTGTTAATTTATCGTTATTATTTCACTTCCAGGAGTTTGTGATGTAATCGTATCAATTTAAAAATATCGAATTGATCAACAAAAAACGTCCGCTCGGTGATGTGAAGCTCTAGAAATTCCGTAGGTTCCATTTAAAAGATTTCTTTCATTTGTGCAATTTAATTGTTAATTTCCTTTCCACTTAATAAACCACGTTCGAATTTTTTTATTAGCTCAAGTTATTCTGAGTCATAGCATTTCTCCCAATGATATTAGCGAACGGAAACTGTGTTATAACTTTTGCGGCACTTTCAATATTAAATTATTTTCTTCATATTTTTTTAGTCCAATGGAATTAACTCTTGACAGTAAATATAAAGAAGGTTTTGGATTTTTTTATATTGGATTTCTCATTCACATTGTTTTCATGATAAATTGAATTAGGAAACCAGACTGGGAAATTATTGTTCAATGGAAACAATTGGAAATATGTACAGTGTGCTCACAAAGTTTTCGGACATTGGAGATTACTTTTTGGACTGCACAATTTTCATAAAATTAAAAAAGAAATAGATTACGATTTTTTGCGAATCTAAGGTCACTTTTAGATCATTTGCCATCTCATTCAAAAATTCGAGCAGGTACATGTGGATCTTTTTGACTTGAAATTTTCAATTTTTCTCACTGATATCTGAGAATAAAAAAACGTACCTTGCTTTTGAATATGTCTTATGGATGAATGAGATTTTTGGGCTGAACTGGAGGATTTTAATTTGTTGGATTGACGATGAAAAATATATACTATATATTATAATTATATATTCTTGTTTTTGGAAATTTCCGATCAAGTCACATCGAAATGCGATATCGCGATTTTCCATTCCCCTTATGTAGAGAACACGAGGTTAAATGAGATCCTTAACCGTTTCTGAGATCATTCTACGCAAGATGAACAAACGACAGACATCTTTTCGTTCGGTCCTCCCATGAAATTTGATGCTTCCAGAAATAATTTATTTTCGTCATTTTCTGAACTAATTCAATACTTTTCTATTCAACATGTGATAAAAAGTAATAAACTGGATGATAGAACAAGATGTTGCGAAAGAGGAAGTAATATAAAGTAATTACAGTGGAGCCTCTCATAATGAGTTTGTGAAATACTTGTTGATTGAAATAATTTTGCCATATAAATGAATGCAGAATACAATAATGCGTTTCATGCCGAGAAAAATACTCAAGTTTTTTATAAGTAACATTTAAAAAAAAATCTTGAATTTATGATACATAACTAGAAATTCTATTCTATTTAAACACAAATTGATGACGCACTGACGCACACAGCCACACAAGTAGATGACGTGAAGAAGGGACTTTTCCTTTTTCCGCGTCCCACGTTATGCGAAATTTCGCTCGTTGAGGAAACCATTTCTTCACAATTTGTTTTGCTCTTCATGAGAAAAATTCATCAAGAGGGGTACTCTATACTTCCCATAGTCTTGCTGAAATTTTGTATACAATCTAGTACTCTCAATACTGTAATTTGTCTAAAATGGCTGCCGCTATGAGATGGCGAACTAATTTTATTTTACAAGTGGTGGATCACTCATTTCTTTATAATTGCTTTGACATGTATATCAATTGGAAGGGTTTGACGAGCAGAAGTATGTTAACAATATTTCTCAGTGAAATTTGATAAATCTTATGAGAAAAAATCTCGCAGGAAAAGTAGAAAGAGCAAAATTAAATGATTTGAAAAAATATTTCCAAACATCATGCCTATATTAAATTGCACAAGATAAGAAAATAATTATTTTTTCTTTGAATCTCCATATAAAATCACGTCATTATAGTTCAGCACTCCACGCTTTCAATCATGGAGAGCCAGAAAAAAAAATTCTGCTCTCTAGAGCAAATTGATATAATTATGGATTTTAAAAAGACTTTTTTATATTATATATCTGGCAATATTGTAGCAAATATTCAAGATTTCACTCGATCCAATTCTTAGTATGCCTTAACTGCATAAAATGTGGAAATATACACCGTTCTTACAGCGATCCTTTTACTCCTAACATACAGAAGTCTATCCTTATAGCGTCTGAGCCTTTTCCACACCTTAATCTCCTCAATATTTCAAAAATAATTATTCAGTACCTATGTAATAGAATTGTTAGGGTGGATTATAAACTATGAATATTTGAGGAACGTTTTCTTAATTATTTTTCATCGTGATCCAGAGCCTAAAAATTTTATGGACTATTGTTAAAATAAAAAATAGAAAAAAAACAAAAATTGCGTGCTAACAATGCAAGTAAGCATTTGAAAATATATATCTTTACAGTTTTGTGGAAATAAATGAATAAAAACTAAAATATTGGAAAAAGCAACTATTTTTTTCAGAGTTTCTCCGTAATTTCATCTCCACAACCAGCATTTTGGAAACTCTGGTTTAAATAACTGCAAACACGTATTTATTGATGAATTGGAAATGCACTGAAACTGATAAAACAATTATTGAATGCCTAGTACTTAAGCTCACATATTTTTTGTGATTCCTGAATGGTAACTAAGTTCATAAAAACTTGGTCAATTATCAAATCACGAATACATTACACCCACACTTTAAGTTGAGTCAAATGTATAAAATAAAAAAATTCCCGAAACTGAAAGAAATATTTAGGAATATTTAGAAGAATTCATAGGGAAATCCGGAAATTTATTATATTTTGCGCACTGTTTCCATTATCTAAGTGTATTGTGATTATAGATTAGATGTAAATGTATTCAAAACACAGCTACTTGAACGGCCTCAGGCATATTTACGCCTAGTCTATTTTGGCTGATCTAATTTTACTTGAAATGAAAACTTTATATCTAGCCCCATTTATATTCCTTATATTTTCAAGAATGACTATTTCTCAGCTGAGTGATCAATAAAATATCTGATTATTTTTTTGTTGTACAAATTCATATTTTGCCCACCAGATAGTAAATTTTCAAAATGTAATTACAAAATTTCATCTAATTGGTAGGAGCTCTGCAAAATAATTTATAGCTTGTTGAGAACTTTGTTGAATTATTAATTTCAATTAATTTTCTTGAGAATAATGAATTTTAATTTGTGAAATTGAATTTCAATACTGGGCATTTATATTGTTATTATTTTATTTTTAGAGATTTCAGGTGGTCTGGCATATTTTATATGAGCTGTATTGAATTTTCAGGCATAGATCAAGGCTGGCCCGACTCAACGAAACATTGACCGCCATGTAGCCTGCAAATCTCTCAACTCGAAATCTGGTATGTAAATTTTTTTTAAATTTTTTTTATTCACGGTGATTTTGTAATATGTTTTTACATTTAAAAGACGTGTGACATCAATGAGATTATTAAAGATAAATCTCGCGTCGGATGAGATATTTTCACTCAATATGCCCTAAATATCACGTTTTATATTAAATTTTTTTATATTTGTGAATTTTCTTTCGTCTACAGCCTACGTGTTATCTTATTGGCTAACAGATCTGTCTGTTTGAAGTGGTGTCGTTATTTAAAATATTTACAGAGCTGTCAGTTCGAAACACGCCATGTCGGTATCAAAAATTTGGAATATTCATCATTTTGTTTAGTTCATTTTAAATATTCATTATTTTATTCAATTGAATATTTTATTTTAAAGTTTCAAACTTTTTTGCATCAATAGACACCGACTTTGCAAGTATATTAGGGCCCTACATCGTCAAATAGTAGAAAAGTTTATATTATATGATTATACTTCGGCATTTTCATAGTTTTTCATTGTATAATTAAAATGGAACATTAATGATCGTTATCCTAAAACTTTCTGATTGAGTCCAGATTTCGATGATAAACTGGAACTAGTAACTAACGAAAACATGTCTTGAATCTGCGAACATCAGTCAAAGTCGAGTTTTAAAACATCGGCATAAACTACTTGAAGAAGTGAATGTTTATTTATGCTAGTGAAGCATTGTAAAAAATTGTTTTGCCTTGAAAATTCTTATGCCGGTTGGTATTGACTAGAAAAAAATTGGAGCAAGAGAGTTTGAGAAATTGAATGCACATATAATATTTGATGCAGAATAGAATCAGCAGACCGTTAATAAAAATGAATACTCACATATTTCGAAGGCTCAAATTTATCTAAAGGGCTTAAGCTCTCATTTTTAATCCCGGTGAATAATAATTTGGTGTTGTAGAGCAAGAAGTAAAAACAAATAACTTCTCGATACCTTAAGAAAATCAATAATGGTAAAGAATAAAAACCTTTATTTTCATCAATAACTCATCAGTTGTTCCAATTAGTCTTTCTCAAGATGATAATTGGATCTCTCTGTTTCAATTATTACGAGGGAATATTGATAAGCTTTTGACCTAGCATTGAAAGAACAAGCAGAAATAAAAAATAAATTTTTTTTATTCAATTCTAAGCACTTGATGTATAAGAAAATTAGTTCTAGATCCCTTTCGGATGTTTTGTTTTTTATGTATGGCCAAATTTGTTAGTTATGTCCATTGATAAAATATCAAATTACTATTCAAAGCAACTACATTCCTTTTTATCAATTGATGTCATTTTTTTTCTCGTATTTTTACTACAGATGGAATTTTTTGAAAGAGGTTGCGCAAATGTACTTTACTTTTTGCAAGTCAAAATATTGTGTGAAATGTCTGAGAAATAAATATTCCCATTTATAGAATGAGTGGAAGATAACGAGAGAATCTACTTATGTTTTACATTGTACGTTGAAATTTTGTGATACGATGGAAATTTTCTGCGGGACTATTCATATTGTCCAAATGTCTGAGAATTTTAGTACTTACTTTAATTTCTGCCGTAAGAATTCTGGAAGAAATGTACTCATAATTTTCTACATCCGGTTTCATTTTCTCTGTAATAAGCAGGAACCGGAGTCGTTTGCTGCTTGTTCATTTACATCTGCGACCAACAAACAAACAAAAAGCTCTGTACATCTTGCGTGCTTGGTTTTTTCTTTCAGTCCTTCGTAACATATTCAAATTATACACGCGTTATGTTCATCATCATCCTCTTTATCTTTTATATCCGGTATGTTTCACGCAAAAGAAATAATACGAGATTCTATCATTATTTCCTGCGTAAATATTTTTTTGAATATATCTGAATTTCACGTATAAATAATTGAATTCAAGTTATGAATAATAATATGTTGTTTGATGATTGTTTAATCGATGCAAACTTCACTTTTAAAAATGATGGTAGATATTTAAGTTTTGACCGAATTTGACCTGGATTCTATTCAAGATCCGAGATCGGATGAATCATAATAAAGTCTGACATAAATTCATCCTTTGATTTCATACAAAAAATATATATGAAATTAGCTTCATATCGTTAACCCCCACTCACAGTGACGTACTTAGTTTTAAGCTAACAGAGTCACTAGAGCAAGGGCTGCGTACCAATTTCTCAACAAGAGTTCAATTTTTTTCATCGGCATGCAATTTGAAAACACGGAATTCAAATTTTTTTTTTACAAGTTCATTCGACTGTTTGATCATTTTGCATGCCTTATTTCAGTAATAGGCTTTGAATCACTTTCAATTATTTTATGTCACAAGGGCATGCAAAATGTCACAAAAAACCGATTTTTATAAAAAATAATTACGACTGGAAAACGTGCATCGGTCAGTAACCTTTTTTTTGTCCTATTAAGGGGTAAATTTCCAACCCTCAAAAGGCCTGCGGTATATATAATTGGAGAACCCCAACTGTCACCATCTCCCGCTCTAATACCCTGAACAGACGATCTAGTAGCATCGAATAATGGACTCGTTCGATTTGAAAACTTTTGAAAATTACATATTGCACATGAAAGTTGATATTGATATAAAAATTATCATGTTTTACTTAACTGAAAATATTGAATTAAAAATATTCATTCGAACAAGTCCCATTCATGACGTAACTATCACTATAGCTGTCCAGTTACAGTAGACCATACATTTTCTGCTAATAACCAGTTGGGTGGGACTTCTTTTTCTTCCAATCAATCAGTTTGTTGATGTTTGAGTTGAAATTAGGCTATGTTTATTATTGAAGCTTTACTATGTGAATATCATTATTTATTTTTGAAATGAAATATTGAATTATGTGTATAGTTAAATAGAAAGTAGCATAATACATAAATAAATACATATAAAGAGGATTACCAACAGTAAATTACTTGACATACGTATACACTTTATCTAGGTGTGCAAGTACGTCCAACAATAATCTTACGATCGAGTGATAAAGACGTCATCGGGACTTTATTAATTATTCTTGGCTTTATTGAACATTTTTTGAAAAAATAAAGGTTACGGAATTCATATTTCTTGATTCTGAGTAACATGATTATGTAAGAATTAAAAAACTCCACGACCAAAGTGGAGCTGAATAATTTTGTTGTCTTTTTTTTACCTATAGCTCTCAGCCTATGCAGTATATACAGAGTGATCAAAAATGATTGAGTGTGTCACCTTGTTCTGATTTTTTCTTTGCAGTCTGCTTGAAGTAGTGAACTTCAAGTGACAGATGACAGTTCCTCTGAAAACATCATTCTCACCTAACAGTTTGAAAGAATAATAATCAATTTTCAATAATACAATTATTCTTTTTTCGTATCTTAAATCAGATTATGGTTAGATCTGTGTCATAGAGTTTAAAATCTATATAAAATATGCAAAATATATGCCACTATAGCCTTGAAATGTCGGTAAAGTAGTTACCAGAATAGATAAATTTATATTAACTTTACTTTGTGAAGATAGTTTTGATCATAATGCAAACTTTTGCAAGTCACGTGACAGTCAGTTATAATTGATCACTCTGTACATCTATGTGTCAATAAGGTTCAAAATCGCATAACTGAATAATTGGAACATGTACAATGTATTGCTAGATCGTTCATTTCAAAATATAAAAGCGATAATAATTTCCCAATTACGAGTATACCGTGATTTAAGCCAAGTATGCAGAATAATAAAATTGCTTCCAAACTCCAAGTCAGCGACATCCTCACTTGATGACATGAATGAATACATTTCGAATAAATAATGGCGTACAAGACTTCCGGTCGCTATGTCGCTTGTTGATTATTGTTTGAGCTAGATTCAGCATAATATCATCAAACATTTGTTTATATTAATAATAATAAAGATAAAATAACTTCGAGACTTGACAGGATCTCCTGATTTCTACATTATTTTTGAATACTTGATAATGAACTAAAACAAAATAAATAAGGCCTGAACAACACTGATTCTGTTTTCCTGAATCTGAAATGTTGTGCACACTGCGTCCGTAAAAAATGTTGGGCGCATTCGTGAGTTATGTGATGGAAACACTGATTTCGAAAAATTCTACAACAACTCTATATGTCCTTCATTTTTTTTTACTGTCATACTGAATGATTACGTCCAGGACAATCAGACGACTTGGAACAAATTCCAGTTTTTTTTTTCAAGAATCGGATACTTATAATTGGTTGTAGTCAACACAAACGAAACACAAGTATTTTAGAACGGGGAGGCACAACACAAGATACTATAAGCTTGTGAAAAATTCGGAATAGAGCGGCAACTGTAGATACGTGTTCGTCCTTATTGGAACTCTTCAGTACAGTCTGGCGAGCCTCAATGACATTTGGAATTATATGAAAAAATCAGGTCTTGATTTCCAACAGTTTATTAAATTCTGTTTCGCGGACTTTTTAAAGCAAATGCAAAATTTGAAAAATGTATAGACTCAAATCATTTCTTGACTTTTTTGATTGTAGAAAATGTGTCGAACAAGGTCGATATATTACAACAATGTTACAAGGGCTAAGGACTTGACCCTGAATGCTAATATCTAATTAGTAACAATTATTGTTGTTAGCATCCGAGAGCATTAGTAATGACGAGAGATCTGAATAGTCTAAATACATTCCGTTAGATTCTTAATCTTTCCTGAACAATAATCTTCGTTATTGTAATTATCTTCCTCCAAAGTATTGTCAAAAAAAATTACTCCCCAATGACATCACGGACGTAAGTTGATGTATGACGAAAATTACTACATTGTGATGTTTGTAGTGAGCCATTACTGCATTAAATTTCAAATGAAATGTCTACCTTATCTATTGCATGTCCTATTGATTTTTCAGTGTCTCGCTTCATGTTATTTGAAATAATAATATTAAAAATAAAATATGCATCATAACAAAAATTTTATATCATCTCAAATGCTACAGCAGCCACACAGGATCCGTTTATAATCTCACAAGAAAAACTATTGATTTCCGCGAAGCCACCGAATGCAAACTCCCTCGCTTAATGAGTCCCTACCATATAAACTGATTTAATTTGGATTGTAAAGATTCGTTGTTCTATTTTTTGGAATTATCTCTGCTCGGGGTAACATTATTTTAACACTTTTTGTTGAATTGTTTTGTTTTTGTGAACTGCTATAATACATATTTTGCTGAAGAAAAATGTGCTGCACACATTGGTCCAATTCTCTGATTTAAACAGAGGTCGTTTTTGTAATGAAACTTCTTTTGAATCGCTCTCTATAATAGGCGAAATTGGAACGCTGTATTTTGATGAAGTGACGGTCATGAGGTCGGATTTGGCGCGAAATATGTACAGTGTAGTCAAATATATACATCAATATGCATGTTTCTGATATCCGCTCAAAAAATATATGGAACTCTATATAGAAAATGCTATGGGAACTACAAGTGCATCTATAACTCTATCTGTCTCTCTTAGATGGAACATAACAATTGGGAGCAGAAAGCTGCAAACTACGAACGAACGCCATTCGTATGAAATCGTGCGAATGCCTATCGTCCATTGCTGCAGTATTTGTCCGGTATTCATACAGACGATAAAGCGCTGTCATTCGGAAAAGACTTGAGTAATAATTCTAATGAAGAATTTATAGCATTGAGATTATTACTATTGATTGATACTTCGACTGATATTACTCAGGCAAAATATCTTGTGAACTTGAAAAATTCAGCAAGTTTTCAGAGACGATTTCACCAGAAGAATGGCTAGCTTTTACAATATGATAAATGTGATTGGAAAACAATTAAATTTGTTTTTTTGGCTTTGCATTGTGTTATTCGATAAAATCTGAACAAAATGGGATTGATTCGAATTTGAAATAATCCAAATGAGCACTGACTAATGATACGGATCTAGTGGACGAGACTTCTCCCTGAATCACACATTTGGATCATTCGTGCGAATTCGGAGAAATTCAGTTTTACAAGTTTCTGCTTTCAATGGACGGGAAGCCTGAACGATGTGTGGTGGCATTTCTTGTGAAGCATGAGCTTCATGGTACCCATCGTTGGAGTGCGGGTTGCATTTATAGAGACAAAAAGAAGAAGCTATAATTTAAAATGTTTCGTCTGAGCTCCTCCTCCACAGTAATGTTTAACGCTTGCACCTTGTGTGTCTCTGGAAGTATAAAATATTCTTTTGATTATTTAGTTTAAGATATTTTGTTATAAATACTTGCTTTTCTAATATTTATTGTAAATAATAATGTTTATTCGATTACTTGACATATTTGAATTAAATTAGACATTTAACAGAGTGATTTCAAATTGAAAGAAAGGATTTTGTGTAGCATGCGAATAAAAAATTGAAGCAGGGTTTCTGGCCCGAGAACCTCTTTGACATTTGAATTTATTCGACTTCACGAACAAAATTACACACCAGCAAAACGATATGAAGCTTATGAAAGAGCACATTTGTCCTAGAAATTTATTGTCAAGAATTAAGAAAATGCACACGCAGTGTTCATGGTTCATAGTCTTAAAAGACATTTTGGAAATGGAGCTTAAAGTATGCGATGGCAACCTTCCAACATGAAACCAAAAGAGGATAATAATATTGATTTTATTTATGTTTTATAAACTACGATCAGAATTATATCTTCAGCTACGAGAATAAAGGACCAAGAAATAAGAAAATAAACTCTTCCACTATGATATATAACGAAAATATAATATTAATGATTGTTGGGAATGGTTTCTAGATAATTCCACAGCATATATTGAAATTTTGATCACTTTGAGAATCCTGCAATGTTATTGAACAAAACAGAAAATTACATAAATGGGATCATCCAGAATAAATACAGTATTTGAAAGAAGAGTGTTGTCATTCGTGGAGCTAGTATTTTCAAAGTGATAAATAAAACTTTTATTTTGAATAAAAATTAATTATAACTATGCATGAATAATTTGAACTAAGAACGAATCCTATCTTTAAGATCACTTTACTTAAAATTATGAAATCTAAACAAATACTTTTATTGTGCATTCAATTTGCAAAGAATTCCTAAATTAAAAATTGCTTCGGCAATACTGAAATATAGTAATAATTTAAGGAAAGAGAGTTTTCTGATAATCATTTTTGCTTCAATTATCGCTCATGTGTTCATCATCATGTGGTTTTCAGGCATTCACTGCAATTTAATTTGAACATAATTAACGAAGGCTCAAAATTTTGTGAGGTATTCGATCAGCGATATTATATAATTGTTTACCAAGCAAATAACAATCAAAATCATTGCGGATTACCTGTCCGATGTAATCATTACAGATTATAATTTTCATCCATGTTAATAGCAATGTTTGCAAAGTGGACAACATTGACATCGCGACTGAAATCTCGGAAGCATACAACTTCCGATTGACTTGAAAATTTTTTGCACTGTATAACTCCAAACGAGAATTTTTACATATTCTAATACATATTATATGAGTCATGCTCAAAGCTGTTAATTTACGTATTGAAAATAAGCGTAACGTGAGCTTTTCTTTCCTTACTTAAATTTCATTTGCAGCATTTGTCATGGATCCATTTGTTCTATTATTTGTTAAATTTGGATGTCAACTTGTGCTGTGGGCTCTACTGCTGTGTGCAAGATAGTTGTCAAAATATGCAAAAAAATTGTTTGCAACATATGTGTGATACCCCGAAAATAATTTTTGTCACTGGACAAGTCTTGTTTCAAAATACTCCGTCATAATATCATAATGCTCAAATTTACAATCTTCTTGCATGAATATATTATGGGCGAGACCGCAAAGTAGGAAAAAATTGATATTGCCTGGTTAAATTTCGATGAAATGATTTATCTACTTATATCATAAAGAAACCCAAAAAATGCTAACTGGAACAAAAATTACTCATAATAGTATGTTTAAGTAATTTGTGGCGCGGGTTATAATTAAAAAGCTGGAAAATAACGTTACTGCTACCAGGAGTTTCTCAGTTGTATCAATTCGAGTTCTGTTTGAAAAGTGTCATCCGGTGTTATCTATGTCCATTTTGACCACAACTTGTGATATACATTCCCTCTCGTTTTGATCAAGATAATATTTTCAAATTACAGTGTGAACCCTTTATAACGAAACTCAAGTGACCGAGTATTTTCTGTCGTTATAGGGAGTTACCGTTATATGGAGTGAAGAAAGAAAAACAACCAAATTCACAATAATTTTCAATGTGTATTTGGTAAAATAGGTTATTGAACTATTCTCAATGGTTTACGACTAATAATACGATAGGTACCTAGTGTGTTTAGTTCGAGACCATCATTTCCATCGAAGCAAACTAAGTGTGATGATGCACGTGTTCAAGGCAATCAACAATAACAAAAGCAAGACGGCTGTTCACGATCTCAGAAGTTACGGGGCCTTAAATGTTTAGTCGGCGTCTCTTGAAATCTGATAACATAAGCAATAATACCGATAATAAATATTCACTGTGTCTAATTATGAACAAATTTCTTCGTTATAGAGAATGACTGTTGCACTCTAAAGCGTTTATTAATGTGTGGATTTAAGGTAAACCAACCAAATTGTGCTCACTTCTACGTTATAAAGAATTTTGTATTGATTCAAATATTCATTTAGTAGGTAAACAAATAATCAAGACACAATGGAAATATTGAGAACGTATTACAGTAGAAGCTCTTTAATCCGGCACCTATGGGAGCTCAGTCATGCCTAATTACCGGTTGTACCGGATTATCAAATTTCAATAATTGCTTCAGGAGTACAAGATAAATCATAATCGATAAAAATGCTGATGATTAAAACATGTATTTTACATAAATTCAGTCAAATAGAGCCGAATAGAGCTAGTGTAGTTGAGGGTTTGAATCCACCTGGATAAGTCTGAACGCGGGCGTTTCAATCGGTGCTGGATCATAGAATTCCGGATTAAAGAGATTCTACTGTACAATAAAAATCAATTAGTAGCTCCTTTTTTAAGCATATTTCAATGTTTCTCGATATTTTCGAGTCAATTGGATATTGTTGGCTCTTGGAGCTTAATCCAAAAGCTTTTGAATATAAAAATGGTATATTCAAACCACCAACTACTCGAATATACTGGACGAAGTTCAGACAAGGTTTTTGATCCTGATTGTTAAATTCGTCATATAGCTTAAATTTTTGGATGATTCTGATCACAAACTTGTAATCTAAATCACGGACTGCTGAACGACCTAAGCTAGAGTTTTTTTGTTTCTATAGTCAAAATTGGGTTGACAGTGTCAATTCTGTTTATATTTCAACTTTGTATTACAGTATTCTGCAATTCTGATATTTCCTGGGCTCGGTTAATTTTGCACACTTCAAGGATAGTACTCATAATATTCAAAATTTCAGAGGACATTCGCTGATAAACTATTATAATGAACTTTAAATTTTTCTGTGCACTATGTATAAGTAATTTTAATCACATGTTTATTTCATTTCTTGTGTTATTTACATTCATTTACTTTATCCTGACACTATCTCTATCAAAGAAAAAGTTCCCACTATCTTTGCCTTACGTGGGATCCGAGTTTTTATTCTTATTACTCCGGTGTCGAGACCGACATTTGGGTCACGAAGTTCTATGAAACTGATGACGTCAAATATCTTCGTGAGTTACTTTGATAGATTTTTAATGTAATCACATTACTATCAGCTGCAATAGAAATTGCAAATTGAAGTATTCTACCCAAGTATACTGATTTTAAAACAGAATCAAGTGTGTGAATGTAAATCTGACTTTGATCAGACATACTGATTACTTTTTGAACTCATCAGACAATTCAGCATTGATCTACATCCCTAATATTCACTACAATGCTGGAGTAGTCTCCCTGTTTCAGGATCGTATTTATTTAAAGCAATTCAGGGCTGAAATCACAATATATAGCAGAGACAACAAAAGGAAGCAATAGAAGAGCCAAACTTTCTTGAAAATCACTGTGATTTACCACTGCTACTAATTATCATTATTCAAAACTTATCATTTCTTTAGTAATCCTCGAGCCCTAAACTGTTATACTGCTCAATACTTTGATCTGTGGATCTCCAAATGATGGTAAATCTTACTTTTACGAGTGAGTTTTCTGATTTACCCAGCCTTGGCTTTTACCATTTTCTGTTGGTAAACCATAAAACTTTCTGCAAAGTTTGGGATTCTTCGATTTTCAGAGGCTTCACAGTAACATACATAAAACAAGAATATCATGCATCTATTTGTTCTCCATTGCATGTATCTGATGGATATTGACATATTTCCACTATTAGTCGAGATGAATTGTCCAGTTTTCCAAACATTTGATGCGAACACTGAATTCAATACTGATAGTTTCAAATTTTTCAGGGCTATTTTAAAATGGAGGCTGCTGCCATTCAGAGTAAAATCTGATCAAAAGAGAGCTATGATCGAAACAGTTATAAATGAACATGTTTTTATTAGGTCCACAGTGAAGCTTCAGAAGTATTATTCCATTTTCAGAATTGGACAATATTTCTTTTATCTGCTGTCGCCTGAATAATTTAAAATTCAAAAAACGGATAATAGTCTATAGATTTTCAAGAAGGTGCTAAACAATTGTTTATAGATTCATGAATTCAAGACTGTTCTCTTGTGATGTTGATCCTGGGTGAATCGGAATGTTGAGAAAACAAACACTTCTGCCAGACTGTTTTTATTTTCATGAAAGAAACATATTCCAGAAGTGTGAGAAAAACGATATAATCTATAAAACTTGTTTTATAGTCAGTAGATATTGCGTCCCATGCTCTATTCTTCCAATAGTTTGACATAAAGAATAATGTCTTAGACAATGTAACAAAGGTGTACAACATTCTTTTGAATTTTTCAATATTTCCTGATATTATATTGCGATAGTTTGCTACTGAAGTGCCGATGCTTATAAGTATTCAAAACTATTGTAAATATTTTGGATATATTCTCTATTACGTCCAGATTAGATCTTTCAATTGAATTTCCCACCAGTTCCTCCAATCCGTCGTATATTTTTTTGTCTTCTATGGTTGAAACTTTTCTCTAATTGGTTTTCTTAGCGAAACTTGAGGGATACAATTCGAACATAAGTGTCACGTGAAGCATGAAACATCATTCCAATTTTAGTATGCACTTGAGCTGTCAAAAACCGGAAAAGACTTAAATTGAGAGTCCGGTTAGTTCTAATATCGATTCCGTATATAGTAGTGAAATCGATAATGGTGTTTAAAAAACGGTCCAAATCATTATTTCATTTCAAAGACCACATTATAAAGTTTGATATCTTTTTATTTCTTAAGATGAATAGAATCAAGGTCTTAAAGACTATTTGATTATTTATGATTCTCCCTAAGAATTAAATTTGAATAATGTTGCTCCATGCCTAGTATGGGATTACTTTTGGTGGTTTAATTGGAATAATTTTTTATATTAATGTTCGTTTTGACGGAATTATCTGAGCTTTGTCTGCCGGCATCAATGATCATCGCTGTCTCTGCAATTTGACGAAGCACGAGCGATAAATCAGATTGTGTTTAGATACTTCATACTTCTCCAAGCTGACATGTAATAGCACTCAGTAATCCAGATTTTTACGTAACTTTTTTCGAAACATAAAGCTCCCCTATTTGGAGAAGCGACTTTATGGGTCGCCTGAAAAGAGATAGTACAACAAGTTAAAACGCTGTGTTTCATCCTCATACATTCATGTTACAATATGGACAAGACTTCTCTGTGGCAGAGTTGCTTCGCTTTGTTTATTCTTCACCAAAATTACTACACTTGCTTTCTATAAAATAGAAATAAACCATCAAACAGGGAAGTTGAAGCGAATAGCTACTGAAATTCAGCTATACAGGCTGCTTCAGAACTGAGTCACCACGTGGAAAATGAATTTAGGACATCAAAACAAAATGTTCTTTTGGTAATATTATTGCAAACGTTTCCTTCAAGTAATATGGACAAAGAAATGAAAACAGACCTTATTTGCTGTGTAATAAACTTGATTGTTAACGCATTGCAAACAATGCCCAAACCAAGGGTTCATCGCATCCCACGTTCTAGCAAGAGTAACAATCTAAATCAATCTGAAAAATAGTGTGGAATGGCTCTAAGGAAGTAATACTACTAAGTAATGAGTATAAGAAAGCTCCTAATATCTTTGAACAGCAAGAGAACTAGTTGATTACTGTCCAATCACTATAGCTAAGATTAAATTCTCAACATTTTTGCTGCTGTTCCTGTTATTCCAACATTATAAGAGAATATTATGAAGACGTAAGAATGTGTAAATAGTTGAATATTCAATCAGAATTGATATTTTTTCCATTATTTAATTTCCGCTGTTTTGAGATAAGTTTCAAACAGAATTTCAAGATAAATACATCCAGTATTTGATTCAGTACACAACTTGAATGTAAAAATCAGTAGAAAACCATCAACTGTTATGAAAAATAATAAATTCAATTTAAATACTGTTTTAATAAAATTTTCATCATAACTGAGTTGAATGAGGTAACATTCCATTTTAATAGAATACACCCTCAAATTTAATTTCAATGCAAATCAAGTCCTAATCCGAGGATATCAAAGCCATAACTCATGAAAGTCCTTATCGCAGATTATTATCCTGATCAATACAGTTTTATGGTGTATTTTCTATAAAAAGAGTTTCCAGGTTCAGATGGACGTGAACAGTTGTATATCTCTGTAGATAGGATATTTTTTACCACAGCTGTCAAATAACTGCAGCTACAAATCACAAATGTTGTGGAGAGTAAACCGGTAATTTTTCATCCCCCATTTCATATATTTCATCTTTTAAAATTTCATGAGCAGAAACAATAATAAGTCATTTTAGATATGAAGACAACAAAAAATTGTCGGTCAGGTCGAAAAAAAATTTGATTGAATCGGTTGTAACAATAATGACCGGGCAAATGCGATACCAAGAAAACTGACGAATTGACAAAGCTGAATGTACGGATGCATTGTCATAATGCAAAAACCATGAGTTGTCTCACCAAGTCTCATCTTTTTTCTCGAATTTTTCGACGTAACCGTTGTAAAACAGCTCGATAGTACGTACTATTCACTGTTCCACCTTGAGGCAAGAATTCAAAATGCACAATTCCATTAAAGTCGAAAAAATAGTGAGCATCACTTTAAAACAGGCGTACTTTTTTAGGACGAAGATATCTTTTGTCTTAAACACTCCGCATTCAAACGGCAATATCACGAGAACTAAACCTAATACCAACAATCCAAAAACAGGTAGTTGTAGCTAAAGTTTTGTGCAATACCACATACCACTAAATATATCCATTGGTCCATAATTCAATATGGTCGGTTTTTTTCTGAACAGACTCCGAACAGTTGTTTTCCCTATGAAGATAATATTTTAGGGTGAACTTTGAGCATTGGGACAGAATACCAATATGACGATTTTAGTAAAATACAGACAATGATATCAATGGTGACATATTCAATTGCGATAACGATTTGTTTCGAAGAGATCTACGGAATACTTGGGGACTTTGGAAATTATCTTGCACCTCAGCAACTAGGACGAAATCCAATTTTTTTCACGATTTATTTCAACAATTTCACGATTAATCTTGGAAACATGAAAAGCAAACTAAGTTATAACAGTGCATCAAGTTTGATCAACTAGTATCAAACAAGAATTGCATTATGTATACAGAAAGCTTACGGAACGCAGAATATAAGCTCAACAAAAGATAACCATGTATTCAAAGTTGCATCCTACATCATATTGCCTTTGAAATAGAACTAGAATAATTCTCAGTGTGACAGTTCAGTCAAGGATCACTGTGACAATTATTTTGATGTTCTTAGAGTTCAAAATAATCTTATATACTAGAAGGTATGTGTGCGGATTCATCACAGTTGTTTGAACACTTGTAGAACCTTTGTTTTTCTATCGATTCGAATTTTTTTCTGGAAAATTCGCTATTTGAAAATTTTTACAAACAGGAGCTATAAAGAAAAAAGAGCAGAAAGAAACGTAGCTATGTACTAGAGAGTGCACGAGCGAAGCGAAGTGCTTGAGCTACAAATCAATAATAAAAATAATTTCACATGCACGTTATTACGAGTGCACGAATAAAGCGAGGTGCTTAAGCCTTGAAGCATGACTCAGGGTCAGTTTTGTGGATAAGAAGTGGTTCTGCTGAGAGAGTGATCTTACTATATAGACGTTCTTGCCCTTTTGCTGCGAAGTCTGGGATTTAGATCCATGTAGCGGGCCAAAACATTAGTGAAACACTATTATTTGAAAGTGAATGAAAATAAGACTTCATTATATAAAGCAAAACACTCAAAATACACTATAATAATAATAATAATAATAATAATGCAGTTAATATCTATTTCCGGAAATATTTACATTACTGGGCATTATATTGACCTGTTCGTAGCTTTATATTTACTCTCTGATTGTTTGATGCATTCTGTAACCTCTCAAGTAAAAGGGCAAGATTTTTTTTTTTACCGGCTATGACCTAAAACAGCTCTAAAGCATTTTGAGAGGCTAATTATCTCGAATATACCAGATTTCAAATTGAGAAAATACGTGACATTATTGTTGTATTCTCATTAATAAAGATAGAATTAATTGCAAAGCAAGAGAACATTCAATCATTTTTTTATTATTTACAGAGGAATATGATGCTAAGATTAACTTATCCAGCCTTTCAACTCACAGGTATCAAGAAATTAATTCCTGGAAGCAGAACTCAATTTAAAACAAATTGTTAATCTTATATTTTTGCTATAAAATATGAGGAAGAACCAATATTCGTAGGAATATTATATTTGCCGAGTTCTTGTAAACACCTTGTTTGATATTGATATTAAAAGTAACATAAATATTTTTCTAAAACGATCATCTGAAAATATTTCACCATCTTTTATTGAAAATTTCACATAAAATTAGATAATGTTTAAAACCATCAGCTGAAAAAACCGGAACTGACTCAGCATGCAATAATCAAATTGAAAAGTCTGTTAAATCAATTGATTCGCAAAATTGTAGAATTAGTTCCACAAATGATTGAAGAATAAATTAGATGCGACTTGAATTTAGATAAATAAGCTTGCAAGTCGCAAGCTTTGTTCCTGTTTTAGTAGATGGATCTATAAAGCACCAAGGATCAGAAGGATTTTAGGATTACATCTCTGGATTACAATCTACAGATGTCCACTTACCTCAAATACAGTTATAAATAGCATTTGTTATACATACATACCCCTTGATACCTAATTCAGGAATCACCCTTCTACGTGAAAGGACCAAGGACTCCTAGGCTTATTTGTGCGTTCATTATATCTCTGTTTCTGTATTTGGCAGCAGGTGCTTAATGCCATGTTATCCTATTTCTGCTAACTATTCAATAAATTTATTGAATTCATTATTATTGCTTACGTATTTCCAAACTATTTTGTGCTTGGAAAATTAATATCGGCTTTACCCCTGATATAATTAATAATCGCAAATTGAACTGAACCCTTATAGGATAACAAACTTTTTTATCCACCTGCGACCTTGTTTAATGTGTAGAACATAATGATTGAAAAGCTAGAATATTTGATGTTGGTATCTTTCGACGATACACGGATCTATGGAAACCATAATAGTCGAAATTTGGATGAAATAGATACTCCGTAGATAATACAGGGATCTGTTTGTCATCTTGGCTTCTATTCTAAGCTAAGTAATATCAAGATCAAGTTGTCATTCAAACTAATATATGAATAATACACATTTACTATTGCAAGATTGGTGTAGGTGGTATGATAAATAATTCCTCATTCTCATTTCGTGAGGTATGCTATATTTTCGCATTTCGGTAACTTCCACACTAATTTGCTTTGTCCGAGTACTAGAAAAGATGATTAATTTGGCATTTGGAATCGTATCTCCCAGTTTTCTGTACTCTGAATTCTAATAAATTTTGCTTGAAGTATGTTGGAGTGTGTCATGGCTTTGTACGTGGAATAAATTTGCTAGGAATGTACTTATTTCAGAGAATTTCTCAATAAAATGCACTCTTGACATGTGCGGACCACTTAGAGATATTTTAGATAATTTTGCAGTTTTCACGAATGTAAAACCTAATCAAATTCAATTTTATTAGGAAGTAACAACTTTTAGAGTTATAATTCAGAGATACTTCAAGTTGCTTTTATTAAGTAGCAAAAGAACAAAATTTTGATTTGATATTAATTTTTTTTCATGAACCTGTTATATGTGTTACACTCACTTCATCCTTTATGTACCCATAACTTTTACAACAGCTCTAGATATTTCAATATGATTTCAATTTAGGTCAATGAATTATACGAGTATAATTTAATATGCATCTTATTGTAGAATATTAGTTCTCAATATCATTCTCGTTTTTCTGTTAACTTGTAACAGAAAATTGTTGAGAAATAGATTAGAATATTATTGTATTCTTGATCCATTATTAGTTAACTCCATGATTCTGTATATAAAGTTGCAACATAGAGAATCTATTAGGTACTTTTAATGTAATGTAGATAAATCAATCCAGACGTTTTGCTCGAAGTCAACGTTTATACATATTTCCGATTTGAGATGTGCTTTAGGGTTCTGCACTCCAATAGTTCAGCTCAGTTGAAATATTCATCAGTCTGTGAGGGCGATAAAGTTTTCAAGCAGTGTACGACATATAATCAGAATTTGAAATATTTTGCCTATAAATTTATTCTAGCTGGATGATTGTATGATTTTAGAAATCATGGTAATAATCGATACTTGAAAAAGGTCGACAAATGTTTGTGTCATGATCGCTATCGGAATATTATCACTTCGACGAAAGTTTCCGGTAGTAGATCAACAGAAGTGTAAATAAAAGTAAGGCAGCGCTATCCTATTATGTGATAGATCTTCAATCCTTCTTCTGGACAACTTCATCGTTCGATCCTCCAGATTTCCACTTTCCATTGCATTCGATAAAAATAATTGTATAAGCAAAAGTCAATTATGTCGTCAGAAACAGCCAGAAATGTTCTGTTCAAATCGGTGAAGATGTACTACTTGTTTAATAGAACTAATCATTCGACTAGTATGGTACGCCGTTTTGCTATTCAATATTTATTCCAGTTGAATTTAAACTATACATTTCTATTATATTGCAAGATAATTTTAATTCATCAAATTTTTATGACTGAATTAAAATTATGTACATAATGGAAATTCGGAATTATGATTATCTTGCAAGGTAATTTTGATTCATTGAATTTTCATGATTGATTTAAAAATATGTACATAATGGTGATTCAGCCCGGAGATTAACTGGCAAAATGATATGGAACCGTTGAATTTTATTATTCGAATTGAAATTATGTACATAATGGAAATTCAGAATTATCATTATCTTGCAAGATGATTTCAATTCATTGAATTTTTATGGTTGTTGGAATTATGTTCATAATGGTAATTCAGAATTATCATTATTTTGCAAGATATTTTAATTCATTGAATTTTTATGATTGAATTTAAATTAAGTATATAATAGAAATTCAGCATTATTATCATTATGTAAGATAATACTAATAGCTTAATTTTCCATTCTCTAAATATGAATTGAAATAAAATTATGTACGTTACTTTCAATTCAATCATAGAAATTCAATGAATTAAAATAATCTTGCAAGAGATAATAATTCTGAATTACTATTATGTACATAATTTAGATTCAATCATAGGAATTCAATGAATAAATTGGAATTATCCTGCAAGATAATAAAAATTCTGAATTACCATCATGTAGGTGATTTGATTCAATCATAGAAATTCATTGAAATAAAATGAACTTGCAAGATAATAATAATTCTGATTACCATTATATACATAATTCTAATTCGAACATAAAAATTCAACGGTTCCATCATTTTGCTAGATAATCTCCATGCTGAGTTAACATTATGTACATAAATTTGATTCAATCATAGAAATTTCATGTATTTGAATTATCTTGCAAGATTATGTACATAATTTTAATTAGAACATGAAAAATTCAACGGCTTCATATTATTTTTCTAGTTATTCTCCATGCTGAATCACCATTATGTAAATAATTTCAATTCATTATAAAAATTCGATGTGATAAAATTATCTTGCGATATAATAATGTTTCTGAATTTCCATTATGTACATATTTTTAATTCATTCATAAAAATCCGATGTAATCAAATTACCTTGCAAGATAATAATAATTCCGAATTTCCATTATGTACATAATTTAAATTGGTCATAAGAATTCAATGAATTCAAATATGGAAAAACTTGGAATTATCCTACTAGACTAAGGGACGACATTTTCAAAACTATTCTATTTAAAATTTTGAATTAAATTGATGTTTCGTGCTCTATGACTGTAATTTTCCAAATTTTTCGTGATACATCGTTTTTATGGATGGATAAAGTATCTACATTAAACTATTTTCACAAATAAAAGTTATTTGGATAGTTGATGAATCAAATAACACGTATTTTTTTATAGTTTTTCAGACGTCCTGTTTCACATTTAAATTAATCAAATGGATCGGTCATCATATTTGTTCAAATTTCCACTGGGGATTTCATTTTACAAATAAAATTTGAATATTTGAAAAGGCATGTACCCATATCAGAGTTCAATTGTAATATAATAATTTGATAAAAGTCGGCGAAATATTAATCTCCTTCAGATAGAATTAATTGTTATACCCACATTATTAGTTGCAATGCTCAAATTTACAGCAATTCACTGGAATTCTGGATGAAAGTAATTTTATTTCAAGTTAGGAGCTCAATTCTGTTGAATTCTTGTTAATTATTCAGTTTTCCATTAAGAAAATTGATGTACTCATAAGAACTATATTGAAATCAATCAATACTGTTCTGAGAAAAAATAAATTAATTTTTATTAAGAACAGTTATTTGAATTCATAGTGTTGAATATTCTTGACATTATATCGAGTGTATTATGGGAAGATTCTTGTGTTGTTTTTTTGCTCGAATTCCTTGTAAAATCTTTTAGAACTGACTAGATGGAAGAAAATTTAATTTTTCATTTTTTAGACTCTCACAAATATTGTTTGAAGCGATTAGATTCTTTCTGGGCTTGAAGTAAATCTCCTGCATCTGAGACAATTTTATTTTTGTTCAAGATAACTGGAACAAAATGTATTTGTTTGTTTCTCACAGCTTTGAAGTTTCTCTGTGTTAGAAACTTAATATTCTCTTATAGATCCAGATGCTCAGTTCCCATTTCTAGAATGTTTTTAATGTGATTTTATTCATAATAAATTACATTAACTCTTATAATGGATTGTTTTAAGGTGAGTTTCTTGCAGAAAATTACTCCAATTTGAAGATTTGATCAATTCACCTTAAACGTACTAATCATGAAGATCGCACAAATATTCTTTTCTCATATAACAATATTCTTATTTGCGTCAGTATTATCATATAAATAAAATTTATTATATTTGAAGTAATTTACCAATTTTCATGAATCTTGAAAAATTTATTTCCTTCAGCAAAAAATTGCTTTCAGAATAACTAATATTATTCGCGTTTCCTATTATGTTTCATGTGTGAAATTCTCTTCTGAACCATTTGATACGGTTGAGTATTTATTTGTGTTTGATACGTTTTTCTCAAAGGTAGGATTGAATGCATTGTTTCACAAATTCTCTCCGGAATTATTTACTTTTGTTTACATTCATACAAAACCATACACTAAAAAGCTAAGTATTGGAAGAAAATTTTCGCTGAGTTAATTTTCACGTTGTCAAAGAAAATTGGAAATAGATGAATAGGTACACAATATTTTCTCTCTTTTGAGAGATTTGTATAACAATAATATTGAAAAGAGTTACAGATATAAGCAAATATTAGTACATGCAATCTTTAGAATTCTTTCAGAAAACTGTGCAGGAAAAAGATAAAGAGATTTAAGGGACGCGTAGCTGAATTGGGTTTCCAGCGAACATATGTTGAATAAATTTCCAATTTTACAAATCAAGAGAACACTGTTATATTATAGGGCATATGTGGAAGCATTTTATAGATGAAAGTTTCTCTAAAAAATAATCCTGGATGCATTATAAGACTTGAAAAAAATTGATTGTGTATCTTACGAAATAACTTTCAGCTTCCAGAAATGTTGTATAAATCTATATTCATCATGAGGCATTTTTTTTCTAATTTTCACTCGATTCTAAATTACGACGATATCCCACAGACAAGTTTAAATATCACCTGTACGGGGCAGGTCAAATTAAAATACTCTTACCCGTATAATGAAAGGTTTATCAATAATATTAATATCTTTACCATATTTCAGTTATCACAGAAACTTGCGATTTATAAAAATCTGTTTTTAATGGAAATAGGGCATTTTATAAATACTTCTCGACAGTACCATCGTAATTACAGATTTAAAATAATCATAACCTGCTCGTGGGTGCTTCCGGCGCAAGCGCAACCTTCGTCGTACCTACTGTATTAAATAATTAAGAGAAAAAAAATGTTAAAAATTATTTATTAGTTATCTATTAAACTGTTGGTCAGGACCTACAGCAACACTTGTGCAGAAATTTTAATCAAAAACGATACTAAATTGACTTTTTTTGCGAAAACTGCTTTTTCTTTCCTCTAGTTCCTTAATAAAAATAAGCTAGTGAGACCTCGATCTTGATAGGATAACAAGGAGCGAAGGTTATAGCGTACAAACGGCCACACAGATAATCTCACAGAGTATTGGGAATATTAGCGCTACCATTTTTCTAAAACATTTAAGATGTTAAGATTAATCGCGACTGCAATTGGCTGAAAAAAAAAATTTTTGTAAGCCCTGCAGTCAATGATAGGGGCCAAAATAAAAGAGATCTCTTTTGAAATATATCGGTATTTATTTAAAACCTTCATCAGGACGCTAGAGAAGCGAAGAAAATAACATTTATTTTAAACAAGTATATTTATGCGAGAAAATATTTAGCTTAACATTCGTTAATATATAGAAGAATTTTTGCAAGACGGTTTTGCTTATATATACAACTTCACTAATAATTTGATATGTATTATAGATTGGGTAACATTTTCAGTGGGTTTTTTCTAGTTCCCCTCTCCACTAGCAATTATTTTTCCAATTATTCACATGTTCAAAAGGAGTTTTTCGAAAAGTATCATTTATTTTTGAGCTAGAACAAGTATGGATGAATAGAAAAACCTGCCGGAAACATAACCTAAACCGGGCTTTTTAGATAGACCAATATTTGAAGAAAAAGTTGCACAAAATTTCATCATCAGAATAAAAAGAATAGTACTGAGTTGAAGCTCGGTTTAGATTATGTTTCATAGTTCAGTGTAAATATGCTGACTCTGTAATCCGGAAGTCGCGAAGTCGAATTCCACCGACGGACAAAAAGTCAATAGGATTTTCCCTTGATAATAATATACTCTGTGCTGCGCTCACTACAATAGCTAAGAGTACCCGTATTTTGACGACTGGTAACCGCACTCTACGGCTCAGAAAATATCAAACAATTTACCAAGTGCACTATAAATGTCTTCCACAACCGTACCGGGTGAAAATCGTAATTGATTATTTTTTAAGTGACAAACGAGCTGAATTCTCAATAACTCAAATTCAGACATAATAAAGCAAAGAAAAAAACAACTCGAAAGGAAAAAGCCGAGGAAAAGGATCTGGTGACTGCTTGAAGTCTATTTTGGAAAATGAAATCTGCCAGCATGTTTTTTTGTTAGCATGAGAGAGCTCATTAAGCTCTAAATGATTGATAATAGCTCTTATTTGCAATGCTATTGATAGTCTCTTGTAATTTGATGGACAGCAATATTTTCAAACATTTTTGGAAGAACTGCGTACAAATAATAATATAGAATTAGTGAGGGATGTCTTAGGGCTCCATATTCCTCAGGAATCCTCATTATTCCTTATGTGTGTCCATTTCAGCCTGTAGCTCCTACAATTCACCAATTATTATGTCTGAATTTCTCAGATAGGCTACGATCTATCCATTGTCAAAATTAGGGAATAAATTAGTTAGTCCAACTGGCATACATTCTGTTATTCTCGCAGTTTACCCAATGCTCATTTTCTATCGCTGCTCCTCTTCCAGGGGTCCTAAGCTTCACGTTACCAAAGTCAGAATCCGGAGCTTTCGATTCTGACAGATATTGATTCACCCCCCGTACAGGTGCCGGCCTTTAAATACATCCGTGAATGGATTCTCACTTAATTGGGATTTTATTTTTCACTGATTTTGTTTCCTGTAATACATTTGTGAGTGGAAACACTTTGATGGGAAATTCAATATATTTTTTCGACAAGTACCGAGAATTTTTCACACTTTTATTGTTAATGGTTGGGAATAAATGTCCAATTTGAAACTATTTTATGTGTGAACAGAGCTGTGATCAAATATTTAACCACATTCATTCCATTCGAACCGAATCTAAAATATCTACAAATAATATCGGGGACAAACTAGCTATTTATTTTGTACATACTTTGATTCCTGAAGTATCATAAAATTGTTCCAAAAAAGGAATAAATTTCATGTGAAACCACTACCACTAATATTAATCGCATGTATATTTTGAGATTGAAATATTCTTTACAACTGACATATCTCACATGCTGTGCAGTATTAGTTTTTACAGTATCAGAAATTGTCATCATCCATTTGTCTGTTCACACATAGTCTAATCTAGATCTTCAGGGAATGTCTTTGTATAATGGCATGAATTAAATGTCCTATAATCTCTCTGTTCTCAAATGAACACCTTGAAGATACATTCGGGAATTTGAGGCGTGAGAGAAAATAAAATCTGTGAGGAAAGAGCAAAAGCTGGAAGCGTTAAACGGTACTGTGGAAGGAGAATGTGGAACGGAGTGAGGGAGTGAGACACACGAAGCTAGTTTTTCATTGTAAATTTTTTGCATCATCTTTATCGGTTCTTTATGTTCTTGTTGTGAGTAAATATTTAAATGTAGGTAATTATTATCAATGGACCTTATTTTTCTGTACTGTCACTTCCCCTTTCCTGCATCTCTCATCTTTTCCCATCTTCTACGTAATTTTCTATAAATCCATGTGTAAGCACAAATATGTATTTTTTTTTATGTTGTTGGAGTATTGAGGATATAACAGAAATTATACATTTTCCTATCCTAATTCTGTTATTCTCAATAATAATCTGAGTATCTGTGGAATATACCAAAAGAAATTTGATGCTCTACTTTTTGGTCTATCTTTACATTTCGTTTGATACTATTGGGTTCTCGACAACTATTGGAGATTCGTATCCGGTAAATGAAACTTTTTGTTCGCACGGAAAGGATCAACAAAGCCAGGCTTTTGTTTTCACAAAAATTTCCATAGGTAACAAGATAAACTCGATTTTGCTCACACTCAAATGATCTACTTATTGAAGCTTACTGGAGAACTCCAAATAGAGGTTAGTTCTAGATTTGACGCACGTAGGTGATAAGACACTAGAACATGGAAAAATCCACCTTTCATTTATAGTTTTTGAGAAAATAATTATTGAATAATGTTCCACTTTCTGAAGGAGATAGATTCGTTTATTGCTACGTGTTCACTGGTGGGAAACTAATATAACCATTCAAATGTGACTTACATAATCTACGTCACATGTCCTTCAATATCCATTTCATTCACTTTGCACGTGGACTACCAGCGTATTCTTATTCATTTTTCTCTTCTTGTTGATCTCGGGATATAATCAAAAAACAATCTTGAAAACATAGTGCGTTCCAAGAATTTCAAGCATACTCATCCATATAAGATATGAAAGATAAAGTATTTGAATGATATAAAAATAAATAAAGATAACTCCCATTCGAATTATATTCTTCCCTTTCATGTTGAGAGCCCGATCTTTCTTTGTTTGCATAAAGGAGGAGAAAAATATGTAGGCTTAAATACGTAACGACAAGAAAATGATCAATAATATTTGATATTGTTAGAAATTTTGACATTCAACGTGAAGTGTTACAAGAGGTAAAATGATCATCACCCAATTTCATAAGTCTATCAGTCTATTAATTCAATTATTTATGTGATCGCTCAAAGCTGGATGATGGGTTTCAAGTTATTCCGGCAGTTTAGTTTTATTGTCGAGATAGTCAAGACGTGGATATAGTTGGTAAAATGACTAGTGCTAGGTGAGTTGAGTTACTAGGTGTGTGAGTTGAGTATACTGAGTGTATGTGTTTAAGTGTGGGATATACCTGGACGCTACACCGCAGTTGCGCTTGACATTTGTGATTATTACAGGGAGTCAATAGAACGTAATGGGTGAGAAACTTTGGAGTATAACAGAAGGAATCATAGAAAATGCAAATTTAATTATATCCACTGAAACGTGATATGTAAATGCTTTAATACATCTGAAAGAAGTTGTTCACTATTTGAAAAAAGTTATATTAATCATAATGAAGTATTTGATCATATAATGGATGAACCATTAATATATATATTTCATAGAATTAGCTTTGTAGGATTTTACGCTCAATCCTAAATAGAATTTGATTTTGATGAAACAACGCAACACATACTGAATAGACACATAAGATTTCAACATTCAAATTTATACTTTTGTGATATCTTATTTCTCTTATTGGTTTGAAAAGAGAACACCAAAATAATGTTTCAAAACATCAAATACGGTAGATTACTTCGCATTTTTATTGGCAGAATAATATGTTGTATATTCCATCTTGGTATAATATCAGATTATTATTATATGGATGTTTATTGTGCACCTACTCTCCTCTGCCAAAGTATAACATAGTTTCATAAATGTTTCAACATTTCAAACTAATTGAATTCCAAAAATAGATCCTAATTCTTATTTGGGAGAATTTATAGCAATTCTATTTTTGTAGTAGTAGAAATTTTTGGGTAATGTAACATTTCTATAGATGCTGTTTTTTTGAAGTATTTTGAGACTAGGCTCACTTATGAGAAACTTAAACCGTTTACTTCATATTTTCAACGTCAGTTCTTCCGACGAAACATTGCATATTGTGAATGTGAATGTAGTAGAACTCGAAAAAAATTATAAAAATCTATTCCAAACATAAAATTCCTGTCTCGCATCGGTCGGACTTTATTAGGGACTATTTTCAGTAATTTGAGATCTTTCGTATAGGAATGGCATAAAAATATAGGGTTGTACGTAGTTATAATGTAAATTATAATATTTAAGGATAAATCTGCATGTAATTTGATATTGATTTTAGTGGGGTAGCCTTCAAGAGTTATTGCATGCAAACATCTCAGTTAAGAAATCATTCATATCAAACGGAATAGGAAACGTAACTTTTGAACAGTATTACAATATAATATTTTTCATTCCAAGAATTTTAATCATACTTGATCCTGATTAATTTTTTCTGTGATACTAAATATATTTTTCACAAGACATCTGGATGCGGGTGAAAAATAGGGTCTTCCACTGTTTTTTCTATTTTTTTTTCTGAAAGTTGGATTCAAAATAATATCTCTTAGGTTTATCAAACTTACCAAAACTCTATCTTCTCAAGTATAATTTTTTGAAAATTTTATCATATTAAAAATTTTGTGATGACGTACCAATTGCCATTCATCAAACTGCCAGTCAGCTGCCTACTTTTGAACACGTGGTGCGCGCGTGCTTTGTGCGCACGGTCTTTCACATGTATCTATAATCTGTCCAAGCACGAATATTACATGTTTTGAATTATTTTAGCTTCATTTTATCAAGCAGAATAAAATATTTCTTCTATACATCCTGATTTGACATCCAAATGTATTTTAAAATAAATTAAGGTACTAAAATAGATGATATAACATTTAAAAGATTGCTCATTCGCTTGCTGTGACTATACACAATTTTGGCAATTGTGACGTCACTTTGGATACCGCGAATTGTTTTTATCAAAATTGTGAATGGAAATTGGGACGTATTTAAATTTTTTCTGTATGGAGATGTTCAAAATCACTGAAACTATCATAATAATAGGATATAAATAGAAGTTTTTTGGAAAGACCCTATTATGAATTAGATTTAGACCGGCACATAATAAATCAGTCAATGCTATGATATTATACAACGTAGAAACTTAGCTGATTCCATAGTATCCAGATCATCAAAATAATAACTCATAATTTAATGAAAAACGTATATTTGAACTGTTATTTATTTGATGAAGAATTTAAATATAGAAATTCAGTCAAAGTTATTTATTTGTTCATATTTCAAATATTTAGGTCTATAAATTATTTAGATATTTTTAAAAACATGCTGTAGAGCCGGTTTTGGTAAGACTGGATTTGTTGAGCTCCATATCACTCGGAAACTATATAAGTACAGCATAGTTTTTATTATCTGATATCTTGGGGAAATTCTTATCCGAAATTGAAACCTGAAAGAAGTTTGCAATAAATTTTAACGTGCATCACATATTCATAGCAACATATGCTTTTGATAAAAGTTATAGCTTTCATATGAGCTACATTACAAGAAAATCTAAGCATTATTTGTACTCCAATAATAGTACTAACTGCAGACTGAATGTAGTTGATATGCTGATCTCCAGATGGCATTCAAATCTTTGAAAAAAAATACTCCTACATGGCAGTAACACGACAATAACAATTGTTAATACATATTTGCAAAAATAACAAAATTAGGGGAGAATGTTACTGCTAGGTCTTAAGTCTGTCTACAAGTTAAAGGGAGCAAGAAAAATCGATTTCAATTGTTTTTTGGGATGACGACAATAGTCCAAACGATAGATTGTGCTATTTTGGTTTTTAATTCATTTTACGACCCGAACCTCTGTTCAAAAAGAGCTTGAGGCAATATTTTTTTCAATAGTCTGACTGAATTTTTGGTCCCTTTTCCACATTTATGTATTTGTTAAACTTTCAATTTTCACTCGTTTAGTAGAGGAGACATAATGAAATAAGCCATAGGATCAATGTAAAATACCTGTGATACAATAAGTCTCATATTATGATCAATCAGATTTGAAATTACAATTAGTCAAATGCAGTTAATAGGTTCATTGCTGCCCGGTTTCATGACAGCGAGTTGAATATCCTGGGTTGAAGTGATGAAAAATTAATCAATATTAATTTATTTGATTGCCCAGTGATGATACAAAAATTAAAGAAATTGATATTGTTACCAAAGAAATGAGTCATTCAACCCGGAATAATAGAATTCACGATCCTGAGACCGGCTATAAAAGTATTGAATCTGCGGTTACTCAAGTTTACAATTTACTGATTCCATTCACATATAAAATAAATCAGTCTGACTTTTGGAAGACATATCAAATGAAAATTTTATTGTAGAATGAACGGGCTTGATTATAATGGTGTATCAAGACAAACGGAAGTTTAATTATTATCCCCGAGAACTGGAAATAATCTGAGAAATTGTTCAACTTATTAGATACGAATAATAAGAATATCAATCACGTCTTCTACCCATTTCTGGATATGGCACACACAGATTAGGCTATACAAGAATGTTACCAAAAATATCGAGGTATATCAGTAAAACAGCAAGGCATAATTTTTCGAATGAATATTATTCATATTGTGGCGAAAATTTTCAAAAAAAATTGCATTTCATTGTGAGATTCAGATTGACGTTGCCCCAGGGATACCTAATTTCATATTACAATAAAAAACTATTCTTTGTTTAGTAGAGTTGTCATGATTTAAATCAGTTGATTTAAATCAATTGATTTAAATAATGATTTGAATCACGATTTAGACCAATCAAAACTTCATATTCAAATACCTATCAGATTCACATAGAGTAAAATTATATAAATATAATTATCATCAATTTATTCAACCTTCAAGGTAATTTATATAGGTAACTAAGTTTGGCCGCTCTCTCTGTCCTCTTAGTTTTGAGTGGACTAGACCAAACGTGGATAATTATTTGTACACAAGTGATTAAATATTATATACTAGTTATTGAAATTGGGTCATAATATTGAAAAGTATAATGAATTATCAATAACATAATTTTTTTTTGTTTAAATGTGAGAAATTGTGATTTGAATCCAAAAGAAATCCGATTTAAATCAAAAAATATAGTTTTTCTTTTATTTTTATTGAAAAGATCGTATTTTTTACTCTCCATATTCTTTAGTAATTCAAGCAAATGGCAGAATAAATTGTGCTAACTCTTACCACTTACGTTTCGCCAAATGTATATAATCTATAATCTTCATCCTTTGAAGTTCTAGTATCCTAATAGTTAAATTACTATGAACAAATCTTCAGATTTTCTCTCCCCATTACAAGCAGACATTCTCCAAGTGCACATTTCTTCTGTTTTTCTAAAATGCCTTCTACTTTCATATATCAAATCAGATTATCTGTTCTGCTTTGATCTCTTCCTACACCTAATTCTCCAAAATGAGTGTATCTGAATAATTTGTAAAGTAGAAACATCCAATTGTCCTGAAAATTTTCGTACGAAATCATTACTAATATTATAAGTGTTATACTTTGTTTATCTGTTAGCTCATAACCTTGTGAGCAGACATCAAATCGTTACAGAATTCAGCTTGATATTACCAAATAGGATAACTTTTATCACGAAGTCAAGTCTGTTGTTATCACTGATCTCAATTATTTCTAGGATCGACTGGCAGCAAGTGAATAGCAAAATCTTGACTCTATTGCCAAGTTCAATTCAAATTGAATACTACCTAATTATTTTATTCCGGTGTCAAAAGTTTGAACAAACTGCAATCAAGTTTCAGGTTATAAAATAATTTAGCTACTCAATTTAGTTTGTTCTAACACAATTAATTCTTTTTTGGGAATCATAAGATCTTGCTTGACGTAATTAAGACGAATTATCTGCGTTTCTCGGCGTAAAAATCCAGTATAAATTGAGTAATCTTGAATGTAATCAAACTTGGAAAAATCAGATTTCAGTCTTGCTACAATTAATTTTCTTTTGACACATTAAAGCTTCTAAAGGCAAAAATGTTATGTAGAACAAAACGATAAAAATAAAGTAATAGTGCAGGGGAATTAAAATTTTGTCATGTAGTCATTAATTATTTTCTGAACTAATATTCTAAATTTGACGTGAACTGAGATAGATTAATTCTGAAATGAGCAGTTGTACATTCAGGAGCAATGAGCTACAGACATAAGTTGCATTTGTAAGAAGAAAACTCGCATGTGCTTATCATCAAATATGGATTGAAATGATAAACACTTCTTTTAGCACCCTGTCAAAAACGGTAATAAATTTTTTCCTCTGAGAATGAATTAAAGAGCGTAAAGGAGCGATGTATATTTCGTCGGCCCAAAAGCAACTAAATTACTGTTACGCAACTTGTTTGCCACACGTGTACTGTTCACGTTTCAGTTGCGATGTAAATATATTATAATATAAAGAGGATACTTGAACACATACATATTTAATTAATATAGTGACTCTCATCATTCATCTTCTTCCTCCAAATATCTAATTAAATGCAAATTTAGTTGCATTATTTGTTTTTTCGTTAAAGAATATCTTTCTCATCACGTTGGAAGAAATTGTCCCTCTTTCTCTCTGAAGAACTTTTTTCCATTAATTTTTCGAGTCTGCATTACATTCGATACGAGGTAAGGAGTATTATTATCTCGGTCCGTCAGTATAAAGTCTCTCGCTTTAAGAGTGTAACCTGACGCCAAGAAGGCTGAGATGTCGGTCCGCAAATACAGCGATTTAGTTCACATATTCACCACTGATCCCGTTCGAATGTAATCATGTCGGCCGTCAGATGATAGGAAAGTTTTTCACACCCTTCTAGACTTTCTAGCCGGAATAAACATTTCTGAGGTTGAGAATATATCGCCTCTAAGTTCATTTTGAAAATTAAAAAAAGTATTCTTTCATAAGGTACTCAATGATCTACTGTATATTATTACTCATATAACCTTATAATATTATTTCGTGAATCCGAAAATAATTTTAAAACTGTTAAGCTGTTGGCATTTTTTTATTCCAATTTTCTGCTACATAAAAATTAGAATGATAGAGGATGCTTTCATCATTATGTGATTTTATATTTTTATATTATATTTTATCCTCAAAATGTGACTGCAATCAGTTCTCAATATTCATATTTTAATAATTAATTAATTATCAAACACACTACAGGGAAGCACAGTATTGCAACATGCGAAAGTGTCATAATTCGTAAAAATAAAATAGTCCCTTAATCTGTCCCTGTTGTCTGGGCGGAGCCTGTTATCTCTTTACGTCACGCCAAGCGACATTTGAGAATCACGTAGAAATTTCTGGGTGCTTGGTTTCCGTATATATAAGGGCGAACAACCTGACTGGGAAACAGTGAACAGTATATAGTGAAATGGAGTGAATATTCAGTGCGTGATAAATGAATGAGTTGTTGAAAATAAATATTAGCGGCTTTGTAGTTGAGGTTTACAGATAGTGAGTGAAAACTAAATTGTTTAGTGTTTGTTCTAGTGTTACAACGAAGAATAAAACTTTTATTTTTTTCATTCATTAAATAGTGACTTTTTATTTCAACTATAAAAAATTCTTCAAAAGCAATAAACATTACAGCATATAAGTTGAAATTTAGGACAATTTCACACAACGAATCAGAATCAGTCCAAATTAAGGTGGATTTTACTTACAAGTATTATCGGTAATCATAATGAAATTCAGAAAATATGTTTTTTACAAGCGTCCGTAAATTTAGTTCGCAAAACCTTGCAAACTATGCGGGAAATAAGCGTTTTTCGCATGCCAGCCTTACCATTATTTGAACGCCTAAATTGTGATTTCTATGACTTTATGTTTGTAGCACATATTACGAATCTATTTATCTGGCTGTTCATTCTAAATGTCAACTTTTGCTCTAGGTTCTCTTATGGTCAATAATTGTTCAAATATGGAAATTGAAGACCGTGAAAATATTCTTATATGGAAGAAAATTTTTAGGTTTTAATTCGAGCCACTTTTGGGCTCCAAGCATGAAATAAAACTTCTCAATACTGGCTTATTCTGTAACTTCATTTTTGTTTTGAGTTACAAGAATTTTTTCCTTGTTGTAGAACAGAAGTATAATCAAATATTGAATGCGATCTTTCAATGTTGACCACCACTACATATCCGCGACTTTCTGATGTTTTTCGAATTCCTTGTCTTTGGAAAAGAAATATAAAAGAATTAAGGTATCAGCTGAAAGTTAGACGTTCTTTGAAACAGCTCATGAAAAATGGTCTCCGAGTTTGTCCTACTCTGAAATAATCCCTCTGCTGCTCATGTGCGGTATACACCCCTCTCATGGAAGTATAGAGCTGTTACTTTCATTTCACTGACATTTGTAATCATAAATTAGTTTTTGCGCATTACCTTCGCTCTTTCTTCCGCATTTGAATTACTCTTAACGACATTATTTGCTGAGGTGAACCTTGACTAAGGATACATTTGTGAGAGCTGAATTTCCGCATGTCGCGAAGTCAGGTTGCATATGACGAATATGAGGCCAAGTATTTTGAGACGTAATTGGCAGAGTTATGAATATAGTTTGGACAAATTTTGCATACAAAATGTTTTCCACGGCTCTCAACTTTTATGTTTTGACAATCAAGCTCACACCCACAAATCACAGAGCAAAATTTGATATTTTAATTTTACAAATAATCCAACAAATAGATCTGTAGCAGGTGCTACAAACATAGTCACAAAAATATTATATTCAGTTTATGAAATCTGATTGCGTAAACAACCATGTTGTAGGAGCCCGTGGAAAGTTATTCCATCCAATAAGTACACCAATTTCTTCCTCCAATATTATCAATATCCGTAAGTTTATATTCAATTATAGAGGGGCTTGGCTAGACACTTCTAAATAAATAAATATATAGTTCAAGAGCTCAATCATTCTTTTCTACAATCAACTTCTGCAAATCAAACAAACTCCAAACTGACAAATATATAAATTCATTTATGCTCTGGTCATCCACACAATTACTCACCTTCAATTTCTCCTACATTTGTCTTCTCATATCAAATTGAACAATCTGTTTCACGTTCTTGTATCTTCATTGATTCATCTATTTATTATTATGGGATTTAAATAAAGATTTTCATATTCATACATAAATATGAATCACGCTATTTCCACGAAGAAGGGAGACATGAACCTTATTATACATTAAATAAACAAATATATCTCTCAGTTTGACGTTCATCCACATTGAAGATTCTATTCATACAAGCTTGTTTATTTTGTTCATCCAGAAATTTTTGTACACGCAAGAATACTACAATCATATCGATCCACTTAAATATTATGCATTTATTGTCTACGCAATTATTTACTTCAAATATATTTATCTTTATTCAAGTATACAATCTTGATTTAGTTACACTATTCAACGGGGAATAAAAACGTGTGAACTAAAGCTCCAGAATTCGCAAAGTGAGAATATGTGAGTATTCTGCTTCCTTCAGCCACTTGTTTGGCAGGGTTGGTTTTGGTGTTTATTCTGCCCTTCAGTTCTCATGAAGTGATTCTTCCACTATTCGAGCGGGTTAAGTAAATCATCGACGCTTTCGTTTCTTCTCGGATGACCCGTTTTCAGATTTCACATTCACTAAACGTTGGACATCGTCTGTAAGTTCCAGCTGCATCTGTTCCACTGGAAAATGTACTTAACGCGTGTTTGTCTTGTCACGAATGGATAAAGTCGAACCAGCGGTCAAATGCGCAAGATTCAAATTCTTTTAAAGGAAGAATAGACCTATCTCTTGTTCAGCAACTTTGGAATTTTCAAGTGCTGAAAAAAGCCTTGTTCAAGAGCTCGCATGTTTCATACATGAATGTGATCTTACGTTTACAGTTCTCCGATATTTTTTAATTGCTGTTATTAAATTTTGTAGAAATTAGTTGGATACAGCAATAATTATTCTGTAAGTTTACCTATTCTCATTCATTGTGGTTGTTAAGTAATAATTTTATGAGAGAACTTCTGACAACAAAAGATTTTTCCAAATAAGGTCAAAATAGCAATTAATCCAATATTAAATTTCCTCTTTCAGTTATTTCAATTTTGAATTAAAATGGCTGTGACTGACAGACAAACAGATGAATGGTTCTATCACAGAGTTTATTTAGAAGAACTTAGTTTTTTGAAAATGACGAGATATCCTTTCCATAGTAACCCTGACGTATCGTCAGACGAGAATAGAATATTGCATTTGAGTGTTTACATCATTTACGGATTGGAGATCGAAGTCTCCCAAGAGTCAAGACGCAACTTATGTCGAAACTCTTTCAATAAATAATAAGTGTGAGTAATGTGATCTTTATTATTCCTGAACTTCCAAAGGGATGTGAGACTGAAATTTGTTATCATTGTCGTGAAATTAAAATTTGATTCTTGGGGAATTATTCAAGGGGATGGTATTTGAGACGATCAACCTTTGCCGTTGGGAGATTCAGTTTGCTTAAGAACCTAACCAAATTATTAGGGACAGCTCATAAATTTTAATACTTTCTAATTTTACTGAATATTGTTTTCAAAAAAATTATTGGTCATCGATTTTTTTTTATATATAAGAGTGTTCATTTGAGTCACTGAAACAATGAATCACGATAGGTGAATATTGATTTTTCAATCAAAAAAAAAAATAGAAAATCCTATATAGAAAAATAAATTTAACAATCAGAATTTGTAGAAATATCAGCAGTAAAGTTGAATTAAGTTTTATTTGGACGTTTCGGCATCGAAACGGCTCTCCATAATCAGCTCATGTGGAAGCTGAAATATTATTACATTCTTGGTTCAATTTCAAGTTATTTTGAACAAAAAACATCACAATTTAGACGTTAAAACCAGGAGAGAAAAAAAAACCTAAGCAATATAAAGGCAAGACATCGCTATTAACTTTTTTGAGTATTAATATTGGTAGTTTGTTACTTTGTTCAGTTTTTTTCCTGGTTTCAACGTCTAAATTGTGATATTTCTTTTCAGCCTCAACTTGCATATTCTGAACATCAGAAAGTACACAGCAAGTTGACACTTAGATTTCACAAATAATCCAATGAATGGACCACAGTGTAATTAACTTGAATTCACAGATTACCTAATTTTAGATTTCAAAATTCAATTGCCCTGCGTTTTTTGCTCGATGGGTAAACTACTATGCTTGGAGGTTGTAGAAAAAATCTATTTGGTAAGTGTATTATTGGATATGTCTATGTATTTCAATCCCATGTATGTTTTGCAACGAAATTTCAAACGAAAAATATACGTGATAATTAAAACAGATTTCAAGTGCACAAAAAATTCAGACTACAGGTACATAAAGAATAATCTGAATAAGTTTTTCCTGTGCGTGAATTTATTGAAAATTGCCGGCAAATAAAAGTGAATATTTCACAGTAAATGGTCATTAATTTGAATTCCCACTCAACTCTATTCACCAATAACAACCGGCACATGATGGGCCCGTAAACATTTGGGACGAGGAGAACGAATGATACATGTAAAACCACATGCCAAGTAGCTAAATACACAGCCTTTTGGAAATCGTGTTATTTCGCTTTGTGATTTTTTCTCTTTTCTGAATAAAGCTACGTTAAGTAGCTTTTCATACTTCCATTTATTTATTTGTGAATACTTCAATCCTTGAAAAAATGTTGGAGGAGCAATAATCTCCATATTAAAAAGAAAATAGGTTTTCTATATGTTATGATTACTGCTCTCATGCTCAAGACTTTTATAAAGGTTAGAGCTTGAAAGAGGTCCTATCGCTCGGGTAAATAGGCTCCTATATATGCTTGGCGAAGAGAGAAGTAGGGTTTATATATTTATTTTTAAGACTGCTTGCTCTTCCTTCTATCTTCATCAGCAGAAAAATTATTATTTAAGTCGCTTTGATCATTTAGTATCTTCTCTTTGATCCTTACTAATATTATAAATGCGAAAGTCACTCTGTCTGTCTTTCTGTTACGCTTTCACGCCTAAACCACTCAACCGTTGTTGATGAAATTTGGTGCAGAGATAAACTAGAATTTGAGAAAGGACATAGGCTACTTTTTATTGCGAGGGGGTTGAAATAAGGGATGATAGTATGTATGGAAGTCCGTCATTTTCGAAGATAAAACCATTAAATTTCGTATTCAGGCATCAGGCACTTGATAATAAGTGAACAAACATTTCTTTTAGCGTTTTTGTGATTTTGATCTACATGGGGATGAAATAGAAGACGTAAGTTCGTATTGAAATCCAAGCGCCTGCGCAGCGCGGCGTAGTGAGAGAGATATCACTGAATGTGGCTACCTGAATGGCCAGTCACGTCAGGGCAGGCGAGTGCGAATATTAAAAATACATAAGTTGTTTCGTAATCCATAGTTCTTTCAACTTTTTGCTTTGATGAAGTTTATAAGTAAAATAAATTCTTATAACAGTTTTATTGATTTGGTTCACTAAAAATAGTTTTACAATTAGAGTAAAAACTTTTTTGATTTGTATAGGTCAGGTAGAAGATTTTCTTTTGTTTCATTACGTTTTTCTTCTAGCTTCTGATATGCGTCAAAAACGCTAATCCAATTTAGCGCGTAGTTCTAGCAGAGCTTGCGCTGCGAAAGTTGCTAGAAGCCAAGAGTCTGAAGAGCAGTCTCAAACCCGTTTGGCCTTAGATGCCGAGAGTCACACAGCTCAAAGGGCTGTTGAGACTGGAGGACAAAGTCAAGCGAGCCGGCTTTTACATGCCGAGCGTCACACAGCTCAAGGAGCTGCTGAGACTGAAGGACAAAGTCAAGCGCGACGGCTTTTAGATGCCGAGCGTCATGCATCTCAAAGGGCTGCTGAAACATTAGAGCAAACTCGGACACGTCTGCTTTGACTGGAATGGCAAAAGAAGAAAATGTTTTAATTTCCCGTATTCCGATAATTCTCACCGATTTGCCATTTCAGTTTAAAAGAGTGCAGTTTTATCTAAGAGCAGCATTTGCAATGACAATGAACAAGGCTCAAGGACAGACGCTCCAAGTTGCAGATGTACAATTAGAAAAGTACTGTTTTTCCCATGGGCAGCTCTATGTTTTATGTTTTAGCAAAGGATAAAAAAACAATGAATGCAGTTTATAAAAATGTATTGAAATAAACTATTCAAAGTGAACCACAACAGTGTGTATGTTTATTATTTGCAAAATGAGTATCCTAAAAAATTGAGAATGCTGCCCAAAATACTTATTCCACGCGGACGAAGTCGCGGGAAAGAGCTAGTATCTTATAAATCAAAGGATTTAGACATTTCTGAAACAAATTGATCCATGACAATTCATCTCTTGAGAATCCAAGCAATGTATGTTGACTTCAGTATTGACTAATAATTTATAAGCATCGAATTCTTGCAGATCAGGGATTAGTAAGTAACATTTGCAAACATGATTACCGTAATTCCTGGAGGAATAGCATCTTCACGCTTCAGTTGTCATTTTGGTTGAATTCGGTATATAATCTGTGTATTCAAACGCTCCTAGTATGTAATTGGTAAATAGGGCTCTTGAATATAATCAAGTATGTTGTTGATTAACCGGCTTTACAAATCCATTACTATTTTCATTGATAAACATAGTGACAATTTTGCAAATTGCTTGGGGTATTCAAGTATAGCAAGGACAAGATTTTATGTGCAGATATGACCGATATTACAACCTTCAAAACTGTCTTTGTCAACTACTGTTCCTAGTATTTCACATTGCGTTTTACGATTATATCTGGCATGGATTGAAAAACGCAAATTCAGCATTTACGTACCCTATTTTTAACTCATCTCAAACATGTGACAGTTAGGTAAACTACTTTTCTGTAAATTCATGCTGGTGGCACTTGTAGGTAGCACGAGTCACCGATCCATTCGTCAACCTATTCGTGAAGCTTAACATGTCAGTTTATGCTTTGTGTTCTTTTGTTAGATGCCTGACAGTTGTCAAGAATAGGAATGTAAAAGTCGTTCAAAATCTTATACGTTATACGTGTGCAAATAAGCATTATGACATGCCGACGATTTTCGTGATTTGGCAATATTTGCCCTCATGTCAACACACTCGAGTTTAAACACTTGTTGCACGCGCTACTGTTTTTAGCTATTGGAATATAATTTTCACTTCTGGAAGTTAATAATTGGTTTGAAATTCAAAATTTTCAATTGAGTACTCAGTGCCTTTTTAACACAAATTGTATTGAACTATCATGAATTTTTTGGTAATGATTAACTGCAGATGTTATGGATCAGAAAAACACCGAGGTAATCCCATAAAGACCATAGATGATTCCTTGTGATTTGAAATCGTAGTGAAATAGTTATGGCACAAAATAGGATTATTGCGCTTAACACGAAATCAGCTCAGATTTAGTCAAAGTAGAGCAGAAGCTCACAGATAAATTTTAATCGGACTCTATTTCCTGACAAATCCACCAATCGATCGACTGAAATCGTTCCTCTCTAGCACCGTTGTGGAACGCCAAACGGCCGGCGCCAGAGAGTCGGCTGTTCCGAAACAAAATCCTTGTTGGGAATCATCCTCTGATGTTTTCAACTGCAAAGCATCACGGGTAAAAACCAAATACTCACAACTGCCAATCACAAGTCATCTTGTAATCGAAAATTACTTACAGCCGCAATAAATTCATTCGAAAACAAATTGAAAATTCCCACTGTTGATAGATTAATCAACACATTTCGTAATTAGTACGAAACCCACGGCGTTCTCAGTTCGAAATTTGACAACTGGTTATCCAGAATATGTGAAGAGAGACGAATCTTATGCATAAATTCTATACAAATCTGTATTTAACTTTGATTCTCTCATCATTATGTAGGAATAATATACAGGATGATTCATCTATTGGAGAAACAATCCTGACGATATTATTATTATTATGTAGGATGTAGGACTATACGAGATGATGTATTTACTATAGATGAAAGCTTATACGTATATAAGAAAAACGATTCAATGAACAAACGTCCGATCACTTTTTAGGTAGTTACAACCCTTCATAGATTTAACAAAGCTCAATTTGAAAGATGTAACATAGTTTTCATTCCAGTTTGTATATGTCACAATACACCGATAGGTACTCAAGTTTCTGCAACTGGAATGTCTGGATACTGAAAGATTTGTGTGCTGTTACATGGTTAAAGTGAATACTTTTTATAACGAATTAATTGGATGACATAGAAGACTGAAAGAAAAAGAAATTTGATCTTGTGAGAGATGGAAGGAAAGGGGGAGTGACAATAAGGGAAATTGAAGAATACAACGCCATTCTGTTTTATCCAAAATTACAAAATTTAATTTGTGGTAATCACTTGTGCTTAAATATTTATCACAAACACATACAAATTAAGTTAGTTATTCATATATCTGACATACGCGCAAAATATTTGAAGAAAGATATAAAAACGCAAATTTGCTGCAATCCGGAGGTCGCTGGGTCGAGTCCCTCCGACGGACAAAAAGAGTCAGTAGGATTTTCACTGAATTATAATGTACTCTGTGGCGTACTCCCTACAGAAACTAAAAGTACTCGTAGTCTGACGATTGGTAACTGCACCCTACGGCTAAGGAAATATCAATCAATCTACCGAGTGCACTATAAGTGTCTGCCATATCCGTAGCGGATAAAATTTTTTGATATAGACGATGCACGGAAATGCTACTAGGGAAAATGTGATTCTCAACATTTTCTACGTTCTTTCTCCATATTTCTGTTTAACGTTTTATGTATTGTGTTTGACGCGTCCAGAGTCGTATAGATAGATAATACTAACTGGAATTGTGGATGCAAGCACTGAATTTATTTTGGGCCCCTTTGACAATGTACATCTTCTGATTGCTGGTAATAAAATATATCTTAAATTAGAAACATAGGAACTGAAAATAGCGATATTCATTCAGGAAACAAAGATTTTGAATAAAGAAAAATATGTAGAAAAATATTACCATTTGCTGTTTTTTTGATAGTTTTTTATGCAATAACAAATGAATGAAGCATTTTCTAGAAAAACTAGTTTTCTCAGAGCCCTCTTGATTTATTTGATGTTCTTGAACATTCTTCTTTTCCTTTTAAATAAATTCTTGTATGTACCCTAGAAGTTAATTTGATTGGCTCACGTTTTTCTATTAGTCTCTTCAACTTCAAACCAGTAGCTGCCAACAACTAAGTGTTGAGGGTAAGATCTGTAACTACCTATTTTGGTTTCCAAAAAGACTATTGGTTCGAGCACTAGGCGTGAAATTACTTGATCCGGGCAAATAAAAACGTATCCGATAATTGCATTCCTGAATACCAATACAGGAGGAGAAAATTATGCTTCGATAATGTTGTTCCACTAAAGCATTTATTTGCGAAGTTCTTTGATTGCCAAGCAAAATCAATTCTGTTCACCGATATCACAAAGTCAGCGGTGAATATTGCTGTAAATTCCATTTTGTACTGGGTTACAGAATTTTATTACGTAATGAATGTACGAGCTCTTACATTTTATAACATATTTTAGAGCTTACTGTAACATATTTGAAGTGGTAATCACAAAAATATAACTTCTAAAATTAGAATTTTTCCATATGGAAAATATTAGAAAAAAATTGATGTGAACTACGAGGCTAAAGCCAGCTGAATTATGCATAAGATTTGTAATTAGAGGATTTCTGCGTGCGAAGAATGTGGCCGACATTTCCTTGTCCAATTTAATTATTTCCTGTTTTCAAAACCGACAAGTTTCGTTTTTATATTATCAAGAAAAACTATCATATATCTTATTTCTCGTTTGTGCCAATTTTAATACAGAACAAATAAATGAGTTTGATTCACTCGAAGTATTTAGCGCTTGTGTCATGTTTCCATGTGTTTTTGTCACGGTATTTTCAGATATTCATGCAGCTAGTTGTTTTGAAATAGTATAACAAAATATACACTACACAGTAAAAACTGATTCTCCCTCTTGACTCACACCTCAAAATGGTAAATTAAGGTAGCCATATGACATTTAGAATAAAAGTGATATATATCACAAAAAAAAAAAAAATGGGAAACACGTCACAAATTCGACATTCTCTCATCCCGAAATTCATTTTTGCCGACCCCACAAATACGACGGAGTGACATTGCGATTCGACAACGTAAATATTTTATCTGGAAATCTATTTTCTCCTAAGTTAATTTCGCTCCCTAAATATAAACGGAGTTTAACTTTTTAAAGCAAACCAAGAAGCTACGAGTATGTGAGCTCCAGTGGTACTTGAAACGGAATCAACTCAACAAAATTTCGGGGCTTTGTGTTCGGCTTAGTTTTGGTTACTTATTATTCATATTATACGAATTATAGAGAATAATAAGATGGAATTGTGGGAGTTATTAATAACTTTTTTCTCTCTATTTGATGAAAAGATATTTTCTCAGAGATTATTTTGCGATTAATCTGTTTCCAGAGATAGCTTCCAGTTCTAATAACCATTCATCTTGAGCTTATTATGTTCCTCAATTATATGATGTTTTCAACTACATTCTATAGAGGAAACCATGAAAATCTTTTTTAAAAATGTGCGGGAGAGCGGGGTTTATCCTACGTTTGAAGAAATATCCATTCTAGTCTCAATCTAAAAAAACGTAAGAATGAAATTTCAGGGAGAGATTTCGAGCTCCTAAATATGATTTTTGTCTGAAACGCTCCGGAAATCTAGAAACACATTCACTGGAACTTTTGGGCTTTTGAAACTGGATAGAAAAAAATTGCATCGAAAATATTATTGGGCTTGACTGTTAGCAATGTTCACATGTGCTGTAACACTTCTCTCAGACCTCTTCCCAGGAGATGGAAGGAGAACAGTAATGGTGTACAGCTATAAACTATATAGACGATCTAACAATACTAGTATCAGGAAATCGCTAGGAAACCCTATCGGAAACTCTGCAGGGAGTGAATTCAGTTAAAAAACTGTGCGACGAAGAGTGATTGTCTGTGAATCTCACTATTTACAATAAAATATGAATCAAAAGAACTAACACAATTATATTCGTTCGGGAAAGGAGAAATTAAATATCTGAGAATAACTCTAAGCACAAGGCTTATATTCAGAGCTTACGTAGAAAAAGTAACGAATCAAGCCTGAGGACCTCATGGGACTGTAGGGATTTATCAACAACGAACACCTACTGGATCTTCTTTGTAATGGTAAAATCAGTCATGTTATACGTCAGTATAACCTGGTGAGCAAGGAAATCATTCAAGTACCGTCAAAACCATTAATATATAGAATGATATGCGCCTATTCTATTTCAACAGTATACTGTTGCTCTCTGTCAAATATAAGAGAGATAGGACAAGATCCAGATACACCAGCATCTATAAAGAGTAACGAATTAAGATTTGTACCACGTCGTGTAATTTTTATTTCAAATAAAAACAAATGGTCGAAATCCATCTTAAAATAAGAAGACGGATACTTTCATGTTTTCCAATATGCGGACATATATAGCTGCCAAATGCAAGACACTAAACAATTTGCATAGGTTAGCCTGCTTAGAAGTAATAGTAGCTATGTGAATAACACCAACAGCAGCGCTGAAAACCTTGCGAAGCTTGCCTTCACTATACTTAGAATTGTAAAGGAAAGCACTCAGCAGTGCACTTGAAACGAAAAGAAAAGGTACATATAGAGGACAGCCCGTTTCACAGATGGTGCATGACTGAATTAGAATCAAATGTACCATTGGAAAAACCTAATGGAAAAAATACCTGCCAGGGATTTGGGATAAATAAGTAGTCCGACAGAAAAAGACGATAGACGATTCAAAAACCATAAATGGAACCGTGATATTGTAATGAGAGAAAATAGAAGATTTATTCTTTTATACAACACTAAGACAAACACTATACAATTTATTTCTTACTCACTACTATTAAACTTCAACTACAAAGCAACTAATATTTATTTACAACAAATTATTTATTACACTTCGCTCTTAGCTGAACAAACTCTTGATATTCACTACTTCTCAGTCAGATTGTTCGCCTTTATATATTCGGAAGTTTATATTTCTAGAAATGTTCTACTTCATTTGAGCAGGTTGCTAGAAGTGTTCGACTGTGTATGGCGGCGCTACACAAAGAGATGAAAGGTTCCACCTAGAAAAAATCGGATTTAGGGCCTATTTTATTTTTATGAATTATGACACTTTCGCACGTTACAATATGTATGAGGCAAAAGGACTAAGACGCAACCGATCTGTTGGACTCAGGACATACACGACAGTGCTTCACTTCTAGTTCAATTGTATGTGATTTTGATACTATTGGAGGAAAACTAAAACAATAAGAAAATTTCATATTTACAAACAGTCAAGGCGCTCTAAAAACCTTTTTTGTTCACACACTTAATATTCTGAGATAAAGTCTATGGGTATGTGGGCACTCAAAGTAGCTCATTACCTAGTTGAAAGGAACATATTTTCCACTTATTGGGCCTAAATATGCCTACAGACTGGGAGCTTGTATCAGGTGGGGCTTTCCGATTTTATACTGCATTCCATTTTGAGGGTTGATAATTTATTATTTGATAAGAATGATGCACCGATGCGCGTTTTCCAGTCATAGTGCAAATTCCAATTATATTTAAAAGAGAAATTGTATTTTGCCGTGACATCATATTGCATGCCTCTGTCATGTGAAAGAGTGACCGGTTATTCAGTTCCTAGTACTGAATGGTATAAAATTCGCAACAGCCCAAAAGGCTCGAATAGTCGCGTAAACTTGTAAAAACAAAATGTGAACTTCTGTGTTTTCAGATTGTATAATTGGAATTTTCACTGACCGAAAAGCGTGCATCGGTCAATATCCTTTTTATTTTTCTTATCAAGAGGTGAACTATTGATCATCAAAATGGCACTTGTCACCAGCTTACTAATCTATTATGGAATCTTGGAGAGAAGCGTTAGACAGGAAATTGAAAGATTTCTACGGCAATATCTAACGTGTATTGGACACAATCACTAGATCAAAGACAAACAAGGCTTACCGGTTGAACCATCCAAGAAAAGAAGATGAGCAGGTAGAACGTCAGATTAATAACAGAACTCATAACGGGACACTCTGCAACATATATATACATATAATAGAATTGGACCAGAAACCACTATGCACAGGTTGTAAAGAATACGTTTACTGCTAGAAGACAGTCTCCTAGAAGCAATAAATTGCATTCTGATACTTCAAAAGAGTAAAAACTGGAGAAAACTCTGGACCTACTATCACAAAAGATTTGTAAAATATTCATCGGAACACGGTTTTTTGTACATCTCAGAACAAAGATTATATGTTTGGGTCAAAAATAAATCGAACCTAGATAGTCCGGACTATTTTCTTTTCAAATCTTGACACTAAATCTACTTTATTGTTAACTTAACTTCTAACTTCGGTTTTTTTGGTATTTTATCGAACCACTAGCACAGTATACAAAATGTGTTCATCTTCAAAGACTATCATCACCTTATTATTTACGTTTTAAGTTTGACCAAACTAATATGATTATGTCCTCCTGTTATTGACGTAAGTTTTCGGTAACAGTATCTGTTCATTGGTATGATTCATATTATGCATTCTTAGACTGCCTTAGTAGTCCAGTCGACATGTATTTTGAGGTCGGAAAAAATGCGAACTTAATGAAACTTTGGTATGTTGTTTCTGATCATCCAATAGTGTTATTTCCATATTTCCGACCAAAATTTCGCGAAGCAATTTCCAGGGGGAGGAAAAAGCCACGAAATTTTGGCATTTATTCAGTTTTTGCCCTGTAACTTTTTTCCCTCCATTCCTATGCCTTAGATTATCAAGTTCATTTTTGTAGAGCATCAAATTTCCGATAAATTTGATACGTAAAACTTGTTTGTAGATCCACTAAATTCCAAGATACAGCACTTTAAAAAAGTGAAAAATTCCTGAAAATCTTAAAAAACATGAAAAATGACGGCTTTCGCTGAATATCTTTGATTTTTCAACATTATTTATGGTATTATGGTACCTAGTTTCATTCTGACGTAGAAATCAGTCAACAACCCACTCCTTACCCTGCCTACCTATGCCACCATATCTGGAGGCACGGTAGTGCCCTCGCCAAGACAAGCCAAGCAAAGCGCAACAGCACTACCTACCTTTCTCGAAGAGCTTCGTCGTTTTTTTGAACCCTCATAACTTGGATTTGGATTATACCAGATAAAAAAATTCTCGGGGTATGATGTCAATAGTGGACTTATTAAACATATTGGCTGGTACCACAAGCTCTGTTTTAGGCTATACTGGCTATGTATATTCGAATAAATTGTGTAGAAATATGTGTTTTCCGTAATTTGTATCTGAAGATTATTTTCTAAAGTATTTAGGAAAATTTTAATTGCGTCAAAACACATCTTGACACAATGCTCCTAGTACCGCCAAAAATAGAGCTCGTGGTACCAGCCATAAAGTTTCAATTACATAGTTCTTATACTTTAAATTTTATTGATACCTAAAAAAATACTCTGATTTCGTCACTGACTCGCTCACTGATGATCATCAGAATTCTTAGGTTACTTCCTGAAGTCCTAGAATGCTGAAATTTGGCATGTAAGCTGGTATTGGTACACAAACAACAAAAAAATTCTAAAAATTGGAACTTTCATCTCCCAATCTCTTAAACTAGGGGAAGGAAATTTGTACGAGACTTCTGCAAATTTTGATGCTAGAGGTCTGAAAATTGATATAGGGACTACTTGTTATAAATAATAGAAAAATAAAAACTCACTAAAAGAGGTGGAGTCCCACCAGAATTATTTCTAAATAAAATGTTGCCAAGACGAGACCATATGGCTCGCAATGTCAAAAAATTGTCAGATTGAGGGCCAAGTCTCTAATCCTACACGCTCTAATTCTACAAGCCTCCTTGTCTATCTACCTGTCTAGCCACCACTCATTTAGAAGGGAACTATTAGGACTATTGTATAACAGAAAACTAATGAATAGTGAATAAATTTCTCACTTCATGCCCATGTGAATGTATCGAAATGGCCAAGTCGCATATTTTGACTGAGGTGTAGAATTGTGAAGTTATGGCTTGTAAAATAAGAGCGTGTAGAGTTGGAAGCATGGCTCTACATGGGTTCTAATAACTCTTTGACAGTGCGAGCCATATGGCTTCGCCTTGGCAACATTTTACATGAAAATGTTTTTGGTGGAATTCTACTTCTTTTAGTAAGTTTTTATTTCACTATGATTTATAACAAGGAATTTCTGTATCAATATTCAGACCTCTAGCATCAAAATTTCTGGAAGTCTCATACAAATTTCCATCCCCTAGTTTTAGTGGTTGGGAGTAGAAGTTTCAAATTTCAGAATTTTGTTGTTGCTTGTGTACTAATACTAGCTTATATACCAAATTTCAGCATTCTAGGACTTCAAGAAGTAACCTAAGAATTTTGTTAATCATCAGTGAGCGAGTCAGTGACGAAATCGGGGTTTTTTCAAATGTCAATAAAATATCAACTATAAGAACTATGCAATTGAAACTTTATATGTTTGATAAGTCCACTATTGACATTATATCCCGAAAATTTTGTTTATCTGGTAGGTATAATCCTAATCCAAGTTATGAGGGTTCAAAAAAACGACGAAGCTCTTCGCGAAAGGTATTTAGTGCTCTTGCGCTTCATTTGACTGGTCTTGGTGGGGGCACTACCGTACCTCCAGATATAGTGGCATAGGTAGGCAGGGTGAGGGGTGGGTTGTTGATTGATTTCTGCGTCAGAATGAAACTAGGTACCATGACAAATTTGAAAAATCCCCATTTTTAATGTTTTTCTAGATTTTAAGAAATTTTTCACTTTTTTGAAGTGCCGTATCTTGGAACTTAGTGGGTCTACAAGCAAGTTATTCGGATCAAACTAATCGAAAATTTGATGCTCTACGAAATTGAGCTTGATGAGCTAAGGCGTAGGAATGAAGGTGAAAAAGTTACAGGACGAAAACTGAAAAAAGTGCCAAAATTTCGTGGTTTTTCCCTCCCCCTGGAAATTGCTCCGTGCAATTTTGGTCGGAAAATATACATATAACACTATTAGGTGATCAAAAACAATATACCAAAGTTTCATCAAGTTCGCATTTTTTCCTAATTTGACCCTATTTTTCGACATGCCGACCGGACTATAGGTCCTCAAGAATAACTCTAGTCGTGCTCAGGTCTGCTCTCAAGTCCTTAGCAATTATTCAGTTTGACATTATTCACTCATCGTGAACCAAGCTTCTGCATTAGGTATACCAGGATCAATAAGTAAATGGTAAAAAAAGTCATATCTATCATGAATTATAATGAGATTTGACAGCTTCAGAAATAAATCTGTAAGTATATAATATTTGCGAATAATTCAGGAGAGTGAATATATTTCTTAAAAACCGTCCTTCTTTGAAAAGCTTTGCTATAAAAAGCTCATTTATAAATATTGCGTTAGAAGTAGGTATAAATTGTTGACGGTAAAAGACGAGGTAAAAGACTAATATCACTGAAATCAGATTTTTGTAACTTTTTATGGAGCGCGAAGCCTTTAATGAGAATGATGCATGAATGAGGCTAGATGGTGCGATCGGTGTCAGATCTGAATGCTAAGTGGCTATTACTGCTACCACAACATCTCTGCTTAGGGTGCGTGAATACAAACCCTACTGCAGGGCTGTACTATCACGATGAATAATATTGTCCATCCTTCCTCATAGCAAGCTCACATCAAGACAAGTTTGCTTATTGTATCTGTGTTATTGCATCCTAATTTTAGGATAGTTTCAGAGTAATTCAATAGACTATTTTTGGTAGCACAGAGGTCATTTTGAAAGATAACGAATAATTATTCTAAATCTTGAAACCAATAATGCACATTCGGATTCAGAAATTGATTCTCTCGAATATTGAAGCACCTTGTTGCGTAAAGAGGCAAATCTCACTTTTTGCCTCATCTATTTTCAAAAGCCGCAAGACGAGAACAACAACAATGTAGAAAGACAATATTGATATGATAGATTCGAATCCTATCCATTCTCGCGAAATCTTGTGCAAATTGGGATTATCTTTTTTTATTATCTAATCCTGATTTTTTGAAAGAGATCCACGAATACACAAACATCTTAAAAAGAATTAATATAAATATCAGTCACACCTTTCACCCGATACGGAAGTTGTAGACACTTTTAGTGCACATTGGTGAGTTGATTGATATTTTCTAAACAGTGAGGTGTGGTTAGCAGGCGTCAAACCACTCTTAGCTTTTGTGGACGGTACGTCATGAGTATATTGCAGTTCAGTGAAAATCTTACTGATTTTTGGCCAGTTGGTGAGATTCGACCCCATTACCTTCGAATTACAAAGCTAGCATATTTAGACTGAACCATGAAAACTCATACAAAGACTTCATATACTTACTTCACGTAATATTGTTCACATATTTGATACTATTGATTCTTTTATTTGTCCTATTTTGATGAATTGTACTGTTTTTACTTTCCTTAATATACGTCTCTCTGATAAAGTTCAAGAAATTGCGATTTGAACGAAACTAGTTTTGGGCTTCATGACCCAAAAGCACTGATTGAAGCTTCCAGTTGAAGATTATTCTCATAATAGGTCTGATAGCGCTAGGGCTGAAACCGAGAGCTAAACAATGATTTGATACTCCAAAATGATGGCCAGTATCTTAGAATAGTGGATCGTCTGGACTCGATCTCGTGAAACACTGGACTCTGGTACGATTCATACTTCATCTCTGTGTAACTGCTGTCAACGCAATCGAATCGTCAAATTTTTGCCTTGCATTTAACACTATTCAGTCTTATGAAATTCCATAATCTCAACGCCTAACAGCAAAAGAGATTACGGACGAAGCAGAAGAAAGTTCATTAACTGGTGTATTAAAATGGTGACAAGTCTAAGCTTAGTGGTAAATCTCTCTTCTTGTTGCAGTATTCAAATTCAAACAAACATCATCATTGGTCTGCCCCAGATAGCGTCCTATTGTATCCTTGGAGATATCATGCTCTATATTTGTCTACATAGGTATAGATGCTATTAATACTCATTTATGCCTTCGTGAGCTCACTACGAGCATCAGAAGAGTCTCTGAAAATAGAATAAATTAGTAGATGAGCTTTTAGGAGTAGAAAATATTCGAAATTTACTTTAACAATTGATAAAATATCTGTATAATAACAATACAGTGATTCGTCTGACGAAATTCAGTTCAAATTATGAATTTCAAGTTGAAGCTCAAACATATTTTATCGTCACGTATTTCTGAAGCTCCTGATTGTTTTCCTTTTCCATTCAATGGAAGTGACACATTTTGAATTCATCTTCAATTCGCGTACATTGATCAAAATATTTTGAACAGCTTATACTTACAAATTATACTTTCAATGTCAATGGAGAAACTTTAATATTTTGTATCGATTATTCCGCAATACATTTATGGTCATAGAAATGAGAACTATAACAGATTTATATGCAAGCATTTAAAATAGATTTTGATGTTTCATTGAACAAAACGAAGATTGAATAACAAACAAAAATGTATGAGAACAAACAGCTATGCTTTAAAAGCAGGGCCTGCACGATATGATTTTTTTATCCTACAATCTCCATAATTCCTGACACCTCTACAAATTACACTTTCAACTAAAATAATTCACTTGCTTCTAACTTGATATATGAAACTCATTTCATTTATGTTATTCTTTTCATATAACATTCACGTAGAGCTCCATTTCTTTAAATTTCAAATTGTATTCCATTAGTTGTAGGGAAGAAAGTCTATTAAGTATACAGGCTGGCCCTGAAATAGTTGTTCAGCATAATAAATAGAATCGAGCTCATCACAAGAATAGGAATATTGCCGTAAACATCAATTTCAAAACTAATCTTCCAGAAGTTACGACTCAATATTTAATTCATGGAAATGGAAGTAAAAGCTTCATTCTCATAGACAGAAGCTATTGAGACATCCACTATTGATCAAGACATGCCATCATTTGTCTTGCCATTGATTATTATCAAATATGAATAAAAATTTAGGATTCGTGAAATTTTTCTTACAGGAGGCACAAATTTGTATATATTCATAATAAAAATTTACAACTTTCGAAGGAAATTATCTCAACAAGAATGTTCAGCCGAATTGGTGTCTGTTTTTCGGTAATGAAGTACTACATCAGTCGACAGATTCTTGGTGGTCTGGAGAATTTAAACGTGGACGAATAAGTCTTACCAATAGGTCCTCCAAAACCAGTACGCACTCAGGAAAACGTCAATGTCGTGCGTAAGCCCATCAACGAAGATCGACAAGTGACATATCACGAAGCTGGGGCTTCATTGCGAGTTTCAAAGACCTCCATTCAAAAAAATTTGCATGAAGAATTGTGTGTCAATTAGTTCCCCGTTGGATACCTAATCTGTTGACCGTAGAACAGAATGAAGCTAACTAGTGGTCAAAAACTGTAGGCCGATTCAACGCAGGCAGCTCTAAAAACGTATACAGCATCGTTAGTGGTGATGAATCGTGGATGTACTCATATGAACCCGAAAATAAACGCCAGTCGTCTGTTTGGGTGTTCCAAGGTAAAAAAAATTTGACAAAAGTCATCCGTTCTTGAATTGTGTCAAAAAATATAATCGCGGCATTTGTCTCAAAAGCAGGTCATATAGCGACAATTATTCCTCTGGAAGATCGAAGAGCTGTTACTACCGATTTTTATACAACCATTCGTATGCCAGAAGTAATTGCTGGGTTTCGAAAAACCAATCCTGAACGACGAGTCATCCTCCACAAAGACAATGCAAGTTCGCACACAGTTCACAAGACTGATACGTTTTTAGAGCAGCAAGACGTTGAATTGTACAGTCCCAATGATTTTTTTACTCTTCCAAGAATCAAAAACAGTTTCAGTCGCCAAATGAAACGGTCGACGCCTTCATAAATGTAATTTTGGCTGCCAACAAACGAGTGGAATAACTGGTTCCAGAGTAGGTTCGAGCGAATGCAAAAATACATCATGGCGAATATTCCGAAAAAACAATGATGTCATTAAAATCTATTTACTGTTCTTTGCCATCTCCATACATAAAACTAAAGACAGTCTTTGTATGAGTTTTGATACATTCACTTCAAATTTTGCAACAATTTATGTTTATAACTTTTAACTCTAGTGGTCTTCTTTAAATCGTTTGTAAACTGATACAAGTTCATTTATTCTCTCAGTACATATATAAAAACGTTGTTTAAATTAAAAATTGCATTAAGAACACATTATTTCATTCAACTCTTCTTGGTCATTAGGCGTTTATTATATCGACTTAATAATTACTACGAAGTTTACTCAATAAGTTCTTTCATTCGATAATGACAAATGCATCAGTAGCAAAACGTAATTCTACTGAATAACTTATTGAACAAAATGAACTGAATAGTAATTCCGTTCGATGACTGTGGTATCGTCTAATTAGTTCATATTTGTCTGTAGTGTTACTGGTTAGTTAATTGAACAATCGGTGATATTGTATAATCAGTGGTTTATGCACGTATCTGCATTTATAACAAAATGGTTTTGTGTGCAGAATAGTAAAGTTATTAGAATAAGGCTTTGAAGGATGATAATATAGAATAGATGTACAAATGTACTAGAGATGTACGCTTATAGTGTATTGATTCGGTTAGCAAACATGATTTAGATAAGCACAAATTTATGCTGAATGAAAATTATAAGTAGTTTGAAGTCCTATATTTACACTATCAAATAACTCTGTAGGATGCTATATCATCAGTCAAAAAACTCAATTCCGTATCTGCAGAAATTTACAAATTATGATACCTATGTATATAACACTGAGTTTCACATTAAAAAAATAGAAATTTGAAATTCGGCACACAAAGGAAAAAATCTGAAAACTGAATTTTAACTATTGAAATATTTCCCAAGCTTGACCTCGACACGAACGCTACGGAGCGAGCAGCAGCCACGCTTAATAATGCGACTATTTCTACAACTTACAACATAATAGCTTCGGTATATTTTCGATTATTAGCTCTATTCATTACAATAAATCCTAATAATGAACAGGTACAGCTCATAACCTTCGCTCGTGTACTTCTACACAAATTTTTAGTAGCTGTTAAAGTTACATAGATACTGATATAGAAAATAGTACGATGCAAAAAATAACGGAGAGACAAGAAACATCTGCAGAAAAATCAACAAATAGTAGTGTGAAAATAGGGGAAGTGATTATTATTAAAATAATATGAAATGGAAACAAAAATTCATCATTTATTTATAAAAGTACAAAATAGAAACAATCAAGTATTTTAATCCATTCTATTCTTCAATCCTGTTTCTCCACGTGCCAACCACTTCATCTTTTGAAATTATTAATTTTACAGATCACTTTTTAAATATGAATGATAATAGTTTCTCTACAAAAAGTTATGATATCCAATACACATCATAAATGTGAAAATGGGAGCCAAGTTCAATATTAAGAATATGCGTGGCTGTCGACTTCGCCGACAGAAGAATTGGAATCTAAATAGGTGCCAAGCTCTGTAGATTTATATCCCTCTAGAATATTTATGTTTCAGCAAATTTATTTTGACCTACCGTGTTCACTACCCGATCGTCTGATTCACTCTCGCTTCTCACTGAACGACGCGGTCCTCTATACATATATGGGAGGGGTTTCTTTTGTTCACTACCTGCGGTGGTCTGGAAGTGTTCTACCGCATTTCGAGAGACTGCTAGAGTTATTTCGAATATTCCAGCCGTCAGTTGAAGCAATCTGTCCCAATACTCTGTTAAGAATAGATTTTTTTCCATCTGGTCTTTTCATGATCATTTGAAGAAATTCAGAAATGCGTGATAAATTAGACACATGAAATTTTCTATTGAGTGATGATTATCGTAATTATCTGTGATTGAAATTGTTTTCAATTAGGCCTGTATGGTATCATTGCTATTCAATAGCTGATTGGTAACATAAAACCATTGAAATGGAACATTATAAGTGTGAAATCACATTTGGTTGTTTATGATAAATGGATCAGTGGCTTGCTAACGAATCTTGAGCCTATTCTCTAATGGAATATAAAATGATTGAGGTAATGCAATAATTGGTTTCGGTTCATATATCGACTAATTAATTACTATAGCAAATAATTGCTCAATAGTGTGTGAGAATAATCTAAAATAGCTTTCCTACTTTCTGTATTCTGCTATAATATTGATTACGAGAAAATGATCAATCATCATCGTTTTCAAGATGTAGAACCAGGAGTATTCTCATCGTATGTGGATGAGAAATGGTTCAGAAAGCGAAACTTTTATTTTATTTGCAGAAAATGAAAACTGATGCGAATGAAAATGAAAGAGTGCTCTATTATTTGTATCAAATGGGAATTACCTCTGCAGCTTTCTGTCCATTAACATTAAATCAAAACTATGGTTTCCGATAAATATTTTGTTCATTAGAATATAAAACTGCAGAATGTTATTTTCTTATTTCCATCATTTTAAAAAAAATATTATTTACATAACGTTATTCATTTCCTGGTGCTGATAATCATATGCAAATGTAAAACAAAGATAGAATTTTAGCCCTGTGGTCATATTCGTGTTTTGTTTTGGGCTGTTTTTGAATAAATTTTGATTAGAAAAAATAGTCAAGAATATTCATTACCAATATTCATGTGATGTTCTCCATAAAAATTGATGCTCACACAAAAATTTCTACATAATTTTTTCAGTTCTTCGGTGTTTATTCTTATTGGAGATCCAGTTGTTATTATATCTTATTCATCGTTTTTATTTCTATTTTCTTCTCGAAATTCTTGTCTGTTTTCTGTTAGAAGATCTTCAAAGTACTTTTATGATTTCTGTGATGCTATTGGTGGTATGATGTCTTTATTACTTCCCTTTCTCATACTTTTAAGAAGTCTCTACCTTCCTGAGCTTCTGGTTCTTCCCAAATATGCATTTATTTTTGAGCAATTTCTTTCCCAGGACTTATTATTTTTTTTTTTACATATATTTCTTCTTATTTTCGCTTGTGCCTGTGTATAACTTATCTTGTCTGTGTCACTTTTACCGTCTAGATATTTCAGATATTTTTTTTTGTTTTTTATATCCTCTTCTATAGGTTTCGTCCCACCAGTACGATTTCGATTTCTTATTTGTTTTCGTATACAATCCTAATGTTTCTTTTGGTGCCGAATGTATACAACTTTCTATGAAATCATAATGTTTCTTTCTCTGCATCATTTATATCTCTACCGTTCTGGTCTATGTTTTCTAGCTTTTCGAATCTAATATTTTCTAGTATAATGTTTTTACACTTTCTTGTTCCAAATTTTGTGGGTTATATTTCTCTTATTCTGTTTTTTCAGTTTCTCGTGTGATGGAGAACTCGATTAGTGACTTAGAAGGAGAATAGATTTCGGAAAAAAAATTTGCTCTTATTGGAATTGACAGATCATCGCTTCTTTTGGAAGCATTTTTAGACTCCTAGAAATATCTCTTATCCTTCTAGAAATTGAAAGCACAGTTGTTTTTATTCTTTTCAAATGGTTTATTACATAGACAATAGTAATCATATTAAACAAATTATGAATGAAATCGAATAGGATTCGAAATTCTGCATCCAGTCCAGGTTTAAAAATGCGCGTCAGCTTCGCAGCACAGCTTTGGCACCAGGAAACGAAGAGGCGAAGCAAACGACTCAAGTCGTCGGTGACATCACGTGACCGACGCTAGACGGGATGGTATGGTGACACCGGCAATTATTCGATATTATTATGACCTATTGAATTGTCCCCATTCTTTGTGAACTCTTTGTACGTGAACGAATAAGAATTTAGAATTCCGCGTTCGTTTCCTGATATAATATGCTGAATTTTCACTGTCTGGAGATTTTATTGTTATACACGGAATTGTAAATAGCTTTTAATCATTGGAACGTTTCTAACATTCCACAATTTATCATGGTGCAGTCTTCAACTCAAGACGACATCAAAAATAAATGCTGGGATCATTGAGATGTTATTTTAATTATATCAATCTGAAATATGCCATTCCTCCAAATTGATCCCTTTTGATCTTTCAGTAACCAGCTTTCCATCATCTTTGATCTCATTGATCGCGCTACATTTTCATATATGAAACTAGATTTTCTGTTTTATGTTTTAACTATTGCTCTCTTTTTGACTGATGATAGATGGTTTCCTTCATATTCAGGTTTACCTCATGCTGCTTTCACATTCGCTTCCTGTGCAATATATGCGGTGAACCTTCGATTTCTTTCCTGGTTACTGTACCGCACGTGCTATACTCCTTGATACAGGACCTAATTTGATTCTTTGGAGCCGTTGTTTGGAAGCTTTACATGAAACAACAATCTATCGAATTAGTATCATAGTTTCGAATTTCCTGATATAATTTTGAACTGGTTCAGCTAATAACTTTTAGATGCGGATAGGATGCATAATAATTGAGTACGTTTTTTGTATATTTTGAAAGCTTTTCGCAATTGTAATTCTATGGAAAATTTTTAGTGGAAGTATATTTGTAACTTATTTTTGGTGAGTTGATGTGAAAATGTTGTTCTCTATTTGATTCAAATTAGTTCTGATGGGGCTCATCAAAGGACCGAAACTGATCAGTGATTTATTTAATATTAAAATTTTCTGGCAACTTTTCCCCCTTTTATTATTCTCCATACTTGAACATTTCATTGTTCGATTACACTTTCCTCGCTTCATCCACATCTATAGTTTTATCCATGTTTCTTGATTCTTCCCATTCGGGATCTTTCTGACAAATAAGAAACCAAAAGGAATAATTCCAATATTCATATTCCTTCTTATCGTATAATATACAATAGAATCCTCAGGATACCCCTAATTTTCCTTTATTTTACCGAATTATTGTACAATAGGTGAAGGTATTTCCGGTATCCGAATGAAAATGTATTAATCGCTGCGGTACATATACTAAAATTGGATTAATTCTGTTTCATACTCCTCATCAGTTGCATCATACAATCATGTTCAAAATTTCCTTTGCAGGCTTCATGAATCCAAATAATTCTCACTCTAAAAAATTACAAATAAAATTGTATGTGTAATACTTGTGAAATTATTAAATTTAAACAATACGAAAGATACGAGTTAGACGAACGCTGTCCACAGATCCTATACAAAGGGGAATCAGCACGAACTTGGTTACTGCCAGAAGGGCACGTCGTGAAATATCCTTTTTCATTGTATTACACTGATTAGTTCTGAAATTCATACCCGAATAGTAGAGAGATAACAAAATAGTGCACTTTGTTACATAATTAGCGCGAATATTCAAAATATTTTATAAAATACTCGATATATACTGTATTTCGATGGCTCAACATAACAAAAACATTTTAAATTGACAATATTATTGATATTTTGGGACACTGACGATTATCTTATATATCGTTGTGATTTAACTCATATGCAAGTTCACATACTTGTATTATAAATTACTATTATCTATTGTGCATTCGAAGCATCTTCATAGTTCAACTTGAAGTGGATTGTTCTTATGTTTTGACGACTACTTTAAGAAACCGATGATTCATAGTGACCAACAACTACGCTTCAACAAAAGTGAATAGTAGATAATTCATGAACAAACACAGATATACAAGCCTTGTGTAGGATTCAATCCTATAGATCTAGCATTTGCACTTTGATTAGCATTCGCACTTTGATTAGAATGCTGCCTTGAAGCCCTACACTGTACGGTCTACAATTAATCATCAACATCGTTGTTCCAATTTATACTAAAGTAGTAAGCAACTTCATTAGGTCAAAGTTCGGTGATATTTTGGTGAATAATCCTGGCACCTCTTTTGCTAGGATCAGACAATATTTCTCCTCCATTTCATTTTTTCCATATTATCACCATTGATTTAGCTGTGGACAATGAAATTTTATTCTTAATCCAAATCTAAGGTCGATTGCTTCATCAATTAACATGGACCTACGCCTCTTTAATCCTTAATTGAATCGTGTTGTAAAAAAACGAGTTTTTCCTACTTGTTTGGATGTATTATATACTTCCAAAAAACATGAGAAAAGGTAATGGTATGACGTCCTATACAAACAGAAAAATGATAAAGTGATACAACGAATAATACATCACGTACAGGTGACATATTTATTTCCTCTTCATTCACTAATTCCACAGCATGTTTTCTTTCACAACGTTTCTTACCGAGATGCGTCTGAAAATATAAAAACTATCTCATTTGATGTTCCGCTTTTTATATAAATAGAGCAGGGTAATTTATCTCTGAATTACACAACTGTTTTCTGAATATGTTACTCAAATTCCCAACAAAACCCATCATTTAATGCCTTGTAACTTTTCAGTTCATTGCAAATTATTCATGAATAGATAAAATAAATATCAATCACGCCTTTTACTCAATACGGGTGTGGCAGACACTTATAGTGGAATAGTAGATTGATTGATATTACTTCAAAAATATATCGTGTAGGAATTGCAATACACCATTTCTATTGGATCGACTTAATGTGATGCGTAGACGATTTTTACAAGTAGAAAAAATAAGCCAGCTTGAATAGATAGAATCATGAATGTGGATGAAGCAAGAAATTTTTGTTTATATACTGAAGGACTAGATTGATTGCAGGCTGAAAGTTGGTTGGGAGCTTCTTGAATATTATTTTTATATATGTATATACCTCAATCTTTTATCAATATGAATTGAGAGAGGAGTACTGAAGTAATTGGTAATAGTAATTACCAGCAAATAAGAGTATCAACAATTCCCAACAATGTTTGACTGTAGTGTGAGTGTAGTGAGCTAGTCTGCAATCACTGAACATGAAAAATATCTGCTTTCAATGCTATTGTTAATTTTTAATTCTACTTGTCGCTAGTAGCTCCATGTTTTCAAAACTACTACAAGAATAACGTTCACTATTATTCTTCTTTTTAAAAACATCCCTTCATCCATATTATAAACCTCATGTCTACTGTTCAATGTATTATTTAAGTCTTGATCCCTCCATCTGAAGACAAATGCAGTCTTTCAGCTAAGCATCCTTCTCCAAATGTTTACAGGTCCAACTAATGTAGTGGTCTATTTTCCGCTAGTAATTGACTCAACATACTGCGAAAATGCAATTTATTGTAACTTTTTCAGTGGAACTAAAAATTTTAAACACGCTTTTATCATGAAATAATATCGCGGATGTGGCTTATACTGTTTCCATTGAGATTACAAAAATGCTAACTAACGAAAATCAATGAGCCTGATTGTTAGTATAAACCAATTAATTATCCATTGAATGAGGCTGTGGAAAATCATCTTCTACGTCAGCTTGTTCAGATGCTGAGCTTTAACAAAATTATTCACATTTATTACATAATAAAATATTTCCACTCATCATTTTAGTATTCAATTTCTCACATTTTCTCTCCTTATAGTTTTTTGGGTCATTCTCTAGAAATTAATAATTCTGAATAAAAATAGGACTCGCGGTTTTGATTTATCGATTGCTCATATTATTCTAAAAGCCCATTATATGCGATGATATCAGAATAGGCACATTTGTTTGTGTACATATGTTGAACTTGTTTGTATCTTCAATTCTTTAAAAAAAGATAATGTTTGTACAGGGAAAGTCGATCTAAAATTTAATGATGAACATGTGTAGGAGTGTTTTTTTTTCGAATTGAATTTGTGCAGTACTATTTATAGATATCATGAATCCAATAAGTGAAAACCATAATTAGCATAACAAACATATTCCTGAAAATAGTTCATTCAAGAATAAGTTCACAAGTTACAGCACTCTGTAACCCAGACAGATCCCACAAAGGATTCGCGAACCAAGCAATCCCTTCCTCTTAATAATAATTATACTGATTCGTATCAGATTTTGCAAAAAACGGAACAGACTTCAACATTCATACTGACAAGTAGAAAATGAGTTTTTTTTTCTAAGATTTTTCATGATTTTTGGTACCTTGAACTCGGCCCATAAGAGCCGACTTCAAGGTATATATTGTAAAATACTCATATGCTACTTCTTAGTAGTCTATGCTGAAATCGGATTGTATTTTCACGAAAAAGATTCTATTTTTCATTTTTCAGTACAAAAAAAGTACCGGGAGCACTGGTATTTTCAATACATGGATGGTCTCTGAAAGAGGTCACACCCTACAAAGAAACTCGGTTATGGAGTTCTATATTGTTTTTTAATCTCTTATTTTGAAACTATGTAACTAATTAAGTTGCTTTAACTCTTTTTAATAATTTCACTTCAATGTTCACCTAGCTGGTAAGTTACTCATACTTTAAATTATAAACTTTACTTATTATCACTTGTATATGTCTGTAGACTTGATAATGGCTAAAAGCAATGGCCGAAACGTCGTCGTCGTATTTTTCAAATTATAACGTTTTTTCTTAAAACCAGTTTCCTTCATTCTCCTACCAAATTAACTTACTATCGGCTTTTTAAATTCCACAACATAGCTTATATCTCTCAAAATAATAATCCTAGAATGTTAAGCCAAACACTTATATGTATGTAATGTTTATTGCATCCGAATGAAAATTCAGACTGTTAAACTTCAACAACAAAGCCACAGATATTCATTTCTAACAACTAATTTATTTATTACACTGATCATTCACTGAATATTCTCTATTTCACTGTTTTACTGTTCACTGTTCCTCAGTCAGGACATTTGCTCATATATATACAGATGTCCGTTCCTCGAAATGTTCTAGGTCATTCGAGAGCACGTTACTAGAATATTCGACAGATCCGGATTCAGGGCCTATTTTATTTTTATGAATTATTACATCTTATAAAGCTAGATTCATCTCATCATTCAGCTCATAGATAGAGTAACAAAGACAAAAACCTGATGAAATTTCATGTAATTTTGTCTGAATATGATTTGAAAAGTCGCGAGAAGTCAAGGGCCATATTTCATTAATGAACCAAGCTTTTGAGACACATTGATAATTTAGCTTGTTACTTATTCTACAAGTAACAAATCGACTTGGATTTTACAACAATAAATTCTATCTGTTGGTAATTCTATCTTTTAAAAGTTGTATGTGTAAATATTACCTATACCATCTACATGAATATGAATCTTCTTCAATACAGTTGCCTGAAATAGATCAATTTTTTGAGAACTATTTGACAATACCAATTTGAAGGTGCCTAGAAGTAATGAAATCACATTTAGAAATCCATAACTGTATTGAGAGGGCAGGGGAATAATTAAAATACGATTTGCAAACTCTGTTATATAGATTGGCATAGGATTTCTGTATAAATCAGGAACTCTCAATATTAGCTGAATTTTGCGGTACCAGTAATGAAAATGCAGAGTTTGAAGTGCTTTCTAATTTCAGAAGTGGAGGTTAATCACATAACTACTTTCCTAATTATAATACCGATAGTTACTCGATGGATTACAGATATTACGTACATAAGTACATGCTAGAGTGTTCCAAAATTGTGACTCCATCATTTACTCTATTTTCTTCTGAACTATCAACATTGAACATATAAGATCGAATTTTGTGCTTTGTTTGAAATCTTCAGAAATCCAGTCACTAAATTTCAATTTATTCTCTGAATGTCTGCAGTGTTGTTAAGAATTGTAGTCAAAAGTCTATTTGGAGGTTGAGCTAGCGAAAAACTCCTCCAATTAAAATTTTTTTGTATGGGTTCTGCTCTATTGAATTACTATTTGGACTGAACCATGTAAAATGAGTTTCACCTGACATGTTACAAGGCCTGTAAAATTTTCAATAGATTTTCAGGACGATACATTCAGAAATGTTAATGATGAATATCAACATGAAATTAATTATTTTAATTTTTCAACAAATGAATCAGAAGATATCAAATGATTTCAATAATCGCCCATATACAATCACTGTGATTCATCTTTGTAATAAGGGAGAGTATGATGTAGTCAAGGATGAATGGTCTATTACTCCGTACGTCATTCAAGAAGAAAATACTGAAGAAAAATTTTCATAAATCAATATGATATGGTTATAGTGAAGATAACAATATAAAATTTTGTGCAGAACTTAATTATTTTGATGAAATGTACCCAATAAGAAACTGGATGTAATACCGTGGCAGTACAGCTTTAAAATTGAAATACAATATAAAAAATCATAATCTACATCAAATTACAAGAGAATAGATCGTCGAAATGGTGGCATGACATGTCGATAATGTGGTTATTTGACTTATACTTTCTATTTCTTCCTGTTTCTCTCTTTCGTGTCGTATCTCCCTCTTCAATTCGTCGCAATTTTCAGCTGTTATAGAATTTTCACTTGGGAAATGGGAAAGTATTCATAATAGAGCATCAGGAATAATAATGCGCCTTCCAAATGGAAAGAATAGGTGTCGACGTTATATACTTCGACAATGTAATGCGTTGACAGCCCGAATTTAAGAACATTCACATAAAAATGAGCCTTGAACTTCATCATATTTTCCCACTCCAATAACAAAAGTGGGATTTAGTTGTTATTACTTTTGAAGTGTGAGAAATTCATCCATAAAATACACTTGCAATAAGAAGGCGCCTCCATTATTGGAAATATTTCAATATTGGTGGTGCATCGACATCACAGTATGACGACGAAGAGCTACTTTTTCACTGACTAGCTGACTTAGTCTAAATAAAGACACTATCTCTGAGAAAATTCAATATTTTATTGAATAACTGTTATTTGGGTTTCGTGCCTTTAAAGAAAATCAACATCTTGAATAAGAAGCCTTGATCAATTATGTAGGGAAGATGTCGACAAGTGACATTTTGACATAGATATTATGTTTGAGTATCAATATTATTGTCTGACTGACCTCACTCAGATCGAAAATACATAAAAACAACTGCCGATATTGACTTCCGTTAATATTTCATTTCAATAATAACTCTAACTTTGATATTACAGAAATATTCCTATTCTTACAGCATCAGAAAATGAACTACATTGGAAACGTTCAATTTACCCCAAACGGAATTTTATCGAGTAAACGACAAAGATACATAATATCTCTCTCATTGTCTTAATACAATATAATTTTTTGTCATTTTATGCTCCATTAATAGATAATATACTTCCGCATAGCTTTCTTTCGCTACAAAAATAACTTGGTCGAATAAATCCACGGTAACAACCACTTTTTACGTTAGCTCTTTATTGTTTAATGATCATTTCTGTTCACGATTTTTCTTGACGAAGTTCATATTCGAGATAATAAAATTCTGGTCACAGTTGGTTAGATAAATGAGAAGTTTAGTGCGGGATCTTAAATTTGATAGACATCGAAATGGAATTCATTTCAGGAAAGTTTTAAGCTTTCATAATTATAGCGCTTGTATTATCGCACTTACGATCACACGAAATTATTCACAAAGACTGAACCAAATACAATCTAGGATGCAGAAAAAATATGAGAGTATTCCAAATATTTGATCATTTTATTGGATTGGTAATTTTAACTCAATATCCGAAATGAAACAGAATACAGTCCGATTTGAATTGAAAAAGTAATCACACAAAACTTGTAACACTAATAGTTACACCAAAATTCAATTTATATGCACACTTCAACGTTTGTTGATGTCTGTGGTCAGTGTGATCAACAAATTTTATTAATGTGACGGCAACCACAAAAAAGTAACCTGAATTACAAGCTGATTCAAACATTTAAAAATTAAATTATAAAGTCAAGAAATGCAAGAGATTTTTTTCTTGAAACTCATAGAAATATTTATATATTCTGACAAATTAATAGATTCTAAGTCTAAAAGGGTGATAATACTTCTCGTAAAAGGAAACAATGTGAAGTTTTTGCATTAAAATTTTCTATTTTTGATGTTATTTCAATTAAAACTTCATTGTTATTACGATACAAGATTAAATATTAATCCTAATACCGTTGAAATGGAAGTACGGTTACTTTTTTGTGAATAATAAACAATTTTGTTGCCATGTGTAGGATTTATTTCTATGAATCATTTATTTATTCCGCTCAATTCCCGAAAATCTCTGTATTCAATGAATCCATATTTGATGAACTCTGTTCAATTCTAGCAAACAGATATTAGGTATACTAAGAAAGTTCTATAATATTTTTTAGGGACGATGAGTGGGTGCACGTATAATTGAAATATACCAAAATTATATCCTATTGAGACACGTCTTTTATAATATTTTATAGAAAAAGGATCTCAAAATTTTAACAGCCTCCCCTGCAATATTCTGATTTTTCTGGCATTCAGATGATATTTAGCTCAATTCCTTATTTAAAATATCAAGTCCAACTGTCTATCGCAATCTTTGTGGAAAATCAGACGCGAAAAATTTTGAAGGATGAATTTATTTTACGTGGGGCTCGAATATCACATGAGTGTTCTTCCAAGAGAGTAGAGGTTCGAATTGGAGTTGTAGATTCAACCCAGGCGCCACTTTAAGTGTGTACATTGTGACGATATAAATAATTGAGAACAGTTTTTATTTTGTTGTTCTAGATTCCGTGAGGAAGCAACAATGGCGTCGCGTTTTAAAGAAATGTCTGCGATATTTTCTACAAAGTTATCTCTCCTACAAAAATCAACATCTTGTCCTGTTGTTGAACAAGACGCCAAGCATCCAGTCAAGCATGCAGCCAAGCCTGAAACTTCTCCACTCAAGTCGTGCTTTCAATACTACTAAACAAACTAACATGGTTATCAACAAAACCGCAAATAACAGAAAGTGTGGTGATGATAATAATAGTAAACTTTAAAATCATGTCTTCAAATGACTCTGAATGTGATAGACTAAAACTATTATTTAGTGTTCAACGTCATTCGTTGAAACGACCTTAACCAGTGTTAAGCTTAGACAATATGCTTACCGGATTTCGGCCTATGGATGTACTTTTTATTTTTATTATGCTGTTCCATTCCTATTTATTGGGCCCCACGAGACTTGAACATGGTAGTATAATACTTCCAGGAGATATTATACTTGGAGGTCTGTTCCCTGTTCATGAAAAAGGTGAAAAAAGTCCTTGTGGGTCTAAAGTGTATCATAGAGGCATCCAACGTTTAGAAGCAATGATGTATGCTGTAGATAAAATAAATAGTGATCCTACAATACTCCCTAATATAACAATAGGTGTCAATATTTTAGACACCTGTAGTCGGGATACTTACGCTTTAAACCAGAGTTTACAATTCATACGTAGCTCATTGAACAATATGGACAACAACGCTTTTGAATGCTTGGATCATTCAGTTCCTCGTCCAAAAACTAACAACACCGGTCCTGTGTTCGGAGTGATAGGAGGCTCATATTCCTCAGTTTCTCTTCAAGTAGCAAACCTTTTACGTCTTTTCCACATTCCTCAGATATCACCAGCTTCAACTGCGAAAGCATTGAGTGACAAATCTCGTTTTGATTATTTCGCGCGTACAGTTCCTCCCGATACATTTCAGTCGATAGCTTTGGTGGACATTGTGAAAAGTGTGAACTGGTCGTACGTGTCAACGGTGCACTCTGAAGGGTCGTATGGAGAGTACGGCATTGAGGTATTTCACCGGGAGGCCCAAGAGAGGAACGTATGTATTGCTACTGTGGAAAAAGTGCCTAGTGCTGCTGATGATAAGGTTTTCGATGGGATCATTCAGAAGCTAAGGAAGAAGGAAAATGCCAGAGGCGTAGTTCTCTTCACCAGAGCTGAGGATGCAAGGTAAGAAACATCCTTTTTCAATCAAATTGATATCCAAATCCAATTCACTTTACGAATACTCAACTTATTTGATCTGCATCATAATTTAGTTTCTTGTATTGAAAAGTTTAGCTAGATGCTAGCTAAAATCAGGATAAAAAATCCATTCACCAGAATAATAGAGTATCAGAGTTCTACTAAATTGTTCAGAATAGTGACAAATATATTCTAATAATATAAATCGATTTTGTTCACTTATTTACATAATAAATTAGGATTTCAAAAAAACTCATTACCCCATAGATATCATCAGTATGAGCTACTCTGGATAATTTTCTTATGAAACATGCATGACACTTATTTAATTGATTGAGTGTTTTCCTTAAGATCCGTAGAGCCCTATTGAAGATACAGAAAGACACATACTATTGGGTCTCTCATGGCTTCGATCCATATAAATTCATTAATTCTTTTTGAAATTTAGAAAATTATTACAAATAAATTGTGGTCGTATTTTCTGGATGATGAAAGATTCTCTGAAATTTTTTTTTTTTAAATAAAAGCGTTGTGTACGAAAATCATTGAATGTGGCACACCACTGTACAGTGGAAAATTCTCAGATGTGCAATGATAATTTAAATTCATTACGAAAACTGAAACGTATATTTAAATGTGTCGTGAGATAAAAAAAATGTGTGTAGCTATTTATTCATGAAGTGAAACTACTTCAATAAATTCAGACTCAAATTCAAAATTATTTTCCCATCATGTACTATTAATATGGACAAATAATTCAATTCAATAGGGTAATGGAAGTTTTCAATCATTGTAACGAAGAATGATAATATGAATGAAGGAAAACTATGTACTTTTCTTCCTGTTACTGACAAATAATTCAAATATATGTATTAGAGGCTCCTGCGTGCTCCCTGTACAGCGTATCCCAATATCTTATACCACTATTTAGATCTAGAGTATACCATAAGAGCTACGATTTCAGTTGAATGGGGTCACATGATAATGGCAAAAACAGATTCTCGTCGATTCCTTCTCATATAAATTCTAAACAACTCACCAACGGTGAAAATGCTTCGAACAAAAACATTTGTAATTGCCGTTTGCTAAAGTTAATCTGTAGGAGGATATTTTTGTAAAATGATATATAAACTCAATTTTTTGAATATTTGACTATATTCTACACATATGTACTCCATTTTTATCTTTCCAATAATACGAATTCTGTTCAATCATACTTTTGTTTCTAGAAAACGTCTTCTTGCATGTAAAAAAACCACTTGGCGAGATACCAAAAAAATCATACTATAGAATTATTTATCCATGCAATGGGGCTTGTATTTCACATGGAAATTTACAAAAATGTAGGTGGGCTTATCAGGGATACTTAAATACTCAAATGATATTCACAAATAAATCATTTTTATTTTCTGAAAGAAAGAATTAATACAAGGCGAAAGAAAAGATCTAAATGGATACGTGGACATCACGTGACTCACTTGTACATCACTGGATGTATTTTTTGCACATCATAATACGATAATCGAACCAAAAATTCTATCGTTTTGGATTTATCCAAAAAATTCTAAAAATCTGTCAAGTAAAGTGCGCTTTCGGTCCAGTCGATTGCTATAAGAACAGTAGATCATAATTATTATGCTACAAAATTTCTAAATACTGATTTCCAAGATTCTACGGCTAACAGCTCTGAATTTATGAGCAAAATTTAAATAAAATTACAACCGAAGTGCACTTCTGGTTCAGTCTATTGTTATGAGAATAATAGGCAATCATTCAGATACTACAACAGACTGAAATACTGAATGTAAATACACTACAGTCAATCGTTTCAAATTTATGCGAAAAATTCCAAAAGCCTGTCAAGTAGAGTGCACTTCCGGCTTAGTCGATCTCAATGAGAATAGAACATAAGCATCTATTGGATGATACAGTCGTATTGAATACTGAATTAACATTCTACGTTTAATCGTTTTGGATTTATGCAGGAAATTCAAAAAATGTTTCGAGTAAAGTGCACTTCCGGTTGTAGACGATTGCAATCATAATGCGAGGTGCACAGCCAAATTTCACAGAAGGGCTCAATACAAAATTCCATTATTCTACGAATGATTGTATTGAATTTATGCGGAAAATTCGAAAAATCTATTATATAAAGTGCACTTCCAGCTCTGCCGATCGGTACAAACATAGAAGATAACCATTTAGATGCTACAGCAATCTCAAATACTGAATTTTCAAAAAAAGTTTCAAATAAAGTGCATTTCCGGTACAGACGATTACAGCCATAATGCGAGGTGCACATCAAGACCCTATACCAATCTTAAATACTAAATTTCAGCATTATACGTTCGACGGGCTTTGATATTTGCGAGCTACGAACGTCAAATAGTCAAAATGGGTTCAGGTTTGCTCAAAACGGATATTTCCATCAAAATCTCGAGATGTAAATTTTGTCAGTTTCACATTTTTTGTACTTTGTACAAGTGAGTAAAAATGGGTGAAAATTACTTTCAGAAGGTGTTTTTGCCAAGTAAATGGCGTTTATCAAAATCTAGAAGTAAAACATAATAAAAAAAAAACGGAAAAGACAATTTATCATTTGAGTTAAATCAAATTGTTGAAATCAAGGAATCGGAATATTTCTCCTAATTTCTCTGAATGATTCATAGTAGCCTTAATCAGCGTATGATTTTGTGATAATAATTTGACAATGATTGATGATATATCATTGTAAATGATGCATCATCTTTCAATGAATAATCAAATTCAATGTACCAAATAATTCATTTTGGAATAAATTGTACAGTGCTCTAATTATGAAGATTGTCATGAATGTATAGTCCGAACAGTAATTCAACTACAAGCGAGGATTGATACAATTTACCTAACATTTAATCATTTTCTTATTATTTTAAACAAAATATCATCTGGAAATTTATTGTTGATTTTTATGTCGTATAAGAATTGGGAAAAAAGATATACTGAAGTAAAGTAACGGTTGAACCAGCAATAAAATTGCTCGCGCAGAATTCCTACAAGACGAATAAAATACATTATGAATGCTAAGGAAGTACAAACGTATCGCAGTAGAAAGTACCTAAAGGTTATTTAGGCCAAAGTTGAAAGTTCTATATAAAATCCTTAGCTTCATATTTCCTGATAGATCAATTGTTCTACCATTTCCAGTTTGATCCAATAACTAATTCTAACTCCTAAAAATTAGAAAAAAAAAATCCAAGATACTAATTTTTAATGATAATTTTTTTGATATTCATAGAAAATATCATACTCTGAATTATTCTGGTAAAAGAAAAATCTGTTTTTAATAATTTGTAATGGAAATAAATTGGAATCATTTTGAAAATTGGAGTTACTAAGCTTATTGTGTTACACATTAAATAGAACTAAGGCGTCAAAATTAATTTCAGTCCAAGATTAATTCGAAAAATAAGTATTTTATGAGCTGCTTACAATAAAAGTGAATTAAAACTAACTTTCAGCTATAATTTTGATATTGATTTGTTGAAAGTTTTATTACCAAGAAGCGTGCAGCCCTCGTATCTTTCATCTGATATTACCACGGAATTTTAGTACATAATCATTGATCTTAAGTGTTAAGCCCATGATGACGTAGCAGCCAATGAAAATTCATTTATAGGTTATTCACAAACGCCTAATTTAATGAGAATTTGAGGCACGAAGTTTACTTAAATTAATGCTTGATATACAGAGAGAATCAAATATGTATCACATTTTCCCTGATAAGAGAATGATGGCATTTTTCATATTGAACCCTATTTGAATCCTGCGTGAGATCAAAATTATTGCAATAAATTTTGGCTTGAATATAAAGAGAATCAATTAATTCATTAATAAATATCTCAATTGAACATTATTTTTGACAATATTTAGTGGTTAACTACAAATAATCTTTAATATGAGACGCGAGGAGTACAGTTATGAATTTATCAACGATTTAGATTTTAGAATTACTTTTGGATGAAATACGAAAAACAATATAATTTTATTGTGAGTCTGAGTAACCTCCAATTTGTGTTTATTTATTCATGAAAATATCTATATGGATCATCAAAAATTCTCTCACAGGTTTGTTTTTCCTATCCGAAATAATATATTTATTCAGAATACATCCGTAATTATGATTTCATTCTCACGTTATTCCAGTTTCCACAACTAATCATTACTGACGTAAATTTTGAATTAATTTGAAATATTGATATTATGTCGATTACGTTCTTGATGTGTAAAAATTTATACCGGAGGTAGTTTGAATTAAGAAAGTATAATACATCGATCGTGTAAATTTTTTACACTTGCTCGGATATACCTTGGTTAAACTGGGGATAAAATTAGTTGCAGCATTGTTAAATAGATTTGCTTTTTTGCGGTGGTATGGTGGTTATTTGGAACCGTCCGAAATGGTATGGCATTATGATTTTCGTGAATGATTAATTCAAAAATAATAAGCTGAAAAAAATATTGGGTGTAACAAATATTGTTGGAAAAATAAAAAAAATTACGTGTTCTAGTTGGTATGCCATAAGCTCCACCAGAAGAGTATGGCATTTCACTAGGTCGAGTTTATTATTCAACGACTTCTGGAAAATACAAAAATCTTTGAGTAACAAATCATTGAAGCTCGTAATTTAATCCGAAAAGTTCAATTAATTCGCTACGACCATTATTTTTCTTCCATCAATTACCAAATGCGACTCATGAAGGGTCGCCATATTAGTAACAAATGACTTGGAATTTTCTGCCACTGTCTCCCGGTATAATTCTTTCAAGTCCTATTTACAAGGCAGGTACATGCTCTGTGCACCCACTTCCAATTTTCAAATATGCATTCATGTTAAAATCAATACCAGATGGTATAATATTTTTTCCCATTTACAAAAATATGTAACTGTTCTTTGTTTGGCGTATAATGATTTTGTTACTTTGATATATAGCAATTGGTACAATGTACTTTGATTGACACTTAGACTTTCGCTAAACTGTGCTGCTCATATAAATATTTTTCGTAGAATGCGACTTGAATTGAAATAAGATATCTCTCTTCAATTTATAATATTTGAAATTGAGATGGAAATATCTTGGGATATTTTTCTAGGCTGTCTCCGAAAATATTTTCTGAAAATTTAATCATCACATTGGGTGGACGAAATGAGAAAAAGACATGAATTGTGATATGATATTTATGTGCATATCTGGATATCTGGAATCGCGGTACGAAAGTTTTAGTCGTGTTTCCAAAAATTTTGCCGTGGGAATAAGGTCACTACAACATGAAGTCCTGGAAACAACGCAATAAGAACAAGAGTACATGAATTCAGTCCTCGATTAAGTTGTCACGATCGAATACTTCTCAAGAAAACTTGTCTCCTTCATCGGAAAATCTGAAAATCCTTGTAAGAGCTATCGTCCCAATTCCTTGATATTCTGTGTATAGGTTTCTACGTCATAATCCACAAAGCAAATATCACAGAACACACTTCATATTGTGAATGAGCCTGAACATTAGCAAAGTAGCTGTAATCATGAACATTATATCTCCTTGTGATGTGTATTTATATGCACGGTACGCGATACAGGCGAGCAAATTATTTTTGTTCCTGTCTGGGTTCAGAATTTTTTTATTAAACATTAAATGAGAATTTAGTGTACATTCAGGTTATAAAATTTAATGTTGAGTTCCGCGAAGTTGCGTTTTAATAGGATAATGTACTGGCCCAAATAGTTTTTGAGATGCTATTCTAGACAACTATGTCGTAAACAAATCTCAATCTTAGTAACGAGCAATTTGGTTGGTCCATATTACAGCTCAAAACAAGAACATTACATTTCATATCTCGAACAAATCGATACGACTGTAAAGATGAACTGGAGGACTTGTATTTTTAACGTCTGAATTCGAATCTAACTTTTTTAGTCGAAATTTTGGATGAGAACCTAGTTTTTTGACTGTCTTTCATAAATAACTTTTACATTACATGTTTGAAAGGAGTATGAGTTTCAAACTGTACTCCAACTATAAACGTTGATATATCAGAAGAATCAGCAGTCATTTAGCGTGATTGATTGGTCGTGTGGAAATCTGCGAGAATTTTATCGAAGATAAAAACAGTCTTTCCACAAATAGCATTTCTGAAAAATTTAAATATAAGTGCTGAATAACAAGTGCAAACAGTGAGAGTTATCCCAAAAACAGCACCGTTCAATATTCACATAAAATCAGACTATATATTAGCATGACGTGATTATATCAAATGAATTTCATTGTCTGTCTTATCAACTAATTATTCCATTTTGAGCTTATTATCACTTCATTGATCTATATCAGTTGTTCCTCTATCCAGTTACTCATTATTACGAGGGCTGTCACTCTAGTTTTATGTATTAGCTCATAAATGGCGCCACCAATCAGATGTCAAACAAAAAAATCAATCTCTATATTTAGTTAAGCTAAATCCAAAGTTTCAGTTCACAAATTGTCAGAAATATGGAATTAACTCAAAAATCCAATTTTTTACAACTCTCAAAGAAAATTATCACAACAAGAATGCTTCGTCGAGTTGGTTTCTGTTTTTGATAATAAAGTACCACATCAGTCGACAGTTTCTCGGTGGTATGGAGAATTCAAACGTGGACGAATAAGTCTCTACACGATGCTACGAACGCTTACTCCAACGTTGGACAAAACGTTTCAAACAAGTTCGACAGTTATGCAGCGAATGTTCCTGCTATACGCAGAATCGAATGTTTGATCTAATACATATGGAAACTGTTTGGCACAAAAGTTTTCTAATTGCAACAATGGACGCGGATGATAATTATGTTGCTATTGTTGGTGCTGCTGTTTTATTGTTCTGTAACGTACCACTTGAAGTAAGAAGACGTGAAAGACGTACTAGGAGACGGTGAATATTATCGTCAAATAGAAGCAATGAACGGTAATTCAATTGAGGTATCATAATATGGTATCAATGAAAATAAAGTTTATGTTTCTAAAATATAAAAGGATATGAAATATTATTTGAACAAGATGAATTTTGACAGGAGAATTCTCTTTCCTAACCAAAGCTCTCTTTTTATTTGAACGAGTCGTGTAGCCGTTGAGTCGAACCAACAAACATTTTCCTTAAAACGTTGGAGAAATTACTTTAACTCAGTGCAAGAATACCGACATCGGCCGGAATATGGTCAAATGCGAACGTTCGATATTCGTCATTGGGCACTCGTAGGTTCAAACAACGGCCACACGATTTGGTGAACCATCAAACGTCCAATATTGGAAGGTGTTTGTTGCATCGTGTAGAGCCGGCTTTAGACACTTAGGAAAACGTCAATGCTGTGCGCAAGCTACAATGAAGATCGACATGTGACAAATCGCAAGGCTGAGGCCTCAACGTAGGCAACTCTAAAAACGTGTACAGCATCATCAGTTGTGATGAATCGTGGATTTACACATATGAATCCGAAAATATACGCTAATCGTCTGTTTTGGGGCTCCAAGTTGAAGAAAATCCGACATATGTCATCCGTTCTCGACGTATGGTCGCGACATTTAACTCAAAAGCAGATCATATAGCAACAATTTCTCTGCATGATCGAAGAACTGTTACTGCCAATTGGTATACGTATACAACCATTTGTTGGCCGGAAGTAATTGCTGAGCTTCTAAAAACCTACCCTGAATGAGGAATCATCCTCCACCCAGACGATGCAAGTTCGCATACAGCTCGCAATCTTAGAGCAGCAAAACGTCAAATTGTTAGATACTTTTTACAGTCCCGACCTAAGTCTCAACAATCTTTTTACTTACAAAAATCAAAAATGGACTGTATGGTCGAAGGTTTTAGTCGCCAGAAGAAGTAGTTGACGCCTTCATAAATGCAATTTTGTCAGCACCAATAAACGAGTGGAATAACTGCTTCCAAAATTGGTCTGAGCGAATGTAAAAATGCATTAGCGCTTGTGGAGAATACTTCGAAAAACAATAAAGTCATTGAAACTGTCGACTGTTTTCTTCCATTTTTATATGCATACTGAAAAGTAGCCCTCGCATTCTGTCTGTCCGAAGAATGTAATGAATTATATAATTAGAAATTCTTCATACTTTCCCCTTGTCATTCAAATGTTGACCTGTATCTCACATTTTTTGTATTCTTTGTATAACACGGTCGTTCTTCTTTGATTTTCTATACCTTCTATAATATGCGTCGACTATCGGATCTTCACGACTAGTTATCTTTTTATTTCTTATCATCGAAAGATGTTTCATGAATCTACCCTCCTGCTGTTTTGTTGTTTATTTCTATTTCTTTTGATGTATACTTATCGTTCTGATCTAGTCTCATTTAGTCACCTGCTTACAGTGCGTTTTGTTCTTATTTATGGCATGTCAAATTTAGATGACCTCCAAATATAATTTGAACATAGTTTTAGACTTATCTCGACATTTGGTTCACGTGCATCAAGTTTTAAATATTATCCTATAATTATTGTGTTATTAAGTTGGATCAATATACTGACTTCAAATACTCCGTAAAACTTTTTTGTTACAAGTACACTCTTATTGCCCCCTGGAAATCGTATCAATATTTTTTTTCCAAAGCAGATGTAATGAGAATCACATTTATTCATATTTATTTGAATCGATTTATGCCGTTGGTTGTTCAAAGAAGACGCCAAATGCATTAATGTTAGAATTGTAAATATTCCGTAAAACTTTTATGTTACAAGTACAATCTTATTGCACCCCAGAAATCGTATCAATACTTTTTTTTCCGAAGCAGAAGGAATGAGAATCACATTTATTCATATTTATTTGAATCGATTTGTGCCGTTGGTTGTTTGAGAACAAGAAGATGCCAAATGCATTAATGTTAGAATTGTGAATACCAGAAATAATATTTTTCAATGGGAATACATTCTTCCTATCCCTTGGCAACTTATTTTCGTGCAGAAAAGTCCAATTTGATGAATAATTCATTGTTAGCAAATACGCTCAAGTGAGAGAGGCATAACAACTTGAAGAGGTGGGAACATCAGGTGAAGAGAACTTGTAGGATATGTGGCATCTTGGAACAAATCATTTCGTCATTTGAATATATGAATTTTCTAGTATCGTTCACTGCTGGAGTGCTGAGACCCTTTTCTTTTGTTGATGTGCTATCTGTCTCTTAGGTTATTGATGCTGATGGCGGAACGTTCTTGTTTATGTAGTTTTTGTTGAATTTTGTGAACCTCTAGGGGCTAGACAATTGTTTGAAGTAATTATACAAAAAATGTATTGTTCTTGTTCATTTTTCTCCAAAATACATTAAATCCAATTCTTTCTCAAGAATTACGGAAACTCCCGGAAGATTCATATAAGAACTTGTATAAAAAAGCATGAGCCATTGGTTATTGTATTGAAACTAAGAGTATCCTAATTATTATAATTATGAATTCAACATACTTACCTAAATAACTTGCAAAGGCTTTCTATATCTAAGATAATGCTATTTCTAGGGCTAGATAGCTTTATTGTAAAACAACCTCAGTATCAGAACATCAGAACGTCCAATGCATTTTATGATTTGACTAGAATATCTATTTGAAGAGTAGCTAGAAATAATGAAGAGGGAAGCGAGAATATTCTGCATAAATATGTTTTCGTTTCATTTGTTATTTCTGGAAAGACAATTTCAACGTAAAACTATTTTTTGGTAGGTATCTAAAATTATTGAAATGCCACAGAAGTTTTTCTTGAAAATTGGCATATAATATTCAATCCTTTGAGCTATGTCAATATTTTCAGGAATTTATGTACACATGTTGCTATTTAAAGGGAGAGAATGAAAAATATCATTGTTTTTCGACATTTCGTGGCGAAGAATCGCTATGTAACGAATGAACCAAAGCATTACTTCGCATTTGAGGGTTTTAGCTCTTTGTTTTGTATACCAGATCTTGTTAAGTACATTTGTAAATATAATGTAGCTTCTCCAGCTTTTGGTATCAGAACGAATGTTGGAATTGCTAATGAACATACATAGGTGGAGGACTCAACATTCGCGGAAAGAAGCGACAAACGAAAATAAAGTATAATAAAGCTAGCTACAGTGCAGGATTGAAAAAGATCCCTATATAATATATTAAGTTACAGTGCATTATACTGAAAGGTTGGAGAAGAAAAATGTATGAATTACATGGCTACTTAGTGTGAGGCTATGTAAATAATATATTATGGCTCTGAAAAATGTGTAGCGTTGAGACTGTATACATCAACAAATTTTTTCGAATTACCATTTGTTATCTCATTGAATAGGTAGCTGTTCAAACCCACTTTTACGGTTTAGTATATATTATAATTTCTTCATAATCTCACAATTCCAAGATGATTGACCCATTTCGAGAAACAGTATATTATTGAATAAACTATTTTCCAGAACAATGAATTTTAGAGAACAAAATACATGTCGAATACTGCAACTATTTTATGTTTAAAATGTGACAGGCAGTTACTTAAATTTGGCATTTTGAAATCACTTTTTACTGAACAGGACCTGACAAATTGTTACCATTCAACGAAATCAAATGGAATATGAGCCAAAATTTTTCGCGAAAATACATTATACAATACAAGAAAATATTGTTCGAAAAAACAAGAATTAGCAAGAGAAGAATATCTGACAGAATGATTGACGAAGAAAACGGGTAACAAAAAAAAATTATAGTCGCATAAAAAATATTTTTCATCAATTAATAGTTGTATAGTTGATAGACATCTTTATTCGACCAGTTGTAGATAAATATATTATTATATTGGAATTTTTCTCAGGGTTCAAAATAATAAAACAGCACACTATCATTAAAAATAAATAGAAATCAAAGTTTTTTAAATAAAGCAAGCACTAACAATACACTATAACTATTTATTACTCTACATTCAACAATAATAATTTATTTCTGGAAATACTTATATCAATGAAATTTATATTGACTTGCCCGTGCTTCTATATACTTTACGACTGTTTGCTTTATTCTGTGACCTGTCAAGTGAACGACAAGGTCCTTTATATAGGCGAAAGACGGGTGTTCCTGTTTTCCTGCCTTGCCTTGAACAATTCTACTGCTTTCAACAGGCTGCCAGAATTATCTTGAAGTATTCCAGACGTTAATTTAGCAAATACGTCACAATTTATTTGAAATACGAACAGTTCTTTCTGATAATATAATATTTCTTCTGAGTATTGATATAAAATTTACACCTTTTTTATGTTCACAACATTAAAGTGAAATAGATGTACCTATATCCTTATGTCATACTTCACATACTTTTAGCTTTGAGGTATGTTCTAAATTTTTAATAGTTTTCGGAAATCCCTGTATACAAAAAACATCAACTTATTTATGGTTTCCATATCTATGATATAACTTCTAAAATAAGTAATAACGCAATGATACCAAAATCAATAACTTTTATGGTATTCATTGTTCGTTTATGATTTATATTTACTGCTATTCTTCTTCTCTTCCTGCATTATACATTTCTATTCAATTTGTTTTGGAAGCTCACTCGAAGTATATTTTTTTACTTGATTAAATCCTTGCTAATGGACTTTGTGCAATTTTTATATTTTCACAAGAGGTTTTTGATGCTTTGTCGCATTTTTTTTCAATATATATTACGAATTGAAATAACCATTCTATTGATTTTAATGTTTCGTTTCCATGCATTAAATAGCTAAAATGATGTATTTGATTCATTAATGCTCGATTTATATATTGCGTGTCTAATTTGTTATCTGTTATTCTTTTTTCTTCTTCAGTTAACGCTTTATGGCAGAATGTAATGTCTGTTTATGCGAACAGTAATCGTTCTAATTGCCGTAAACAATTGTTGTTTCATCTGAAGGAAAACTTATTGATTAATGCTAATTAAAATAAAAGTAGGTGTTTTCCTTTTATGAGAGCTGAACATATGCAGCATACTCAATTATTCCTCAAATATCAACCATAATTATGTACAAAAATATTGGCTACCTTGTACTCTCAATTTCATTCAGCAACTATCTCATATAATTTTGAGGAGTCTTTTGCGATTAGCAAATACGTATTCTCAAAGTAAGTTGAATAAATGAGTTATCTGGAAGCTTACAATTTTCATTTTTATCAGAAATAGTTATTACAGAATAATAAAGGGAATGATGTAATACTATTCTGAAAACAAACAAAAAATAGTGTTTTTTTTTCTTAATTCGATTCAAAAGTAATCTGTAGGGAATCATTATATATTCAAATGCATGTCATTTGTCTGAATATCAATAAATATACTTAGTTTATGAAGTCCAGCAATATTTACAAAAGATTAAGTTACACTTGTTCATAGTTTATAGCTGTTCCAAATTTGAGATTATTATCAATGAAAGCTTTTGTGTCTCTTATGATAATGATGTTCAATATCAAATTCACTGACATAATTTTAATACCTGCAGTGCTGAAACACACATTTGATTTGATACAAAACTAATAATATTAATTGACAAATGTCTCTAACAAAAGTTAATAATAGCTCCGTAAGACGATTTTCAGCGTGAAAATTGATCGGGTAATAATTGGTTGGCGGTGAACATGAACTGGAACTTTTAGGATTGAATATCGATATGTGTCTGAATCTATTCATCCTGAAACTAGATGCATTGAAATCTATTGTGAACCTTGCCACATTAGTGAAGGATTCTTTCACCTCACATCGATAAAATAATATACGTTCTCTACACTAAAAATGTGATTGCTTCAAATTACGGAGAATATTAAGATCACATCAGCATCAAAAATATCAGCAACAAATGTACTAAGGCTCGAACAATAATTATTGTTCCAAAAAAAATCCAATCAAAGAATTCCCACCTATTATTGAACAGTATTTATTTTTAATTTTAGAATTTCTTCCACAAATACTCAACCACTTGCATATCCAAAATAAAAATATGAACAATTGCTCAGTGTCAAGTTCTGAAATCGCCAGAAGCAATTTGAAACTTCATATTGATTTACAACTGACATCCTAGAGGCAAATATTTTAATAGTGCTGTTCTACAAAGTTGAAAGTAAAAATGTCGCTGATGTTTTTTTAAAGTGCCCACATTCAATCATTTTATCATTATATAAAAGTAATCACTGAAAATTTGAATTGATATTTGCATATTACTTGAACTTGAGCCAACAAACACAATATTGGTAGACTATTTTATTATAGGCTCCTTTTGGCAATCAAACATTCGATTATCCAATATCGTCAGATCAAATCATAAATAATGTTTTCTATGATTTTGAAATATGTAACAGATTAACAAAAGACCTATTCAGGACTGCCTCTAATCTTAAATACTCTAGGCACAGCTCTCGAATGGTTACATGATTTATGTTAAATTATTGAGCTCCCATTCATATCAAACAACCGACTCAATCTGAGTTTCCGCATGCTTTTCTTTGTGCCACAAGACTTATTCCGAGTTTTGACTTCCACGAGTAATTTCTTCGAATAATACGGTGTATGGAGCTGGAATATCAGAAGGAATTACTGATTCATTGACTGTCTTACTTGACATCTATATGATGCAGATTGTCAGCCCACAGCAAATTGGAATTGAAATCTGCGAGTCTCGAATCCCTGTGCCTTTGTGTACAAAACGAACACTCAGACACTGAATCTTAACTGATGACCAAGAAACATTAGATACTGTAATTAATGATGATGTGGCATTATCAGTACTTTTAGTACAGATTCATATTAATGACTATTGGCAGGCATTATAGGAAAAAACTTCTCAAATTTTTGTTTTTTCACAACTCAGATATTCAATGCAAAAACTCGTTGGTTTTAGCTCACACTTTTATCTTGCTCACAACTCTTCGTAGATTTCTTTGAAACAATTGTTGAAATTATATGCATCAATATTTTATTATTACATCTAAAATATTTGGGCAATCTTGATTAATCCAGTGAAACTAATAGGGTTGTCATGATTTAAATCAATTGATTTGAATCAAGAAAAAATCACGATTTAAATCAATCAAAATTTTTTATCCAAATACCTATCAGATTCACATAAAATAAAATTGAATAAATATACTTATCATCAATTTATAACCTAATTCAACATTTTATATAGGTAAGTTAGTTTAGCCACTTTCTCTGTCCCCAGCTGGTTTCTCAGTTTTGAGTGGAGTAGACTAAACCTGGAGACTAATCTGTACACAAGTGATTAAATATTGCATACCAGTTATCGAAATTAGGCTATAATAATTAAATAACAATAACATAAAAATTGGGTAAAAATAAAATAAAAAATCGGAATTTCTTGTTGGAATGTAGAAAATTGTGATTTAAATCAAAAAAATCCGATTTAAATCAGAAAAATCTATTGTTTTTAATTTTGATTAGAAAAATCGGGTTTTTCTCCAACTCCAGTAATGAATCTGTTTCAATGAGGCACGTGTAGAGGATAGAATGCAACTATTTTCTTGTTAGTCTCTTTGTCTGCTCCATACAAATTTTGCAATCGAAACTAGCTTCCCGATGAGCTAGAGCATCGTTCCTCAACCTGGGAATCGCGAGCCCTAGCAGGGTCGCTTCAAGGTATAAATAGGGCTGTGATTTCCCCAAAAAGTAAGACTCTCATACAGATCATCCTTCTATTAAATAAACAATCAAGAATAAGGTATTTTAAATTATGTATAATCAAGTGTTGACAAAATTAAATATAATCTGGTAACAACTTTACAAAATATACTTAATGATAGTTAAACACTCTTTGTCACGTTGATAGTATGAAACTTTTATAACAACTATAATATTAAAGTGAGGGGGTCGTTAAGTACCAACTTGATTTTTTAGTTATATAGGGGGTCGCGACACTAAAAAGATTGAGAAACGATGACCTAGAGACTTGAAACTTCAAATATGGCTGAGAACTTGATGAAAGTACAATATTAACTCGCTTTCTTGTCTGTTTGTTTGACCATACTCTTGTAATCAGAATTTCAGCTAATTCCTATCTTGCTTGCTCGTTCAAATTTTCAAAGAAGTTCAGTTTTCGATGACAATACGTTATTAAATCGTTTGTATTGTAGCACGATTCAACTCCTGTGGATATAAATATAATAGCTCACAGGCAGTTTTACTTAGCAACGTATAGTGGGCAGTTTGCGCGCTTTGTTAGCTTATGGTGACAGTAGCATCTAGAATTTAGTATACCGGCCTCTAATAGCAAAACTAATACATCAAGAAGCCCAAATTACATTTTTTTATGGAATTTTTCGTTTTAAACAGACGGAGATCAAAAATTATTACGTTTTACAGTTGCATTTAAAAGTAGGAAAGATGCAGTGACTCATACTCAAAGATCACACGAAGAATAATCCCATCAAGTAATTTTTGAACTAATTTTACTATGCTATAAAGTTTTCCCAAGTTATCGTTAGTTTTGCACTCTAAAAGAATCAATTTTTTATATACAACAGGGATTTTGGGAAAGCATTTCCAGCGATACTCTTTCCTCCAAGGCCCATCTTAAAAAAAATAGTATACTCCCCATTGCAACTCAAGAACAATATAACCCACTAGTTCCCTTGTTGAATAATATCGCTGATAATTGGTTCTGCAAAAGCCTCTAAAAGAGTTTTAAAATTAATCATAATGAGAAAAAAAAAATTTAGGACATCAGGAATTCAGTATTCCTGATGGCCTACATTTTTTTCTCCTAAATATATACTTTGGATCCTTTACCACATCTTTTATAATTATAATACAATTAGACAGAGAAATCTCAAGAATATCTCAAAAAACACATGAATTTTTTATGCTCCACTGCATTATGGAAATTTTGATAGTTGAAAGAAGCGCACGTGATTCAATTTTTTATGTTAAAAAAATACTGAATAGATAAAAATTGGAAAAAAGCAGCACAGTAGGTTCCATATAATGAATGATAATCGCCTATTATAGACCACAAAAATTTTACAATCGAATGAGCTACACGATGAAAGAAAACAATATTACTGCGTGTTTGTTCTACTATTAGAATTTTCTGAGCCTCTGGTATTAGATTAATAATTATATAAGATAAATTTGCCATGAATTCAGCTTTAAATATCTTTGAAGGAATCCTACAGATTTTTTTTTTCTTTTCTAGGGGAATTCTTCAAGCTGCAAAACGCTCAAACCTCAGCCAAGCTTTCCACTGGGTGGCAAGCGACGGTTGGGGCAAACAACAAAAACTAGTTGAAGGTCTAGAAGATGTTGCAGAGGGAGCTATAACAGTGGAGCTTCAATCTGAGATCATACCAGGTTTCGATGAGTATATGATGAGCAGAACCCCTGATAACAACCAGCGAAATCCGTGGTTCGAGGAGTTTTGGCAGGATTCCTTCGGATGCATCCTTCAGCAAAACTTTCCGCTTGAGACGAATCAGACTCTCAAAGTTTGTAACTCGCATTTGAGACTTTCGGAAAAAGTCGGGTAAGTTGACTTGTTTTCTTTTACCTTTTGCACATCATGAAGCTAACAGTATATATTAGATATTATATTGATTTATACAAGATACAGATTCCAATCAGAAGTTCAAATATAAGGGAGATATGACATAAATAAAATCCTGGAATCATCAGAACTGCAAAATATTTTCAAAAATCATCAGGAGCTTCACATTTCGGGGAGAAAGCTTCTAATTTACTCTCAACTGATTCTTGGTGGCTTTTGAGTCATTGAGAATTCAATTATTTTCAGATATCTATGGGGAAAAGCCTATTATCTTTCACTAAATAGAATTTTATTTCCTGCCCTGATATCCACAGCCCTTTTCTTAAAACAAATCATTCAAAATAGATCGAATTGATACGTGCATAGATAAACTTACGAGGGAAGATATATCGCACTTTGATAAAATTGAGCTACTTCAGCCAAAATAAACCCACTTTAAACTATTAAAACCATACTCGAACTTTAAGAGGATTATTTGTTCAATGAAATCAATATTTTGATTCGAATTTATAGATGAGTACTCAAAATTACATCAAAAGATTTAAAAACTGTCAAAACATAACTTGGGCCGAGCAGTTAGCACATCGCTCACTCCTTGGTAATTCCCCTCGTTCCATTAATGTGAATCATTCACACAAACTCAATTGCCTCATATATTATGACCTTGGAATTAGGCACAATATTGAGTTGATTGCAATTTATATAATGTATTAAAGGTAAAGCTTGTGGTGTTACGGTCAAAGTTATTCATTGCAATGCAAATTATTGATTCCACATGCAGTTTTTATAATCTAATGTAAAGTGTAATTGTATATTACTGATCATAAATAAGTGCAATGAACGTTCACAATTGCCATATTATCTCTAATACAAGCTCTACTTCCCAAATTAAAGTTTCTTATTCTGTTCTTGCGTTCTCACTACGGTAATCATGAAAAGATGCTTGTCGGTTTATTAACGATTATTATATTATATCTCAATACACTCAAGGAATGAACTTATAAATGAATATGTATGTTCAATGCGAGTAATTTGATAGAAGGACTCCGTTCAATGTATAGTATAAGACCTCCTATTATTAGTAAAACAGGATTATAGTCTCGTCATTTCAGGATCTCAGTCATACTTCTACAATGACATACATCGTTTTCGAAAAAGTTCATGATTTGTCGATTCATCCTAAATACCAAATTACGCGATACAATCCCAAGCAAACAAGCTCTAAGTTTGATTTATCTTTTGACAATTCTGTTTTTGAGAGGAATTTTAGTTGGAAATTCTTTCTAACTAAGATTGAGTTGAATAAAATCGTACACAAGATTCATTTTTCAAATGTGACATTTCAATTTTGTGTTCCACTTTCTGCGTTTATTTGTAAATCGTCTTGATATGTTATACTGTAGAAGCTGTAATAATTCTTCATGGAAGCAGATCAGTGTACCTTCAGAAATAAGTTGTAGTCCAAATAGAACAGATGAACAACTTTTAAAAGAATTGGGCAAAGGAAAATTGTTCCTGGAACTTAGTTTGTGTTAGAGTGGATATTTTGATAAAATTGTTGATGAAACCAAAAAGACATATCCGGTTAGTTGTTTCCATGGGATTCAAATGGGAAAAATTCACCTATCCACGAATAATGTCATGACGGCTGCTTCTTCATATAATTGGTAGTATCATCAATACACCACTTCAAATTCCAGGAATCTTTCAAAAAATCACGAAAAAGTAGCTCAAAAATATCAATAAGTGATTCCGTTAAGTATTACGATCTATAATCTGCTCTGTACCTACAAACATTCAAACCAACTACATGTTAAATTATTATAATCTAGATTCTGAAACTCGATTCAATAAAGAATAGATTGGAATGCTGATATAAAGCATTGAAGGTCCAACTTACTCAAATATTCCTGACATATTTCACATAATTCAATGAGAACAAATTAAATGGAAGTTTTATCATAATTGCGGTTCATTTGATTGACACATAACATTTTAATTGGTAAGCATATATTTTAAGCAACCAATTATTTTTGGTCATTTGAATATATTCCATTGAATAATAGCATCGGGTAGTATTCATAATGATGAGAGAAATATTGTGGTCAAAAGCGGCCCATTGGGAGCAGCTTGTATAGCGTGTGAAATTGAAAAAACTCATGCTCCAAGAAGTATGGAATATTCTATGATAAGAACTTAATCAAAAATGCACAGTTTTTAATACGATAAAGAACAAACGAACAAAGTTTCCGTGCTCTTTCGCAAATTTCCACTTTCTAATTGCTTGAAGTCGTTTTTTATTTGTAATTATCATTGAAAGATCTGTATACCTCCGAACTACAGATGTGGTTACCAAATTATATTGTCAAGCTCTCATTATAATTATTCTTTTGTATTGTAATGTTTATTGCTCTCAAAGGAATTGATTATTATCAAAATAAAATTTAATGAATGAAAGAAAATAAAAGTTTTATTCTTGGATGCAACAGTAAAACAAACACTATAGAATTTATTCCTTACTCACTACTACAAAGCAATTAATATTTATTTTCAACAAATTATTTATTTATTACACTTCGCTCTTAGCTGATCAAGCTCTTGATATTCACTACTTCTCAGTAAAGTTGACGCCTTTATATATTCGAATGTTTATTTTTAGAAATGTTCTACGTCATTCGAGAGCAAGTTGCTAGAATGTTCGACTGTGTAGGGCGGCGCAACACAAAAAGATAATAGGCTCCGCTCAGACAGAATCGGATTCAGGGCCTATTTTATTTTTATGAATTATGACACTTTCGCACGTTACAGTATCATACTGATCGCTTCCAGCCTGCAACTGTGCGTGAATTGAACACACTTCAAATCATCCTTCAGCTATTTGAAATGTTTTGTTGAATTTATAATACAGTTCCATCTTTTTCTTCTTCTGATTTTAAGCAGATGGACTCTAGTTTATGAGTCCAGACCAAAGCACCCCTGAAACCATTATATTTTCAATAAAACCAAGTGCACTATACAACATGAAAATCTTACATTGAAACTGAACCATCAGTTAAAGCTAAATACTAATAAATATAGATTGCAAATTATAATTATTTTTATACAATAATTCTATTTGAAAATAATGTAACAATTACTAGAAATATTAATTGAAGAATCAACTCATGAGGAGAAAGATATAAACTTTAAACACAATAGGTCGATTTTGAATCAAGCTCCCGTCTGAACACATCAAATGAACTGTTACTTTAATGAATGCGATTTCATGCAAATTTGTTCATCCCAATGTACGAGTCCACTGGAAACTATTTGAGGATCATGCAATATATGTATGTAGTCAATACCAGACCAATTCGGGTGCTCCAGGGCTGGGCATTCACCCCTTCACATTCTAAATAAAATTAGGATTAGTTCTATTTCAGTCCTATTCCAGTTTTTAATTTCATTGATTCTCTAGCTCTTTCGTACCATGCCCCAGCGTTGCAATTGGTGCCTTCGGTCAGTGTTCATTGAAAATACTGAAAACTATTCTCAACTCTGTGTCAATTACCATTTTCGATATTTCGTCTGACGACCAGTTGTTTTTTCCAAAGCGGATAATTTTAATGGAACCATTGCGTTTTTATTTCAGAAGTACTAAAATAATCGTAGACCTTCATATTCTCCCTAACTCAAATTATGAAACCTTTTTCTCGAGTGAGAATTAAAATACACAGTTACAATTTTCTCCCTATAAATGGTCCCTGAAGCCGATCAATCCATCAGTTGAGCCCTCATTGCCATCGCATTATTCGTGGATAATTGTTAAACAGGACAATTAGACACAAACAGGCATGGTTAGTGTCGAACCGCAACCCATAGATGTAATGTTTAACAGCTCGTTACTCACCTTAACCGCATTTTCCGGAAAGCAGTAGTGTCGTTAAACTGACATCTATTAAGCAACTCATGAGGATCTATCATCAGCTAAATCTATTCACAATAGCATTTTTCTTTACTTTTTGATACAAATCATTCGCCGAATATTTGGAACGTTGAAAAATTGGAAATACTCATATATTTTACATTGTCACCATTGCTTGAGTGATTTTTACTGAAATCATCTGCGGTGAAGTAGTTGACAGTGTAATAAATTTGGTCGAATTGCGATCAGTAGTCCAGGTAATTGTATTAAAGATATGCAAAATTTTTAGAGCACGGTACTTCGTTCTAATGAATAATTAACCAGGAGAAAAAATTGCTAATTACAGTTAATATTATAACAGGAAATAGGGAAATTATCGGGAGAGAGCAGCAAATAATGTTCAGATTAGGCATTAATTGCCATAACAAACATCTTGAACGATTGAGAAAGCAAACTAATAATTACGTAGGACGCAACAGATTACCACCTCTGTATTAATTTCGCTCGCGAAATGATCATCCCGTGGAATAGCATTTGAGACTTCATAAAGGATATAAGGAAGAGAAATCTACAAAGAGCTTTCGATGTGTTGAACGTGGAAAGATCAATAAAGAAACTGCAACATGGAAGTTTTCAAAAATTTTAATAATTATCACTATTACAAACAGTAAAAGGTCAAATGTAACAATTTGCAAATATATGCAATAGGAATTGAACAGAATACGCTGCAGGGCTACATATTGGATCAATTCGTATTCATGTATTAATGATATTCAGCATATATTATATTACCTGATTCATATATTTTCCGATGATGTGGTGATTCATTCGGAAGCTAATTATGCATAAGAAGAATAAAAAATTGAATGAAGACAGTTACACAATTGTTTTTAATAATTTTTGAAATAAAAAACAAAAAAAGGTATATTACTCAGCTAGCAGGAAATCTAAATCAGTTTGTGAAAAGAAAACTATAATATGTAAATTTTACATACGTAATCCAGAATCACTGATTAGCTATATATTAATACGTGAAGAGAAAACTTTCCGTCCCTTTCTCAAGGATATTGCATGCACGAAGGAATGTGAGATTTTGCATATTTAAAGTTCATATGGAGAAGGAGTGCAGAAAGCAAAAATTATGTACAGGTGTCCCATTTTAATTTATATAATAATACGTGAAGAGAATTGAGCATATTGCATGTACAAAGGAATGTGAGATTTGGCACACTCAGAAATTAAAAATCATATAAAGGTGTCTCATTTTAATTATATATAAATTCGTGAAGAGAAAACTTTGTACATCTTTTTGAGCAAATTACGCGCATGGAGAAGTATGAGACTTGGCATACTTGAAGTTTATATTGAGAAGGGATGCAAAAAGCTAAAATTATGTACAAGTGTCCCATTTTAATTTTACGTGAAGAGAAAATTTGATACCACGCACACGAAGGAATGTGAAATTTGGCATACTTGAAGTTCATGTAGAGAAAGAGTGCAGAAAGATTAAATTATATACAGGTGTCCCATCCCAATTTATCGCTGAACACGATATTATTTTTCTCTGGGATACATCGAGAAATATGCACCGAATGAGAAAATGTCTGAAGTAGAATAATTCCTTCCCTCTCCAAGGGTAGGGAGGAAGTCACTTTGATATCTTGAAAAAGAACCACTATTTTTTATTTGAGACTCAGATAGAGTGTCAAATACCAAGGTATTTTCTCGTAAGGCCCTCGAGAATGGAAGGTTGAATTTAATAACGTTCAAACTTAGCAATATAATGAATCACGGTCAAATTCCGACCATTGCGCAACATGAATAAATGAAGAGAACCCTTAAGCATATTGCGCGCACGAAGTAATGTGAGATATGGTATACTTGAAGCTTATATGGGGAAGGAGTGCAGAAAGCTGAAATTATATACAGAATGTCCTATTTTAATTTTACGTGAAGAGAAAACTTTGTACCGCGCGCACGAAGGAAGGTGAGATTGGTCATGCTTGAAGTTTATATAGACAAGGAGAGCAGAAATTCAAAATTTTAAAAAATTATCAAATCATCATTCTTCAATAAGAAATTTAATATTATAGTGACAGGATGGAATAATAATAAAAGAATATTTTTATCAATAATCAAGTAGTAAAATGTAAAAATTCAATCTACCGAGGGATAAGTACGAGAATAAATTCAAAGAGAGGGTTTGATATATAAGTAATTGGTTACTGTGGCTTCTTTTGTAGTATTGTGCAGTGAAGATGTTTTATTTTGTTAATCCTATTTCCTAAAGTATATTTATAAAAACAAAAATCGCTTAAATATCTTACATGTGCATTTCACAGCAAATTCTGTTTAATCCGGATTTTCGGTGATCCGGACGGGGTCTGGACCCATCTAGTCCGGATAAGCGGGACTCTAATTTTCCACTTGAAGAATATTATATGTTTTCGAATGGACACGTTTTGTTTTTATGGTAATCACAACAAAACATCTTATAGTAGCGTTTAAAACGCAATTTTTTTGATTAAGATAACAATAAACATTTAAAATTGAGGAAAGTATAAACTAAATCTTCCATCTCACTTGAAATTAGTGGAGAAGTTCTTCTGTGTGTGGTCAGATGAGATTAATTTTCTCATTATTTATTTATTATTATTCTTAAAAGTTTTCATTCATTTTTACTAAAAAAGATACTTGTGTTTGATATCTGTACTAAATATGAAATGATATTATTTTTAACTTGAAAACTTTTCAATTATTTGGGTTATGATGTTAACTTCGCCAAGTTGATCAAAAATTTAGAAGGAATATTAATTTTGTGGGTTCTCTGCTATTGATTTCCTTCGGCAAATAGAACGTTGGAGTATTTTGAGCGTTCAAATAAATAAATCATCCTCCCAATTTTGAAAATGGCAGCTCTTATTGTTCGGAATCTACTAAATGATGTTTTCATGGTAAATTGACAGTAAAATGTGTAATTATCATGCTAATAAATAAAACCTATTGTATACTTGTATAATTTTTGATGATTATAGACTGACGTATTAAATTTTGAATAAGTAAGAGATAAAAAGAAAAAATAATCAATAGCATCTCAAATTTAAAAATGTAATGATCTTGATATTTTCACTGTAAATTAATTATACCAACTGTCGAAAAACATCCATATAAGTACTCTTACATCACACTTCAAGGAAGTTCAACGCAATAAAAGTGAAATATCACCTTATAGACGGGAAGAGTAAATCGATAAATATAAATAATAAATTATGCTGCTTGAACTCTTATTCACATGAAAACAATACTTGGAGCTAGTTCCAGAGCATACATTAATTTGGAGTCTTTCTTGACAATTCCGATTAGTTGAATGATGAAAAATAAGCACATTGAAAAGATCTTTCAAACTATATACTGCTTGTATATATCTAAAATAATTTATTTAATGTTTATTTGGAACCATAAAAGTGATCGTAAATAGTAAATTATCTAATCAACATACGATGAAGGCAATATTATTGTCTAAAGCCCTAGCGAAAGCGAATGTCGTAATCGTCTAAATGTAAATAGTCTTTTTACGCGAGTCAAATACTGTTTGTTCAACTTGTGATCATTTATGATTCAGAACTCTGAAATGTTAGTCCATTCATATTTATAATTGAAAAGTATTGTTATAATCCATCTCACAATCTGATACCTAATTCTAATGCAGGTTCTGAAATTATTATTATTCAAATAAGAAAAAGTTATGACAGATATATTCAATGCTATTTGAATTCTTTGAATGTGACTCTAATAATATGTATTTATGGTAGAAAAATGACCATAATTGTTCTTACAACTTGGTAGATCAATGTGGAATCTATAAAATTACTATTATTTTAACAAACTTGTGATTCCAGTGAGCTTTCTGCAGGGGTTCTATAAATATTAAGAATAATTAATCACTAGGTAATTTCAGTCGTAAGCTTTAAAGACCAAAGGTCACGATTTAGCCATTCAATTATTCACTCTAATTTATAAATAACACTACCATTGCAGAAGTGTCATTTGCAATTAGTTATGTCAAAAGTTCTCACAATCTAACTTCAACGATATATTCTGGCAAAAGTGGGGGACGGTAAAAAAGAAGCATGGCCAAAGAATTATTTCAGCGGTGACTTTATAACAGCTTCTTCAATATTATTAACCCCAAAGTTCAGGAACTTTTGTTCCGCAATATATAAGATGATATTTAATGAATAAAGAGTTCCTAGAGTGTTTTAATCATTGTTTGTGAGAACTGGAGTTATTAAGGTACTTATATTTTAATTTTGCGAAGTAAAGAAGACTATTACATTGAGAGCAGCATTATAACATGAATGATTCTCTCGAAAACTCTGCACTTACATAATTTCATTAAACTGTTTCCAAGGAGATAGTCTACTCTGTTATTTTTGTTTGCTACGGATCATAAATTAAATAAATTAGGATGAATGCTTTATATTGCTTGATATCTTTCATTCTGAAACAGTAGTTCACAATTATTCAAATTTTTCAGGAAATGTTCCACGTATGAAATTCAAAATGAATCGTACACACAAATAATCCCTTTAACAGAAAGAGTCAATTAACAAACACAAACATGTATATCCCACATGGGATTCGAACTCAAGACCCAACATTTTTAGTGCGAAAAAGATGCACCCTCAAGCAAATAATAATTAGAATCTTATCAATAATACCTTAGAACAATAAGTTTCCTGTAGGATACTACATCATTTTGTAGGGCTCCGTCCTACGATTAGGACTGCTACCTGTTCAGGTTTTACTCCAAATCTACCGTCAAAAATAATTTTAAACTACCGCATTTATTCGCATATAACTTTACAAGGTGCTCTATCGAGATGAAAAACTTGGAATAGCTCCTTTATCATTAAATTTGCGTATTACAAGAGTAGTTCAAGAAGTTCTCGGCCAGAAGTTTAGATGTTGCTAGTATGACCATAATGCTATGAAATCAGTCAAGTAAAAACCTTCAGATGGCGCTATGCAAATGTTCAGGCTTGTGAGAGTAGTAGGTTTGTTGTAGCAGTGACAATAAGTAAACGATTTTTGTCTGTCTTATGAAATAGATAGAATTGAAGTTCGTGCTGTGATCAAGTATTTCGTTTTGAAAAGTGGGTGGCCGAATTTTAACGTGACCGTACGTTAATTTCTGAATGATGAACGCATGGAACGCCCAAACACCGTCGTGACCGAAATCCACAATTCCATACTAGACGATTGTCGATGGTTCGATAAATTCGTGAGGCTATAAATATTTCGATAGTTTGCATCCACCACATTTTACGTGTTGTTTTGGATATGCGAAAGCTGACTGCTCTCTGGGTCGATCAAAAATACATTCGTTTGAACATTTTTCAAGAATATCTAGACTTACACAAACGTACTCCCACTGAGTTTCTTCGATGTTTCATCAGCTCAGATGAAACTTGGATGTATCACTATACGTCAGAGACAAAGCAGTAGTCCAAACAATGGATTTAAACAGGAGCCTGCTACTCTTCATTACTGGACAAATTGAATGATGCAAAGTTAAACGTCTCCATCTGGCCAGAAAGAAGGTGCTATTTCACCATAATAATGCACTTGCTCACAAATCTAGTGTTGTTGGGACAATACTCAAAAGACTTCGATTCCAAGTGCTTCCACATTCGACGGATTTGACTACCAGTGATTTTTTTTCTCTTCCTTAACTAGGTTATAGTTAAGAAGCGAAGGTTCACTTTGAATGAAGCGCTTGCAGCTGAGATGAATGCTTATTTTACAGACTTGAACGCATCTTGTCATTCTGATGGTTTGAAAAAACTAGAGCAGTGGTATTGAAGTACAAGTGAATTACGTAGGAAAAATAAATAAAAGTTACCCGAAAATCTTACGTTCTCATCATCAGGTCGAGAACTTTTCGAGTTACCCTCGTATTCTCGATAAATTCCGGACTTCAGTGTCCTATAAATCAAAATGTCAGCCAAATGAAGAAATTAGGATATAATTTTTCTAATGTCGTAGCTTTACACTTGAAACATAAATAAGAATGAATTATTCGAAATAAATATCTTGAATCTGATATCTAAAGTAAGTTGTCTGTTATTGCTTGACAAATTGAGAATTTATGCGTAGATTGTGTCACACGATGGTTGTTCACCCACTACAGCTAATTATTCATCGGGGCGAAAGTATAATTGAATTGCTTTTGATAAATCTCCAGGTAGTAAACTAGTCATTTAACAAACCAATTACAACTTTCCGAAAACCTCATTTGCTGCTTTCTGTATGTAAGACGTATTACATAGCATTCGTATCTATGGTATCAAATTATGTTTGTGGTTGTAACGTTTGATCTCTATTAACACTATTTTGCCAAAATTACTAATGGACAGTGATTACATAAGTCGCAACACATATATAACTTATTTTCCAAAAAAAACGATTGATAATTGATTTCTATTCAAAAAACTGTACAATACAGCAATTTGAGCAGTATGAGAATATCAATAAAAATGCAGAATATGAATCCTATGTAGCTAATGCGCCCAAAAATAATTTTTGTGAACATGAGACTTAGCCTCGTGATTAATTGTGAGATTTTCTCGCAGTACTAATGCAATATCATCGATGTGGTTATCGGAAGACCTGATACAGGGGCGTCCGACAGTAGAATGAGAAAGATATATTATTGATACAAGATACAATTCAATTTATATTGTATCAATACTACATACATTCTGTATTTACTTCATGTCAAATGTGAATATTAGTTTTCATAAACAAGCAAAATAAACATTGCTTGTTGCATAAAGTAGGTAAAGTATTATGTTCCCGTACAAAATTAATGGAATTTACACAGCAACATTAGTAGCTCATAAGTTAGGAGGCAATATTAGACCGTCATGTACAGCGTACAAATTTCGCTCTAGTAATTTTGTCGTAATTGTAAACCATTATTTATAAAATGTATATAGCTGTAGTCATTGTCTCATTCAAGTATGTGAGTATGTTGGAACGCAATTCACTCTTCGCACAATTCCCTACTAGAGGGATCTCCAAACTTTTTCTCTAGAAGCAGAAATCAATCAATGCTCTTGCGTTCAAAATTAGAGCAATTCTGGAATTTTCTGGTACTAGTATAGATGCAGCCTATTTTTAGTGAATACTGGGATTGAAATTCTAAACTATCTGGAAATAAATAGATGTGCTTTATCTATCGCAAATTAATTTTTTGAGAATCTAGTTATACTTATAACAACCATAGTTCTACCTTTTTTTATAGTCACACAAAGTTTGAATATTATTGGTCCACTGGTTCAGAGATAAATGCTAAATGTTTCTCATGAAATGGATTAATTCTAATACTGTTGATTGAAGAACAGTTATACTTTGACAATAAGTAATTATTATGTACATAGTCTTACCCTAATTTTGTTGGACCATTTGTTCAGTAATATATGTATAACCAACCCCTCAAGAACTAGCTATCAAACAATTCATCATCATTGTATATAAATCATGAATAAAAATGTATCCATAACTAATTAATGTTGCATACATAGCATCATCCTCTTTTCGGACCCACACAGAATTAGAATTTTATTGGTTTGATTTACTAATAGATGTTCAATTTGTTTTGGAAATATGTTCACCTTAATAATTTAATGGTATCATTGTTTATGTGAAGAAATACAATTCATATTCTGTGAAACAAAGTGTCCATTATTTGAATATCAGGAATAAATGCAAAATGTTTTTTCAAATGCTCACTTTTAACCAAGTAGCTATTGGGATACTAAACTCCAATATATATAATGCATGAAACAAAATAATTTTATTATGAGTTGTGTTAGACCACTGATTCTGTGATCAGAGCAAAGTTTGTTTTCTGGGAGTCAAGATATACAAAAGGAATTTTCTGTAGTGACTAATAATTATTGTTCACACAGTGTTTTTCTCTATATACAGGGTGTAACAGCGAAACGAGCTACCTCGAATAACTTCTATGTTATTGAAGATCCAATAAAACTTTATGAAGTAATCTTATGCAGAACCAAGAGGGACACCCAATTATGGGAAACAATATTTGTTTACATCAGTGGCTCTCAAGCTACGACACAAAGCTATATTTTTTTCAAATGAGATGGTAAGTATATATTTTTTAGTCCCTTTAGATAAAATATTTTTTTTTTAATTCAACCATGTATTCATTATATACCCTTACATAATAAAAAAATTGGGGAAAATGCGATCGAAATTTGAATAGATCTTATTTTCATAGTAATTTTTCAGTAGCCTATGAACAATTGAGCTACATAAATACATTAAATTATTTGTTAATAACTACAGGAATAGTGTTCCAGCTGACGTCCATCTCTTTCTAAACATAATTCAAATCTTTTCAAAACTGATTCAAAAGTAGCCTTTTGAATTTCTTTCTGTGTTAAAGTAGCACACGCATCTCTATACGCGATCCGTCAAATTTTCTTCTGTTGTTACTGGTGTAGAGTACATTTTATAGCAATTTGCAACAACAGGCATTATGCATCAAATAATTAAAATTGACAGATAGCAGATTCCATTTTTCATAGCCTACTGAAAAATAACTATAAAAATAAAGTCTATTTAAATTTCAATCGCATTTTTCTCAATATTTTTATGATGTTAGGGTATGAAACGAATATATAGTTGAATTCAGAGAGAAAAACTCTATCAAATGGGCCTAAAATATATAGCATCTCTTTTGAAAAAATGTAACTTGGTTCTGTAGCTTGAGAGCCACTGGTTCAAAAAAATATTTTCTTCTGCATAAAATTGTCTTATAGTATTTTATTGTATATTCAATAATATAGAAGTTATTCGAGGTAGCTTGTTTCGCTGTTACACCCTGTATACTCACACAAAGTTTGAGATTTGCTGGACTACTGAGTAACAAATTTTGTTCTTGCTACTTTACTCTGACGGAAAGTCAATTATTCTGTATTCTTAGTTTTGCTCTAAAATGAATTGATAGGAATGCCTACCAATATTAAAGAAACTCTGGGAGTCTCTCAGAGCCCAATTCAATTCTAGCAGTTTTGTATCTATTGTTTGAGAAACACTGTATTCACTCCCTTTCGCTCTCGGAGCTGTGAACATTTGCTCTAGTTTACTTTCACATGCAGCTAGTGCCAAAAGAACCAAGGTTGTTAAGGTTGATATACATAAGTATACATTCATTTCGAGATTAAATTATATAAATCATATATTTTCCCTCGTTTTAAGAGTATTTTTATATCTGAATATATGAATAATAATAATAAACCCAGCGCACAATTTTAAAACTGTGGTCCAAAATTATATTACAAGGGGATGAACATTTTATGTTGTATATTGCTACGCAAAATTTTCTTAGAAAGATAACATAATCTTTGATGTTCTGTATTCTAAATCTATGATGGATACGATGATATAAAAGCTCATAAAAACGATTATATCTCACCAAAAACTTGAGTTTTTTGAATGTATTGTTTTTTGTCTATCGTTCTTATTCATTGTTGAAGCCTAAATATTGAGGAGAATATTCACAATTTTTATTTATAGTTCCAAATTCAGTGATTCTGGCGATAAATTGGATTAAAAAAAATCTCTAGTAGTGTAAATTTTGAGACTTTTTCATACCAACTTTTTAGTTGGATGTTAACTCCCATGCCTCTAAATAAATAAACTACATATTGTTTTGACTTCTTTCAAATGCACAGATCTCTCAAAAATTATGATCATTTCCAATAATAATAAGATTCTTGATTTTGGGTAAGACTAATAGCTATAGTCGGAATTTCAGGTCTGTAACTTATACGAGCTAAATTTCCTAGCAAACAAATACCCCGAAAAATCTTATACATTATAAGTGTCCCTTAGACTGTGACAATGAAGTTCTAGTTGCCAAATTTAGAAGAAATACAAACACAACATGGGAACAAAGAGTTCTATATTAGACCCTCAGAGTAATAATCACACCATAAGAGAGGAGAATACTGAAAAATTTTAAACAGATATTTCATCAGACTCTTAGGATGCCCATTCCTAAAAAATATACTGATTGTGAGTGCTACTAATTGTAAGACTGAGATCTATCTAGTCTCGTCAAAGAACTGGGAAATTCACACACTAATTGACATATTTAGAATCATATCAGATCTTCAGAATACGGAGCCCCAAAAGAACTAATACATATTGAACTTGTTATTTAGACTGGAGCAATTGCATTTAGTTGTAATATTTAAAAACGCGACACAAAGATATCATTATAATGCCGTAGGATACAGATTAGACTTTCGAGGTACGGAACCTTAAGAAATTCTATAAATATAGTAAATATCACTTACTCTGAAACAATCGCATTCTAATTGAAAGACTTGGGAGAATTTCAGGTTGGTGAAAAGACAAATCTTGTGTCGACAAAACGCCAATGAATCTGATATGAAGGCTTAAAATTAGGGAAGGAAGTACTCTCAAGAAGCAAGATGCCGTGGAGTATCTTGCCTCTGTGCGGGAAACACTTGCATATTTTATCGTAGGGTTGCAGCAACTGCCAAGTGCCGGAGTACATTTCGACACTCAAGTGACCCAAAGACCTGATTTTCACAAATCAATTCCGTTTTAGATGCTGTATTTGTCTCTTACATCTTTTTGCTTTCTTTGCTGATCTTTGTATTTAAATATTTCAAACTGTTTATATTCAGGCTCGTCAGACGGCAGAGTTCATTACAGAAATCATTGATTATTTGCGATTAGAGCTTCGCACACGGAAGGAACGTCTGTCTGTCAACTAGAGTATTATTGAAGCTACCTAAGGTGAGAAGTAGGCTGTATATTTTCAATTTTGACACACTGTGAAGTAGTGTGATAAGGACATAGGTCAGCAATCATTTAAATATTCGATTTATCTCTAAAACCGTCAATTCTAAAATTAGGAAAATAATTTTGGTATCTGAAATATTTTGAGACTACCATTTTTTTGTGTAAAATATAGAATACAACTTTTGTTCTAAACAAGTAACTAATTATTATATTATCTTCAAGAACAAAAAAGTTTCAAAACATTGTTCCAGGATTTCAAGTTTAAAAAACTTCTAGTCCCCATTATGAACATTCGTCTTGTCTCAACTTCAAAATAAGTAATCATTCGGTGACAAAAATTTTCACGTTTGCAACCATTTTTTAAACTGAAACACATGTTGTAAAATTTCTTCAAAATTAACAGCTTTAATCGTTTTTATGGTGGCATATCATAAATATATTAGCTGATGTCAAGTTGTTTAATCTTTTTTTTTGACACTTGTATTGATCATGAAATAGAATCAAGATCTACAATTTTGTTTCTCTTCAGGTGTGGGGAGAGGGGAGATAACTTGGATCAAACTTTTCACGAAAGTGGTCGAAGTACCGAGAGCAAACTATTGCTACTATACTCATTTCACAGTTTCTCTTTGCTCAACTACATTAAATAATAAATACGCCTTCCTTGTTATAAGCATGATCCATGAGGGACACACTATTGGGTCTAACAGTAAGGCTTATTGGAAAGTTAGTCAAAAGCAAATCAATCATAGAATTCTGTTAATGGCTAGATCATGTAGATAGTAATTATCATGACAATTATTTTTTTAATGGTAATAGCACAGGTGTATTGTTTTTACATTTGTGACAAGTGAAGAGCGAAATTTTGGCCAATGGGTTTGTTCGGATGTTTCTCAATTCTTACATATGTTATTTATTATATATAACATATTATATATATATATATATATATATATATATATATATATATATATATATATATATATATATATATATATATATTAAGAATAATGGTCAAGCTTTCGGTCTCTATTTGAAACCTTCATCGAGACGCTATAAAAACGAAGAAAATAACATTTACTGTGAACAAATATAAGTCAAAATGAAAAGCCACTTTTCAGCTGTCTAATCTAGACCCAGAGGATGGAAAACCATTTTTCTCATGATTAACAATAACATGGTGAACCAGTTGCTCAAATATTCCTACTAAAGAATTATTTGTTGCGGGATCAATTAAAAATTTAATCCGGATGACTGAAAGCAAAAACCTATTCGCAGTGTAAATAGTGTGTGGTTCAAACTACGCATAGAGCATTGGCAGCAATGTTTACCAGAAATTATCTCTGTAATCAAAGCTCAATTGTGATAACAATAAATGAGGAGTAAATTGTACATTATTATCAAACTTCGAGACAAATACTCGTTGGAAATCTCTTGATCCTTCTTGAACATAACATAACTTTTGTTGAATTATTTGATAACACAAATAACAATATTATAAAGACTATTTAGTATAATGGTCTAAAGCTTTGAGGTAAAATAATGTGCCTGAAAGGCATTTTACGTATGATGAAATAGTTGTTTGATGACATTGAATGCAAATAAACAGTGAATAGCGAATATTTCAACAGCAGTTTATACCATTTCTGCTATGACATTTCTAAAGATTTATTTGATTTTAAATACACAAATATGATCGTAATTGTTCATGATATTACTCCACAGGATGCTCAAAACAAATATACGAAATTATGGACACAAAAATCATTCATTTTGAAGCAACTTTATAATTTTTAATTAGCAGGAATTCAATCGACTCACAACAGTGTTCGATTCATTGGAATTTCCAATGTACAAAGTCTTCTTGAAAACAAATATTTTTCCGTTATCCAAGTCATAATTACCGAGAGATAGACAGTGGTATAACTGTACATCAACCACATTTATTGTAAACTTAGTAAGAAAATGAAGATGTACTTTTCTGAAACAACTTGTATTCCAAATAAAGGTGAAGGCTATAAATAAATGAATCATCACACAGTGAAGAATTAGATTTGATTTGACAGAAAACTATTCTCTTACCATAAATCATAGCCTATAGGTGAGCCATCTCAAAATTGTAAAATTTTGAGATACTGAAACAAACAAAAAAACCTACATAATATTAAGACTTTCTGGACTGCTAGGTTATGTTTGATAAAACGAGGGATCATTCAATCCTTTGCAAGCTTGTGTTGTCACAATTCCGATCCGGAGTGAAGTACTTGCGCTAAAAAATGCCAGCAACCCAAAAAATCATGATGTTATTATCAATTCTGGCCGTGAAAACCTCAATCATTTGCATTTGCATACACAATAAAATCTAGTTCTTCAAATTATCAACCTATCTATTAAATTGTTTTTTATTTTTTAAATATCAATATTCTGATCAGAGAAGAGTATATAGACTAGGGGCCCATAACAGAAAAACTGACGCGACTTGTTCCCATCTGTCAATCTGAGTATTAGTAGCATTTTGATTTTTCAGTTGATTGAAGCCATTCTCAAGTTTTCCACGTAGATACTTGATATAAAAACTCTATTTGATTGTCAATGGCAGACGGGGACTAATTGTTCTATGAAACAAAAAATTGATACAACTTTGACGAAACGTCCACGCACTAGTATTGGCAAAAAATATCTGCCGCTTTTTGTTCTCAACTTTAGCATTAAAAGTAACTCTATGATGCGTTAGCTGACAGGAACCAATTGCTTTTTGAGCCCAATTTTTTTTTTTTTCGCATAAAAAATTGTTCAAAGACTGCTGATTTTTCTTCAATTTTCAAATAAAGTGAAGTATCTACGTGGAAAACTTGGAAATGGCCTCAATCAACTAAAAAATCAAAAAGCTACTAATATTCAAATTGGCAGACGAGAACAAATCGCGCCAGTTTTTTTGTTACGGGCCCCTAGTCTAATATTACAAATTGCAATACAACTGAAGATTTTCCCTTATCGACATTTGGTGGCACATAATTGCAGTAAAGATTTAAACAATCTATTAAGTACAAATTAAGAGATCTTTCTGTACTCTTGGTTATCATCAGGCATATCAAACACCATTTCAATATTTTATAAAAACATTTTATTATTAAAACTTCGAAAGGTGCCCACATCAATTTTTATCAGAATTTAAAACACATTCCTGTGGTACCACGTTTTTGCAACAAATGTACATCTAAAAATATTAAATTATTTTAAAATATCCAGTTTTATATTCCTGATATTCAAAAGAATTTTTCCCCGATTTTGAGGTTTCAAAGAGCCATACTTCCTTTGGAAAATATGTTCATTAACTTTTGTTGATATTTTTGCCTCTAGCAATATTGCTGATGCAAAATATGTCCAAAACAGTATATTTTAAGTGCTTTGCTATACCATTCGAAATGTACTACACGGGGATGCATCTGACACTTTATTCATATAACATTCCTTTTTTATCAAGGTATATATCAGGGTGACCAATGACCGCTCGACCGCAAAGGTTCTAAAAACAACCCACGAAGCTAATGTTAAACTTTTCATAATGCGATTATGTATTCTTTCTTAAACTAACATTTATAGTCGCCTGCAAACTATATTATACAAAATTAGTCGCCCCTAACGCATAAAAATTTAACCACAGTTGGCATATGTAGATATATAATAATTTTGATATTATGAATCAAAATTTGAAATGCCATTGCTACTCGCTGAATTATTCCAAATTAAGAAAAATATCTTTGGGTTGAAAACTATTCTTAAAGATACAAGATTTTCTCAATAAGCAAAAATTTTTTATTCAAGGAATCTTCGAATTCTTTTCTATGGAAATTCTTTGTATTCTTAAGGTCCCGAAAGAAAAATACATCCAGAATAAAACATTGAGAAAACAAAATAGACTTGAATAATTGCTCGAAATATATATGCCGGATCTCCTACCTAATTTTGATAAGTAAACATTCGCTTCTGTTGTACATACAGATATAAAAACTAATATAAGCATCTTTAAAGTCGTTGTATTCAATTTATTAGATTCTTTTTTTCTTAGCATTTTCGCTTGTCCGTCTCTTTCTTTCAATTTGTTCCTTCATGAAATGTACCTTATAACCTATTCAAGCGGTATATTACCTAATTCTCCTTTCTCTTCCTTTTCATTTCGAACATATCAATAGTTAATTCCTTTCAACTTATTTATCCAACCTTCTAGTTTTCCAGTTCACCAGTTTTATCTTCTACTAGCGGTGGGGGGCTCGGGTTAAAATAATTGAGACTTCAAATAATCGTATGAAAATTTATTATTTTTCATTTTCAATACTTTTTTGTCCACGCTATACTTCAATTCAAGCCCTGATATTTATTTTTGTGAAAAATTGTGATTTTTCTTCTCTTAATCATTGATCTGAGTCGTACGCACCCCGCTTAACTCGTACGTTCGTATAAACATGCCTGCAGTACGGTTGTTTTCTTTTTGCTCATTGTTGCAATACTTACGTACTTCGCTTCGATCGTGCGTTCGAGAAAAATGCCTGCATCATGTTTTTCTGTCCTTTAGTCTAAGTTCCAATATTAATTCTTGTGGGAAATTCATGTATTACTTGTTCCTATTCAAACCTGCTTTGCATTCTTTTTCTCTGTTTTGTTTATTTCTCTGCAGTTTTTGTCTCAACATTCTCCATAGCTGTCGCTCTCGCTCACTCTTATTATATACATCGAAAAAATATTTCGCTGCTGCTGCGTACGTGTGCACTCCGACAGTTAGTACTTTGTAGACGTCTCCTTCTTTGCTACACATACCTATTTTTGATCAATCATTCAAGAATATAACCTTTGTTAAACTGAAATATTGTTGGTTTTCAGCAATGAAAGAATTTGGAATAAATTTATAGTATCTGAGCTTACATCTCACATTAAAATAAATTTTCTCTTTCATGAAAATTATTAGCATAGATGTATGGTTGCAAATCTGTAATAATTATTTATTGGTAAAAGCGATAGGTATAGGTACCATCAAAAATTCGATATCTTGGGCCTCGTATCGTCTAGCCTTACCTCAAAGGACTATATATAATTTTTTGAGACACGTTCTTCTTACTACAAATAAATCAATTTCTCCATCCAAATAAGTGTCAATTTATAATACCAACTTTCATTCTATCCATAATATTTCTTGTACCAGTTTTATATCTAGCTATAATTCTGAATACATGTTATCTTATGAATATGACAGCTTCTTGGTAACCAACAAACATTGTCTTTTTTGTTCTATGTTTGAAAGATTCTACAACTGTCTGGCAGTCATATTTGTATCCGCACTGCTGCAATTCTATAAATATTATATAATGGTAATTTTGTTTCAGATATGAGCAAGAGAGCAAGGTTCAATTCGTGGTCGATGCAGTATATGCATTCGGTTACGCGCTGCATAATTTGCATCAGGACTTGTGTTCATACTATCGCAAGCCTGGCCTATGTCCGGAAATGGTGACGTACGACGGCGGAGACTTCTATCGGAAGTACCTTCTGAACGTTTCATTTCTCGGTGAGTAAGAGTAAATACCAAATATAGCCTAATAGCCTCATTTACCTACTCGACCTATTGGGATTAGATGAAGATAAGAGACATCTCGCTTCCAATCGCTAACTCTAATTTGTTTCGTTCCAATGCTCCCAACAAAAATTACTACCTAATTTACAAACTCGTTACGAATAATTCCTTCCACTAAATTAGAAACCCTTCACATTTAGGGGAATTAAAAACTGGAGACTATCAAATAATTCATTTATTTCCTCACAAAAACAATAAAGTATGTTACAAAACGAATGTCGTGTAATCCAAACTGTCTTTTCGAGGCAATAGACAAAAGAACCTCAACAAAAATCAATTACTGATTAACCGTGTGTTGCTATTATCAATCCTTTGGATATTAAGAAGAACAAAAAAAATCCTGGTGGCTTTCTCGACTGAAAACGTATAATAGTATTCTTGGAGATACTCTGTAGAATGTGCTTGTTATGCCTTGTATAAAGGAAGTGTAGCTGCTTTCTGGGCTGATGATAAATCGAGTGATTGTTTTACTATTGATGTCAGTGTGAAACAGAGATGTGATAAGTCTCCCCTGTAGTACCTGATTTAGCGTATGTTACTAATATTATTTTAGAGAACCAGAATTGGTAATGATTGTTCTTGAAAAGGAAACTTGTGAGAAAAGACCAATGTTTCCCAAGCTTCAAATTCCATAAATTCCAGTTGTAATGGTAAAAGCTAGGGGTGGATAAATCTATCGTGAAGATTGAGTCGATACGATGCCCATTTAGGATCAATTTTCTACGATACCATCCCGTTTAGATTGATGTGTAAGGTTTTGCAACAAAAGAGAAGGCGTACGATTCATAGCTGTTTCAAAGTTAGCTCACGTTCATGTCCCAATCTTGAGTTTCATCCATAGATTTATTATTATACTCTTAATTTATTATTTAGGCCTGTTAATTGTTTACTTCATTCACAGACTAATTTTGAAGATGTAGACTGTAGAAGTTGATTACTGTTCCAATTTGAAGTCCAAAATATCCCTCAAAATATGAATATATGTAACCATTTGACATTGTCAAATGCCACTTCAACTGAGCTTTGCAAAATTTTTCAAGACCATTTCACTCCGGAAAAAATAGAGTTACTCATTCATTTATGCTCATTGGTTTGTTGCATTTTAAATAGTTCGTTTCATCAACACAAAAAATTTATAATTGGATAGTATGAAGTTATTGCTCGATTGAATCTGGGAATGACTTCAATGCTGTAGCCTTTCGGCAAAAGTAATTTTCTCCAACTGCTGAATATCAATAGTTTAGAATAATCATTTTTCGCACGAATCGATGTCTCGTTCGACCCTATACAATATTGTGAGCTCAACTTTGTTATAAATTCAGTGATGAGGGATTTATTTTATCATTTCCTAAGCATCTTTTATCAATTAGAATTTTCATTATCACAAATTCAAATTGATGAGAAAATGCTACTAATAGAGCTCGCCTGGATGAAAAATGCAATATTGCTGCAAAAACTGAATTATTAGGGAAGCAACTGTCATATTCTAGACATCAAATCAATATCAATGATACTCCGACGTTCCGCCTCTAAGCCCTATTTGCGGTGACTAAAGTTTGAAAAGTATTGACCTAGAATTTGAATCTGTCTACGAAGTTATTTGATTTTGTCAAGTAGTTCTTGTTGCACTCATTTCAATGTTACGTGGCAAATGAGCTCCCACAATTGCTTGTGACAGCAAAGCAAGAATCTCTTGGTAGAATGAAATTATATCGTTTGTGTCGGACACTAGTTTCATCATTTCAGAAACATGTGAGTTTAAAATTTTAATGATACGTTTGTCTTGACCAAATGACCGTTGAAAGTCAGTTTTCAAAGGCTTTTGATAGTTACAAGCTCATTTTGTTTTTGTGTGAAGAGTCGACTTTGAAGGATTAATGTCTTCGCATACGTAAACGTCAGATGCACGGTAGAACAAATTGCTTGACCCTTGATTTTCTAACCTCAAGCTAAGAAACTTCACGTTAAAGAACTGACGAAAGATTTTAGAAATAGGTTGGTCAATACACTACCCGACTATTCAACACGCTGTACTCACATTCATTAACTAGCCAAGCAAAATAAAATATAATGTAAAGTAAGAGATCTACAAAGTGATCCGCAGTATTTCCGTTTTCAGATAGAATTGTTTCTTGTTTCGTATAGGTTTAAAATTATAGCCCCACCATTTCTAAATCAAATGAAAAATAAATGATGGTATGTTTGATGACATGCCACATAATATGGTTCAAAAGTTATCGTTCTAAGATATTGCAGACGCAATAGAAATTTAAAAAACAAAACTAATTTTCTCAAATATTCACCCTAATATCGCCGAAAAATTAATCTTAAGTTTGATCTCTAAAGTGGTGTGAAACTGCGGTATTCACTCGTGAATTTAGTTTCAATTTTGAAAACAAGAAATAGCCACTGGTTGCTAGTAAAGCGGGAGATGTAATTCTTAGAAATCACATTCAAAATAGCAGCCTTTGGAGCAACTGAAGTGTATACTTGCTGCATTGTCATGCAATGAATTTCACTCCCTTGACGTTCCACTTTGATAACATCCTTCAATTTGTATTAGCAGACTTCTCTTGAATTTGAAAAAAAAAAGTCATGATTTTATTCTCGAGTTCTATTATGTATTTTTTTTTTATTTTGAAGATTCAGGAAGATGCCACTCCATAGACTCCCATTATGACAAAGGATCATGATTAAGAAAAATATTCCTATATCCTGTAACTCTTTCTGCTTGTGTCCCTTACAATGTGTTAGGATTCAGTGCAACATTCTACATAACGACATAACTTTTGAGCACAGAAATTTTGGAACCAATCTTTCACTCACTTTGTTTATCCTGTGCGGTAAATTCTTTATTTTCAAGACACGTGTCTTTTAACACCTCTTTTGGCACCAGTAAACTTGATTCGGTAATACCTAAGAACTTTTGTCGGTAGTCCTAAGTGGAGTATCGTATTCGAATAAATCTCTCCCTAACCAAAAATGCCTATCGACTCTTTATATATACGTATATCAACTGTTTTCAATTTCAGCGGGACATTTCCCTTTTTTGTTGAAAATTTGAGCACCAATACATCTATCTGTAACGCAAGCGAAAGTGACACTGAAGCAAGAACCATCAAATTTAACCTGCTATGAATCTGGATGCACCGTGCACATTAAAAACTTTCACAAATATACGTCAAATTTTTTGGCCAAAAAAAAAAGATTTCTCTTTCAAAATTTCGTCTAGCTTTCGGCTTAGTTTAAACCTTCATCAGGATACTAAAATAGAATTTATTCATAGATCAATATGTAATTTCGATCTGTGAATAAATTATATATCAGTGTCCTGATGAAGGCTCAAATTAAGCTGAAAAATAAACAAAAGGTTAAAAGAGAAATCTTAATTTTTTTTTGCCAAAAGAACCTGAAGGTATATATATATACTGATTCTCATCATTTTCTAGCATTACTTGTTGAAAAATTTTCAGATTCAACCTAAGATCTAGTACGTTCTATCTCTTAATATAAATCTCTCTATGAAATCGCTAGAATAATACAGCATCTCTTAGTTTATTTGAAGTTTCTATATTGATTGTTCAAGCACAAAATATTCTACCAATCATAAATTCATTCATTAGTTTGTCAACAGGGCTGTACACTAAAAATAACAAGGCATTTCACTTGCAAATACTTCATTCGAATTGTTAATGAAGTTTAGTCTTTTAACACAAAGAATACAACACTGAGATAAATAATATCCTTATATTTTTTGTTCAATTATAATAATTGCTCTATGAATATTCGATTAGTTGGTTTAATTCAAGTTATATAAATTTGTTCCACCATTAAAGTTGGAGAAAGTTAAATTATTGAAAATTCAGGAGTCGGTTTTTACATCATCATTATGAATAGGGCAGCAACTGTAGACACGTGTTTCCTTCTCATTAGAACTTTTCAGTACAGTCAGATGATCGGACTTGTAAACCAGCGGACTTTTTTGAAGGTCACTTTATAAATGTCTTGTATTTCTTTAATATGCCACTTCGGCTGCATTATGGTAGACAGCAATGCTGTAGATTTATATCTCTGTATGCCATGTATCAACTTCATTCTATTGTACCACTGGATTACAAGTTTGACCATCTGAGGCTTGGATAAACTGTTCTGAAAAGTTCCAATAAGGACGAAAAACGTGTCTACAGTTGCTGCCCTATTCAGGATGATTGTGTAAAACCCGAATATTGTGAAACATTCAGGTAATGAATTTTCAGTTATCTATCAATCTTGTTTCAAGGACTTCTGCAAAGGTCGCTTTAAATTGTCCTATATTTCTTTTAAAAAATTATCATCGATTTATTAAGTTATTGTTCGTTCATCAAATGAATGCTTTTACTTACTGAACGAGATTGACCGCTAATAAATACATTCTGAAATATTCGCATCGATCTGAATATCGTGTTCAAGAGTATCAGTAGTACTTAAGGCTTCCAACTCTTCCAAGAAAAAGATATTGGTTATAAAAACAGCTAACATCTGCAGAACTTTTTGACACCTTTATCACACCGTTGTTTTAATTTCAGAACCTGAAAAAGTCCGTGTTAGGCCCTTTTTGCTCATGCACATGTGCATTATTTCTAAGCACACGTGTGATTAGTTTTTTGATTTTATTGTTTCTAATTGAAATATGTTGCAAGCTACACAATGTCCAATAAAATACAATTTCAGAAAAAAAATGAGTATCATATGTTTTTATTTCACCTCAATGCATGGCCAACGGAAGAGAGATAGTACAAGAGCGAAGACAAAGAGTGTGCTACACATTTGTTCGAGGTTTTTGGTATCCATCATAAAGTATCTGTTCTATAAATATCGGTCTAAGTACCAGTAAGGGAAACATTAAATGATATGAGAAAGTGTAAAAGTTTCAGAGCTCTAAGATATAGATTAACTGGAAACCTGCACTTTAGTATCAGAGAAAAATAAGGATTTAGGCGAAATGATCACAGGAGAAGATTTTTCGATGAACTTTTGTCTAACAGTAGAAGCAATTATCCTGTAACTTGCAACGTTTTGCAATATTTTGTTTCATATTCAAGTCTAGATCTCTTTCTTATTATTTTTCATTTCAATTTGTTTACTTAAAAATATAACTAAAAAAATTTTAATATTTCCAATTAGGTAAATGTGGACTAAGAATATGGAAATCTCAGTTCCCAGTATTTGGCACTTGAACTTCTATTTAATTATACTTTCCATTTATTTCAGCTATTTCGAAATCATATATTGTTTGAAATAAGCAGTTCAGCTTGCTAAATTTCTTTGAATCAGTTAATGATGACTTCATAGACTATAATAACAGTATATTATGCCAAATGACGTCATATTGTAACATCCACTATTAGAAGGTATTAAATAATAATCATAAATAATTACTTCGAATTCAATTAAAGATTACGTACCAATATTTAATTATTGATTATTTAGACTATTCTGTTCAGTTATATTTTGATACTCGACGAGTTAACAAATAAGTGATACATTTATGATCATAGCGAATAGGGAGTGAGAGTACTGGTTCACATATGAGGATTACTGTGAAATGGTGTTAGAAAGTGTATTGTGTTGTAGAAGTGAGGATCAGCACCCTTCTAAACGGTGATACCAGCGACTTCTTAGTCAATGAAATTCCATCAGCGGCACTAAAACAGTGTTCTTAGTAATGTCTACGATAGTAGGCTAGCTTGCTACGCTCGCACTTCAGACAAGCATCCCTAAATAGTATCGATGTGGCAACAAACTTGAGTCCGAGACTATCGAGAAGGATGCACTAAACACCTCATATTAGTATGAAATCAGGTGACATTTTTTATTCTTGATTGCCTTGTATTCAACTCACAGTGGTGAGTTCAAGCAACTTGATGATTTTAGAGCGTTTTAGGACACAGCTCATATATCTATTCTCTCGTAGGCTGTGTGTATAAACATGTTGATATGAATATCTAAAATATATTAAATATCAATTTACGCAACAAGAGTGTAAAGTTGAGTATTATAACATGAGGTAAAGTATTTTGTGACAAGGCTTTCCGAATCACTAGAATTGTTGGTCAAAAAACATAACGCGCTTGTTTACAACCGCGTGTGTATTGTTGATGGTATAGGTGGTAGCCCTGGAGTGTGTAAAATAAATAAAATGAGGAAAATACTTATTTTACATATCACTTGCGTTGCGATGTATAAAGAACTAACACATGACCGTTAGAAAAAATAATTTATATTCAAAATATGGATATTCTATTAAATATATATGTAACTAATCAACTGTTCATATATTTGTTCAATATTTCATTTGATAATTCAAATTAATTGAACTTTTTGTTTTATTTGGAGGATGGTAGTGATAGAGAGACAGAGAGAGAATTGATTCTACCATTATACATTTATATAAAAAACCGACAAATCCATTTTTCTATAGGCATCCTAGACTTAGTAGCTCACACATCGCAAAAAATGCGTAACGGAATGAATGCGTGTCAGATAGGTTTCGTAGCCCTAATTTAGATTTTCTGTAAATTCATGCTGGTAGCACTGTGCACAACACCTGTTGGATATAAAAATATTCAATTGATAATGACAACAATTTCCTTATTTCAATGGTCCTATGTGGAATGTAAGCAGGAAAAGTATAATGGAGAAACTATGAAATAATACTTTATGAAGCTGAATCTAACTAAATTTTGTGCTATAAAGTTTTATTCATGGAATGGTAGCAGTATATAGTGTATAGATTCTATTCGACAATCAAGACTATTACGTATTTATGTTATGGTCGAAGCGAGTTGATCAATGTTGTGCGAAACTAAGCGTTCTAGTTGCCGCCCTGAATAGTTTTGTGCGTCTGCTTTGGACTTGTATATTTTCTCTCAATGCCAAAAGTGATTGACATAATTGGTCAAAGTTGGAAACTAGCCTTAACCCTGATTTTGTTCGAAGAGAAAATGTTAGAGAAAGATGCAAACGCCCTTTACATATTGTAATAGAAATAGGTTCTCTTATTTTCCTTTCTAATACTAAACCTAGTTAAACTAATACAAGAGTAAGATTGACTAGTTAAAGGAATTTTTGTTTGATTATAACACACAATCATCGAATAAATTGACAGTCTGTGGCTTTGATTCACAGCATTCATATGATCAAGTCTTGCAACAATTTTTTCAAATATCAATCACACCTTTTACCTGATACAAACACTTGAAGTGCCCTTGGTAAGTTGACTGATACTTCCTCTGCCATAGAGTGAGATTACCAGTCGTCAAACTACGTGTACTCATAGTTTTTATTGAGAGTATATAATAATTTAGTGAAAAATCTTACCGAATTTTCATCCGTCGGTGGGATAAGATCCCGTGACCTCCGGATTACAGAGCCAACATATTCACACTGAGCTATGAATATAATTGTCTTTAATTGATTCTTATTGGTGATAATCAACAAGAAATGCTTTTTTTATCTGCAAGTAATAATTTCTACTCTTAAAAAACATGAATGAATCTCAATCAAATATATTATAAGAAATTTTTATGTGTATGTAACAGTAAATAGCATATAATAAAATTCATAGTATCTATTTTCAAGTTGGGTGTTCATAGGTACGAAGTTTGGTTGAATTGTGCTCTACTTCGCAGATCCGGCTGGCAGCGAGGTAAAATTCGATGGGCAAGGTGACGGACTAGCGCGCTATGACATCCTCAATTACCAGAAGTTGCAAAACGCTTCCGGGCACCACTACCGGGTAAGTTTTCTATCCTCTGTCAACCCTTGCGCAATTCTCCAACTGTACAACTCTTGCTTGTCGGAAAGCTCATAACAGTGACACTCAAAACGCGTGTGATTGAGTGCTCAAGTTAAAATTAATCATAAAGAACATAATAAATAACACAAATTAATTTACTGTATGTACATATATTTGGAGTATCAGTAGTACGTTTATCTACACCAAGTTTTTATTAAGAAAATAATTGTTTGTATTCAAGATCATCGATGATATGTTGAAGTGAGATTCTTCAGGGCTCATTTACAACCAGATCTGGGCACAATTGACTGTTTATAATTTTTTTTTACTTTTTTAGCTCAAGTAATCATCAAATCGTTCCAGAAATAATACATAGTAGGTCAATGACCTCCTCTAATGCTGGCAACTTATCAGCTTTGCTCTGCAGATTGCAGATGCTCTAAAAGTAGTCATATTATATAAAAGATTTTTCCTAATATCTTTCAATATATTAAGTACAAGAAACCAGCATCCATGTTATAATACAAAAAAATTCCCAAGTTAGGTTAATGTTCATTAATATTATTTGGGAAAATTACTTGAAGATATTTCCGATTGCATTCCAATTAGTTGCATTATTTTTTTAATGTAGGTCGTCCACTCATTCCTGAGATATAATTTTTTAAATCTTTGAAAATCACTGGATCGTCCCCAGGGCCGCACAGAATTTCACGCTTAGCTCGAGCTAATCACCGCCATCTGTAGATGACTGTCGAACTCAAATGTTACAAGCATTATGAGGTTGGGAAGTTTTGCTCGTTATAGCCGTTATTTGTTTAATTCGTTCTCATTTGCAAAATTATCAATCATTATATTCTGATAAGAGGAGTGTGGTGCTATGAGGTCTCAATCGATTCAAACGAAGGCTCTCACATGAGCTGCTAGCTTTTTATCAAGAAGATAAATTAAGTTCTGGATAGGAGAAATGAACAGATTGACACATGAAACTATCACAATTCTTGATCGTCTTAATAATATACTTATGTTTATAATCTAAAGCAAAATAAATCAGGCACTAGGAACCAGTTTCTGTAAAGCAATTTACTTTTGGGTGAGGTTCACTTGAAAAATGCATATTAAAACTCTAAATTTCGTGCCCACCTTTTGTTTGCCTTATTTACAAGCATTTACAGTAATTAATGAAATATTTAGCTTCCCTCCAAAGAATGCGGGACCGCGTAAATCTTTTCAAGTATTTCCCGTTGTGTTATTTTGTAATAAATGTTTTTCTCCACTTAAGATAACAAAACCTCTTAAAATGCAAAGTATATTGCTATAAAAATTATAACAGTGTTTTTGGTACAACAATCATACTAATTTCAATATATCTGGAATTTATTATGTAGGATACAAACTAATAGCTGGGAAATTATTAGGACTTACACATATTTGATTCTCCCATTGTATCATAGTTAAATTCTGGATTATAGGCTTTGATATAATTGACAAGTCAATCCCAAAAATAATCAATATAGTTAGGTATATATGGTATAATTGAAAACTGGTATTTTTTATCGTGATTGGTAATAAATTTAGGCAGTATTTCAAGCTTCGACTGAAACATCGGATTGCAATCTAAAACACCCACATGTACAAATTTAGTCATGCTATATAGGCATTTAATCTTATGGATATCGAAGTATCGCAATAAAGAAACTTCTTGGTACCTAATCTGATATGGAACCCTATTAACTGTACGCCTCAACTTAAAATTTTATTATTTCCTACATGTTAACATTATCGCTGAATATATCAAACTCGATCAATTACGCAGCGTTTTCGTTTCCTATTATAGTGAAGGCAGAATTGATCTATTAATAAATGATGAATACTTTGTTTAAGAAATTGATATATTGATGAAATTTCAATTTATTATGAATGTTAAGTAAATAAAATAGACCGTCTACCTAACATGTTTCTCCCTTTCGATCATTGTTACAATACTCACGCACTTCGCTCCGCTCGGCGTTCGAGAAACATGCCTGCGGCATATTTTTTCTTTTTTTAATACACGTGCCTGTGCCATGTTTTTCTACACTTAATTTTTGTAAATTATGTAATCATTATAATATATTTGTTCATATTTTTTCGCTTATGTCTAATAAAAACAGTAGTCAAATCTATAATTTATTATAAATTGCAATAGATTCATTCATTTCCAATACATAGTAACTGTTATTCAAAATTTATAAACTAGTAATATTTGTTATTTTGTGTCTCCTTACTGTTGATGTGGTTCTATCGAATTTCTATTCATCTGGAACAACCCGGAACTGACGTCATAAGACTGGAGTTTAACAATTTAAACTGTTCAGTTCAGTTGTTTGTAGTTTAACAGTGGTAACAACATAGAGACATTTGCACTATTATGCTTATGCTAATTTGCATAATTGCAGCGATTCAAAAGTACCTACATTAATTATTATTATTCTCAACCCTTTACGGATTGTGGTTAATTCATCAGAAGAAATCTCCAAATTTGATTCAAATAAATAAACCAAAAACTCTATTTTTATTCGTTATTTCTGTTATAAGAATAAGACACCCTAAGAATTTCATATTGCTAGTTCTAGGTGTTTAATCTAAACGTTGATAAGTCAAAGAGCAAAACGAAATGATATTATATATTTTGATTTTTTATTTCAGGTGGTTGGCAAATGGTTCAATTCTCTTCAACTAAACCTTGGTGAATTAGTCTGGAACCATGGCTCAAATATTCCCCCATCTTCCGCATGCTCGCTTCCATGTGAACCTGGAATGATCAAAAAACAACAGGTATGTTATCTTGATTTTATTTTAGACAATAAACATGAGGATAAAGTGAGAAGGAATTGTAAATTTACGTACCTTCTCTTTAACGAGCAAATTAAATTATTTGCACCAATTAGGTATAAATAAATGATACCAAGTTGTATTTAACGTTGAGTAATTATTTATCCCTGTTTCGGAAGAACTTAAGGTCGTGTGCTAAAGGTCAGGAAGAACTAAATTAATGGATAAATCTTATTTCAAACTTTTAATTCAACTTTTCCGAAAGTACTTATTTCATTGTCCCATTAGTGTAAATTACATTTAATATATATTGCTAGAAGGAATGCTTTAATACGTGTCATTATGAAACAGTAAAGTGTGCTATGAGTCATTCACTTGAAGGTTTTAGTAGATATAATGTCGAAGGGGTTGCGTTTTAAACATACTAAAATTTCAAATACTTTTTTGACATCCACATGAATAATAACGTTAGTAGATGAAAAATATAATTGAAACGGTAGTATCACATACATTCATATGAATCATCACATCAGTCTTTCAAATGAATTTACTATTTAACCAGCAATCGATCCACGTCAAACACCTCTATCCAGACACATTTCTTCCATTTAATTTACTTTCATGATTTCATTTATTGAAACTTGTTCAATATTCCCACTTGGAAGCTTTCTGAAACCATGACAATCCACTTACACGCCAAGCGTTAACACAATCCCTTATCCTAATTTCTTACATACATATAAATCACGCCTTCTCTTCAAACCAATTCAACATTCAACCAGCAATCATTCTTTTCCAGATAATCCTATCAAAACACATTTTTTTTGCTACATCCACATTCATAATCCTCGTTTATTCTGTTCACTTAGAAACTTTCTCTCACGTAACAAAACAGTACTCAACTTCAATTTTGCGATATCTTCCAGGTATTAATGATTAATTAATAGTTAAAAATACTAGTTAAAATACCTTTCTGGAATTACTGCATTCATGTTAAAAATAATTCATGCTCCAACGAATAATAAGTAAATAAAACAAAACGAAATAACCAGACGGAAAAATAAATACTGAAAAATTTTTAATTTTACATTAGCTTTATGTACTTATTATTCTTTATTCACAATGTATGCTCTATAATAATTTTGTTATTATTCCATTCTGCGCTCCCATTTGTCTTTATGCATTTCAAAAAATAAATAAAAATTATAATAAAGCTTCTCATTCAAAGAAACGGAGGTACTATGTTGTTACTTATTTTTGTGTAGAAATATCGAATCAATCAATTGTCCAAAGGAATAATAATTGGCTATTTTCTGATTTATTCTCATTTCTATAATAGAATCCCAGAAGAAACTCTTGGAATATACAAATCAAAATTACTAAATCAAGTTGGAGTTAAGAGATACGTTAAGCTTTTTTGCTATTTCTTATATAACTTTTTTTGGTGATAGATCATTTTTTGATGTAGGAACTTTTTCAAAACAAATTCTTCCTAATGTAAATATTTTGTTGTTTCTACTAAAGTTATTATCATAATGTGAAAATGCCAGAGTTGAAAAATTTAAGTCTATTTGTTAGCAGTTTCTTTTTTTGTATTTATGCTTCACAATAATCATACTTGCTACTACCATCAAACACAATTCTGCGGAAATCGTTCTGGACTGCAGAGATAAATTCTGGACGAAAAAGGACTCACGGTTATGCGCGCTGATGTTTTAAGATGTACAGTTGCTCACACAGATGCGAAGTATGAAAATTTTAATTTGGAATCTGAAGTAAACATTACCTAATTCTTACTTTATGTTTTAATACATCAGTATACTAAAATATTGAATGCATTGATATATATAAATATCTATAAATAAAGAAATATCGTCCATCGAAAAATTCAGCCCTGTAATTGCTAGATTCAGAGTTTCAAGTAATCACCTAAAATACATCTTATCTGTCTTGCTTCAATTATATCAAAATTCGAGTGAAGTTCCATAATAGCACGTCTTGGTTATTATATTCTCTTTCCCCAATCGAAGCTTGAGGGCTTGAATCTAAATGATATAATGTGTTGCCTTCAGGGCGATACCTGTTGTTGGATCTGCGACAAGTGTGAGGAGTACGAATATGTATCCGATGAGTTCAGCTGCCGAGATTGCGGTCCCGGTCGATGGCCGTACCCTGACAAGTTATCCTGTTACTCTCTAGAGCTAAAATACATGCGATGGGACTCCGCATTTGCTTTAGCACCTATTGCCGTATCGTTGTTCGGCATCGTTTTGACACTTTTAGTCATCGGACTTTTCATCAAAAATAATGATACACCATTAGTGCGAGCCTCTGGAAGGGAATTAAGTTACATGCTGCTGTTTGGAATCATGCTATGCTACATGAATACTTTTGTTCTAATTGCCCGTCCAACGATTGGTTCTTGTACAGTTCAACGCTTTGGCGTAGGAGTCGGATTTTCGATAATATATGGAGCACTGTTGACAAAAACCAATAGGATTTCGCGGATTTTTGATTCGGCGTCGAGGTCAGCACAAAGACCGGGCTACATAAGCCCTAAATCGCAGGTCGTGATCACTTGCACCCTGATCTCGATTCAAGTTCTGATCACTCTCGTTTGGATGATCATCGAACCGCCGGGAACTCGACACTACTACCCCGACAGAAAGACCGTCATACTCAAATGTAATATCCAGGATATGTCTTTCCTGTTCTCTCAGCTTTACAACATGCTCCTGATTACCATCTGCACCGTCTACGCTATCAAGACGAGGAAAATTCCAGAGAATTTTAATGAGTCTAAATTTATTGGCTTCACAATGTACACGACGTGTATTATTTGGTTGGCGTTTATTCCGATTTACTTTGGTACTGGGAATTCGTACGAGGTAAGTCATTATTTATCTGCTTACTAGTTTAATATGGATCAAGTGCCAGCATGGAGTTTATTATTAGCAAAAGAAAAACAAAATTCAATAATTTACGATGCTCAACTTTTCTGCAAGCTTACCATCTTATTTACATCGCTTTATTATACAAAATAATAATAATTCTCACGCTGCACGATTCCCAGCTCTATTTACACAGTCGAAATAAAGCTCAATAATAGTGATTTATGCTACAAAAGTGCAAAGTATTTGGTAACAAGGCTTGTTTACACTCGTATTGAATACAAAAAAATTCTACGACCCTTAACTTCCATATTTTAACGGTTATTGAGCACGCAGCAACTCAGAGCATAAATTGACATTCAAACTTAATAAACAACTAAACAAATGTATCAAAAACATGAATTCGCAGGAAAACTAAATTCAGACTATGAAACTTGAATGGTGGTAAATCTGGAACACAACTTTATATATTTTTTGCGATGCGTAAAATATCTGCCTTATGCACGGCCGTAGAAAAACCATATTACTTAAATTTAATTTTAGATGGTATGTGCTCGAAGAATTTATCACATCATTGTTTCGTTTTGACTCTTTGAGATATTCTGATTTTTTTTTCAATGGCTCAAGGCAGGCACTAAAACCCTGATACTGTTCAAAGAGCTGACTTTTCGATTACAATAAGGACCTAAGACAAGTCACTTCTGAACCAAATCAACCGCCAAATAACGGATAGATTTTAAACTATAGAAACTATAAATTTTCTGCAATATTGTCATATAGATGAATAATTATAATATTATCTTTAGAAAAAATGTTTACCAATGTTTGTTATTTATATTTCAAATTTAATATCTCACATAATGCCTTTATATTGATTTCTTGAACATTTGCCTGAGGGTTGTGTCTGTCAAATCACCTGTATTATAATCTTAAAGATGCAGAATTTTAGATTACGGACTAAAATTGATGCTTTTTTTGGTCAAATGAACAATACAATCTATTCAAAATAAGTATTTTTAGAAACGGAAATAAATAAATGCTCGCTATTCGTTAGTGTAAGACCGTTCATGGTTTGAAAAAAATATAAGAAAAGTATTTCTTCCCGAAAAATGTATACAATTTGCAACGACAAGATAACTTTGTGTTGGAAACAGTGAGATCAAAACATCTACCCATGTGAAATATCGCCATATAAATCATGTAGAAGTAAAATAAATAAATAATAATCAGCTTGAAAAAATTTATTGCATGTGCACTTTAACTAAAAATTTAGAAATAATATTTTTCTATTACAAAAAAAGGAAACAATAACAACCTTATTAGTTGTTTTTGGAGTCGGTTCCAACTAAGGCAAGACATTTAAATCTATTCAGATATAAATACATGCTGTAGACGAATGAAAACATACCAGAAATGCCAATAAATCGTATAATACCTAATTTCGTATTCATATCCAAATAGATTGGCACCAACTCCAAAAATAACTGATTAGGTATTGTATATATTATGTATATCAAATATAGTTAGAAATGAGACAGCGCTATTTAGAACGAACAAGTAACGAAAGGGATGATCGTTTGATAAATAATACGTAATTGGTCTCTGAGGAAGGTCACACCGGTCCAATATGAGATTTTATCCTTTATTTTCCCCCCTAAAGAAATAGAACTTTTCTTTCAAATGAAACCATACTCAATATATGGTCTATTCAGTGAAAAAATAATCTTTAAAATCGGTTCACAATCAGCCAATGTAACGCGTAACATACGCGAATAAAAAAACTTCCGAATTGAAAACCTTCTTCTTTTTAGAAGTCTGTTGAGAATTTTAATCGGAGCCAAGTTTTGCTATTTTCAACTGCAAAGTAAATATAAATATTTACCGAAACATAATCCTCATAACACTAATTGAATTTTAATCTTTGAAAAGACTTAATGATATAGTCAGCGATGTTATTACTAGGTCGATTTATCACTGCGTTGTTTTTACTGTGATGATTTATTCAACATCGTTTTTGCTGTGTTTTTATCGCATTTCATCAGATATGTCCAAGAACGAAAAGTAAGCAAGCGACATTCTGAGCATCTCCTAAATCTCATTGATTATATTTTTGTCGTTCAATTTCATTAGATATTCTCACGCAGCGTTTACCAAAGTTTAGACAAGCATGAGCTACAAGTGGGCCGCAAGAAATTCTTTAAACTCTAAAAAATTCTTTACCCCTAGTTGCTGATCATAATGTAGCATATTTTTTAGGATTTCCATCAAAAAGTTTTCAAGATGCTATGGAATTTATAGTTCGAAATATTACCGCGCATGTTAAGAAAATTACAAATGTCATCATTTATCGGCGGCAGTCGTCATTTATAAGGCTGGTCAGTGAAAGTTGGAAATCTTCATTTCTTGAAATTTCAGTTATCATCAAAACACACAGTAACATGATAGTCACAACAAAATGTTCACATTTTATCAATACACCATATAAAGGATAAAAACAGATAAAACATCCAAATTTCATTAATAATAAAAAAGTCAAAATATTGTATCAAAAAATGGTTCAGAAGGTCAATTTGTGTTGTTCACTCACTTGTTGTTAAGAAATCAGCAGGAACCAATATAGATCCATACACATAAGAATTGCAATGAGATATTCTGATCTTTCCCCGGAGATTCTGACAAATATCAACATTTGTTAGTAATGACATTAAAAAATAGAGGAGATGTATTATTCCACAACATTTCTAAGTTTATTCCTTCACTTTCAGACAGAATTACCCAAGTTTTGAAGCAAAAAAGGTATTAATGTCGACTCCAAAAATGTTAAATATTTCAACTTTTTAGGTCTGTTTTTGTGGAGCATTTGGATCTAGAAGACATCTGTATCTCGTAAAACTTGTTGAAAATGTTTGAGGAACACCGCTGAAGAATCAAAATAGAAATGAATTTATGTTCTTCTAATATTTATCATTCCACGTTTCAATTTTCAACGCGTTCCGTTTTCAATCGTATGTTGACACAATTTTCATTCCAATAACTATTATCAAGGAAGTTACAGAGCATTGATAAACAAATATCTAGTGGATGCTTTCTATGAGAGTAGTTTTTATTTGAGTCCACATAACTGTATCTACCAATGTCGGAAGCAATAATTCTACAAAAAGCTCATTGCGGTTAAAACAATCTACGGAAGTTAATTCCGTTATTAGATTAAAATAGATATTTATCTTGTTTCATATTTTCATTCCACAAAACAAACTATAGGAATCTGAATATGAAAAATCATCTCTACTTTATTATGTGTTTTAGAATTGTGTTCATCCATTTTTTGGAATTTTTCAGATGATTTCGATCATAAATATCAGTCCTCAAATTACTGGAGAATAAAACCTTAATAATTGCATTATACATTTACTGTTCTAAATTTGTTCCATATTGAGTTACAACAATGAGGTCGTTCATTTACTTTAATGTTTGTGAACGACTGGAAACACCTGAATATACAATATTACTTTAAACTGTCTAAGAATATATAATTCCACATAATATAACAAGATTCTAAATGCACATAAGTTATATACATTCTTGACCCTTGGAAAATTAACTTATTTGTTAATGCAGCGATAAATTAAATTTCTTGCTGATAACATTTATGAATTACTTGTACTCTATTTGTAATATTACTAGCGACCCTATTGATCCAACCTTCATCGTATCAAGATAAAATATCACCGACAATCAATACACAATATTAATGCAAAATTTCATAGCATACAAATTTCTTTCAGTGTTTTCCTAGACCATTCAATTTTGATATATTTTTTTAAATATACAACATAAATAACTCTCTGAAAATCTGGGTAGAAATCTAGCTGCAAGCTAATTTTCAACCAAAAACAAATTGGGTAGCTATTCATCTGACACCGCGTTTTTACGGTGAATATTTACCTGTTGGTTTTAAAATCAACATGACTGAAGAAAAGTCTAACATAGTCTGCGTCATATGTCACATACAATAAAAACTCAGTCAAATTGATTGTAATATTTGTTTCATTCTTCCTTTACGGTACTATGAAATAATGTTCATTTCAAATGATACCCTATAAAGTTAATTTATCAAAAAAAGGAAATGAGATACTTTCTAAGACATTTCTGTTATTCAGTTACATTTATACAATTTTCATAGCAATGGGATTTTCAACAGGAATATTATTTATTCATTTATAATCGTAATATACAAATATATTATTATCTTGAATATTTTTTCAAAGCAGGGTTCGATTCTAAATAATTTGTTATTCTTGCTTTTTTGTTCTAAAACGAATAATAGAAGAGATATTGCCATTCGGAAAATTCTACTTGAAATTTCTATTGGTACCTACAATTAAAAGTATTAAACTGGTGTAACATATATGTAAATGAAGACAATAGACCAAGATGTACTCGACATTTTACCTAAATTTTCATATTATTATTTATAAATTTTTGAATTTCATACGGAAAACGGTGTATGAATTATTAAAAGTTCATCTTTAAGCTATATAATACTTAAGGCGTTACTTATGAAAATTTGATACAGATTGATTTTTATCAGTATTTATAACGTTAAATCTTTAACAGCGTCTTTATTCCCTAAACCAAGGCCCTAATCTAAAAAAAAGTCCATTGTAAAAACCCTTACTACTTCTAAAAAATTAAATAACTTCTCCAAATACTTTTCGATCAAGGCACTGACCTCTGATATTAATTTTTTATTTAATTTATTAGTTAGTCTCCCAAAACAAAGATTTCATATCCAGTCGATAGATAATTGTAATCCAGGATGACTCAATTTTGAAAGACTTTTCTAGATAAACTGCCATTTAGTCCATGTGAATGCACTTAAAAATTTATATAGTCCTTGTAAATATTGCAAGTAATAAATTAATCGAAATTTTTCTGTAGCTCATCCATTAAACTGAACAATTTCCAAAATTTTGGTGAATTATTGTATTCTGATATCTTTGTTCTATGTTTTTCTGCAATTTCTGTACTATGCAAAAAAGGCAATTGCCGTAATAAAATTCTATCAAATGGAAAATAATGAATCAAAATTGTTACAAAAACTGGATGATTCAAATGAAGATAAATTTTGTTTGAAGCATAGTAAATTATCTATTATCAATTTGCGTAAAAAAATAAAATAGCACAATAGAGTGCAGCATCTTGATACGATGGAGGTTCCCTTCCGGTCCAAAATTTCCAAATGACTGTGCGTGATTGATTTTCACGTAGCAAGAATATTATGTCCAGACCCAAATAACGACTCTTTGCATCTCGATTTCTCTGAGTGCGACCGTCGCTTTGGCCTGTCTCTACTCTCCTAAGATCTACATCATCGTTTTCCATCCCGACAAGAACGTCCGCAAGTTGACAATGAACAGCGCAGCTTATAAAAAGTACGCTTCCGGTCCCAGTTCTACAGGAGGTACCAACACTGGGAACCCGACAACAAATAAAGGTATATGTAATGGATAATGGTTGAAGCTAGGGACTATCTCATTCTAAAATACAGTGCTTGCACAGGCATCATGCAGTCGTTAAAAAACGGCAAAAAGCTTGTTGTGGACAACCTGGCATAAACTTTTATTCGAAAATTATTTAGAAAAATAAAAAAAAAATATTGATTTTGCTATCTTCTTTCAACAATTTTTAATCAAGTCTTATCTTAAGATGTAGAAAAGGAGTGATCGTATTTGTTTTCTTTTATAAAAACAATTTCAAAAGGATGTTGACTTGAACACAAGTAATTTTTATAGTGTACTCGCTATTTTTAACGTCAAATTTTTACGTTCCACAATGCAATGATTCATTTAGCTCCTAGCTTTGACTATTTTAGTTACTCCTAGACTTAAAATAAAAACCAAATAATCTAAAGCCTAAACTCAGTTTGTTATCAAAATTATATTATTATAGTAATAAGCCGAATACAAGCAGAGTAATAGGGTTAATAATCAGCCCTGTAATGTAGATGAAGGGGAAATGTCAATTAAATACTCATTTCCCAATTTACTCGGAGACGATTTAAACCGTAATTTTTATATGTAGGTTACAAAGATGAATTTAAAATAAAAAATATTGAATCAAGTCAATTTGAAGAAAAAGACAAATATGAATTTTAGAAGAATCCAGAACTAATAAAAAATCTAAATAAAATCGAATGTGCACTAGCGATCCTAAAATTTTTTCAGAAGTCAATTATTTTTTCTGTCTGTTAACACGTCAAACAGATATTCAATTTGGAAGCTGGAATAAATATCAACTTTTGTTCATGTTATCCTTGGAAAAGTTTTTTTTTTTTTTACGTATGCTGTTACTTTAGAATGTATTCAAAATGTTCTTCAAGATATTCTTCATCTTTTAGCAATGTTGTTATAGTAATTCATTTCCCCCGTATAATCTTCTCCCAAGAGTAACCCATTAAAGAAATTGTGTTTTCAGTTCTCTGTAATATTTTTCTATTTGCTCGTTTCAACTTTATGACACTATTTTAATTTTTTATGTATGTGAATCAAGTTTTACTGTTCCCGATTATCAGTATCGTTGTTTGATACAATCAAAATTCAATTTGTATTACTCTGGCATTCATTTTGTAATGAAATGTGGATTCTGTCTATTTATTATGCTACCGCAAGGACATAAAATTTGAAATGTATTCCAAAATGCATTTTGCAAATGATAAACATTCAAATCTAAACTTTTTGCAGCAATCTATTCAGAATTTTCATATTATTAATCAATAGCAAATTTTCTGATTGATCCAATCAACTTAATTGAAAGTATAAAATCATAAATTCAAGAATCGATTACTTATGTTACTAGTATTCATGAATATTCATACCTAATAAATTTTAAGACTGAACAATATTACCTAATTTCGATAGTTGAGAAATTATCTCGGTAATGTTATCCAAAATGGATGAAATTTTAGGAAAACTTCTACTAGAGAATATAATCCAGTCTATAAAGAAGTGTTCGTATGCAACAATGATTGTAGGCAAGGTTGCTATGCTCACGTTTTCGAAAATCGTCCCTTAATATTACCGAATTGAACCCAAGACAGCCGAGAAGGGTGCACTAAACTCCTCATGTTGGACCGAAATCCAGTCTATTAATAGGTGTTCAAGTATAATAGTGGTTATTGGTTAGCTCGTTATTCTTACGCGTTCGAAAAACATCCGTAAACAGTACCAAATTGCGCTGTGCAATTCTGAGTACTCGATTTCCACTTGTCATTATTTTTCTCATAGCCCTCATGTCTATAGAAGCTTTCCCAAAATTTCATCCATTTTAGAACTGGCACCTTACATTAACAACATTACCATTATCTCGTAATGATCGTAATGAGACCTTCAACATTGAAATATCACTCAATAAATATTAATTATTTGTATATTTTAATGGGTATGTTACTTTTCGATAAGTATCACCCTCTTCACGCTATGAAAATTTTAGTACTTCATGTCATTGTTATCAAACTTAATCCATATTATATTCGTAACCAATAAGGTTAATGATGCATTATTGGAATCAGTTATTTATTATTCAGTCCTGTAATTAAACACGCTATTCACTTATCAATTATGATATTATCATCTTCTTAAAAACTCATAAAGAATTTAGAAATATTTTTGGACTGAAATCTATAAATGCAGACAAAAAATTATCTGAAGAATTATTCACTCTTTGATAAACTACAAAGCTCATATCTGATAAGCAAAATCAGATATTAGTTACTAAAAAGCAGAAGATTCCGAAGTTCCAGTTCTCCTCTTGGAGAAGAGTAATTCCCTTGAAATATGTGGAACAGTACAGTAATTTGTGACTTGCAGCTCGGTGCGGCGACTGTAGGACGCTTAGAAGCTAACGCAATAATAATGAGCTAAATTCAGCCCTTTAGTCTAATGAAGCTTATTCTCTAGATAGCGTGAACATCCTGTATATGTGTGATATTCTTCACAAATTGTATGTACTTATCATTCTTTTATCATTTTGGATGACCCCCAATATATTTAGGTCAATAAATTGAGCTCTTCCTACTATGTTCTTTTGATACAGTACTCCAACTTAAACACAAAGTAAGCTGCATACATGAAATTTATATTTCCAAATCGAGAATTATCATTTTGATTTGACCCCCAATATATTTAGGTCAATCAATTGAATTCTACCCTGTTTTTAGAGTTTTCTTGCCAGAGGGTTCTATATATAATCCTAACTCTTGCTACCATGTTTTTTTGGCACAGCACTCTAACTGAAACACAAAATAAGCTACATTCATGAAATTTATGTCCAAATCAAGAATTTGTGGTGAGAAATCCATGGAATATAATCGAACTGTATTTTTTGAAGCCTAATTCATCATAAAATAATAGAGTGAATAAAACGACAAAATTTAGAATTTTTATTTATTTTTGAATTGACTTAAAATTATAAAAATAATTTTCAATATATATATAGTCCATATCTTGTATATTTACGGCAAACACAATTGTAATATATGTATTTTGTGAGATATGATTGGTTTCGTAGATAGGGTGTGTAAATAAAAAATCGCGAATCTAAGTATCCCTGAAATTATCGATCTTGAGATTGTAAAAAAAATCTTGAGTAGATATAGTTCATGCTCTGTAAATCAACGACAGATAAAAATTGTTCTAATATTTTCAGAATTCTGTTAAGATTTGTAACACAGAATGTGCGAGTAAAAATTCTTTTATTATTAGGTACATGCCTGGAATAATTCATTTTGAAATGGTGTAAAAAATCTTTGATGTTGTTCATATTTTGTATACCTTTAGTATTTTGTTTAATATAATCGTTTTTACGAAGCACAGACTTCTATATTTTAATATCTAAAGTAATTTTTGTTTTTGTTTTTACATATTTCCTTACTGAATTCAGCCAAGAGATGAAACATTTCAAAATAAATGCAAAAAAAATATTATTTCTAATAATTGATGAAATGATGCCAGAATATATATTCTCTGGAAGTAGTATTTCCCCCCAAAACATGTTCTAAACCAAAAATATATTCCTAGCCGTCAATTTTTCTTTCTTGACGTTAATAAAATATCAGAAGTTAAACTCAATATTGGTGACATATTTAGTTAAAAAGTTATGGATGTCAATTCGTTGTCAACATGAAATAGCCATTGATAACAGAACATCATAACTTTTAACTGAGTAAAATAGGAGGACATCAAAAGTTATCGTGAAATTTCAACAGAAGATTGTTCCAACAAAAATATCCTACCTTCGAAACACAAAATCATTGGAAACAAAAATTAGGCAAATAAAGAAGAAGAATCTCTATGAAGTGTATCAAAAATATTAAAAAACTTAAGCCCTATCTGTGTCGTGTTGACATTTCCTGGTTTTTACGTTGCGATGCAGCAGCGTTACCAATGAATAATATTTTTTATCAGACATTTGAATTCAGACGCTTATGCGGACAAACAGAATAAACAAAAAGTGCGCTAAATACATATTTTTCCCTCTAATCTTGGCAATTCATGCGTTGAATTTCATTCAAATCTTAACAGACTTACTTTTTAGTGCCCTCCTCTACAAAGTAGTATTATCATGATGTAAATTACCCGATGAAGACTTTATTCACGCAGATCTCACCCATTACGAATAATTTTCTCAAATATACCTCATTTTATAGTTTTTATTAGTTCTATTTCGTACAGCCAGCAGAATTTAATCTAAAAACTGAAAAATATCAAATTCAAATAGAGAATTAAATAATTCTCAATAATATACAGGCTCCTCTACTCGTATTTGAAAGAAGAGACTTCACAAAAAAATTTATACAGTAGAATACCTTATATAAAATTTTGTTAATATCCCCATTTGACCTAAAAGATTTGTTTTCTAGTAAAATACGTCCGAAACGCGATAAATAAATATTCTATTGTTTCTAAAATGATAAAAAATTATTGACAACACATATCTAGCAAAAAATATTATACATTTTATGCTGAATCAAAAAGTGGAATAAAATCACAGTGTTGCTATTTGAAATTACAAACTACTTTTCAGCAATAAATTATGTGCCGTTGTCTGAAAATATCTAATAGGATATCTAGTTTGATACATCCCGAGTACAAAATGATTGTAGCAATATAAACATAAATTTCAAAATCAATTTTGTCTCCAAATCACATAAGTAATCCAGCCCTTGAGTTACATCTTCATTTCATCTTTAAATTTCTTTCAAAGCTCTCGCTGTTTTTGGAGGGCCTATGCTCAACATTTTGAATGAAGTTTCCGGAAATAAAAGCGGGTAAATGGATCCCAAAATAAAGTAAAATAAACAAACATGCAAACAAAATTGAACTTCCAAGATTTTTTAACTCAAGCAAATCGAAAGCAATATAAACTTTGAGTTTTTCAAGCAGTTTACACGTTAACTTAGTTTTATTGCGTCGAGATTGTACGAAACATCCCATTTCGTCGAAACACACTAACCATCACATGAGAGATAAACATTATCCTTTATTAGAACCTGTCTTCTATCAACGGGAGAATAATTTAGAATGTTTTACTAGTGTTTGTTCCAAAGAAGAGAAAAATGTGTCACCGATTGTCAAAAGAAGTATTTTTTTCATAAAAATTTACATATAGAAAGCACTGCCAGCTTTATTCTTTGTCCTTTTTCTGTATTGCGAATTGCAAAAGTCCTAGTGCTTCTAATTTTGGTATGAATAAAAACTGAAATGGTCTGTTCCAAATAAAACCTTATAGGATGTTGTCTTGCCCAAATAAATCGTAAATAAAAGAAAATAATGTAATTTTTAGAGGCTATATCACAATCCATTGTGTCGTAAACCACGAATCGATTTTCACCGACGATATTTTCGATAATATCGGTACTAGCTGTTTCCTGATATCTGAAAATAAGTTTACCGTCCGACATATTCGTAACATAATCTTCGTCTGTCCGAAAAATAAACTCAGATCGGAATCTGCTCAGCTATTATTGTAAACGGAATTAAATACTCACGCAAATTGAGCTTATTTTTAACAATCTTTTAATTTAGGGAAAACGTATTATTTTTCACGATAAATTGATTTTTTTTTAATGTCTCTGTATAAAGTGATCAATTTTTTTATTAATTTTCTCATTTTTACTTTATATCTGAAATCCGAATTAATTTCAGCATCGTTAAAATAGCTGTTCATTTTGTACAACTTGACTGATAATTAATAAGTTCTGCGACAGGTTATATTGCATTGCATTGGATTGTACGTATTCATTAAACAAAATTCTCGTACCAATTAGTGTTGAGTTTAAAGCAAAGGGTCAAATTCCTAGTTAACCTAGTAAAGGATGATTTACAATGTCCGTCTACACGGCGAAATATAAGGTTCTGTAAGTTTTACACTGTTCTCACAATTCAAAAAAAAAAACAAAATCGATTATAAAGAAAATAACACGACTGCTAAGACATTGACTAAAAAGACAAAAATAAGACTACTATACATACATTCTGATATTAGCTATTGCTGTATGACTTGGCGGCTGATCTGCCATTTAATACCACACAAAATCAAATTTTAAAGGTTGTCGCTTCCAAAGTCATAGAGCAACATCAGCATCAGCATCAGAATGTAGATGCAGAGTCGTTTATTTTCATTTCAGCATTCAACAATTATTTTTATTCTAGTTTTTTAAGTTGGATTTATTCTTTTTTATGAGTATAAGCAACGTAAAATCGTTGAATTGGATCTTTTTTCTTTATGTAGTAAAAGTTATAACAAACTACATATTTTTGTAATCATGTATTGAATTTTAATGTTTCCTATATTAGATTTTCTCTATTATTATATATACTATAACAGCCTAAGAACTCATAGCTGGGACACCAGTTGTCAAAATCTGTTCAACCGCTAAGGCTACCTGAGGGAATTAAAAATCCGATTTCGTTATTAATTCGAGCAAAATCTCTTTGATTTTCAATTGTGAAGATGATAAAATTCACGATTTCAACGGAAAAATATTCTATCTGTGTGAAGCCAAATGCATGAAAATAGACTTTACTTGTTGGCTACGAGCACAAGAAAATTTTATAATCGCTGTCAGCTCTAGAACTTCCACGTCATTAAGTTATTGTTCTTAGACTCTCGGATCATTAGATAATTTGATTCTTCAACACATTTTTCTCTTCGTATGAAAAAAAAAGACAAAATTATATTCAAATATTGCTCAAATCATATTATTTAAAACATTTTTTTACATTTCACACCAGCGAAATTTTAAGACCACATTTTATTTGAATTCTACAAAATTCTTTCTGTTCTCAACAATCAGTATAATTGTTTTCTGATCTGTACAGATTCCTCTATACTCCGCAATATTTTCAGAATTCTCGATAGCTCAGTTGTGGAAATAGAAGATTTTTTTTTATATATATACAATAAACATTCGACTTCTCACTTTTTTTAATTTTAAATTTTGATTTTTTCAGAAGAATGCAGTGCTAGCGAGACTATAGCAATGCAGAATATAGCGCCTAATACACCATCACGTAGTTCCGTCACTGTTTACACTGGAACGACGGCTCCAGGCAGTCACAGTTCCGGGCAAGAAGCAGAGCATGGATCGGACAGCGTCGCACTTCTGTAAAAAAAGTTAATAAAATGATTAGCAGATTCTTAAAATGCAAGTAACAACAAAAAGACAGACATGTTTTAATTTTTTTCATTTGAAATAGTAGAATAGGTAGCTAAATAAACATTTAAATGAAGAAAAAAAAACATGACGAAGAAAAGGTATCCTAGCAGATAGAGAATCAAGCAAAATATCTCTAGCAGTGCCAGTCAGAATACATTCGTCTTTCTACAATTAAACGTGAGTTATTTTAAATTGTTCTTTCATTAACTTGTCTAGTTTATCATGCCTGAAAACATGACTTAAAATTATGATTCCTTTATTCATTATATTATATTCCAAAAAATACTCTTGGTACACGTTATACTTAAGATTTATTTATTGAAAATGGACTGAATGGAACTGAAATGAGAATCATAGTGCAGGAAGAACACAACTATGAGCCATTAGAGTTGGAATGAAATTATTAGAAAATAATATATAAGAATCTTCGACGTTCGACGAGAATGTCCTTAATTTATTATATCTTATTTCTAAAATCAAATATGTACAAAACATCTGATATTTTATTTCATGTGTGTAATTCGTACCATTAATTTTTGAATATTCATTCAAACGGTGAATAAAAAATATCGAATAGAAATCTTCACTAGCGTTATAAAGTCCTTATATGATTACTTTATTGTTCACTTCATTTTTTTAAGTTCAATTTTCTGCAGAACTTTCTCAGTACGCCCCTGCTTGAACTACTAGCGATTATAATTGAATACATTAGAGTCTAATTTTAACATTAGAAGTACTTATATTCCTTCAAATTTATTGCTATGTTCTCAAGAGTTCAGATTGAAAAAAAAATTCAATTAAAAGTTTTAAACACTAGAGAATGAAAAGAAAATACTGCCTCAATATTTGATTGATTATATAAATTACTTGAGCTTGACCACTCATTTTTGTTATAATTAATATATTTTTAGAAAATATTAAGAGCAAAAATAATATAGAATCTTACAGAAGCGCAGAACATAAGAGATCGGAATTGGAGTTCAAATATATGTGAAATTAGGAGATTATATAACAGTGAAGGCAAGCTGAGTTTGATTTTAATGATTTTCACAAATAGAAGAAGCCCGATTTTTCACATATTTTTCAAGTCAGTACTTGTCAATTTATTACTGAATTGATAACTACTATATTTAATTTACTATTCTGTGAAAAATAAAACCAATCCTTAGCTGTGTTTCGCAAAAAAGTTGCGATACATTTTCAATCAACTCCAAATCTTACTTAAACCCAAACACGAACGATTATTTTTAGTACAGGTCAACTAAGCTCACCCAAATTAAATTGCGGTAAAATTGCAAAAATTACCGGAAGTTTAATTTAAAGCATCCCCTGGTATTAATTTTTTCATCTAATCCCGGAGATTGAATCTCTGGACTGTTAGTTTCTTTGTTTTTTAGATGTCTTAATTTCAATCCCTCGGCTTAAATTAGAATGACGTCTATGGACGAAGGGAATTTTGTTTTCACTATGGCCTGAATTACAGCTTCATCAAAGTTTCCTTTGCATTTTTTATTATATACCTCAAATAAGTAACGAAATTATCTACTTACAGTATAAAATAAATTTAACAACATATGAAGAGATTTTGATACGGAACGTTTAATATACATATCATAAATACTGCGATTTTATATATTAATATATACTATTTACTAAAATAGAGAAATTAATCTGATATTAGTCGATTTTCTTCATTAAAGAGTTTTGTTATTTTATTTATGATAGAAAAATATTAATTATAATTTTAAGTTTGAAATTTTCTTACACACAATAATAATCTTATACAAGCAAAAATATTATACAAGTATAATTCTAAAGAATTTTGTAATAACAACGCAAATTATAATCAAAAATATGTCTACCATATTCTCAATAGCATTCAAGTTATTCAAAAAATTCTTCATCAGGTTATCCGCGCTGAATAAATAAATTAATTTCTGATTTCATTTTGAAGCTGCATTATTTATATTATAAAAATATTGCGCAACTAACGTGAATATTCTGACGTACATTATAATTATTGAATGAACATCGTTAATGCAAGAGAAAAAATAATTTTCAACATTTATTGTTGCTAATAACTGATTACTTTCAGTATTAGGCCGAAGCTTCGGCCTCCAGTCGAGCGATTCACATGATCAAACGAAATACTGCAAATTTAATGTGAGCAATTCAAATAAAACATTGAAGCTAATAAATTATATTCAACGTTTCCGTATTTCTTTGCTTACAAGAAGAGAAATTGAATATGAGTTGAGTTGAAAATTTGTGAAGATTGTAACATATATTGTTTGTTGCAGTCACTGTTCCTTTTTTTTCTGTTTCTTATTAATATTTTGCTCAAAGTGTTCAAATGTATGTATGAGGAATAAAATTCTGAATATTCCAACTATTATTTTCCATAGTAAAAGTTGAAAGCTTTTTGATTTCTTCAATCAATAATTGATTTTTATCGTTGACATTTAAAAAGATGTAAAAATAGTTTTTTTCTCATTTTTCATTTGCTTTCAATTGCTATACCCTCAATTTTTTCGTAGAGTAGTGAATTCTATTGCAGCATTCTTTTAAAAATATAACAGTCATTAAATATATTGTGTGTAAGAAACATTGAATTTTAAGTTAAATATAACGGCTTATTGTAAAATAAAATTGTTAGAAGAGCCTATAAAGTTTATTAAAAGTTGAAATATACATAAGAAATACCTACCTATTATAAAGCATTTTAGTTTTGCTCAATTTATACGAAATAATCGGCCTCAAAATTATTGACACTGAGATCTTGGCGCTGAATTCAAAAAATGATATATTCTAATTTTTAGTATAAAAGTAGATAGATATGTAGACTGCGAAATATGTAAATGAGGCGTAATTTATAACAAGAATAATTTTTTATACAATTCATCCTAAGATCTCATTGACATAAAAATTAGTATATAAGAATAATATTATTGCTGGTTTTTTTTTTTACAAAAAAAAAGACTTCTCGATTTAACTGTGACTCAACTAACAAATATAAAAAATAATATATGTTTCAAATTGCTCATAAATATATTTGTGCACTTCATGTGAATGTACTTAAAATTCTTACTCTAAAGAAACAATTGGTCACATTTTGAATTTATTTAGACAATCAAAATTCTATTACAACTTGTCTTGAGTAAGAATTAGAACATATATTTGCAAAAATGGAAATTGACGTTTAAAACTTGGTCAATATTATAAAAAATATAATAAACTAGTTCATATAGTTCATAAAATAATTGGTGCTAGAATTTGAGGTCATATTTTCATTCTTGTACATATATGATTATTGTTGAATGTTCTCATCGTTTCATAAAACGATCAATGAGAAAAAGTTACTCATCAACTACAATAGAAATCTGTCACGATACTCTTTTTCTCGTAATATGAAATGGCTGTGTTCGTTTCTGGTCAGATTTTTAGTTTATTGTTAGCATTGTCTATACAGTAAGCTCAGATATTAATTTTATGTGTACTGAAATAACTGCTGTCAATGTTGACATAATTTTGACAAACTTAAAAAAAAAAAATGATCATCAAGAATGAAACTTCTAAGCTTTGCTTAATCAGATTAGTTGTTTCAAAAATAAATAATAAAACAAAATAATTTTTATGGAATATTTTCGTATTATATATTATCACATTGAAAGCCCACAGTTTATATAATTTTATACAGACTGATTCTAAGCGTTCAAATTATTAAGAAAAATGTTATGAATAGTTGAAAAATCTGGTTATTTAAAAAATATATATAAACAGGATCAATTAATAGCTATAATTGTTCTAAATGACAAACCATTGTAATACAAGCTTCACATTCGAATAAATGACTTGTGTGCATATTCAACTGAACTGATTTCCAGTTCTAGTTCATTTCCTCCACAGCAGAATATTTCCAAATACAATTTCATTCATCATCCCAAATGTTGGAATTTAAAGAGCCAAATTCAGTGAAAATTTATCATCAATATATTTGACTTTTAAGACCCAAATCCATTAGTAATCGACTCCTGGAGTTATATCTACAAAGTCAGAATCATACTGTATTTAAAATATCAAAGATATTTCTCATTTCAAATATGCCAAAGTTCGGACTACAAGGATTAAATTGCTTAAAGTAGCTATATTTCAGGTGAGATATTTTAAATTTGGCAAAAAGTCTCTAAACAAGCAGTAATTTCCTTTTCTGAAAATTGTCTGGTTGTATACATGACAGTATTAAAAAGAATATATCGTACTCGGTAGATGCAAAAATGTGTACAAGCTTTTTTATGTCCTAAGAACGTTGCATTTACTCAATTTTATCTGGACAGTTAAAATACCTACACATTATTTCAGATAGTGTAATCTGAAATGAAAACTGAAGAATAAATGCTCATAAACCTTAAAATGTTTGCATAGGTGATTGTTTAAAGTGTAAATAGCAGAATCTGACATGTTTTAGAAAAATAGAGAATTTAAAAACGTGTGTTCATTTGCGAAAGGTCCAAGAAGTTCAAGATAAAAATTTGATTAACTTCTTTTGTTCAGAATAATGTTACACTCGAATAGCAAATTTCCATTCTAAAACGGCTGTCATTAGAATTTAATTTAGTAGAAGATATATGTATTTGAAGAAAGATATTGATTGAAAAAAACTATTTTGTAGCACAGATTGGAATGAATTTATGTTATAATTGTATTGTTCATGTGTTTACCAAATCTGATATCTACTGTTAAGTCATATTTTATGCATTTGTGAGAAAAATAAAGTTTATGTGGTAATCATAAATTTTTTTCTCACTACCCCTTTAAGTCTATGTCACATTTAGGAGAAATCTTCATGTAATCGATCAAGTCATGAAAATAACATAAAATCCAAATATTTTTTGTAATAATTTAGTACTAAAAATGAGCCCAATGGACTCCAAAAATTGGTTCATTTTATCCATAGAATTGCGTGAAAAAAGTTTGACCGATTTGATTTATCCTTTAAAATTCTAACTAAAGATGAGATGTGGGTATATCACAAGGATTTGCATGCCTTATAACAAGGTTTTATTCTGATAAAGAGATGAAAGAATCCGTGTCCGCAGAATTATCTCAAGAATTATTTTTAGAATATTGAGGAATGAACCAATCATGAATGCTCCATGTTGAAACGCAAGTTTTTAATAAATTAAGAACCCATTTTTCATTCGCACAAAGGGTGCTAATCATCGTGAAAAAAATTGTTTATTGTATGAATAATGAAATAAAATCTTCAATGAAACATGAATTTGTTTTATTCATTTTAAAAATAATAAATTAATAAAATAATTGGTATTTGAGCATCAAGTGTAGTATAGCAAAACAGATTATGCTGGTCTGGTGGACATTTAAAGAATAAAGTTAAAAGTTCACCACAAAATACTTGAAAAAATTATTTAGTTTTCATTCATGCCAAACGAGCTACATGGTGCTATCTGTGCGTCAAAATGTCAACTAATAGCCAAATGTTTATTTGAAAAAGCTCGCATACTGTTATCTGAGAAACAAGAAAATGTTCCAAACTCATATTATTTTTTAAAATAATGTTGAGTGTTTCATATACATTTTTGCGATTAGGGGTCTGGTTTCGTAGATAATCGTTAATTCATAAAATAATCAATTATTTGGAATTATAGGCCTTATTGACAAAAAATTATCATACAATATTTAATTTAAAAAATAAATGAGACTTATCTGAAACATTTTTTGATTCAGGCCATATTCAAATCAAAAAAATGGTAACGAAATACATATTTATTTCGGAAAATGCACAGTATTGCAAAATTTATTAATGTCTATTGATAAATAATAAACGGTCTTTTTACTGAAGTTCAGTTCAATATTCTACGATTATTATTCTAGAATATATCAGCTTTCAAAATCGTTGCATCATTTAACCCTTTATACAAACAGGGTTTAAAGAAGAAGGGTTGCAACTGATTTTAAAATAAATGGTACTACACTACCGGCAGAATTGGAATATAAAGGGTTAAAACTGATTTATTAATAAATATTACTTTATAAACTACCTATCAGCATTTGATTTATTATATTTCAATCATTATGTCAGGAGATGCAAGCTTTTAAATTGTGATGATTCTTGTTGCATCATTCAACCCCCAATTAAGACAGGGTTGAAAAATAATGGGTTGGAACTAGTTTTATAATGAATGGTGCTACATAAGCTTGCTACCAGCATTTAGTACAACAATTTTTTGAATTATGATACTTATTTTATTTATCCCAATTTAAAAAGAGGGCTAAATTTTTAAGAATAATTAGGGCTTTAAACAAGATTCATTTGATTTTTAAGACTATATCATTCTCAGATAATTAATTATTATAACAATTCAGGTAGCATTTTATCCCTTAAACTTTATTTTTAAATTCGATTTAATACAATTTGAGGAAGTTATATATAAAATTTGGATGAAATTTTACAAGAATATCTTAATTTTTCAATAATAAGGCGATTTTCAAATTTATTAAAACTAAAAAAATGAATAATATTGCTAAATATTAAAAACGGGAGGTCATATATTGGCTATTTTATTTTAAAAGTACATCTGTATACAAATTTATTGATTAAAAAATTCTTGTTTCATTTGGATTTATTAAGTAGCGAAGTTTCAACTTGCTTGGCTGCAGCTGTTCAAGCCAGCATACAGTGCTTTGTATATGCATTTATCTGGCATTGTCGCTTCAGAATTCGTACAGTTCGCATTTACGTCGCGTAACTCTAGAACAAATCGTTGATTTAAAGTACTTTAAAAGTGTTCAAGTGTTATATTTGGGGTTTTGAATATTGCTTATTAACGTAAAGATCAAAATTTTATATATTTGAATATGTAAATTGGGTTTATTGTTCCGCAATTGCGTGTACGCTAGGTGCATGTGATATGCGATGTTAGTCTTTGCTTTTATTATGTAATAAATAAATAAAATGTCTTGGTTTTTTTGCAAAGGCCTGTAATGAAAGGTCCAACGTGGGAATCGGTGCACACGTAGGTACCGCTACGAGAGGCACCCCCCCTGGTGAACACCATCGCGTGGATTTGCAATGAGTTCTAGGGCGAACGAGCGAATTAACTGGGGAGTAACGGCATACTCTCGATATGTACCTATCGGAAGTCGGAAAATATGGTAATTGGCGGGGGTCCTTGATTAAGTTCAAGAAACAACATTAGCTGAGACCGATACTTAAGGTTACCATATCGCGTAATTAGGCGGTATCGCGGGCCTCGGAATATGCATTGGCCACGTATTCAAACAACGTATTTTTTTTTTTTGCAAACGACGAGCACACCGGTGCTATGGATGTCTGAGCGCTCAGGCATTCATTGGGGTAGTAAAGTAGAGTCAATATCAGTAGCATAATATATTGAGCACTTTTAAAATAACTTCGGGAAATAATAAAGCAACAATCACAGTCTTCGAACACTAACCAAAACATACAACACGATTAAAAGTTGAACGAATGTTGAATGAATGCGACTAATAAAAATTCCCTTTCAGCTTCTTCAATTCATCATTACCACCTCCAACAAATTAACAACAGGACGTAAGTTGACTAATAAACTTTGCTTTTCAGGTTCTAATCAATTTTTTTTCAGCTATTTTGTATTGCTTTTTTGCAAATTTCTAATTGATTTGTATTTTTTCAGATCATTTGCAGAGGATGAGCCCAGCTGATGAGGTGGACATCGAGGGATTGGACATCGAGGGAATGGACATCGTGGGAGGAGCTGAGGATGAGCCCAGCAGCCAAAATCAACTCTCAATATTTGTTTTGTTGAATGTGATTCATCAAAATTTGTTTTAAGTTTCTGTTTCAGGTCGCCGGCCGTGGATCTTCATAACATCATCGCATCATCAGCTAGGTAATATAATATTGCGCATTTATATAACTGTTTTCAACTACTGCTAAACACGTAAATTACTTATCTTCAATTTAATAATTTATTTGTATTTTTTATGTTTTTAGGCCATCCAGCAGCGGAACCAGAGCCCAGCAGCAGAATCAGATCTCAGAAGCAGAATAAGAGCCCAGCAGCAGAACCAGAGCCCAGCAGTAAGATCACAGCCCAGCAGCAGAACTAGAGCCCAGCAGCAGAACTAGAGCCCAGCAGCAAAATTAGAGCGCAGCAACAAAACTAGAACTCAACAGCAGAATCAGAACCCAGCAGCAAAATCAGAGCCCAGCAACAGAATCAGAGCCCAACAGCCGTCCAAGAAGTCCTCCAGTAGCAGCATAAGCAGAGCCCAATAACCTTCCAAGAAGTCCTGCAGCAGCAACAAAACCAGAGGCCAGCAACTGTCCAAGAAGTTCTCCAGTAGCAGCAGAACCAGAGTCCAATAACCTTCCAAGAACCAGAGCCCAGCAGCCGCCCAAGAAGTCCTCCAGTAACTGTAGAAGAACACGTCAGTAGCAACTGTTCCAGGCCCCGATTCAACTAAACGTTAAAGAAGTCAACTGATTAATTCTATCCGCCGCTTGCAAAGTTCAAGTGAGTTCAATTTCTTTTTAAATTCTTCGACTTGTAATAATTATTTTGTTGTTTCAGTTGCAGCGAGCGAAGAAGCCACTTCTCTGGTCTAGGTTTCGCTGGGGTTTCCCTAGACCCAAAGGGAGAATTCTCGGAGAAGAGTTCGTCTCTTTCCCCTTAGTCATTGCCTGGGGACGAACAAGGCTTACAACAACGCAAGAGCATCGCGGACAAGACTTCCAACATCACTACAGCATCAAGTAATCAACAATTAATCTTCAAACCTTTGTAACCTTCCCTAATTCCCAAAATAAAGTCATTCCCACAAAATTTACAGTCGTTTTATTTCTAAAACCTATTTTAATTATTTTCAGAAGTAGTAAGGCTTAAAATGGTCCTTGTTCTGTAACTTATTCAAAAATTACCAAATAAAACCTCACCCACAAAATTAAATGTATTTTATTTATTTTAAAAACTTGTATTTTTTTTAGTCAAAAATGAATAATATTTAATTATTATATTTGTAAATTCAAATTTAAATATAAGTGAATAGGCGAGCAACCCGCAATTTTAAACCCTTTTTTCGTTTGCCCAAAGGGTGCTAGTCATCATAAAAACCATTTATTGTACGAGCTGTTGAGGTGGGTGGACATCAAGGGAATGGACATCGTGGGAAGTTGCAGAGGATGAGCCCAGCTGCCAAAATCAACTCTCAATATTTATTTTGTAGAATGTGATTCACCAAAATTTGTTTTAAGTTTCTGTTTCAGATTGCCGGTCGTCAGTCATCATAACATTATCACATCATCAACTAGGTAATATAATACTATTCATTATATAACTAATTTGTCTGATCGAATATATAATTTAAATTTACAGTCTCGGAACTTCAGGAGATAGCAATTTGCAGCTGTACTAGCAACCAGAGTCCAGAAAACTTCGGAGATGTCCAAAAAAATCTTCAAAGTTCTTTCTCTCCGCTGCTTGCAAAGCTCAAGTAAGATTTTGATTTATTTATCTTCATATTATTTTTAACATTTCTTCAATCATTTGTATTTGATTATAGTATTAATATTTTACTACAGATGCAGCAGCGAAGAAGCCGTTCCTCTAGTCCAGGGTTTGCTGGTGTTTCCCTATACCCGAAGGGAGAATTCCCGGAGGAATATTCGTCTCTTTCCCCTACGCAATTGCCTGGAGACGAAACAAGGCTTAGATGCCTCTTGTTCCTGTTACTACTTCGAAATTCCCAAATTACTCTCTCAAACTACTTCGAAATTCCCAAATAAATATCTTCCCAAAAAATTGACTTGTATTTTATTACATTCAAAAACCTTTATTAATTATTTCACAGGAATAAATTTTTGATTAAGTAAATCATTTCCCACAGCACAATTATTGACAAAAGGTAAGGTGACTAAAATATATTGTTTTCAAGATTCTAATCTATTTTTCTATGTTTATACATCATTTGCTGAAGAGGAATGACACCGCAGAGGATTCCAGTAGGATAATTCTAGAAATCTGAAGCAGCTGGGACACCTGGAGCAGTTCAAGCATCTGAGCACCATTTTCAAAAAATAGATTTGGTTTTATATTCCTAGAACAAGAAAATTAGGTATTTCTTGAATCTATAATTTAATAAATCAATATAAGAGAGAGCTAGAAAATCATAGCTTTCGCAACTTAAGTCCCAGACACTACACTACTAGAACCCACATTTTAAAATTTCTTGGATCACTGGTTTAAGAAATAATAAATATTTTATCTTCTAAGAACATAAAAATTCAGTCTGTCTTGGATGTATTGATCAATAAATCAAACCTATACCGTACCTTGAGCCCCTAACACTACACTATCAGTAACCACATTTAAAAAATTTTTGAACCTCTGGATTAAGAAAATTAATATTTTATAAAAATCTATACATTTTTCAGAATTTTATTAAATAAAAACTTTTGATTTTAAATTCTGTACATTTATTTGAAACTTTGACGTTTCGATCCTTTGACCACGGATCTCCTCCAGCAAAAAAAAACCAATTTCTGAAGAAGATCCTTGGTCAAAGGATCGAAACGTCAAAGTTTCAAATAAATATACAGAATTTAAAATCAAAAGTCGTTTTTATTTAATATTTTATCTTCCAAGAACATAAAAATTCAGTATCTCTTGAATCTATTGATCAATAAATCATTAACAGGGATAGCTGGAAAATCATAGCTTTCGTACCTTGAGTCCCCAACACTACACTACCAGTAGCCACATTTTAAAATCTTTTGAACCATTGCTTTAAGAACTAATGAATATTTTATCTTCCAAAAACATAAAAATTCAATATGCCTTTGATCTACTGATCAATAAATCATTAACGGGGATCGCTGAAAAATTATAGCTTTCATGCCTTGAGCTCCTAACACTACAGTACCAGTAGTCACATTCTCAAATTGTTTGAACCACTGGCCTAAGAAATATTAAATATTTCATCTTCCAAGACTTTAAAAATTTAATATGTCTTGGATCTATTGATCAATAGATCATTAACAGGGATAGCTGGCAAATCATATCTACCGTACCTTGGGCCCCTGATACTACACTACCAGTTGCCATTTTTTTAATTTTTTGAACCACTAGATTAAGAAATAATAAATATATTATCTTCCAGGAAACATGAAAATTCAGTATCTTTTTGATCTATTGATCAAGAAATCATTGAGACAGATAGCAATAAAATCATAGTTTTGGTACCTTGACATTTTGACAATACATTATCAGTAGCCACTTTTTGAAATTTTTGGAGCCACTGGTTTAAGAAATAATGAATATTTTATCTTCCAAGAACATGAAAATTCAGTATGTGTTGGATGTATTGATCAATAAATTATTAATGGGGATAGCTGGAAAATAATAGCTTTCGTACCCTGAGCTCCTAACACTACAGTACCAGTAGTCACATTTTCAAATTTTTTGAACCACTGGTCTAAGAAATAGTGAATATTTTATCTTCCAAGAATTTAAAAATTCAATATGTCTTGGAACTATTGATCAATAAATCATTAATGGGAATAGCTGAATTATCATAGCTTTTGCACCCTGAGCCCCTTACACTACACTACCAGGATCAGGAGCCACATTTCTAAATTTTTAGAGCCACTGGATCAAGAAATAATGAATACTTTTTCTTCCAAGAACTAAAAAATTTAATATGTCTTGGATCTATTGATCAATAAATCATTAACAAGGATTGCTGGAAAATTATAATTTTCGTGCCTTGAACTCTTAACACTACAGTACCATTAGTCACATTTTCAAATTTTTTGAACCACTGGTCTAAGAAATAATGAGTATTTTATCTTCGAAGAATTTAGAAATTTAATATGTCTTGGATCTATTGATCAATAAATCATTAACGGGAATAGCTGAAAAATCATAGCTTTCACACCTTGAGCCCCCAACACTAGACTACAAGAAGCCACATTTCTAAATTTTTTGAGCCACTGGTTCAAGAAATAATGAATATTTTATCTTCCAAGAACTAAAAAAATTAATATATCTTGGATCTAATGATCAATAAATCATTAACGAGGATAGCTGGCAAATCATACCTACCGTACCTTGGGCGCCTAACACTACACTACCAGTAGCCACTTTTTTGAACTTTTTGAACCACTGGATTAAGAAATAATAAATATATTTTCTTCCAGGAACATGAAAATTCAGTATCTCTTTGATCTATTGATCAAGAAATCATTGAGAAAGATAGCAAAAAAATCATAGTTCTGGTACCTTGACATTCTGACAATACATTATCAGTAGCCACATTTTGAAAATTTTTGAACCCCTGGTTTAAAAAATAATGAATTTTTTATCTTCCAAGAACATAAAAATTCAGTATGTGTTGGATGTATTGATCAATAAATTATTAACGGGGATAGGTGGAAAATAATAGCTTTCGTATCCTAAGCCCCTAACACTACACAACCAGTAGCCACATTTAAAAAAAAATTGAACCACTGGTTTAAGAAATAATGAATATTTTATCTTCCAAGAACATAAAAACTCAGTATCTATTGGATCTATTGATCAATTAATCAATAACAGAGATAGCTAGAAAATCATAGCTTTCGGAATTTGAGCCTTAGACACTACACTATCAATAAACACATTCTTAAATGTTTTGGACCACTGGTTCAAGAGATAATGAATTTTTCGTATTCCAAGAATGAACAAATAAAATCTATATCTTTTGAATCTATTGATCCATTAATTAATCTTAGGCTTATGTCTCTTGTGATTTTTTTTTTTTTGTTGTAGGGTATCAAGAAAGTCTGCGAACCCCAGAGGGATGAATTCCAGGAATTTATCTATTATTGATTATATTATATGTATAAACGCAATTGTTTTATTGATTCAGAAATATTATTATTATTGTATTTATATCAAAGAAAATAAATTGTATATTTAAGAAAATTACTTTTTATTCACATATTTCCTTTTAAATATTAATTGTTCACACGTATATAGTTCAAAAAAGGGCCGCAAGGGAGCAGCACCTGTCAATAACACCAATTAGCAATCATATCTTCCATTAGGAAAAATGATGACTACTTGTTGATATTTGTGCCTTCTAAAACTCCAAAAATCAAGAAATTAATTAGCGATTTGCTCGAAAACTAGAGACATTAGGGACAAATGTTCAAAATAAAAGTTATATAACTTTCAATTCTCTATAAGATATATATGAAATAATTTTCTCTAGGGCCTTCAGTTTCTGAGTGACGATATGCTACTACCCTTAATTTGAGGGCTGGCAGAAAATTCTAAGTATCTTTTTTGAAGCCCTTTCAAATCTGCATACGATGATGTAATTAAAATTGACCTAAGGGCTATAGTTCACGAGTTAATCAAGAAAAACACTAATTAAAAACCCTTGAATTTACTCTTCAAGATCCTACTAGCCGGATACAAAATCTGGAATTTTCGCTCATAAAATTTATCGCTTCGAAAATTTTGTGTCCTCAAAAATCCAAAATTTGTATTAAGGTAGCAGCATTTGGAAGAGTGAACTCAAAAATTCGAGACATTAATTAGCAATTATCTCGAGAACCAGAGAGTTTTGGGACAAATTTTTCAAATAAAAGTTACGTAATTTTTAACACCCTACAAGATATATATGAAACAATTTTCTCTAGGGCTCATAATTTTTGAGAAACGATATGCTACTACCCTTAATTTAAGGGCTAGAAGAAAATTCTATCCACCTTTTTCATAGCCCTTTTAAAGCTGCGTACGATAATGTAATTAGAATTGACCTAAAAGCTATAGTTCACAAGTAAATCAAGAAAAACACTTATTAAAAACCCTTGAATTTACTCTTCAAGATCCTACTAGCCGGATACAAAATCTGGATTTTTCACTCATAAAATTTATCGCTTCGAAAATTTTGTGTCTTCAAAAATACAAAATTTGTATTAAGGTAGCAGCATTTGGAAGAGTGAACTCAAAAATTCGAGACATTAATTAGCGATTATCTCGAGAACCAGAGGGTTTTAGGGCAAATACTTCAAATAAAAGTTACGTAACTTTCAACGCCCTACAAGATATATATGAAACAATTTTCTCTAGGGCTTATAGTTTTCGAGAAACGATATACTACTACCCTTAATTTAAGGGCTAGAAGAAAATTGTATCCACTTTTTTTATAGCCCTTTTAAAGCTGCGTACGATGATGTAATTAAAATTGACCTAAAAGCTATAGTTCACGAGTAAATCAAGAAAAACACTTATTAAAAACCCTTGAATTTACTCTTCAAGATCCTACTAGCCGGATACAAAATCTGGATTTTTCACTCATAAAATTTATCGCTTCGAAAATTTTGTGTCTTCAGAAATCCAAAATTTGTATTAAGGTAGCAGCATTTAGAAGAGTGAACTCAAAAATTCGAGACATTAATTAGCAATTATCTCGAGAACCAGAGGGTTTCGGGACAAATATTTCAAATAAAAGTTTCGTAACTTTCAACGCCCTACAAGATATATATGAAACAATTTTCTCTAGGGCTTATAGTTTTCGAGAAACGATATGCTACTACCCTTAATATAAGGGCTAGAAGAAAATTCTATTCACCTTTCTTATAGCTCTTTTAAAGCTGCGTATGATGATGTAATTAAAATTGACCCTAGGGCTATAGTTCACGAGTAAATCAAGAAAAACACTTATTAAAAACCCTTGAATTTACTCTTCAAGATCCTACTAGCCGGATACAAAATCTGGATTTTTAAGGCACACAAAATTCATCACAAAGCAATATTTTCCAACATGGAAGAGATGTTATTGACAGGTGCTGCCCTCTGGTGGCAACTTTCTGAACTATGTACGTGTAATTAGAATAATTATCAATTTTATTCGATTTTAGTCATTTTTTTCGTCAGGGATGTAAATAAAAGTCATTGTTCATATTATTCAATTTACTATAATTTTTTTCAATTATAATATACAATAAAATTTATTCTAATACTACAATATTATCTATTATTACACTATATAATATAATACAGGTTGTACATAAATAAAATCAATATTGGTGCACGAGCTATAAATGTGAGAAATAAATTGCATAGTCAATTACAAATTTAGAACACCAATTCAAGATAAAATAATTATTTCTGAATGAACTAGAGATTCCAAAACATTCAAATTGTGAGTATGTACTCAAGAGGGACATAAGCTTATGCAGAAATGATATAAGCTACTAATTGATATTGGTGTACGAGCTACAGGCTTAAGAATTGAATATTTCAAAAGCTAGTTACAAAATTATTATTTCTGAGTGAACCAGAAGTTCTACAACATTCAAATTATGAGTACATACAAGAGGGATAGAGGCCTACGCAGAAATAATATAAACTACTGATTGTTATTAGTGTACGAGCTACAAACTTAATAATTGAATATTTCAAAAGCTAGTTACAAACATTATTTTTGAGTAAGCCATAGGTTCTATAACATTCAAATTGTAGGTACGTACTTAGAAGAAATGTATGTTTATGCAAGAATAATATCAACTACCAATTGTAATAGGTGTACGAGTTACAGGCTTTAAAACTGAATGTTTCAAAAGCTAGTTACAAACTTATCATTTCTGATTGAACCAGAGGTTCCAAAACATACAAATTATGAGTGCATACGCAAGAGAGATATGCGCTAATGCAGAAATAATACAGACTACAAGTTGTTATTGATGTTTAAGCCACATGCTCAAGAATTGAATATTTTGAAAGCTAATTACAAACTTATTATTTCTGAATGAACCAGAGATTCTACAACATTCAAATTATCAGTACATACTCAACAGGGATCTATGCAGAAATAATATAAACTACTAATTGTTATTGGTGTACGAGCTACAGGCGGAGTAATTGAATATTACAAAAACTAGTTACAAACATTATTTTTGAGTAAGCCAGAGGTTCTAAAACATTCAAACTGTAAGTACGTACTTAGAAGGAATGTATGTTTATGTAACAATAATATCAACTAGCAATAGTAATTGGTGTACGAGCTACAGGCTTGATAATTAAATATTTCAGAAGCTAGTTACAATCTTATTATTTCTGAGTGAACCAGAGGTTCAATAATATTCAAATTATGAGTACGTACTCAAGAGGGATATAGGCTTATGCACAAATTATATAGACTACTAGTTGTTATTGGTGTACGAGCCACAGGCTCAAGAATTGAATATTTCAAAAGCTAATTTCAAAATTATTATTTTTGAGTGAATTAGTTTCAATAACATTCAAATTATGAGTACGTACTCAAGAGGGATATAGGCTTATGCAGAAATTATATAAACTACTACTTGTTATTGGTGTTCGAGCTACAGGCTCAAGAATTGAATATTTTAAAAGCTTATTACAAACTTATTATTTCTGAGAGAGCCCGAGGTTCTATTCAAATTATTGGTACAAAATCAAGAGAGATATAAGGTTTATGCAGAAATAATATAAACTATCAATTGTAATTTGAGTACGAGTTACAGGCTTGCGAATTGAATATTTCAAGAGCTAGTTACAAACATTATATCTGAGTGAATCAGAGGTTCATTAACATTCAAATTGTAGGTACGTACTAAGAAGGAATGTATGCTTATGCAAGAATAATATCAACTACCAATTGTTATTGGTTTATGAGCAACAGACTTGAGAATTGAATATTTTTATTAGCTAGTTACAAAATTATTATTTCAAAGTGAACCAGAAGTTCTAGAACAAATTGGGGGTAAGTACTATAATATTTGAGCAGAAAAAAACATTTTTGGAACTTGTAAAATCAAAAGTTGGGGTTTTTTGAAACTAGTATCCTAATATACTATTGGAACTGGCTATTTCCTAGATTACTGTGTTATATTATATATTAATCTATAAACTATCTATATTGCAAAGTTGCTCAGAGAAATGCTGTAATACATTATACTACTGATTCTAATTTTTTATCCCACGAGCAGCCGATTGTGCTCGTTTCAGCAAAAAACAAAAATGATTCTAATCAATTCGTGGTCTGTCTAGCCGAGACCCGGATGGTCGCATAATTACACGAGTACGGTTGCCGACTAAGCGTCATCTCGAGAAGTCGGACTCTTGATGGCATCAATGAAGAACAATATCCACACATAACATGTGAATATTGTTTGTTCAGTGATCCCAACAAAACCCGGACCGTCGCCGACAAAAACGCGCGTTCCGTACATTTCCCGTAACGACAGCCGGCATATAGTCTGAAAATTCCGTCTGTCCCGTCGTTTAGGGAGGGGGTGTTCCCAGAGCTATATGGTCGTGTACCGAATGAAAAATCCAACGCTGGCCCAAGTTACGGCACAAGGACATTGAAAATTAGAAAAACAAAAAGAAACTAAGACAATTATTTAGTATCTAAAAGAAAAATCAAAACGGATATTCAAAACGGAATAAATACGCCCGAGAGCAGAGTGCCCAAGACTATGATGCGCGAATTTAAAATCCCAATTTAATTCAAAATAATTTTGATCCCTACGTTAACACGATTTTGTACAAAACCCAAATATATTTACAGCACTTTCTAAACTACTTAAAAAATTAAATAAACGCGAGATAGAAGCGCAAGATATAACACAGCAATTTACATAATGGTCTAAATATATTTATAACATACTAACAACTGTATTCTAAGCATACTCCGTTACATCTTTTTTTGAGTTTTCGTATTATTTAATTGGTAAAAAGTATCCTTTTAGGTACAGAAAACATTGAACGGAATTGAAGTGTTAAATGATTCGTTTCTAATCAACGGAATGTATCTAAAATACACTTAAAAAGCAGCTTTTGATACGGAGATTTTAGTTGAGGTATGTGCTGAAGAAACTGCCACTCCAATTGTGAATTTTGTACAGCCACTGCAACTAAATGTAGTTGAATTTATTATCCATCGCTGCCGCAGGTGTCCTAATTCGTCCAAATCTTCTCCACTACTGCTTTACACCGACTGATGAATTTTGAACTCGTCCAAGAACTGCACAAAATAAAAATTATCAATTCATTTGCATCATTTAAAAATTGTGAAACTAAAAATATTTATTCAATTAATAATCAATTTATGAAATATTGTTTGATATTTATATTAATTGCCTGCTCAACTGTACTAAAAAAAAATATGAAATTAATTTATTTGCCATTTGTACATCAAACAGAAACTTTTCAATGATTCTTGCACGTTTTTTCGATTTTTAATAGCAGAAGAAGTAACATAAACTTTTATTAAAAATCATTGGTACTATTCAAACGCATTTATTCAATTTGTAGTTTTAAATTTTGAAGGATGTTATTGTATTTATCACCATTCATCAAGTCATGTACAAATTATGATTTGACGCCTCTTCCAGCTGATTGATGAATTTTCAAATCATCAAGGAAGCCGAAAACAACAATCTTTTTCAAATAGTTAATATAATAGATTTATTTATGAATTCTGTCACATATATTAAGTAAAACAAACTATGAAATGACAAAGCTGAATTTGAAGTTTGCGTTGGTTATACTGTGCGGACTTGGAGATCATTAATACTGATAAATGCTTTTGAAATATCGAATGTAATTCAGAAGAAGTTGGTGCCGTCTGTAATATGGCTCAAATATGGAAGATTTATTATTGGCAAATATTTTACTTTACAGAATGGAATATTTATTTTGTACATCCCTGTATGACGTCCAAATGTATTTTAAAATAAATGAAGGTACCAAAATAGGTAATATAACATTTATAAGAGATTGTTCATATTCGCTTGGTGATACTATACACATCATAGCATCTGTGCTGTAGCTTTGGATACCGCGAATTGTATTTATCAAAATTATAGCTGAAAAGTATCATGTAATCAAATTTTTTCTGTGTAAAGATGTTTAAAATTACAAAATCTATCATAACAATAAGAAATAAATTTAAGTTTTTTTTTTTTTCGGAAGACCCTATTGGACCAACTTGAAATGCGTAGAAACTATCGAAAAGGTGAATAATGTAAGATTACTCATTTTAAACTTCACGAACATTGCAAACATCATAAACATTCATGTACCGATCATTGAAATGATTGCAAATAAAATTTATATTCAAAATAAAAGCAATTGTAATTTTGTAATCACACTATGAAAAATTTAAAATGAATCACTCACTCTTGAGCTTGAAGGTTGGAAGGCTTCTCGAAACAGAATGCAAGGGCTGCTACACTCTCCATCCATTTTAATCCAATAGGGGATTGACTCAAATCTATAACCAAGGGCTGTTTCCAGACATTTGTGAAAGACTTTTAGGACTCCAAATCAAGTTTCCAACTCGAAAAAATACTGCGAGTTCGCATTATGATGCTTATTAGATTCTGATGATTGGATACTTGTTGAAAAAACTGCAAATCTGCTTGTAGCTCCATTTTGAATTACTAAATAATGGACGTTCTTGTCGGCTTCTTCTAAAGGCGTTCTTGAAGAAATTAGCATACAAAGAATACTGTAAAAGAAATTCAGTCCATTACTTACATGAACACTCTGTTTATAACTTTAAAATAAGAATATTTACACTAATTTTGTATTATTAAATAGAATAAACACCTTTTCATCGTATTTTTCGTTGCTCAGATACAATTAAGCATTAAGAACATTGACAAAGCAAATAGTAAAATAAAAGAACGCTATGACATAGTATCACGTAATGATTTGAATGAAAGATATTCTTAAATTCCGAGTTTAATAACAAATTTATTATTACAATATTGAAAAGTACAATATTTCTCAATTGAAATTATAATCTGGATTTTTTTGCATGAATAATGTACTGATTCAATAACAAACCAAATTTTTCAACTTTGTAAATATGCTTGGAAATAATTGAAATTTTTACAGAATAAAAATAAATTACCAGTTATTATTTGTTATTTGTGATTAAAGTTTGATAAAATTTCTAACCAAATGGAGTGAAATTTCCAATCTAAATACTTATCGATTGAGTAACAGATTAGTCTCCTTTTTATTCTACCGCGTCATTCTGTACTAATTGAATAAACACAAATTTCAGACCACATTTAATGAATTTTAATTAAAATTTACCTTGTATTTAACATGATCACAATAAGTTTCAATCTTCTGAACTGAACTGTGAACTGAAATCTACTTAACTACTATGTACCATCACATTATCACTTCAAATTCAATGAAACACACAATCCAGAGCCAATACAATAACATTTCACTTAAATTCATCACACATTCAACTTGATTTCAATAAATTTTAATGTTTGAATATAAACTACACCAACAAACTTGCTTTCGTTGTGTTACATAAGAATCGGTGGCCATTACATGAACAAACTACAACAAAAATGTCGATAATGATGTGAACTGTAATTCAAAAGCCATCTGTGTGACAAAGCGTCAAGTAATTTGAGTAGCGATGTCTTTCTAAGCGAGTCGGTAAAGTTAACAACAGTGAACTGTACTGAAAGGTAAATAGTTCTCGCAAGTGTTCAAAGATGGCGAGCAAAATGTGCAGGGACTTTGTAAAGAGATTCGTGCACTTGCCCTAGCGCAACGCTAGCATGAAGTAGTATGTACAGCTTGAATAGTTCCGGACGAATTTTAGCATTATATGTTTTTATGGTGAGAACAGGTGAAAATGTATTCAAATCCAATTATTCAGGAAAATTTTATTAACATAATATGAATTGAAATCTGAGTGCATATTCGAACCCTGTAGGGCTTAATTAGGGTGTACAGCGGTGTTATTTAGGGGAGAAATGAATTTTCACCCTACTTTTCATCGTAACTTTTCAGGGTGAAGGGATTTTCCAATTTTCTTTTCAGATTTGTAATCAGCAAGTTTCAATTAGCGTGAAAATATACTTTTCTTTTTGAAACTAAATATTATGAAATAATAAAGCTAAATTTTGCATTGGTTTTAAACGCCAAAAGAAATAAACTTAAAAAACCATAACTATTGTTCAATGAGTGTATAATACCATAATGGAGGCTTTATTTCATGAAGATATGGTTCAGACTAAGTCAAATTTGAAATGACATTATAATAAACGTCAAAAATAAAAATTACTTTCAACCAGTTGGATTATGGGCAACTCAATATACTTTATATTTAATATTCAAGCAGTTGTAAATATTTAGGACGATACTTTCGTTGATCCTTATTAATTTGGGAAAAGAAAAACTATTTTTGTGCAAACGCCGCCCACTTATAATAATATCTAACACTGTCAAAAGTGAATTTATTTCAGATTTTATGAAATGTATGATCAGAATTAAATTTTTAATTATTTTGGGAATATGTTCTAATAGTTAACCTGGTTGGTTATCTGCCTCTGTTCAAACTGTTTCTACATTTCTACTAAAATTATAATTTTATTCTATGATTTTCTAAAATCAGCTTGTAAATTTGATGTAATAATCAGTTTTATTATTTACGCTATGCAATTTTTCAGCTTTTATTTAGAAATTTCGAAAATTTAGATTATACTTTATCAACTACATGTACTCCAAATACAATAATAAATGTTAATATTGTATTTTCTGGCCCCGTAAAACTGAAACCTACTATAACAGCTACCGGAGAAACCAGGTTCAATTCTACTAATATCCCTAAGATCCAATTGCACAGTCTTTAGTTTATCCTAAGGGTAATTTAGTTACCTAGGTAACGATTGTTGAAACAATTGTTACTGCGAGTGATTGAGCTATTCTTAGGGCAAATCAAGGACTGCAACCAGACATAGCAGCTTGAAATATCTATCGCACCCAGAAATGGTTGAAAGGCATGATTATTGAGTCCTTTTCACATTTCAACCTCAAAATAACATTTCCTTTACTCTTTTATTAGCACTACAAATATTATTATCATCAACTGTTTTCTTGGTAACATTTTATTTTAATAGAACTCCGAGGAAAAATTGAATTGAGTCATTTGTAAGCAGAAAAGACGGTTCCTGTCTGAATTTCTACTTCAATTGATTATTGAATTAGTTATATTCGTTAAATGGTTTTGCAACTTTCTGACGCGATAATATTTTGTTTTCATAATAAAATAAATTAGAATCATCCCTAATTATTGATACAGCTTGAGAATCATTAATTACAAGTAAACCAGTTCGAATTTTGTTAGCAAATGAAGGAAAAGAATATGAATAACTTTATGTAGTACTGAATTATAATCTCACCATTTTTATTGATCCATATGTCGCCTTTTTCTGTAATTCCACCTTTATTCTAGTTGTTTAGATACTTCCTGTTATCTTGGAGGAGCCGATAGTTTCCTATTGTCATCCTTGCGACTTTGCGAGATTATATCTCACTCTAGACGTCCTGAAATACAGACAAATAATTTCAAATATCATAACTAAAAAACATGATGAGATTTATTCGATAATTGTGCCTATCCCCAAAATTGAATCAATTTCTTTTAATAATTTCTTGAACAATTTTCAAATCTAAACAATAAACAAATTCATACCTATGTATTCTGCCTGATCTTTTTCATTTCCACTTTCGATGTTTCTTGTGATTTGAAATTGATGCTCTCAAATCTGAAACAAAATTCAATAACTTTTTAAAATATTTGTTTTGTTATAAACGTTTTTATACGTAATTCAATTTAAATTCAAGTTACGAACAGATCGATTGGTGCGTTATGTAACTCAACAAAAAAATTAATGGAATTTAATTTTTAAACATATTTTATAATGAAAATTCAAGTCTCGAAACACAAAATTCATTATTATTTGCTCTCATTTACCTCTACCATTACAAAATTTGTCAAAATCTATTTTGGGAATTCCTAAATAATTGCTAGGATAAAGCAATTCAAAATTTTCAAAGAATAGATAAAATAAGAGCTCGATTACCTTGAATTTTTTTAGTCCCGTTTCTGTTGATGCACAGAATTTTTGCTTCAGATTCACTTGTCTTTTGCTCTTCTCCACTTTTTAGAAACAGAATGTAACACCGAACCATCCATTTAGTACACAGCAAAACACCGAGCAAACTCAGCGCAGGCAAGAAAGTACACAGGCCGGTGAGAAGGTGAGGGAGAGGCCGGTCGTCGCCGCTGGGAGAGAAGCAAGGGAGCGCGCGCGTTTTCAACCCAATTTTCGATGTAGTTCCTTGAAAATAGGGACACTGACTCATATCATTTGAATTAAAATATATAACTACGCAGAAGTTTAGAATGATTGATACTTTTGATTGAATAATTTCATTTGAAAATTATTCCTCATCTTAACAAGAATACGTAAACGATGCTACCAACAACGGCCATCTTCAACTTACAAACAATGTTGCCAACCATATGCGCATATTCTGTTCTATAATTCGGAGCTAAAACCAAATGAACTGAAGGCTTCTATTTTTGAAGTGTGAATAGTCCATACTATCATTTATATTAAACATAATTGTCTAAATATACCTACAACATACTAAGGTAATTTGTATCAACTCTGTAAGGTCTGGCGCTTGCTGAAAGAACTGCTACTTCAATTGTTATTGCTTAGCGCAAATTGTCCAATACAGATGTTCTTATTTTATGTATACTCCACCTTCGCTTCACACAAACGATTTTGGATGAATGAGTTCTTGTGAATCTATAAACAAGAAATATTACATTTCAAATTTGAGAATTGAATTACTCAATTTCAACATAAATAATAATAATTATTTTAGAAGAGGTCGTCTCAAAAATTCGTATGCTGCGGCTTTTGGCCTATTGTACTCTCTTTCATGAATAATTATCATTAAAATTTACATTTTATCAATTATTTAAGCACTTGGGATGATAAAATTGTATTGATGAAACAGGAAATTTTTATGTAACTATAATACTTATCTACAATTTTCAGTATTGTATTCTACGAAACAACGCCATGAAAATTGTAGAAAAATGTTTTTTTTTTAGTATAAATTGCTTTAATACGTATATGAAAATATATATGTTATGATGGACTTTATATATAAATTATCAAAAATGAATCACCAACTGGAATAGGATAATTTTTTCATATTAAAACAATTTCAAATATGTGTATATATGTATATATGTACAGACTTTTAATAAGTAAAATAAAACAATCAAAAATCAGTAAAACAAATAATTATGACGCCTGCTTTTCTCCAAGTAATAAAATTGAACAATATTCAAATTAATTTCTCGTCGGAATATTCCTATTCGTAAAAATTATAAAATTGTTTTCATAAAAATATAATAAACGAGAAAAATAATAAAACAAATATGATACAAATGATTCTGATGGCATTGAACCACAGATTGCACAAATAAAACCAAAAACAACCATACTGAAAAGCATCACGCAAAATGGTACAAAATCTAGTGAATTACTGCAATAAATAAACATAATACATTAAAAACATGTTCATAACTTAATTTCATATATGCTATTTCGTTTTGAATATAAAATTATAAATAATTCTAATCAAACAACACATAAATTATTGTCTTACAGAATTGTGATTCAGTGCTTTAAATATAATCTTAAAAATATACAATGATTTCTTTAAATTCAAAGAGTAACCTAGTTTTAATTCTTCAAAAACATTATTGTTTGAAAAATTAAACCCAAGTACATTATAAGTGTACAAATTAAACAAATCCTAACCGCTGCTTGAGATTTGCTGATTTTACTGAAAATCTCCCTCTTGTATCAGAATTCCAAGTTTTGGATTTAGCCCGGAAATGCTTGAGATCATTTTCATGTGCAGGGTCTAACATTGGTTTGTACGCGGTCGGTTTGCACAGTTCGGTATAGTGTTCGTAAAAATTCTTGTATCCTCCGTCCAGTAGATAAATTTCTGGCCAATCCAAAGTTGGGTAGGAATCGTTATTTCTCGTTCGATCGATGTTCCGCAGAAACCTGGATCTGTAACAAAAATAATTTGAATATTAAATTATTAGATAACATATTATTTTTACACCGAAATTTTTTTCCCAATTTCAAGTTTAACAACACATAAACCTAGTAATAAAATTTTCCTGAAACTTTAAACTTTGCTCCATCATTTTGGAGTGAATCAGATTTTTCAAAATGAATCCCAATTCGATTTGAGCCTCCAAATACATATAACCACTTTATCAAAATTTGATACAATTTTTATTTTGAACCAAATCAACATACAGAACTTGCAAAATTTAGATGTGTATCTTATTTAGTCGACAAGCTGCAATCGACACGTCTTTTAGCTAACCCAATAGGATTCTAACGATACAGAACCCCAAAAATAAATATTACGACAAATGGAAAATTTAATATATATTGCGTCCATTTACTTGATAATTTGATCTCAGAATCGAATTTAAATTGTCAAAAATAAAAATTAAACATTAACTTACAAGTTGGGCCCTCTTTCTGACGAGAATTCGCAGTGGAAGACAAGAATATTCCTTTTGCCTTCAGTATTGCCAGTTTTGCATTTATTTTCAACCAGTTCGCGCATAATTTGTTCTTTGGTATAAAAATTGAAAGCATCTCGAATATGTCCACCCTCGAATTCATACGGGTATCTGCAATCGATCACTTTGAAGGAAGCCACCGTGCTGTCATATGCTCCACGCATAAGATCAGCCAGCGTTGATGGAGCGATCGATTTTAAATCTTGGTGTTTACCGGACACCAAGGGCAAGCAAAAAGGTTTACTGAAGTCTCCGATCAAATCTGGATTCGTAGAAGCTGCAAGAAAACAGAGAAAATAATTTTTGGGCCTAAGGAGGAGCACAATCGGATAGCGAGAGAAATTCCATGAATTTAATTCAATTATAGTCAGACAACAGATCAACCGAAATGACCAAATGATTTCCGAATTATTCTACGTCTAATCCGCAATCCGAATTAGAAAAAATTATCATGTATGGTCATCGCTCAATATAATGTTTTTGAAGTTAGAAGAATGATGTATCTGTTACTGGCAATATCCGATATAAGTCAAACCAGTTTGCCTAGACCAAACTAAATGAGCAGAAGTAATTAAGGTTCGACTAGTTTCGCCTAAAAAATATTAGTTTGTCCTAATAATTCATATTGCGGGTCGAATTAATAACTTGATTTCTCAAATTGTTTCGTCAGGGAAAAAGTACTTTGACCTAAAATCGGATTTTACTGGTAACAATATACCGCCAAAATAAAAGTCAAATTAATTTAACCTAGGCAAAATTTGACGTGAAATCGATTGTTGCTAAAATGGATATTAGTTTAGTTTAACTGTGAGTTTTTTGGGTTGTTTTTGGCTAGGCGAAATAAATCGATTCTAAAACGTTTTTGCTGAACTAGCTTGGCCTAGGCATAACTAGTTTTACCTGAAATTGAATTTTGTCTGTAACGTATCTATCTTCAAATAGTTGTTCATAAAATCATTCGAAATTTCTCATGGCTGAAAGTTGGAAGAACAATTTGTATTTTTAAGTAACAGCATGAATTGAACGAAGAATCCATACACAATAATTTAAAATTATTTTAGAGACGAATATTTTTGAATCTGGAAAAGGTCGGAAAACGGAATGATTTTTGGAATTGATATTGGTATTTAATGAATTAAAATCAACATTAGGAAATTAGTTTCTTGAGGATAACATCATTCATTTAAAAGCAGGACAATTACCAAAAAAAAGTTGAATACAATCTTTATAATTTTAAAACTTTTGACAATTTTAACTAGAATTTAAAATATGTTGAAAATTTTATTTTCAAATTTAATTGATAATAGTCTTAATGTAGTGGCCAAAAGTCTTCAAATTGAGTTATTAATTGAATAAAGCTTGTCATCCCAATACTTCAATAAAATTAATTTCTTGATTCTTTGAAGTTTAGTTTTAAAAAATGAATTCTCTCTTGCCTGTCACCGACTATACATAAATTTGAATTTATTGTTCTTACATGAATATCCGGAGTCCAAGGAATGGGGAAGGAAAAAACAGTAGAACATAACTTCATAATTATTCATCACATTTTCCAAGGATTTCATTCTCAGTTCTAGGAATTGTTTCAAAGGAAACAATGTAATTTCTTATTATATTGTGTTATCAACTAAATAAAATAGAAAACTTACATCTTTGAAGAGCAGACATGATGGAAGCTTCATTTGCAGAGAAGCTCCGTTGAATTTTCGGATGTGCTGTACTATCAGAGTTAGATGATTTTAAAACTGAAATCAGCTGATTGCATTTGTACCGTTTGGGTTGAATTGGGCTAGTTATATCAATAGGGGGGTCTGGCCTTTTAATTGGTCTGTACTCATAAGGCTCAGACTTATCACATTTAAAAAGACAATGTCGAATCCTACTAACAGAAGTCTCTTCTTTTAAAGATACGCTTCTTCTGAAAGATGTTCGTATTCTGGAGCTGTTAGTATTTACAGGAGTTTCGCTCTTCATTGAACCATTCACTAGGGAATTTAACGTTGCGGGCAATAGGGTAATTTCGTCGGACTCAATGTATGATAGTTCTAGGAAGCCATCGTCCATGGATTCCATCGAACTCGTTGAAAAACTACTGAATAGAGACCTACTGCTTTCTCTACCTTGGTGGGGAGATGTACTTTTCGGCTGGAGGAAATTATTGAAATTAACTTTTTGTTCCTTATCATTAAAATTTGTACCGTAGCCGGAGTCTTGAGAATTCAGATCGAATTCTTCCAACGGTTGGCGCAGGGGACGTCGAGATGAATTACACTGAAAAAAAAAACAGGAACTCTATGAACTTCAAGTCGACGTATCACGAAATCTAAAAATTAAAATTGACTAATTTTCACTGAATTTTCTGATCAATTCCTGCATTCGTGACAGAAGCGTGTCATTGTGCATAATCTAAAAGCTCAAGTTTCGCCTACATTTGTAACGGCTAGTTTAAAATCAAAATATCAGCTGCTCTTGTACGTTTGTTTTTTATATTCTTTTAAATTTGTTTTCAATTTTAATTGTATATTATATCTCTGCTATATCATAAAATTGTTCGCCAGTGTAAGACGGACTGGCTATGCTCCGCCTGATGAACGAATAATCCCAAGTACTGAATATAATGTATGTTTTTTTTTTAAAGAATTTTACTGATAGAAAACTACTATCACTTAGTAGATTTTAGTCATAATTTCGTTCTACATGCCAACCATTTTAATGTTTATTTAAATGATTTAGAGGGATACAGGACACTATAAAGTGACCTTTAAAAGGGCGCGTGAAATATTTTGACGTACTTTGGGTGAAGAATTGCACATTAGCGAAGCGCATCGAGGTTGTGAGGATGGACTGCTGCTCCCATACAACGAGATATCGTTGTCGTGTTTGCTGGGGCTGCCCAAATGTTGATTTTCCTTGTCCATATCCATGTGGTCGTAACTGGAGCAAACGGGGCTATGCGAATAGTTTTCACTACCGCTGGAATATTTTTCGCTGACATTAAAAACATTTTTGATAAGCCTGCAACAAAAATAAGACACACTTGTTAACACCTATAAAATTTTCAACAAGAATATTTGAATTCTTTTGCAGGTTGCTATATCTACGTAATAAAACAAGGAATAACATAATCAAATATTTATATTTACAATAAATAACGCGTTGAAGTCCATTAAAATTATAGCCAAAGCAAAATTTAATGCAAATCAATAGTTTGTTTTGTTTCGCATTCTTAAGATAATAAATATTATTGCAGTTGCTTGAAAGAAAGTAAACAATCAAAGTATGAATGAGTTGACTGTACCTTAATATAAATACTTGGTAAGAATGCCCGCCATAAATTACCGGTGCAAACTCCTGACAGCTGAGCATCGCCCAGGTGTTAAACATCTGAACTAAGATTACAGTACGTCAGGTAAAAGACCCGCGATTTTGATTTTGCGTGCGCATCGGCGGGAAGCGGATCCAATAGGATGTAGCAAATGTCAATATCAGATGTTTTATGTCAAGACAAAATTTGTGATAAAAAATTGTTACTAGTTGTAATTTGTTCATTGTTTTCGTGGTAATGATCTTTGTAATTTAAGAAAATAGATTGTTTACCTTTTAAAGGAATTTTTAACACTCTTTCACACAAGGAAAAATCCGCCAAAAGTAACCTTAAGCATCGACAAAGTAAGATAATCATTTGGGAATCAACGGTTTTTGTTTGCTATCAAAAATTGTTATTTCTCAACAAATATTAGATTATTCAACACCTAAGGAGAAGGTTAATGAGAAAAAAAAATTCTGGTAGGTATTTCATTTAAAAATTCGAGACCGTGCTTCCGGATTATATATAATATCAAATAATGATCGACAAATGTATTATAAATATATATTCTAGTGAAAGAATTGATACTAGAAAAATAATTATGTCAAACCAAAAGACCAAAATTTGGTATCTTGCGCAAAAATTAAGCTAACAAAAACCATATTTTATTGTAATTCTAGATGACTCTGAATTCAATAAAACAATTTGGATACTATAACAATTGCCTAACTTATCATGTTTTTTGCGCCAGAAAATCTTGAATGCAAAAATCATGAAAATTTCAATTAACCGACAGACAGTAAGAATCTTATTTTTTTTTCTCATATCCTAACGTATTTTCATTTATACGAATTCACAACTTCCTGGTAACATAATCCAACAGAGAAAACAAATTGGAGGGAACCACATTCCAATACTTTGCGCCAAAAGTAGGATTTTACTAAATTTCAGGTAGGAAGCACAAATATAAAGATATATAATAGCAAATGATGCTATAAAAGCAGGTACTGTAACGTACTTAGAATTCCTAGTTGCGCGCGCACTTTGTCGGTTACTTTGAGTTTCATTTGTTTTGGACTTGTCTTATCTTCGAAGAGGGTAATGAAAATTATTGAATGATCAATTAGTTTTTGTTTATAGCAACTAGATAAATTGTAGTCCCATGAAAAAACTTTTTGGTCTTAAGATATTGAAGAATGTTCGACCGTTAGAAAAGTCCTTGAGAAGGGTGTGCCCTTATACGTTAGTAAGGTTCATTACCCTGTAAACCACCCAATTAAGTAATATTAATTGGGCTGATAGGCAACAATTAGTATATGTTTATATTCCGCTCTACAGGCGAAAAACAGATTTGCAATGTTGGTTGCATAAATGCGCCCAAAATTGCAATTAAATGATCGTCACTTGTTCTTTTGTCCGGTACCGGAATTATGAGCAGTTTCTAATGAACTTCAAAGAGATGCATCATAATTGACTATTTCTTATTACTAGCTTTTCTAGACAGGAAATACTTCAACGGTTGCATAAATATCCAGCTAGAAATCCGTTGAGAGTTCCTTGTCTTTTAACGGATCTAGCATACACCGAGCAATGCTAAGAAATAACCTATACTTCAATTGTAAACATTGAAACATATGATCAAGTAATTATTAAAAAATCAAGTCCCAAATGGTGAAAATAAAAAAATTGAGTTAATCTAAATAATTTAGGAACATATCAATTAAAACACAATAATATGAATACTCTTTTTGATATGTTTACCGGATAGGTGTGATAAAAAAGGCGGCTTTTTTATAAGATTGGCGGGTAAAAATCTAACCCATACAAAATATATTTTCCTTCAATTACCTGGAGCACTGGCAGACCTCGCAAGATTCGTTTATTGATTGCCACAACATTTTTATAACGATTTTACTACTGTAAGACTTAATGCACTTGCATCTAACACTACTTATTTTGAGTACATTTCAATTTTATGCATTGTTTTTAACTAGAATTCAATTATTACACTTCATATATTACACAGTAGTTATAAAATTTATTTATATTAAGTCTTAATGCACTTTTAAAGCACTTGAAGATAAAATCGTTAGTCGCAGACGCAGTAATACGGATTACTCCGTCACGTCAAAGATTCAACTGCCACTTTGGTGAGGGAACCCAAACGGCTTGATGCACATCCCCACCACTTTAAAACGGATAAAACATATGCCACTCCAGTGGCCATCAACCCTCCATAGTAAAAATATATATTTTATATATATAGTCAAGAGTTGATATTAAAAGTATACGATTATATAATTTTGAATGTGACTAATGAAAATTCTATATTTTTTTTTCATAACATTCAATTGCATGATTTATCGTTAGGTAGATCAATTGATTTTTTTATTTAAATAATTTTCTTCTTTTTTTCGCTGTTTTCACTTTTAAAATTTTCTTAGTCCCACTGATTAAGGATTCCTGTTTTATATTAGAGATGCTGTAGCGCGCGGAGAGTATGGTGCGTAAACCAATGTTGCCGTTGTAATTTTTTTTTCAATTGAGATTTTTAATGAACGTATGTAATCATTACTACAGCTGAGGAATATTATTGCGTACGATGAAAGTTCCTTGCTTGCCGCGGTTACTGATAGTGAAACAAAAGACTGTTATGTTTGTCTATTGTTTTTTCTGATATCAATATATAAATAAAACACTAAACCATCAATCAATTCAAAATTGTTTTGAATATTAAATGATTGAGATTAATGTCAAACCTGACAAGTATTTCTTTTAATTATACTATACAAAAATTATTTATTTATTTTTACGACAACAAAGATAATATTAAAAATATTGTATAAACAATATTGCAATCCCTTTGAATCTTGAAGGTGTTTTGATTTAAGAGCAAGCAATTAGAATTAAGGACAAATTTAAGCAAAATATATTGCTGGATTCAAAAAATATTGTTTTCTATGATATTTAACAAAAATATCGAATCATATTTTACTACCTCTATTTTTATTGAGAATAAAATAAATATAAAATAGTTAGTGACGTAGATTGTGTTAAACATTTTAACTGGTCATTTTGCGTTACTTCCAGCAGAAAATACGCATATGTATCTTTCTCTGAAATGTGCATTAGTGGGAGAGAACATTATTCAATGATTTTTCTCTCAAAAACTAAGAATACTTAGTTATTGAGAATTATTTTGATAAACATGATTATTTTCTTCGTTTGAGGCTTGGTGGATATATTCAAAAAAATTACCATACCCTATTGTTTTTCCATTGATTTTTAAAGATAATTTTGAATATATTTTGTTGCAAAACACACTATTCAAAATTATACGCATAATGTAACTGAGTGAGCAATTTTTGATATTTTTATTAAATTAAAATGGATGTATATCGTTATAAAATCATAGCATATCTTGTCCAGTTTTCAAACAATCACACTGCATTACTATTTATTACTGCAATATACTCTGTGTAGGGGATTCAGTGCAACCAAATTTAACAGCACTATCCTTAGGTTATTTTGAGTAAATGTAATATTAATAAAGATATTATTAAATTTTATTTGGTTAGGACAAGGCTCTGTACTCGTTTGTTTGTATTTTTATGTTTCGACAGAATAAATAAATAGATGAAATAGTTTATTATGTACTCTAAAAGAGCTATTTCGTTTTACAGTACCAAAATATAGGAGTTCAAAATTTAATAATGAAGGCCTCATTATCAATATTATTTTAAAGAAAAATATTTTTTTCAGCAGTTTTAATCCTTATACACTCCAAACAAATTCAAGTTTTTTTCTGTTCAGAAAAAGTATTGTTCATATTCTTTTCTTAGTTTAACCTCTTTTACTTCCCGTCTCTTTATGAATGTATACAGTATTCATCTTAAAAATCGGGTTTTATGAATAAAGCCGTTTGGGATGACTAACGAGCTTTTACCTTTTTCACAATAATGCCCTTTGTACACATGGTAATGATTTTCACAAACATAATTTCAAATACATATTGTTAAAATAATTTATGAATTTTTGGTTTTCCATACCAGAAATTAACATTTTATCGAAGTATGGTAGGATTTTTTCAAATATATCGTTGTGAAAATGTAGTATTATTTCCACTTTATATTTATCTAATAGTGGTCACACTTTTGAACATGTAATTTATGGTTTTATAGCCAATTTATTGTAAAAAGATTGAGGTGGAGTTCCCCCCATATTTATAAATATTTTTTTAAGTGTACCACAGCAATAAAAAAAAACTCGCATTTGGCAATAATAACTGTCTTTCATGTTTGTTCACAAACAGATACAATAACATAAGTAACCCAATTTTTTGAATAAATTAATGGTTATCTATCTCTAAAAGATCAAAAGTTAGCTATTTGGTGATAATTTTAGCACAAATGCAATAATCAAAACAAACTATTATACAGTTAACCCAGTTTTTTGAATATTTCACAATTTGCAGTAATTAAAATATTGATTTTGTCCAACTTTACAATTAATAACGCAAAGTCTAAATAAGAAACGTCAAAAATTTTGATAAGATATACAAAGTTTATAATAATTCCGTCTAAATATTTTCAATTTCGTGAAAATTTTCAAAAATTACTTTTTACTCCAATTGAATACATTTTCCTCACAAGTTCTTTTCAACTCCAGATGTAAGCACCTAGTGAAGGGATAGACAAAAATTCCTTCGCAAATTTTATGTATTCTAGCGAATAGTTCGTGCATTATTAATTTAAAAGAGAAAAAAGAAAATTTGCTTGAATGTGTCATATCTATTGTATGATAAAATGAGTTGTGTTTTTATCTTTCCTACCCTCCATTGCCATAGTTGATCATGCGATTTAAAATTTTGTGCTGAAATCGGCTATCTCGCATTTTTGTAAATATCTGTATGTTGTCAAGAGAAAGATTCCATCTGTGATAGAGTACATTATAGTATTTTATATGAATGCATATAATAAACATGAGTCTAGTAATGGAAGATAGGCAGTGGCCAGTGACGTATTTACACCTTTCTCAATTATAGGCTATTGAATTTTTGCCGCCCTTATCTCTACAATTGTCAGTTCCTAATTAATTTCTACAAACCAATAATTTGGTTGAAATTGCACAAGAAATAGTTTCTGAGTGGAATCTAAACCGTAGCGGGTAAAAGGTGTAATTGATATTTATTTAACTTTTTTTTCAAGTTATGAAAGCTGCTTACAATATCTTTTTACGCGATTTTTTATTGACAAAATCATCAATGACTGAAGATAGGTGTAATTGGGTCGCACTAGCGGAGTGTAATTGAAATCAGCTACGCTGTGCAAGCGATGCACGAACTATAATCAAACCTGCAGCATGCGCGTATACTTAAATATTTATACCAATGTTTGCGTCGGAAGTTGGTTTTCGGAAAATAGACATTATAATCCAAACTCTATTTTCAGTTATATGAATTAATTTCAAAATTAATACAAGTAAAATAATTTGCGATGTATTTAATTGTAGTGAAAAAGAAAATCATTCAATATTCTCAACGGGAGTATTTTGAGCTTCTTGTTATTTATATTGAAAAAAAATTGTTGTGTATTGTTCAAATATTCATTTTATTACAAGCCAAAAAAATTATTTTTATTTAACAAAAAAGAATAAGATAGATATCAGTTACAAAAACTGTTTTTCATAAGGGTTTCTTTAGAGTATGATAAACTACCAAAAAATGTTAAAGTTACATCTACTCTGTTCAAATTCAAATCAAATTTAAAAATATTTTTTAGAGATAAGAATAGTACCTAATTTTGTGTATTGTTTCATCAAGAATTTTTTGTATTATTATGTGCACAATACATTTCCACTCTGAAACGCAGAATATTGGCGAATTTCAAGACAGGAAAAGGGTAGGAATTTATTTAGATTGGAATAAATTAGTTTTGAGCCAGCCAGGCTGAGTTTTTATTTTTTTTTTGTTTTCAATGTAAATCGACATTGACATTAGCATTTATCTTCTATATCATTTTGCACATCAATTTACCAATTTCTGGGCATTTGCAATAGTATTTATACAGTGTTAGTTTTTTATAACGAAACTCAAGGGCCCTAGCATTTTTTATCGTTATAGAGTTATTGTTATATGAAATGAAGTAAGAAAAACAATCAAATTCACAATAATTATAAACTATTTGTAGATCTATGCCGGCCTGATGAAGTCAATCAAATTGCCGAAGCCGGTCGTAAATTAATAAATTGCTTCGGCAATAAACTAGAGTGAAGAAAAAGACGTTCATTATTTAACCTTTACATAAATTTAATATGTATGTGATTAAATAGGTATAATATTAATAAAATTGAATTATTTTTGATGGTACCTATAGTGTGTTTAGTGCGATACTATCATTTTTAAGTTAACCAAGCGTAATGATGCACGTGTTCGAGGCAATCAACAATAACAAAAGCAAGACGAACTTTTACGACCTCAGAGGTTTCGGGGCCTCAAAGACTTAGTCGACGTCTTTCGCAACTTGATAAGATATTATAACAATAATACCGATAATAAATATTTACTGTGTCTAAATGTGAACACATTTCTTCGTAATAGGGAATGGCTGTTGCGCTATAAAGAGTTTTAATTATTTTGCGTATAAAATGGAAGAGTAATTAAAATTATTTCCAAGTGTAGATTCAGAAACCACTGTTGATAAAATAAACGATAGAGCACAGGAAACGGAAATAAACAATAATGATTACGAAAAATATCGTTTATTTAGTACAAAATAACAATCATAAACTCACAATTATAAAAATAAATAAACATTTAATCTTTTCTCATAAAATAGTTTAAATATTCAGTTTTGCCTGTATCAGAATACATTTTAAGGCCCCTACGTTCACGTTCGTTGTGTAAACTATTTTCCATAAAGTGGAAGGTTTTCTGAAATGGATTGCCTGAAAGAAATTGTATTGGATATGAAATTAGAAACATAAAATATCGAATATTACTTTATACAAATTCGCTTTATCTTTCGTCAACAGTACTAATCGTCCATCTTGTTTTATTACTCGAGCGAATTCATTTAAAATTTTCTGGTAGAGTAAATAGTTGTCTCTCTTTTTTCCTGACCGTTTACCGAAAGGCTGAAAATTCTAAGAATGTAGGAAAATAATCTTTGTTTTGTACCAAGAAGTCACAGTATTGTGAAATTGAAAATTAACGTTTTTTGCAATAGATATCAAACATTGGAAGATTCTAAACAATTCCAAAAAATTCTTATTGGAATTGTATTTCTTTTTAATAGATAATGTTAGTCCAGAACTCAAGTGTTTTTTCGCAATGATCCATTATCATGTGAATAAAATTTCATATGCAAGTTACATAATGTTTTCTTTAATGTATATTACGATTCCTAATTTCGCAATATTGTGATTCCAATTTTGCCATATTTTATTTACCAAATCAGATACTATTACATCGACACTCTCATTCTTAAAGGGTAAATTTTTGGCATCCCAACGAAATAAATCGGGTTCTGGGAGATATGGAGTTTGAGCTGAAATATTAATCGAAGCTCTATCTACAGCTCTCCAATTGATGTCCCCGCAACTTATAATCGTGCCAGGAAAAGCGTACATACACTATAATATTAGATTAACAGTTATTAAATACAAATATTTTTTATTTCTAGCGCTCATTTTTAGTTTTGAGAGATGATAAATCTAAATTTACTGTAGTAGTTTTTCAATCATTCTATATTTTCAAGAAAATGTTGATTCATACTAATTTAATATCTTTGATTCAAATATAAAATTAGTGATTCAACAATTCCGGTTTCTTGGAAGTTCAAATTGGGTAAATGTATTTTAGAAGACTCATAAAAGGGCTCTTTTTAACCTAAATTCGTCAATATATCATAAAGTAAGGTCCATATTTTATCTCCGATAACAAAAGATGATCATATAAAAGTCAACATTTTTTTGAAGTAAAATTTATGACTAAAATAAAGGTAAATCCTCAGTAATCTCTAGACTGACGAACAAACTTCCTTCATGAAATTATCGCTTAAATTTCGATTGAAAAGTATGGTGTTTATTTTTGTTTTTGTTATATATATATACGATTTCGATTAAACTTGGTTAAAAGATTTGTTTTAACATTAAAAATATCGGAAAAACGATAATTATTAGTGGTCAGACTCAGTGGACCTTGAAAATAGTATTTTTCAATTTATAATAATACAAAATGTATACATTGTGCACGTGTGTGTGCGATACTAGCGACTTCCTAGTAAAATGAAATTTTGTTAGTGGCAGTTGAACAGTGGTTTTTGTTTTTAACCGGCGGTGCTTCGCACCCAACTAAAGCGCGGCTTCGCCCACCCTGGCCAAGATCGACGTGGAATCTTGAGTCCGAGACAATGACGAAGGATGCATTAAACACATCATATTAGGTTTGATCCACGTCGAGTTTGGCCCGAGCGGGCGAGTCCTGCCTGTTAGTTGGGTGCGAAGCATAGTCGGTTGAAAACAAAAACCACTGTTTTAGCGCCGTTGACAAACTTTCATTCCACTAGTCAACCGATTCTCACCGCCAATAGCTATTATTTTGCCCATATATGTAAAGCTTAAACAAATCTTTTCACGAAATAGTACGCCAACAGATTTTTTTTATTAGTATGAGAGGAAAATTAGCAAATTGAAATTTGCCACAAGTCAAATATCGAGATCAGATTACAATAAATCTATTATTTTTCCAAGGACTAGTTCGAAATATTTTGGGAATTTTGACCGGATTAGCAGTGCTACCTGTATAAAGTTAATTATGATCACAGTAAAGTACTGTTCTTGTTTATTTCAATAGATTATCATTATCCTTATTTACTTACTTCAATTGGAATTGATCCACTGCCACAAAGAGGATCGATCACGTGGTCTCCTGGCTTTATATTAGCTAAAGACAATAAACCGTACGCTATTGTTGGTCTTAATGATGTAGGACCAAAGGATACTAAAGATCTATGGTGCAGGGACCGTAATGTCACTTTTAAGAGTATCATCACATTATCTAAAATAGTAAATTAATAAAATGCTGATTATTTTCCGTTCTCTAAATTTCACGAATATGCTCCTTATTAAAATATGCAATATTATGATATAAGGTGATTTGGTGACGAGACTTACCGAATCACTAAAATTATTGGCCGAATGTCATAATGCTTGTTTACATTCGTAGACAAAATTTTGTTTACGGTTTTTTCAACTCCACATTAAGATTATTGAGCACTCAGTCAGCAACCCAGAAAACAAGTTGTCATTTAGACAACAACTATTTGAATGAATGGCTCAGTGAGAGGTGCTACATACATGAATTCACAGAAATTCAATCGCTACGCGTTATACATGGTGTTCATTTTTAATTTAACGAGGCCAATATTTCCAGAACTAAGCGAGAGGGTGAAAAATGTTTCTAATAAAAGTCGCTAAGTATTGAGGGAGACAAATGATGGTGATCCTGAATTTGACCTGGAAACTAATTCTAAAGGTCAAATAATGGTCAAATTCATTTTTTTGAATGGAATTCCATATTTTTGTTTCAGATTTGTAGATTGTATGAAAACAATTCTTTACTCTTCTTAACGTGGAAAATGATGTTTAAATAGTGTAGAACAATAATTAAATTTTTCTCATAATCCGTGATAAATCAGAATAGGTCGAGTATATATTTTGCCTCATAATTGATTTTGATTTTTAGACATTCTTCAAAATTTGGCGCCTTCCAAATTCTGGTGCCTGAGGCCTGAGGCCCGAGCCTCGCGGGCCTAGGTCTAAATCCGCATCTGTCAGTGGCTGCGTTGAGTTTTGTATGATTTATTTTGAGTTCTAAATGATCATAAAGTAGTCACGAGAATCGAAACATTAATTCTTCAACGCTTATATAAAGAATTAAATGTGTTAGGTTGCATCTGTTGATGCGCAAAAGGTCGATAATTTGCAGAATGTTGATATTCCTGTACAAAAATAGTACTTTTTACTGCATTATTCGTTATAAGGATTTATAATGTTTATAGAAAGACGCGTGAAGAAATGAAACTTAAACCAGGAAATGACTGAAGGCATTTTTTATAGACATTAATAATACTTTTTATATAATCTTTCGCTTCCGATTAACTTGAAATTTTGTAAAAACATTCGGATGTGCTCAGAAAAAAGTGCACAGCGCCATTTATTGAAAATTGTTGAATTCAGTGAGACACATACTAGACTCCTACCTAAATTTTACTTAAATGATTGATAAAGAATAAATTTTGTCTTGCTAAATTTATTATCAATACATTCACTCACCCTTTTCCACTCGAAGAATGACATTTAAATCCCAATCAGACAAAGCCACAATCCAAAAGAATTTATTATTAGTTTCTCCCCCATAGGCATAAGCTGCTTCATTCGAAGAAAAATTATGTTTCCCAACTCTGTCACATGTTACTCTGAATTTCAGAACATCGTGCTTATATTCTTCATTAATAGGAGTGTTGTTTAACCCATTAGCATATTTTTTATCTTGCTTAATTCTAGCAGAATCATGTTGATCTTTTGTAGGAGAAATTATTCCCTCACATTTTGTGATTAAGGCCCATAGTTCGACTGAAGGCAGAATATTCACCGAATTGACTAGATCTGCTAGTTTCTGTAAGTTTTGTTCTTTGTTATCTGAGAAATTAAGGCCTCTCACTACATCTACAACTAAGCTTAAGTTATCAACTGATCGCAAATCTGTCACCTAAAACATGATATTTGTAAGAAGAAAGTATTGGTATCTAACAATAGCACAATACTTCTTTGAATTTGTTCATAGAACAATTGAAGTAGACCCTCCCTTGCACATGGGCTATTTGGTTTTCATGGCAAACTTCATTTTTCAAGATTTCCTTAATAACTTCTTTTTCTAATCCAGTAGGAACAGTTGCTTCCAAGATCAAATTTTTTGGAGATTTTATTGTTCTCAATAATTCTATTTTAGAATGTATCTCTTCCATACTGATTAGTTTATTTTAACCCTGACTTCAAGCATGTGCTGTCAACTTTTCACTCAAAACAAAAATGAAGCCGACACTAGTAGCAGACGAAAATGTGCCTTCTAGCAATCGATAATAAAAACGACTGTAAGAATAGAAACAGTTGAGCTACGCGACAATAGATGTCACTTGTTTGATCGATTCATCTTTGTTTTGAAACATATAAGGGCAGAAAAATAGGGAAAATATCTGCTGATAATGAAACTCACTATTTAGGTCCTTAATCAATCAAAAAATTATTTTTATGTGATACATGTACAAAAAATCATTATATTATTAAAAAAAAATCTAATGGATTAATATTATAGGTATGATGAGTGATAAACTGATAAGAAATAATTTCGTATAGAAATCTAGTTCTACTAGAATTTGTGAAAATATTTAAAATTATACTATCCCTATTATATTTTGAATAATATCTGTGAGCTAGAGATGTGAATTTCAACTCTGCAACATTAATTCTAATTTATATGGAAAGCAGAAACCGGTTTTCAACATATTAAAAAGAAAACCTTCAGTTTTTCCAACAAAAATAACGCTGGTTGCAAGAAGATACAGTGTAGCTATTTCTATGTGTGAATTAAATTCATTTGTTATATCTCTTGCCCCAGTTAGAGATTTCACTGTGATACATTTAACTATGTTTGGTTATCTGTTCAATTTATCACAACCTTTGACACAAAGAGATAATTCGCAAGGGTGATAAGAAATTTGCGAGTAATTTACAAAAGCATGTTCTTTTTGCAAAATTAATTTTAACAAGCAGTGTAGCCTTTTTCTTCAAGCTTTCATTGATTTTGAGATGTCACTTTTAGGGCACTGTATCTGGGGAATTTGTATAAAATTTTTGTAAGATGATTATTTTAGGGAGCGTAATAATCCTTAAGTGGTGTCATGATTATTTTTTTATTATGCTAGTGGGGTATCATTGTGAAGAGGAAGACCTCGTGGAGAATAATTAGGCTGTTTTCTATTTTTTTAATTGAAAAATGATAGTGTAACAGGGAGCTGAAGCTGAAAATCGTACAGAACTTTTGTTATTCAATTCAATTTTTTAAGCTGCTCAATTTAAAGCTATTATAAAAAAATTCTGGATATGATTCAAAACATACGGCATGTCCTAAATTATTGTATCATTCCCTTAAATTCATACAAAATTTTCTTGGTGTTGAGGGGGACATATCATGACGATCTCTTCTTGACCTTGGATCAATTTTTATGGGGTTTTTCATGGTAATTTTCCCTTTTTCAATGGAATATCCCAATTATGTCATTCTATTCTACAGGAAAAATTACCATTTTTTTATCCAAATTTTAAATTTATTATTCCAGTTTACAGCTAACGGAATTTGCACATCATTTGGTCTTTTGAAAAAGGCCGATAGTATTCATGGAAAAAAGTTCTACAATAAACTCTCAAATACATGTCCATTTTGTTGCATACACATTCGTATCCTGCTCAAATATTGCGTATCTCAGGAAATAAAAATTTGGTGAAAGCCTTTCCGGCTAAAAAAGATGTAATTTTCTTGTAAAATGGAAATACATTTAAAAGCTGGAGTATTCCATTCAAAAAAGAGAGGATAACCATACAAAAACCCATAAAGAATAGATTCAAGGTTAAGAAGAGATCATCATCAGATTTTGATCGAGTGTCTACAAAAAAAGGATGATACATTAATTTAGAACACCTGTATACCATTGGCGGATCATCTCTCTCTTTCACAACTTTCTTGACATGAGTATTAAATGAAAAGGTTCGACGAGCAGAACTCAAACAAATTACAAAATACAAAGAAAACCTAACGAGTTTAATATAATATATAGGACAAAACTTCTCAAAATAACGCTTTTATAAATACACTAAGGAGAAATTTATAGGTAAAGATTCCTGAAACTGATAGAGTCGAGTACGAAAAGCTGTGAATTTCAAGAAATAAAACAAGACATACAAAATACCGGAAAAATTGATTCTCAACATACAAAACATACAAACAGTAATATATTGAGCTATTGAAACAACTTCCATAGCATATTTTTGCACTTAACGTCTTTAGTTTTAATAATCTATATAAATTGGAAAACAAATAAGATCAGGAACAAAAAATGTTTTTCATTATAGCACATTTAAGAGAGCGTTGTACTTGTATTTTATATTTTCCCAAGGAATGAATAGAAGTAGAAATATCTATTCTTTTCTATAATTAGAACGCACGCAATGATTGAAATAAAATCAAAATTTTTCTTTGAGGCCATCTGAAAATTGCAGCTGTCCCTGGAGAAATAAAACTACAGTTGTTTGAAATGTGTCTTCAGTGTTGACAACTGCAAAATTTATCCCTAGGGTGGAATAACACACGTAATATTCCCATTTCTTTTCCTTTAGGAAGAGAATTGCCATTTCAATCGATAGCTTACCGCATTTTAAGCTAAAGCTAAATCGTGATAGAAATTAGTATCTTGTCATAAAGTTTGAATTCTCTCATATGCAGACTAGTTTGAACTATTTTTGATGAATTAACTCATATGTTAGTTGATATTTGTTAATGATGTGTGGACTGCACTGATTCTAAATTGGACTGAAATTGTTGATGTAGCAATTCATCAACAAACTAATGTATTTGACTAGTCGTAATTAGATAGTCCAGAATCAAATGTCTTAATTAAACTTCATTAGAAATTTGACCAAGATGTAGTACATTCTTAATTTTTTTTTCAGATTTGCATCAAATTATTAAGGTATTTGGCACGAAAACGACAATTGAGAGATCTCAATAAAATCAGAATGAAGTTCAAGTTGTTATATACAACATTGGATTAGTAGGATAATATTTGAATCTTAAATCGATACTTTTTTCGATATTGTTTTAGCGATAAAAATTGAAAGATGTGAACAAAAATTAACATATTATAAATTAAATATTTGCAATAATTTGATTAGAACATTGGGAAAATTTTTTATTGTTTATAAAGATATTTGAATATTAAATTCAGTTAATGATGTGCATTTCTTCAAGTTGCTACAAGCGTTTGACACACAAATGTCACAGTTTTGTAGCAAGTATCTCAAAGAGTGAAATAAACGAGTGCATATCGTGATGTCTAAATCTACAACGTGTAATCACCATTACCGCGACGACTAATACCGTTACGTCCCTCACCAACTTGTTTACAAAGTCTAATGACGCCCAATTTTGTCAGTGGCACTAGAACAGTGATTTATATTTTCAACTAGCGGTGCTTCGCACACCCAATTAAAGGGCGGGCTTCGTCCGCTCTAACCAAGTTCGGCTTTGGAATCTTGAGTCCGAGACAATGACTAAACACGTGAACTAATCTTGTAGTACAGATGATGACATTTTATTGATATAATTAATATATATGATATACAAAACATACATTTTATTAAACAAAATGATTAATTCAATGTTCAAAGTTGTCACAACAAAATCTAACAAAGAAATTATACTGGTGAAACATTAATCCAGGCTCGAAGAGAATGATCATTTTTTTATATATACGTTTAATGCGATGAGCATAACATTGAAGAATTTTTTTATTCATGTGGAGGATAATTAAATATCAAACTAATATTTAAGAAAAATCTAAATAATTTTTGAGGGAAAATAAGATTCTGGGAGCAAAAAATATTCGAGATATCGATTCGAGTCTTGAAATGAGTTTCTGCTATTTTTATGCATGAAGGATAAACTTTGATTTGAAATTGGAAAACGTCTGAATCCTTGATCATGAATGAAATGAAGTTATTTACTGTAGCTGTATCTGAGTGATTGGATGTGTTTTTAGGGAAACCAATCACTTCGCATTTTTTAATTTGAAACTATTCAACACAGATCCAAAGAAAATAGCTCTCATAAATTAAAATGATCAAAAATGGAAAGAATCTCTGCAGATAGCTTGCGAGAAAGTTGTCAGCGTTAAATGTGAAATTATCATTACAAGGCATGTTGTTCTCCAGCTACATATCACTTGATAATATTTATTTATTCAGAAAGAACATATTTCTGTAAAATGATCTCGGTTATTCAAACTATATTTGTTAGTTAGATATTGTGAACCAAAATAGATATTTCAACACAATGAGTATTCATAGTTCAGTGCAAATATGCTGGCTTTGTAATCCGAATGTCATGAGGTCGATCCAAGATTCGGACAAAGGTCAGTATAGTTCTTACTGAATTATAATATACTCTGTGGCGTACTCTCCACAAATTCTAAGACTTGTAGCCGCATTCCACGGCTTGAAATATATTATTCAGTCTACCAATGTGCACTAGAATGAAACAGAAATCGGAAATAATCAAAACTATAAATATCTATTAATGAAAGGCAGAAGTAAATGTGAGACATTGATGATCAAACTGGAAACTGTAACAGAAACTGAAAGTTCTGCTGGTGCTTTTAAAAGCAATAATTCAATTCCCACAAAACTAGCAGTTCAAAGTAATTCAATGTATGAATATTGTAATGGAACTCAACTCGTTTGTGAGTTTAATGAATTAATTTTTACACAATAATATAACTAAAAATTTACTAATAAATACTTCTACCATCACACGATATATTTTTTATTTACACAGTAATACTGTCTGCTATTTATTTTCACTACTTCCAATTCATTTTGAATTGCTCGCTTATTTATTTTCAATCTGACTCACTCCGTGTATGTACAGTCATAATTCTAAATTGGCTCGACTTAGTCCGGGGTTTTTATATCCCCACTTGAAGTATCTTGAAGCCTCTAGAAAATTCTGGTAAGTTTCTAGAAATTAGGATTAGGTGGAAGAACAACCATTGACTGGACTTCGCCCTTGAAAGTAACCCAATAAATAAATTCCACCAGACGTCATTACGTCCTTGCCGCAAATGATTTCATTGCGTTTGCCACCCATTTATCCCGTATGTCAATTTGGAAATCTTTTCTGTAGGGGCTCTGTTCATCACAATATCAATTGAGGTAGAATAGGAAAAGATTATTGTATGAATTTTCATTGGAGATGCAACGTTCCGTTTCGAAATAAATGATGAATTCAAAAGGAAATATTTTAAGAATAAAAATCTTCGGAACGAAAATGTCTATTTTTCATAATTTAACCTAAAAATGCCTGAACAATGACTCTGTCAAAAACAGACATTGAAATATTGTGCAACTTTATAACTAAAATTTCATATTGCAGTCTTAATTCTTGCGTGAAATACATAATGTTTCCCCAGGGAAATGAATTTTCAGATTTAAAAGGGAAGTCAATATTCTTCGTTCTTACAATTCTCGAAAGATGGAGACGTGGGACTTGGAATTTCTTTATTAACTCTTAAAAGATATACTTGATTAAAAAATAATGTCTTTATTTGAAGAATTACATTTTCATTTTTACTCAGTTCTATTCAATGTGAAAAGTTTGGGAAACTAATTCTGAAGTATTTGTATGAATTAGTTAATTAATGCTGGTCAAGTTCGTATGACCAGAATTCTGTATCAATAATAAGTTGGTGGAGAGTATTTATGTTTACGGAGCCCTGAAAACTCAACTTTATTATCTTATTTATCTTCATTCCTCTTATCGGTGTAAACTGAATCAGAATAAATTTATGAATAATGCACAAACATTTTTGATTTAAGCGATCAATTTAATATTCCTCAATATTTTAATTTTTGAAATATTGCAGGCAGGCGAATAAGATATCAAGTGAATATTTCTCAAACAACGTTTTTCTTGAGAAAAAGTCAGTTATATGCGTTAAAACCATTTTCCTCTGTTATTTATTGTTCCATCTGTGGTTTCGTATGTTATACTTGTCAGAAATTGGAGTTGAACTGAACTATCCACGGTATATCATTTGCTAGGATCAGACATATCTATAATTTTTTTTTTACATTAGGTATTGCAGATTTTGAGGCGATAGCTATATCCATTATAGACAGAAAAGAAGATGTGAATTATGAGTATTCATACTTTCAAAGGATAATTTCTTTTTATATGTAATGGATGTGTTTTAATATTCATGAAGAGCACTGAAATTTCTAAACCAGACTTTTTCTCTGTAAGATTTGCTGCCACCTGTACCACGACTACCACGCTATACATTAAATTTCGACTTTAAAGTGTGTTGGTAAGTTATAATATCCCCAACCTCTAACAAAACTTAGGTGTAAAGTTTGTTGAAATTCAACAAAACAAAGACTAAAAACTACTCAACCGAAAAGATTATCTTGACTTAATATTAATTCCAAAGTATCTAAGTGACATCATTAATTACATCTTAGAATAAATACTTTAAAGACACTAAAAAAGACGTTTTTGACAGTATAATGTAATTTATTTTTTAATATTCAATGACTATGCCAAAAAGTGTGGCGTGTACTTTATCGAAATTGATTGAAAGTACAATTTTCTCGAATAGCAAAAGTGTGTTTTTAGTTTTTTCAAATTATTTATTTTATTTTTTACTTCTCGGTCTTTAGATAGCTTCAAAATGTTATTTAATTTTTAAAATGTCCTTGTAGTCTATATTTTTAAATTATTGGTTAACGGGGGGCTATATGCCGTGTCCTAAAATAATAATTTGGTCTCTATCGAAGTTATAAATAAAAATATCCCTTAAGAATTTGGTGCAATAATCTCGTAAACGTTAGATTTAAGAAAATGATCTTGATTTATAACTATTCAGACGTCTGGAAGTGGGAGAGAATAATTTGAAAGATGAAGCTAATAAAAGCGTGCAAAAAAGAGTAAACAGGTGATTTATATCTTCTATATTACTAAATAGCTGATACATTATATGAGTAATAGATCCAGAGTTTCGCCTGAATCCTTTTGGCATCTGAATTTACTGATGGAACTTTGTAAGAAATATAATTAATAAGCAAAGATATGATAGTGGTACAAACGGAGCTAAAATATAATCATTATTCTCGAAATGAGCGCGCCTTTGATGTGTTTTTGATTGTTAATAACACAAAATATTATTACGCGTAGGTTCCGAGCCTATGAGAAATTGCTTACACGAAATTAGATACGAAGGACTTAATACATAATTCATAATAAGCTGAGGGGAGACCGCAGAAGTATTACATGGTTGAGGTACTTCAAAGGAAATACCGTTATTTCACAGAAAATACAGATATTCCTATGGGGTATTTTAAAGGAAATACCGGTATTTCGGAGGTACTTCGTAAGAAATACGTTCATATAAGCAACGAGAAATTGCTAGGAATTAAAAGTATTCTGTTGGACGTACACGGGAAGTACAAGTATTTCCAAGGTATTTTGCAATAAATACAGATATTCTGAAGAAATACAGGTAATCGACAGAGAATACAGTTATTTCTGAAGAATTAAGAAGACAATCCTATAGTATTTCTCAGGTAGTACAGGTATTCCATGGTAAATACAGGTATCTTACAGAAAATATAAGTATTTTCGAGATTTTAACAGAAAATCCAGATATTCCAAATAGATACAGATATTAAAGAGAAATACAGGTACTTCAGAGAAAATTCAAGTATTTCATAGAAATACAGGTATTCCGCAGGAAATACGTACGTGTAATTAATGAGTATTTCAAAGGGAATACAGATACTGCCGGGGTATTTCATAAAAAATACAGGTACTCCAGCGGAATATGTAAGTATTCCATTGAAAATATTATGTTTTCCCGATATATTTGATGAGAGATATAGGAGTATAGATATTCCAGAGAAAGTGTAAATAATTTACAGGATATTGTTGTGTAAGATTTTCACTCTGTGGGTATTCTCCAAAAAAAACTAAGAGTATCCGTAGCTTAATGACTGGTAACCTCATCTTACGGCTTAAGAAATATCAATCAATCTACCGAGTACACTATAAGTGTCTGTTACATCCGTAGCACGTAAAAGGCGTGATTGATATTATTCTATTATTTATTTAAAAATTTTGAAGAATGATTGTATTCTCGGTATGAACTCTTATCAAATGCGATGCCATTCTGTAATTAACAATATCTCTCACCAAAAATTTAATGATTTTATATTACCTGAATGAGAGAAGATATTGAATTCAATAGAATTTTCTGCAATTAGGTCCGAGTCATGCGGGAGTCGTTATAAACCTTCGACTTCTTTCAGATTGCTGATCACCCGCATTACATAAAAACAAATATCAATCTGTACTTTCCAAAGAATAAATGCGATATGGTTCTGAAAATATTGCAAAAACTTTGATCTCTTCTCGAGAGAACTAGACAACAAATCCCTATTTTACGAAATGGTTTTAATCATCCGCAGTATGACGTTAATGCTATTAATTACATGACCCCTTGTGAATTCCTCCACTTTATTTTCTAGGAAAACTTGAAATAGAAAAATGTGGATTTTAACAAAACTAGCTGAATTATTCTGTTGTGTTTCGCAAAGAAATATTTTTCAAATCCTCCACAAGCACAATATCGGTGAGAAATCTTAATGAATATATGAATATATTGAAAAAAATCGGGTAGACTATGGAGATTGGAAAAATTATTCCCACATTTTCTTGAAATACTGATTTTGTGCTGTGCAAATACATGAGTCTTACAAATTTATAAATCCATGAGAAACTGAGAAGTTCATTGCGAATTTATATATGATTGATGTGAATTGAAAAATTAAATGAGTTGAATTGAAAATGGCTTGAATAACTAAAGCCAGTATTCCAAAAAAATGTGGAAGTTATTTTCCTAATTTCCGTACTCCACATAATCCCCTTTTCGGCTCCTTGAAATCTTATAAGAAATATTAAAAATTGTAAATAATGGCTTCAGATTTTCAATATGTGTATTTCAGTAATAAAGTAAACGTGAAAAAGTTTTAATAATGAATTTACGGCAAAATTAATCCAGAGTGTATAATAATATTGAAAAAAAGTACATGAACTTATTTTGAATATTTTTTGTGTAAATATCACATACTAAAATATTTTTATTTCATTAATTAAAGCAGTAAAAAAATGAATTTCCAGAAACTGAAATAATAGATTTTGTTTTAAATATTTATTTTAAAATCAACATCATTTATTTAAAAACAAAATTGATTTGTAAAAATATTTGTGCTGGAAATTAAACATGAATAGTTCATAGCCCAAAATGGATTGAAATTTCATCATTGAAATTAATAAAATATTCACAGGATCTTCTCGAGAATTACCTGAACTTTATATGATGAATGTAAATTACAAATACGTATGAAATCGATATATAGAGCTCTTAATTTCATTGTTTCTTTATACATGAAATAATATTAGAATATGGTACTTGAATAATGTTATCTTTTTGAGAAAAATTTGGAAATAGTTTCTACGAACATATTTTTTCAAGGAGAAAAAGCTGAGCTGTTTGTGAGCATAATAACATGAGGCCAGGTGAAAATTGTTTAAATGTTATAATGCTTGCTTACATACATATTGCTTACAAGACTTTTTCCGCGGTCCCAACTTCAAAATTTCATTAATAATTAAGCACAAAAGAAGGGAGCACAAGTTGTCATTAGGACTCAACAAAAAAGCCTAATAAATGGATAGATGATATTGATAACATAAATCCACAGAAAAATTGAATTTAAGTCACGAAGCTTGACTGCTACGTGTTAAAATTTTAGTGGAGATAGGATGCCAAAAACGCTCAGTCTATGCACTGTCAGTCACAACTAGGGGTATAATTTATTTTAAAAGAAATCAAGTAAAATCAATTTTTTTTTATTTAAATCGGATTTTTATGATTTAAATCACAATTTTTTTACATTTAAACAAGAAATTCCGATTTAAGTTCTATTTTTACCCAATTTTTATGGTATTGTTATTTCATTATACTTTTCATTATTATAACTCAATTTCAATAACTAGGTATGTAATATTTAATCACTTGTGTATAAATTATTCTCCACGTTTGGTCTAGAAACCAGTTGGGGACAGAGAGAGTGGCCAAACTAAGTTACCTATATAATAGGTTGAAATGGGTTAACATTTGATGATAATTATATTTATTCAATTTTATTTTATGTATCTGATAGGTATTTGAATAAGAAATTTTGATTGATTTAAATCGTGATTTTTTTACTTGATTTAAATCATGACAATCCTAGTTACACTGGCCTAATTTTATTTAGAATAAATAAATAGAGTGAACAAATATTAATAACGCCCAATATGAATGTGGTAGATATTATTTTAGTGTACATTGGTAGATTGACTGATATTTCTCAAGCCGAGGGATACGGTTAGCAGTCATCAAACCAAGCGTACTCTTTACTTTTGTGGGGAGTACGCTTTAGATATTATTCAGTAAAAATCATAATTTTGTCCGTAGCTGATGACATATGAAAACCTAATCGCGGGGCGTATTTTTCCGAAAAAATTTCCTCAATAAATGTCGCAAATGTGCTTGCTCAATGTAAGATATCTGAAGTTTTAGGCTTCCAGCTTCATTATTTTCTTTACTTCAAGTTAACTCATTTAATCTAAAAGATCAATGAATACCTACTTAGTTGAGATCACTCTTCAGACTTACCCAAAACGCGATATTCACCATTCGTCCAATCTACAAAAACATTGGCTGTGAGTCATACTGACTTGCTAAACTCCAATATAACAAAATTCAACGAGCAATCGCTAAGCAAATCTATAAATTTGGTTTGGAAAGTCCGCGCAACTTAAGTTTTTGGGATGAATTATTTTTGTGTGTTTTTTTTTTGTCCAACGCTGTTCGCTGCTGTAGTTTATTAAATCCTTGTTTTCTTGATCATATTCTTTTTCCACCAGCCATAGTATAGATATTTTTTTCCAGTTAGCTGTGTAATGTTAAACACCTATTTGAAGTTGATACATAATAGTTGCTGATTAAATTTCTATCAAAAGTAGGTAGTATAAAACTATTTAACGATACTAGATATTCCTTGAAATGAAAATAAGAGAATAGATATACGATTCAGACGTTCAGAGCCGGAATATGCGCCCCTTTGAATTGATCTGTACTCCAAATAAAACAAGATAAGCGGATGAAACTTTGATCTTCGTAAAAAAGGATGAATTACTTAGGAATATTGTGACCAGCTCTCTCGATTCGTATTTTAGCATTAAGGAATAAATATAGGACATCTGTTCCAGAAGATCATATTCAACCAAAAAAAAATACTTATTTATTGCCTGTTTTCAAATGAAAAAAATGGGAATAATTCTAATAACGAATTAATTAAATAACGTGGAAGAACGACCTTTGGACTAGAGGTGAACCGAAGCTGGCAGTTTATTTTAAAATACACAAGACGGCTAGCCGGATTGGATAACAGTGCTCAAATCGGTTATCTTATATTCAGACAAACTGTAATTCGTCTTAACGAAAGTACATCTCATTGTAACAACATGTCGTGTTTTCCAAAGTGCCTGAGTAACGTTCAGCCTCCTTATAATCTGGGGTTTTATCCTATAATAGACGCTTGTTGTAAGCCGTAGCTCTCAAACTAGATTTCGACCCAAAATGAGAAGTTTAGTTAATCTTTCTCGGTTGTCTCGGGCTTGAGTTCAGTTTCACAGGTATGCGCAATGCAATTCGGTACTAATTGGGGATGATTTTCGAAAGAGCAAGCGGAATGAGCTAACCTACAATCAATTAATCGAAAAAAAGTTTTAGTACCATTGAAAAAGCTGTATATCACTAGGGAGAACTAGTACATCGGAGAAATATTTCTTTGTGTAACTAATAATTGGTTAGCGTTGATAAAATGGAAAAATATTTTTACGAATTTTTTTTTATCGACACTATTTTTAATAAACGTCATTTATTATTTGTTACAAGAATGAAAAAAATTTGAAAATTCAATAGCAATTAAATATGTATTGTACTCCCAAATCCAACAGAATGATTTGCAATGGAGTTCGACGCATTCTGCTGTTTTTAATTATGAAATTAGTTTTGAATTGCATATTAATTAAATTATCATCCAGCCTTTACATTGTCCTTTATTCGTACTTCGAAATTTGCAAATAAATGAAATTCCAATCCGAACTATAAGTAAGGCATGTGTGAATGACACCTATACAATGAGTTCGTTCTTTTAGTCTTCGTATGCAACAATGCGGATCGGAATTTATTGACAACTGAGCTTGTACGACTGTTTTTGCTCAAAAGCTTTTGTGCTCAAATTCATTTGTTCTCCGGGCGTGATTTCTTTCATCATTTTCATAAAAAAAAATTAATAAAGCTTTTTTTTAAACACGAGGGGCGTCTAGATTAATTCAGAATATTTATTTAAAAAAGTAGAGTCTAGGGTGAATGCAGAAAGTGATATGCAAGTTGATGCTTTATAATTCCGTCAAATAATAACCAAAATACTTAAGATTATAATAAAAATAACGTAGAGAAAAAAACAGAATAAACCAGTTTTTAAGCATAATTTCAAACAAAAAAATACATGAGTAGCTTTTGCCTGGATTTAGTGAACGAATAAAGGAATAATCGGCAATAAAATTAGATTCATAAAAGATGACACCAACGCAGAGCTTTTGAAATAAAGTTCACCAAATTGGATGCAATAAACCTTCTCTTGATGAATCCATGCTGCCTGATTTGAAATATATTTTTCGATTGAGCTATGAATTAAAGATTAGATCGATTCAAATACTCTCAAAATATTGGATAATAGCTACTGGTCTGTAATTGCAAGTATCAGTTTTACTATTCGATTCGTGGATTGGTGTTATATGAGTGGTTTTTAAGACAGAGAGGGAAATATATTAGCGAAGAATGATAGATTGGGAACTATGTGTCACATTCAATGAATAATAATTTCAACCTTTAATGATGAATGCTGGTATGTTGTCAGAGCCCGGATTGGTAATTTATCGATAGAAGCAATAATATGATATCAATGAAGAAATACCAGGCAATTTAGAATAAGTTCAGTGGATATCTGGAATATTGTCGGAGAGTGACACGTACATTTTGTGAACACTACCTTATGAATAAGTAATTTTTTTCTGTTGCACTTACCAACTAAATTATTAAAATTGCCAAAATGAATTAAGTTTGCTCCAACTTTATTACCACATTCGGTAAATTGTGGAGTTTGAGAAGTTCCCTACAAATTCACTGTTTGATTAAGTGAATTAATTAATACTTCAAAAATGGAGCAGAGTTTGAAACTTCCGCACGTTTTTTGTTTTAATTAAACTGTTTGTGTTTTTTCACGTGACTCAAAAGCTGCTGACCAGTTAGTTAATTAAATATAGAATACTTGGCTGATGCTACCCCACATTTGAGGTAGAAGCCAACAAAAGAAGCCACAGGGGTCCATTTGGGTGAAAGTATCTAAAAAGTGACCTTTGTACCTGATAAATCGATCTGTGAGAAATATATAGATCAGATATTCTCATAAAAATATATGATTATGCAAATTTTATATATTTATGGAATGATATGTATTTCTAAATGTCAAACGAGCAGCAAGCTAGAATTGTCTTCGAGAAATTGCTGAGGGAATGCTGCGATAAAATGTGCTTGACACATTTTTCTGATTCACTTTTATTGAAACTATGAAACTGTGACAATATCAATCAAAACAATTTGTAATATGACAAGAGCAAAATAAACGAGCAGAAAAGAGAAAAAGCCAATATTCGCGTGAAGTAGAATATTTTTGCTGGATTTGGGGCACTAATGGATGTTTGAGTTACCTGTTACTTTTTCCATCATATGTTGTATTTTCCGAATGACTAATATAATTTTTATGGAATTGGAACACATTTGTTCCATTTGAATGATTTACAAAAAAATTATTTCAATAAATTTTAATTTGAAAAGCTTCAACAAAAAAAGTACATAGTCATTTTCTTGAGCATAAAAAAATTGAAAAATATTTTTCATTCATTATTTATAATTTGAGAATTATATTGTCGAGAGATTGAACAAATATCTGAAAATAATATTAATTAAGCTTCTCATACAAAAAATATAATGAAAAGTCGATATTTGATTATATTTTCCATCTCCAAGAACATCTCGAAACAGTTTCCATAAAAATGAGTGAGAATATTTTTTGGCTTGGAAAATGATTGGAACTAACTTCGTTGGGATCTATGAAGTCAAACTTATTAACACTCGTGGGACTTGGTCTTTGATTTCAGATCATTGTGCAGGTGATAATGAAACTTTCATATATTTTTTTCATAGTTTCAAATACCAAGAGATTAAAATAGTAATATTTGTAAAAAAATTTTGTTGTCTGTCGATTTGCCTAGATTTTGAAATTATTGAAGCGGAATACTTGAAAATTCGGCAAACTCTTGGATTTCGGTAAGAAAAAGCTTTATATTTAATAATTAGAATGGCCAAGATCCAATGCTCATGGAACTGAATCTATGGTGATTGAAAATCATATTCAGAAAGTAGTTGTTAAAACTATTTTTCTCAAACAAATAAAGAAAGAATCTTTTTTGTGAGCCTACAACAGGTTTTTTCTTTAAAACTATGATCATTAGATAATAAACTTTAGATTATCTGGAAAGCTTCCACAAAAATCATGGAGAGTGTATTTAGTTCAATATTGATTACCAAATGGATTTGACGAGTTATTCAAGTTTATGGAACTTGATTTTTGATACAGAACTAATTTTCCGAATTCAGTCCAAAACTTGAGAAAAAAATTGTAGAGATCTATTATTTGTAGAGTTTATAATATCTTCTAAGCTAGTAGTAGGAGCCTTATATTCGAAAAGTTCTTGAAGCTCCTTGTTCCATATAATATATTCTGGGACATCGGAAAGAGCTTCTATGAATGTAATGAAAGCTGTATTTACCTTATTACTGGAAAATTATTGAATTTTGCAAAATTAACAATATTCGTAGAACTTGGTCTTCGACATTCAGTGATGGAGCTCAAAATTCATATAAAAATATCTTCCAAGCTAGTAGTAGGAGCATTATATTCGACAAGTTCTTGAAGGTCCTTGTTCCATATAATATATTCTGGGACATCGAAAAGAGCTTCTATGAATGTAATGAAAGCTGTATTTACCTTATTACTGAAAAATTATTGAATTATGCAAAATTAACAATATTCGTAGAACTTGGTCTTCGACATTCAGTGATGGAGCTCAAAATTCAGATGACTGCTTACATAAAAATATGTATGGAGCTCTACATTTTTAATTTTTTCGATAATTCATTGGGTATGTCCGCTATAATTCTATGACAGACTTTTTATTTATGAAGTTAGAACTTGGAGTTAATATGAAGATATTAATTGTACAATTCAAAGCAGCTATGAAAAGTTTCGAAACTCAAAGGACATAATATTTTTATCGTTATAGATAGTTAGCGTTATATGGAGTGAAAAGAGAAAAACAACCAAATTCACAATAATTTTCATTATGTATTTGATAAAATAGGTAACTGAACTGTTCTCAATATTTTACGACTAATAATACGATAGGTATTTAGTTTGTTCAGTTCAAGACGATAATTTCCAAGTAAATCAAGAGAATGATGCACATGTTCAAGGCAATTAACAATAATAAAAGCAAGACGGCTGTTTACAACTTCAGAAGTTACAGGACCTCAAAGGTTTGGTAGGCGTCTTTTGTAACCTGATAAGATAACATAAACAATAATATCGATAATAAATATTTACTGTGTCTGAATATGAACAAATTTCTTCGTTATAGAGTATAGCTATTGAGCAATGTGTGGATGTTGATGTGAACCAACTAAATTGTGCTCACTAGTACGTTATAGGGAGTTTATTGCTATAAAGAGTTTACACTGTGTAAGAGAGCTTCAAAGATTTGAAGTTAATAATTTTCAGATTTTTGTGTAAAGATTTTGGAACTTTTACGGAGTCCTTGACTCGCGAAGCATGGCTCGTTTTAACTGGTATTAATTTATAGCTACAGAAAGTTTAATCAAGCTTATTACAACTATCTCTTTGCCCAGTGAAAATAGGTGAAATTCTTCAATTGTGGAGCTTTTAATAAAATCCAAGTGTGAGATGCTGATATAACCAATGAAATTACTTTTCTACGTGACGTGAGAACGTGCTGCACAATTTGATTTACTACCCTTTCTATTAAGAGCAATTTGTATGCAATTTCCCCGATTTTTCCAACTCACTCACATTTTCTGATGAAGTTTTTCTCCTATAAATCTAATCGGGCATTCAAGAATCGAACAAATGACATAAAAAAAACTCGAATGTGGCTTTTATACTCAGTTGAATCAGAAAAAGACTCTCTCACTTTTAAGTACCTAACAAAATCTGCTTTAAATATGTATACATACCCTTCTTATATAAAAGTTTTGAAACTTTCCGTACTTGGGAGCTTGTAAATTTTTAACATTCAAATGTATTTAGCAAAACTGAAATTAAGAAGTTTTGAATGCAAAAATTTGTTCATGTAATATATAAATGAAGAATTTGAAAATATTAAAAAAAAGATTGGTTTAAACTAACCTCAAGAAGTTCAGAGGAAATTTGAGGTCTGACAAAAGTTAAAAGTTTGCGTTTGAATTAGTTTATAGTGAGAAACCTTGAGTTTCGAGATTTTTCCATGGAATTAGCCAATTATTAAATCTGAACGTTTTCTATAAATGGTTCACCATATTTTTTGAGAGATAAAAATTCAAGGATGTACCCTGTAATAATTCGCGATTATAGAAAATGATGAGAATTTCTTAGGCTTCATAAATGCGAATGGTTGAACATCATGAGACGAGAGATATTTTGTATCGTCAGCCACTCATCGTACCATTTTCATTAGATTAGATTTTATATCTTTTAGACATAAATTTCGTATATTATAGTTTTTACCGTTTATCCTATTCAATCTAGTTGCCATAATAATGCATTAGGTATGCCATTCTGGAATGTGAAATTGAATTGTAATTTCCAAACTAATTTCATATAATTATAGAATAAGCTATAAAACTTTCGGATGATTGAAATATTCGTCTTTGGCTCGTAGTACAAACTTCTTCTTCCCGTAATGTAGCTTATATTAATTGATTCTTTTTAAGCATTCTTGTGTTGTTATCTTCCATGTATCGATCTATAGGATTTTTTTCGAAATTTCTATAGCTTGCTCCTGGTTGTATATTTAGGGAAGACTTTTATTACTGAGGATTTGTTTCGATAGGATTTTTTTGAACTTTTGTCATTTTTGATGTGCGATTGTCCATTCGCAGAAGTAAAACAAAAAGTTTGTTTGGGAATGCGCACATATTTCCATCCAAACATCGACGACTGTTTAACGGATGCAACCAGGTTGCTTTGGGAGTTGTACATTGTTTTCCGTTGGCCCAACTGCGTGAAAATATCAACAATGTTATCTAAACTCAAAACTGGAAAATGATACGTTTGCATTTTACATCACAAAACAGTTTGTTATTCGTTGACTAAGTGCTTGATTCATGACAAATAGTTAAATATGTAAATGTAAAAGCGCAGTTCTATCTACATCTTGAGATTTGCACTCTCGGATCTAAGCAGGTGAATCTATATATTTATGCCGCTCCTGTTCAAATAAGTTGTGGTGTATGGAGGGATGTAAAAGGTAGCTCAGTTATTGACATAGTAATTTTAGGAAATAGGGGCTCGAGTTACAAGAATCCTTCACGAACTAATTAGATCCAAAGCATTAGAGAGTGGGTTTCCAATGATACCACGAAGTTGTTAAACGTTGGGTGGAGAAAGTAATGTAAGACAAGATGCATGATTATCAGGAGTTCTTATATTTGTTGGTAGGCCGTGAAGATATTCGCTGAGCAACAGGTTGCGCTTCTCGCATCCAAGCGAGAGCCATTATAATGATTATAAAATTATTGTGTTTTAGTTCAGTGTATGCCACACAAACCGCTGTCCTCAATGTTGAACCGATGAGAAACCACCAGTAAAATGAATGACCAAGATTAGCATTATGTCATTCGCACTATATAAACAGTTGAACTAACTGATTATGTATTCATCATGAGTGCTTCAAAATGACCAACAATTCTTGGATTGGAAAACTATTGCAGGATTATAAATAAATAAAAGTATTAGATAAGCATGACTGGGTAATTCGCTACGCCACGATACATGGCAGATGTCTAGTTGATGGAAAATGTTGACAAATCTAATGAGAATTGAAGAAGCGCTTTGGTGGAGGCGGTATGTAGACGCATGCGCCCCGACGCCAAGAGTTCATCTCGCACCAAGAGCGTCGAATTGCCCGAGTGGCGAGCGCCAGTCTCACCCCGGGGTTCGTACGCTGAGGGTGCAATACTCGCTTTTGATATCGCACGTTGTTAGTCGTATTTCGCGGCATGGCAACGACGATTTCTTTCGTCTTCGTTCTGCTGCTCTATCCCTTACTGCATGCAGATGATACCCAAATCATCCGACACGGACGTTCGCGTCTCCACTTCACGCGAATGAATCGCTACTCGCAGTCGCAGCGGTTCGTTGAGAATATTCTTGATAAGTCGCCAAAGACAAGATCATTCTCTGCTACTGCAATTGACTCGCTTTCTCTTACTTCTGAACTTAATGAAACTACTAGCACTTCCGCGACCGCCTCCACGGTTCCCGTTATTGTCAATCTTACTGATGTAGATAATGGTGGCAGCAGCAACGGGACAGATCGCGCGTTTTATCAAGACGGTGATATCGGAGCAAACTTGGGATATGTAGATATTTTTGGGACAGATGGGGATGTAGTGGATGATGAAGATGGACGCGATTTCACCACTGTGCGTTCGGGAAACGTGGACATTGTCACGCGGTTTCTTCATATTGTTGAGTCTCAACACCTGTTGGGTGAGAACTGCACAGCAGGCACGGATTTAAACTTGGGTGAAGGGGTTGTAGATCGGTATGCTCAGGAACGCTTCCGTGTTGAGGCGGACGTGGCGGTAAATCGCGCTAATATGCTTACTCGTCTGTGGAAATATGCCGACCCTAGTGTCGTCCTGTCCGAGTATCTTCTGCACGCTTCCGTCTTCAGCATGGTGGAATTTGATGATGACATATTTGCGGCAGGCAACTGCTATGACCAGTATCAGTACAAGAACTATTCGTTGTTTTGTCCTTATGCTTACCGATTGCCTGAGGGCCCCATTCTTGTTAAGGATCTCGCTGTTGAGTACAAGTATTTAAGTAACACTTCCGAGTGGTTCTATATAGCGCGGAAGAATGCTGAGAATGTCATCCGGAACTACAATCAGTTCAGTCGCGGTGAGTACAAATTTAGCTCCTTGTTGACACGCACCGTTGCACTTCGCAAATCCAACACTGGTTACTTTAAACCGTCGGCAGTCTTAATCACATAATTACATCATACTGTATTCTGTTTCGGGAGAGATTCACAATTATTCCTAGTTTACATTTCTCTACCACACCATCTTCATCCAGAAGAAAAACAATTCCAATAGGTTTCTGTGATAACTTTCCAAATATCTATTTTCTATCAAACATTTGATAAGATAAACTGAAATATCGTGAGACAATCATATTCAATAATACCAAGGCAACACGTGATCAATAATAATATCACTAAACGGAATAATTTTAATTTATTACTAATGAATTTCAGAAGATAGTTGTTTTAAGAATGAATCTAAAAGAAATGCCACGCATTTTCTAATGAAACATTGATTAAGAAAAAAGCTCCTCTCATTGCTAGTCACAAACACAACGTGATTTATTTTGAAGTTTTGGCATGATATGGATATAATTTAGGTAAAAACGGACCGATAATAGCTTTCCAGGATTCACGATAATAGGTAGTAAATGTTCTTCCAACTGATTTATTTCTATAAGTCCAGATAACATCTTACGTTTGAATGAAGATATCCCACTGCTTCGTTAATTCACACTAGGTGGTGGTAACATTAAAGTAGAGCGTTTAATAGCCATTGTCACATTATTGACCGGTGACGTATAGTCAAGGTACAAGGAAACAAATTTAAAAAAAAAACGAGTCATCACGCTTCGTGGATGCAGAGAGGGAAATGTCACTTGTGACAGATGAAATTTGCATGGTAGTTCGACGATGAAATTATATACAACAATGATAGCGTTAACATTCCCTTCTCTGAAACCTGAAAAGTTATTTTGTATTCTCTCCTGTCAAAGCAATATACATACTGAACGAAAATATTTTATTATATTATAATTCCTAACAAGGAATTAAATGCATCGAAGCTACAAAAGTACAAGCAAATATTAGGCTGTATCAAAGTGTGATATTCTACGGATTCTAGATTGAAACGTGTGGAATTTCAAGCTATAATATTTGGATGACGATATAGGTACGTACTTCCCATTAAATGCTATACTAAGGCAATTAGAATTGATTTGAAAGATGAATAAGCAATGACGCCACCAATTTAAATTGTTTGCGATACGGATTCATGAAAAAAATTATTTGAATTGATTCTATTATATATTTTAATGTTTGCTTAATATAATTTTCATCATCACGTCTTTGTTCTAATGTATAAAGCCACGCTATTCCAAAAATATGAGCACTTCTGTACTTAGCCGCAGGGTGCCTTGAATAAAACAGAAATATAGTTAACTCATAAAATCTTTGTTTGGCAATGAGATTTTTGCGTAGTGCTAGTGGATTTATCAGAAGAGATCAAGTGTGAAATATATTGGTGCATGAAGAATGTAGTATTTGAGAGTTGAGTAATAATTTGGAAATGTATCACTTGCACTGGTCCTGGCATGCAGAACGAATACCGAATGGGAAGCTTTTAAATACAACATGTAAGGGGGAAAAGAATGAAATATTGTACCCAGCATATAATTGGATGGATTTGTGAAAGTTTTCGATTGAAAATAATAGAAGACCTTCTCGTTTGAAAAGTTGACATAATGTTTTTGTATGCATTGTATTGAAACTTACTTTTATTTGTTTATCAAACATTACGAACGAGCGAATGATTTTAATTTTGTTTGACTGCAAGAAATTTTAGAGAGGCCCAATTTACACTTCAGACAATTAACGAGGAAAATTTCTTCTCCCTCTAAATTTTGTAATTACAATAATGGATTGTATTGTCCTCAGAATAGTTTTAATCTCCAAGTGATGATCTCTTTAGAATTTTTCTGTGCTTTTAAATGAATTCATCCGTAGTGTAATGTCGACTTGTTTTATAATCCACTTGAAATGCAGGAATTGTGAATAAACGACTTGATACATTTTTTATTGAAAGATAAATTTTCTAGTTTACATTGTCCAGATTCTAAAGACCTTCTTTTCAAAAAGATTCTTATAAATATTCACCTGAAAAAATATGATTACGGAAAAATTCTCTGATTGAAAGAGATATTTTGTTAATTTACTGCTTTGTCAGAATATGTTTCATTTCCTGCGAAAATAACAATTATGTTCATAGCTTTAATTGGTTTTGTATTTGTATATGTTTCAAATTAATCACAAAGCTTCGAATATACAGGTAATATGTTGCAATGAAAAATATGGTATACTTCAAATTCTACTCAGTGAAATGTAAATGTTCAATAATTGTGAGCCAGTATAAATTAACTTATCTTACGGACAAACAAAAATTGTGATGGAAGTCGAAGGGTTTCGTATTGAGTTCTCTAGAAAGTCTTTCAAAATATTTACATCAAGACGTAATAAATTGTGAGTGAAATAATATATTTTGAAATAAATTCCAATCGTCGACCAGAATAATTTTACTTGTTTGTCAAAGATAAATACAAAAATGATTTTATGTGTGAAAATGAACTACTGCAGCTTGAAACAAATGCAAAATTCACAATTAAGAGACACAATGTAGCCCGAAATGGGACAGATCCACAGATGTAGCAAAACATTGGAACAAGCGGTACCGTCACCTGGACTAGATCGACTAAAATTATTGCAAAATTATGCACAGATTCCCAGCAAAAATAAATGGTAGGTACAGCAGGAACATCATGAATAAATATTTAATTAAATTGGAATTAAATGTAATTCCTGTGCAAGGTACATTAATGCAACTTTTTTTGTAGATTTGTGAAAATAAATTTAAACTCCGTTGAGGAAATATGATAAAGATTATTGATTATATTACGTTTTGATTCAAAAATAGTAAAAATATATTTATTTGATTTCTAGGATTAGTGCGTTTTCGGAAGAAATTGAGAAAAAGTCTTGTCCACAATCTAAATAATCATCAGATCCGGTTTAGAGCTATGGAGTTACAAACCGGCTCTGATGTTGACTATTTAAATAACCGAAACCGATTAGTATTTTTATCACTCATCCGGATATTATTTTCCATATTTGGACATTTCCCCCTTCAGTTATTTTAATTTTAATTTGTTCATAATCTGAGTCTAAGGGTTTAACTAAGGTATAGAATACAAAGACTATTTCATAGGATACGGAGATATTGTTTGTATCCGTCTGGGCCCAGGGTAAATGAGTCCCAAATTTCGTGCGAGTCAACAATAAGCCATTGGTAGGTTGTTTCGATTCTTTTCCTCGCAATAATTATTTGGATGGAAACTATTATTTTATGTCAAGAGGTATTGAAAACAATGTGCATATGATATTGATAAAACAAATAAAATTATTCTCATTATATAGCTTCCAAAATAAAAAAATTCTGACAAACGTGGACTATTTTCACAATGCAATTATATTTCTGTTCAACAACAGTAATTATCAGGAGCATACCTATCCATTTAATGATGAAACTGATGATTTTTTTTTTGCAGAAAAATTTTTGTTAAAATTTATAAACATTTTGGTATGTAACGGGAAACCAATATCAATTTATTTTCGATTCCAAATCAGTAATTTTTTATTACTATGAATCATAATATTCATGCTCAGATAAAAATTGTAATTTATGCAACAAGTGTGTAAACTTAAGCATTATTTCGAAACCAAGCATATTTACATCAAGACGTAATGGTATAGTTTGAAAAAGTTAAGAAAGAGACTGTTTCATGGTGCAAAAGATTATCATCAGATTATCTGCTTATCATTAAATTTTAACAATTTGTCAAATTTGAAGTTCCTACCTTCGATAATCTTAGCAGACGATGATGTTCTACCATAAGAATTTTGTTTTATTCTGTTGAGGTACAATGAACTAAAACCCTTTATCAAACAGTAGGTATTAGATTTGACAGTTCTTGAAATTCTGGTTGATAATAATATTTCTCATTTATTCATACGATTCAGTTTACCTCAACATGACACGATCCTAATTATATAAGTTTTGGATGACCACAAACCACAAACATGGAATTCGAACCCATAGTCCCAGCGATCACAATGTGAATAGGGCCTTAGACCACAAGTATAGCACATCTAATTAATTCACCGTTTGAACTGAATTTCTGAACCTTAAGCAATGTCGAACTAAATATATACTACATTGTAACACTAGCCTCTTCAGCTAAACAAAGAACTTTCGTGTCTCAAATTGATGCATTGGATAGTTTACGCCAAGTTCACCGTATAAACTTCAATATTAAGATATATCATGATGATCTTTCCAGATATACTTTGATGTATCAGTAAAGATTAGTGGAAAGGTTTATGGTAGGACCGAACTTTTTATTTCAAACTTTTCCCGAGTAGGAAGTTAAAAAGATTCTTTCCTTTGCGTAAATTTTCAAAAATAGCTGTGTTGTAGATACCACAGAGATTCGGGGAGGAACATTGGAAGATTTATATAAAAATGTGGAAATTTTCTCAAATATTCTGGAATAAATGCTCAATTAAAATTGAGAAGAAACGTAGTTGAACATGTAGTTATTTAATTCTTTTGCCTTCTATTAAAAATTATCTTGTACTTCACAAAATATTAGATGGATTTCAAGGTCTATTTTTTACCGGGTGTCAACGGAATATGGCACAATACAAATAACTTTTTTGCCAACAAAATGTGTTATATAAAAGAAAAATTCTCTCAACTTCAACATGAGAAAAATATGAAAATCTAAATATGTATTCCGAGAGATATAAGTTCTGATCCTCCACAGACTAAATTTGTATGACACCCAACAAAGCCGTGGGATTCCCTTTGAGAATCGTATATTCTTCACTGGGTTGTGATGTGTAATAATTTTCATATTTTGGGTTCCAACAACCTACTTACACGAATATCAAATGTATACAATAACCCACACATTGATGAGACACGAAATTAAGTTTTGAAGCAAAGTCAGAACGAAAAAAAAACCTTAAGCTCCTGTCAGCAGCCTATTAGTCATAAAAATTGAAAGTTCCAGTAGGAACAGTGGCTGTCAAGAAATATATGAGTTTCATACCACCTTATCAATTTCCTGGAAGTTGTGTTCGAATAGATTACTTGATATTTTTGTAATAAATTGACTAGTATTTCAATTCTAATAGGTTTGGTATTGGTCTTAAAGATCGTTGATGTACTTAAATACGTTTATTCAATTCTAAAACTCCACTAAAATTATGATTAACCTACATAGAGTTCCATTCAAATCGATTCAATACTTGCTCAGAAAATTGCAGGGATACATTAAACATAAATAATTTATTTAGCCAATTAACTGACACTTCCAAATGAACTGAAAATTCCAATAAAATCGATTCAGTAGTTTCTGAGAAAACTGTACAGACTTAAATTGACATTACGAGTCTGCTAGACTTCTGAAATTAATTGAAAGTTTGAATTGAAACGGTTTAGTAGCTTGCAGATATACGGAAAATCATTACGAGTATATTTTGAAACTTTTCAAAGATTGAAAAGTTATAAGCGTCCAATACATAATTTTTCTTTGAAAGTTGCTCAGAATATTGCGATACATGTTTAGATTAGAAATCTTGTGTAGTTTATGTTCTGAAATTTTATTATGATGACGGTTTAAAATGACCGCGTAAAGAAGTTTCCGAATTCTTTCCCTTGGGAGGATGTTAGTACATAAATCCTACTCCAGATTTTGTGGGAGAATCGTTTGATCTTACCCAAATACGGTTTGCTTGTCCAGTATCCTGGATAACTTGAAAACAAATAAATGCACAGTTCATAAATTTTATGTTCGCGATATACGGTAACATTGTTGCTAACTTCCACTTTTGTAACGGTAGTACTTAACGTCGAACACTAATATTAGTAATAGTATAAAATAAAAGAAACATTTCAAGAAAATTACTCACTCATTGGCATCAGTCATGTCCAACAGATGTTCTTCAGGAATCCGCAAAATGGTCCCTGCAAAATAAAAGTGTTGTAATATACGAGAGAACGTTGTAAAATTTGGAATAATAATGAGGTTGAATGTCACCTACAATTTTTACTTGGAGTAAAGTTATACCAGAGCACGAAATCTTGAAAATTGATATTGCTATCTGCTTTTTGCATATAAATATTAAAGTTCTAACTATTTACCGTTACTATATTCGTTCTGTACACAGTTTTTTTGGGAATTACAAACTGACTAATAATTATAATAAGGATTTTATCGCAGTCTTATTTTCTCGGAAGAATATAAAATAATATTTGTTGAATGTTGAAATTTACATATCCTATAGATCAAAATATTGATATCTTTAGGAAATTGAATTTTTCTTGTTTAGATCCATGAGGACCGAAGCAAATTTGATTGTGATTGATCCATTTGCTTTCAATTTAATTTTGCTCCAACTAAAACTGTAGCTTATCATAATAAATATCAGGTTGTTCAAAATAAATAATTTAGATTGAAGAATAATAGCACCGATAATCTACAGTCTCATGCATGACTATAATAAACACTAATTATAGAAAAAACTTCTAGTTCTGCAGAAACGTTTTCGTTCTGTTAATCCTGCGTTTGAGCGATTTGTCAAAACATTGAGATTGCTGGTGGGTTGTAACAACGAAATCTTTCTTGAAGTGAAGCTAAGGTTTGCAATACTGCTGGTCTTCGTTTGCACTAAGCGATAAAAACTATTTACACCGCACTGCGATAAAGCTGACCTACTGCGAAATGTGAAATTCAAGAAAAGCTGATTTCCTGCTCCTGGAAACAAAGAAGCATGACGTTTTTTAACGAAATATACTATAAAAATAATGATCCGCTTTTTTATGATACAAGGAATTAATTTTTAGAGAATATTAAATTGTTTAAAATATTAATCCATCAACAAATTTTGTTTTAGATTTCATGTATTTGATTGTAAAATATTAATATTTATGTGTGCGTTTATCCACATTCATGCTTCACGTTTCTAAATGTTAACTGCTTATTTTATATCGATGAACTTTTGTTTTCAATTCACACGCTATCAAAATATGTTCAGCAAATGATAATTAAAAAGTTCAAAACGTTTTTGTGTTTTAATTGATTCAATAGACCATTTTAACAATTCTCTTTCGATTAACTTATGATTTTATGATCGAATTGTTGTCTATTGTATGAATTTCATTCATATAAGTCAATCGGTTTTCAGTAGTGAATGGAGAAATAAAATATAGGCAATAATTAACAAGAGGGAAAGGACCTTTCCAAAGACAGTGAACTTACAGGTAGTCTCAGATAATGACTCACCAACTCGACACATACGAGTAAACCAGGTATTGTATGTATAGAGCTAACTGGAAGGACGACCTACAAAATTTTGTGATATTTGCTCGGTAACTGCCGGCTGTGATGCCTGTCCCACCATCCTTCCAGTTAGCTCTATACACAGAAAACCTGCAACAATTACCAGCCCGGCACACTTGCAGGTAGTCTCTGATGATAATGAAATGACTCAAGTACTTGAACAAAAGAAGAACAGAGCACTCTGAAGTTTTTAAATAATTTTGCTTTTTCTACGGCCGTGCTCTACAATCAGTAGTGTATTTGCACATTGGTTGGTTATCTCGCGAATTGGCATCTTTGATGTTGGTTGGTTGAACTGTAAGGTTAATAATAGACAGCTACTGAACAAAACATTCTAATTTATATTCATCTTGGATGTTTAGCCGATAGAAGGAAAAGGTTTTTCTGCACCGGTTCAAGATGTGGCCAGTTGGTCATAAAGCTTACCACCAACCTTTAATTGATGTCCCGTTGGGAGATTAGGCGTGCCGAGTTGGGGTGTGCCCCAGTTTGAATATACTCTAGAGGTACCTGTATTTATTAGGATTAGAACCTGTAGTTTACACAAAGGCATCTGTTATGTTCGGTAACTAATCAGCTTACAAAATTCATTTTGCATTATATTTAGAAATAATTTTCAGGATTTGCTACATCAATAATATTTTGGAAGTGTCATTTTTTAAAATAGTTTTCTTCCAAAACAAGAAATAGCATTCAAGATTTGATAAGACTTTTCAAGGGTTAAATATACATTGCAGAATGGAGCGGTTGAGATACAATTGCGTAAAACGATCTCGACGTCAGTTGAAATTGTTTGCAAACTGCAACATCCATCAGTTTTCAGACGCTGTCAGAACGATAAATTTAACTAACGTTTGTGCATACTCTCTATGTATTTCCGAAGCGTTTGAGAGCAATTGTAGAACAATTTCACCAAGTGCCCATTAAATATAACAAATAAGAAATATTCCACTTTTCTAGTATCTTTCGATGAGCGAAAGACTTTTCTTCTTAAATGTTTTACATTATAGAATCAATCGAACATTATTTCAGCAGATAAAAATATATTCACCTAATGGAACTATTACTATTTCATTCATTCAATATATATTGTGAAATATTCATATTTGGAGGTCAAAATAAGACCTGCGAAATCAATATTAATCCAAAATTGATAACGAAGGACTTGAAACAGACACGTAGATCTTTTTTAAGGACTCTATATTTTCATCTACCCAATCGATCCGCTCAATATCTAAACTCAATTCAAAACTAGTCAAAGAGTAAGGTAATTATATACTGCACTATATATTCAACGCATCCCATGGAGAATGACTTGGTCGATCAAAGAAATGATTAAAATTATTTTTAAAATCCTCAAAATAGTATTGAGCTTTAGGTTTGACCAACCTGAACTGATCGTTGATCATGATTTGGATGCCTGGGAATCGTAATAGGAATTGAACTATGGAATTTTCTGGTTGAATTGTGTCATGAGAGCTTCAGCAATAGGAAATATCTCAAATAAATCTACCTGAAAATAAAGTCGATATTGCTAGATCATAATCCGCTTCGATTCCTCGTGCATTGTGTAGGATAAATTTCAAGAATTTAGCAGAAATATTTCTCATCACTATTAAATTATTTGTTCTATAATGACAAACATTTCAGGAACTCCATTTTTCGTCTTAAACTTCTAGAGATATTTGTGATAAATTATGGAAGATTATACAAACGCAAATATTTGCTGCTTAAACAGTGTAGCATATATTAAAATGAGGTGTAGAAAAATGCGAATTAATTTCATTAAAGTAGGAAAATTTAATTTATAAATAAAAGGAAACATTTTCCACATTTATTACGTACATTTGTTCTTTGTAATGATATTGAAGTAAAAAACCTGAAAATATTTTATGAATCGTAAAATGAATGAATCAATTGAACAAAATGTGGTGCTAGAATGAATCATTAAAAACAATGTGTTGGAGCAAGTGATCTACTTCAATTTCGAGAGGGATCGTGGCGAGCGAAATGCGGAAATGATTTGAATTCGCAGTTTAGCAATTAGTCCTTGACTATTTAAATTTCACTTGGAATTCTCCTTGCGAAATGCAATAATAACTGAAGAAGAGTGAATTGTGAACTGCAGTCGAAACTTGGATGAGTAATTTTCTCCTTTAGTAAAACTGCCTCTAACAGTATTCCAAGAGAGTTGTTCAGCGTACTTGATGCATTTATAATTGCTAAGAATGGTAAACAAACGCGTCGTACTGTTTTTCAGAAAAGCAACGCAAAAAATATAATTACAAGCAGAAAATGGGATCCGACGATAGTTTTTGGTTTTATTCGGAAATGAACAACAGGACATATTAAGGCTTAAGAATATAGAAAACCTGTTCATTGTTCATAATTTTATCTAGTAAATAATCAATCAATAATACAAGTGATCTAGAATCTAGAGCTATTTGAACAGTAACGAACCCTCTTGAGCCTCACGAATACATTTCGAGATCTCGAGTCCTTATCATCCCAATTCGTCGATTGTTTCATTATAATTTCATGTACAGCATCAACATTTTCAACACAAAAACCGGTCTACCAATACAGTTCTTACCCGTTTGAAATACTCGACCCAATTTTTTATTGTGGTGTGAGACATTGTTACTTCAATGTATTATCGAGCATATCGCAATGATATTCAATTTTACAACAATCAGCATTCCCCCTGCCCCAAAAGGGCACCATATGAATGATCAAAATTCAAACTTACTTAGGGAAAGTTTAGGCAACATGTGAATCATGCATGTGGTCCAAGATATTTTTCGAGAACTTGTTGAAGATTTGAACCATGCTAATAATGGTTTAATACAATTCTTGTGAAACTGAGATTTTACAGCATATGACCCATTCTTACTATTAAAAACGGCAACAAAATTTTCGTTTGCTACTGAAATAACAAAGCTGAAAGCTTATTAGAATAGAACAGATACTACAAAAAATTGTCAGGATAGATTCCTGGAGATCTTGGCAATATGGAAGTTGAATCCTACAAGGAATATCTCATCAGAGACACTAAGAGATGTAAACTGCTCAATAATTATTCTTCAAGGATATTTTAGAAAAACTTTACTCTTAGATCAATATTATTTTCTAAGATTTCCAAGAAGCTGTTCATATTTATCTAATGTGTTTAATTTTTATGGCGAAATGAACTTTTCAATAGGATTTGAAACTCTTACTGACGCAGTAGTCTTATACATTCCACAGCACTCAGAAGATTCTTACTTTTGTGTAAACACAACTGACCATTCTTCTTTTTTAGAAGGCTTATTATCTGCATAATGCATCGACATTATTGAATTATATCAGTAATAGAATTTCATTCGTGATTATATGCAGGGCGCGTAGATTTTGGAAAAATTGAAATGCGCAATGCGACCTGGTTACACTATTTTGATTGCAGCGATTATTTAGAATTCATTCATAAATTTATAGCAAATATTGTATGTGCGTGACTTTGACAAATATGCAGGTAAATTAGACATCAGAGGGGAAGGTGCGATTGATTTCGAATACCACCTGTCCGATCTGTATAAAGTCGAACCAACTATTGCAGATTGGAACATTGTGATGATTATTTCTACAAGAACACTTTGCGTAAGTTTCTGAACAGATATTAATTTGTATTGATCAGAAAAAAAAAACGAAGGTAGTTCGGGCATCATATGAATGATAATTAATAAATCAAATTATGATAAGGCCCCAGCCACATCCGGAGGAAATTAATCTGCATTTCGAGACTTATGCTGATCTGTTAACAACCGGATAGCATTCAATTCTAGAAAAAGCGACTGAAATAAGTGTTTTTTCGAGCTACAGAATTCCGAATCCCATTTTCTTTATTTCCACACAGTCTAGGTCATGTTTTACATCCGATTAGTTGTAAACAAATCAATGGTCTAAATTATTCAAGTCTATCGGCTACTAATACTTTCCATTTGATAAAAGGTTGCTCCTCAAATATAAATAAGAGTTTACTCAATAATGAGAGATTATACAAACTCAAACGATTCTAATTATTGAAAATTGTATAGCCAACAAGCGGAATAATTTTATTTGAGGAAAGAAAAACTCCATATCAGTCGTAATTTATATATCCCGGAAGTACCATTCATATTTACAATTTTTTGAAACATTTCTACATTCATGTAAGTGGCAATTAAACTAGAAAAATTATAACGGAAGGGTGCTCATTTCAACACAGTAAACTCTGTGTAATAACAAGGCAAAACTTTCCGTAATAAATAGCCTCTAAATAATGTGAATTCAAACAGCGAAAAATAGTTTTCAGTTGAATTGAAAAGTAAGTGAAAAATCACTTTTGTTTAGAATTATTAATCGCTTCATCATTGATTCTCTACTTGTCCGACCGACTGAACATAAATTCCAACAAATATTTCACGCGAATATTGCTTTGTTTTAGCTGTGGGGTCGTAGATCATTTCGGCTTTCTCTCCTATGTGTCATTAACAAATGTGAATGATGAAAATTAAAATTTAAAAATAAAGTAGATATTTTAGATGCCATTTCAGTCTATTTAATCATTCGAACAGCGTATTTCCACTGAAAATGAGGTCTTTGGGTTACATGCGTGTTGATCTCGCGTATACAACCCCAATTCAGACATCTTTGAATGTGTAAATGGGAACATTACTAATTTCAGACAACATTATTTGCGGATTTGTGTTGAGTAAATACTGTTACTGCATATTACTGTCTTTAATACATATTTACTCGCTGCATATTCAAGCGACCAACGGTTTATGAGGATTCTAATGACGCTGAAGGTAGGATACTATTTAGAATACCATAAATCCTATTCTACTCATATTTGTTCTTGTGGAAATTATTTGTAACCTGTTTCGCTCTCCAAAAAAAAAGAAATATTTTCAATTTTCAGAGAATAATATTTAGCTGAAATTAATGGCCTAATCTATCGTATAAAAACTGTGGGACTAGGAAATCTAGTGTTGAATAATTAAGAATATATTGACGAGTAAAACGAAGCCCAAAATGAGCTTACCGATTGTCGCTGAATTGATAAACCAATTTTCATGTCACAATTTTTATTAGTCCATGCAAACATTGGAATCTTTCAATTCCGATTATCGAAGAATACAAAGCATTTTTATACATGGCACATAATAAAATGTTATTTGAAATTTGTTGTAATAATTTTCTGAGCTAGTTCAATAATCGTTATTAAAGTATTTGTGTATTTTTATTCGATAAGAATGAATATCTATTGAAAAATACAATACCTCCAACAGGAATAACAATAAAGTGTTCAATGAGAAAAAGTTGGGAAGTAATGTTATTTCAATGAAATGTACGGGAGAAGTAATACTAATAAAAATTTCATAACGATTTGCCATTTAACTTTGGTTCTCTGCATTATACTCACGCTGGAAAGTTTGTCCATTTCTGCAATGGATTTAAACTTCCCCTAAGTACTATGAACGTAAGTATACAAGAAAAACGGTATGTAGTGTAGTGCGGATTCCGGATTATAGGATCTACCCAAGAGTACCATCTATGCAACAAACATTCTCATAAATACTTTACCTAGAGAATATTTGTTAGCATTTGTTTGAGAGCCACGTATGTGGAGCTGAATTTTTTGAATCAAAATTCGACAGATCTCCGGAGGCAGTAACCAAAAAAGAGAAACATTTTTACCTAAACTTTATAGAGAAAAGTTTCTGTTTTATTCCACTTTTAGATTTTGTTATATCTATTTGAATCCATTCTATTGATATTTTTGAAACAAAAAAAATCTGTTTTTCAATGAAGTAGAAAGTAAAGTTCTATCCCCTAGCTCCTGATAAGTGATCACTCAATTAATGTCAGAAATTTTAGTAACAAAATTTGGTACATATCTAGGTTAATATAAAATTTAAGATGAATTTATCAAACTATTTTTCTTCCGACTTCCACTGATGTCAAGGAATGTGTCTTTTGTTGTCCAATAAAAATAACATAGATACTTTGTATGAACTGTATTCTTTTGTATCTTACAGTCATGTATTCAGGACAGCAATTTTCCGTAAATATAATATAAAACATCCAAGGGAAAGAATTCGGAAGTTGAATTATTCGATAACAATATTTTTTCTACCTTTTGGAAAAGAAATATCTGAAAAAAAGATTGTGATGCAATAAGTACATTTTACAGCTTTGAGTTGATTTTGAACACACAATTTTTGAATAACGAACTTTCAGGTTGGAAGTAGAAGTAAAAGTGGAAAGAATACTTAGCTACGATTTGGTAAGCTTAAATACAAGGAAAGACAAAGGAGCGCGGGAGTCTGTTTATACATCTCTAGATGATGGAATCCTTCAAACAGATATTGTTGATACTTCGGGTCATTTTAATTTTGTGTGGCGGTTCTTTAGCCCCTACGATTGGTCTGGTTGTTTACGGAAAGTACTGAAATTATTCCCTGACTATCATAACTAAAAATTAGGACCCAGACTATAAGTAAGGTTACGTTATTTTTACGAGTCTTGAAGCATCTAGCAGGAATTACCGCCGGTGGGAAGTGTCTGAAAGTGTTGATTATCAATTTTTTTAAATATTCTCTAAAACATACATAAAATCAGCACTCAAACTTTAAGAAAAGTAAATATTGTTTGAACATATTTCTAGCACCTTGTATCTGTAAGCTGGCCGTCGGCCCAAGCTAGCAAATATGCATACTAGAACTACTCTATGCTGTCTCTCAGAAAATAATCTGTCTGACAACTTTTCTCCTAGCAAGAATTGTTTAAAACTAACTTCGCTTTGATTAACGCAATCTTTCCATTGTTACCATAACTGCATTAGACATATATTTAAGAAGACCGAATAGCTTAAATCAATTCCTTTTCTATCAATACATTTTTATCAGAAAGCTTCTATTACAGAGCGAGAAGAATGGTCTTTTTGTAGAAAATTACTTTTGTTGAACGGACGATTTAGTTGCTAATGCCACGTTTGTGTTTTGAGAAAGTTGACACTTTCGCAAGTAGATGATATAATATGTTGTCCAATTAAGAGTTGCGAATAATATATCGCACATATTGCAAGGCAGAGTGTATTGTTATTATTGGTAAACTCGTGTGCTTCGAGTTTTTACGGTAGCCTGAGTATAACTGAGATCCACTTTCAATATAGGCTTGTAGAAAGATATGTTTAATTTTTCCCATTTTTGAATGACATATTCCTTCGTTTGTTTCGTACGGATCCATGCTACAGGTCGCAAATATTGACCGATTTTGGTCGTTTTTTCTATCGATTGGCTAATCATTTGAATAGAGCTTTTTCAATTTTCATTATGATGTGTGAGACAGCTAGATTTTTTTGAATTTAAACTTATCTTATCATTTATATATATAACTATGAGATGCACAGTGTGCACTTTTTGTTCGACCAACGATTTTGTGTTGGTATCATATAATTGATAGGAAAAGTTCAGGATATTGATGGATTACGTTAGTCCATATACCTGATAGGATATCTGTTCCATATTCCTAATTGTAGATTGTATCCCAGGAGTAGAATTTGTCAATTTCGACAGCAACTCAAGAGATTCTAATTTAGTGGATTACCATTAGCTTGAAAGGTGTTGTATCTTAGGTCATATCTATTATAGAAATTGTAAATTAGAGTCTGCTCTGATAAAACAATATTCCCTACATCAGAAATTTTTTTTTTTATTGAAGTTTTCTCGGAGCTTCAAGAAATATTTTGATAATTGGAGATTTTAATGATATAAACTAGCATTATTGATTTTTCATGTGAGGATCCGGATACTTTCAAAGATTGAGAATAAAATTTCAATGTAAACGAACTTATATGGAATAAATATATTAGTAGGATTAAATTTTCTCAATTTGTCGAGTACACACAATAATTTTTGCCAATATTTTCCAGTTATTCAGCATTGAATATTGAAATTTAATACTGCTCTGTATTATTGGGTAATGGAAAATTAATTACTAATATATTTGGATGTTGATGTTGGCGTGAAGGATTATGTTCATTATTTACTTACGGATATCAAAATAGGAATTTAGATATTCAGATTACTACCAAAATGAGAGATAAGTCTCAAGACTGATACTGACCTTGTCTCCGTCCTATTTTGGTATTGTGGACATTTCGTCTTGATATCAAGATTCAAGACGAAATAAGAAAAACTTTTTTCAGATGTTCCCGAATAATGATAAATTAGATCAATTACTTGCAACGTCTGAATTTTGATCATTTGAATATTACTGAACACCACATGAACTGCAAGATTTGGGATAACTGGTATTAATCCCCATGATCCAGCTGTTCTGTATTCATTACAATATTTAATTTCATAATTCTTGATGTCAGTAACCATTTATAATCAATAAGGGGTATACCAACAGAAATCTAGTTCAATATAACCAATAATAACAAAATAAATTACCTATCTAAATACATTCATTTGTATTAGGTTCAACCATAAAAGAGACGTGAAAAAATAGTTTGTTATCGACATGAGTTATGCTGATATTTCTAAAATATGAAAAATATTTTTTATAGAATCTACATTACCATCATAGAAAATAGGGAGAAATTTTGACGCTGAAAAAATTATTTTGATGTTATTAAAACATTTTGATGTGACAAAACTTTTTTCAACTTGTAATTAGGATGTAGATATTGGAATTATATGAGGATGCATTTGATAATTGATCGAATTCTTTTGACTCAACAGTTTTGGTTTTACCATATTAGCGGCTGTTGCAAATGACGAAAAATACTTTTTTGGTTCTAAAAACATTTCAAAAATAATATTTTATTTAATCACTTCAAAGAATGTTGTTTGAATTCCAATTAACAGATTCTTATCACTCCTGAGAATGGTCAAGATATAACCAAAATTATTCATTCACTGCATTCCTATATAATGTCAATACTTTCACTCTTCATTCCAGCCTTAAGAAGAAATGGTCCTGTCAGAAGTTTCATTATTGTATAATTTGTACATTAAACAATAATGGTATTATATGACATCGAGTGATTTTTTTACTCTAATAGGAATAATTCGAAAATATAGTCGCCCCGAGCAAAAAACTCTGAGGTCATGTTTGACCACAAACAACTGTTTTTGTGTTCGTCATTCGTTACGTGCAACATTGTTGAACAACAATTTTGTTGTATTATAATAATAATTTGATATATATTTGCGGATACTCAGATCTTCCAAGTTGAAATTTGGTGCAGTGCTAATTCATAGCGTGCTATATATATTTTTCATCAGAATTTAGGAATAATTGGAAAGACTAGATGAAGAAACTGACATTAGTTAATGGATGCTCCTATAAAGATAGCATTACAACTTGAATCACAAACATAATTATCGTTTTCTTCAAAGGATCAACAATAGTAGCGTTTTCTAAACTCAGTTTCACTTCTGAGAATTGCAGTTTTCTCACTTTCCATACAACAAGTATATAATATGGAAATAAATTGTATAAAGAGAACAAGAGCAAATAATTTGTAGAGGAAAGTGAAAAAAGGTTTGTGCTAACGGAAATGTATCTTGTCTTGTGGAAAATATCCATGTGTCATATTTAGCAAAAAGTCATTCAACCTGGAAATTTTAACATGATTTTGAGAACATGAAGTATGCACAACAGTCATGTTAATGATTTATGATATCTAAAATAATAAGACTGATTAATTGAATGATAAAAATTGATCAACAGATTTCTCAGTGGTCTTAGGGTGAAGACAATTGAGTAGAATTTAAAATCTGTTCGACATTTGTCAAGTATCCGAGAAGAAACATTTTACTGTTTGAAAAAAAAAGAATTGTTGGGCGTCTTGGGACGCCCGGTAGATATGAAAAATCTTGGTGAATATTCAAATTTCTGATTAATAAATATCCAAAATCATTATGAAGTGCATATGCATCTGTTATTGATCTAAACTACAAATCAAATCAGTCATAGTTTGAGTAAATTTTTCTTTACTTCAATGTATCTTTTTTCTCGTTGACAGTTTTGTGCACTTCATGAAAAATTCTATTTCTAACGCCGTTTGTTTTTAACTGATACAATTTTTTATTTAATCACCATGAATGAAACAAATGTGTTTGCAGCTTCAATACCATCGGTTTCGTTTTCTACAAAATTTTTATCACACTCTCCTAAGGCTTTTCAGATTATGCGTTGTTCTTTATCAGATGTATCAGAATCTTGACGTGGAGAGGCCATTGGTTTTTTTTTTTGATTTACGTGAATAAACACATTTAATCAAATTCGTCAATTTGGCACACAATTAACTTGCTCACCAATATAATGCACTGAACTATTGTTACAGAGCACGTGTATGCAATACATTTTAAAAAATCAACGAAGATGTTTTAGAAACTAAACTGTCATAAGTGACATTTCTCAAAAATTTCTCTTTGAAAAAAAAACAAACGAGAGATTATCACAAATAAGAAAATACTCTTTTTGTGTGACGGCATGAGAGAGCGTCATGCCGTTTGTAGTCACGGCATAAGTTCGATTTTATTGCTAAGGCGCGTCTATAGATGTTTCACATCAAAAATTGATAATTCTCTGAATGTTATAATTATTTTATCCCCGATAAAGGGACAAAAATGTCACGAAATATTTGAATGAAGTAACTAGCTTACGATCCTTTTCCTAAGATTGGTCAGTCATACAAACTTCGAGAGATCTGTCAATTGATTTTATCATATATAGAATATTTTTCAGGCTTGAAGATATACAGAATCACGGAATATATCAATCCTATTGAAATTTCGACCAAGGGTAAGATCAATACATCCAAGATTACGATTAATGAAAATGATGGTATAAAAGGATTCAGTCAAAAATTTGATTTTATATAAAATCAAATTTTTGACTGAATTATCTTTTACCATTATCTTTATTCAATTTACCAGTCAGCGTCATCTAACACATCCATTACGATCAATGTTTATCGAGTGTATGAGCTCTATTGAGAGGCATTGTAGCAAGCCTGATAGAGTTCTGTATTAAATCCTCGAAGCAATAAACAATGATTTGATGAGAACTTAATTTAGTGACTATGAATTCTGCATCTACTTCATGATTCAAATCATATTCCACGAAATATTCAAGATATTTTGATACCTTGGAGATGTACCTCTTAATTTATTGATCCTTGGATATTTTGGAACGATTCCAAATTATGAGACGAGCTCAATACGTGCATGAAGAATCAACAGGGTTCTATTCTAATACTTAACATATCAACAGAACGGAAAATGAGCATAATTAGTGAGGAATTACAATCTGTAGTGTGTCCACGAACAAACTGAATGAAGGATTTTCCCAAAGTAAATTTAGGTCCTAATAAAGACATGGACGAAAATAAAAATAGTATCATAGTTTGGAAAAAAATTTTCTTTTCCAAAAAAATTAAATTAGAAGTTGATTATTTGTGAAATTATCCTAATTATAATAACTTCTACCATTAGAACCTCGACGCGGGGTGTAAAATTATGAATTTCGCAGGTTATTGACTCATCGATCATATCTCACAAAATTCTCAATATATTTTGATTACATTATGCTCTTCAACCCCAAACAAATTTTGAAAAACTTAATATTTATCTCAAGAGCTAAGTTCTTATCATCCGTAGTTAAATTGGGCGAAATATATCAACCGCAGGCTGCAATATCATTCTCTAGGTGTAATCTCTTCACCACATAGACTTAGAAGTTCTCCGGTGGGCAGCATATTTCCAGTAGAACTTCTCAGCCTACGTGGTGGAGATAATATCTTTAGAGGACACTGAGACCTGCGGTTGATTTGTTTCGCTAAATATAAATACTAATGATGCGAACTTAGTTCTCCATATACATATCCAATTTTTTGAAACTTGTTTAAGTTTCAAGGGTTTTCAGTATTATTCATCATGATAAGTCTATAGAAATTTTGCAACGAAATTCAACTATGAATAAAACTATTTTTTTGTAATACGTCCAACTCAATTGATGCAAGAAAGTTTCGGTAAACATTGTAGTGATGCAAGAAGAGTTTTTTACTTGATCCTAGAAATAAAAAACAATGATTTCATGATAGTAGCCTAGAAATTTTATGAGTCGGAATTCATGACTTTATAATTAGTGAGCTTCAATAATATAGTCTAATATGCCTTGCATTGAGCTCGTAAAGAAGAAACAATGATTTAAGAAGAGTAAATTTATCATAAGATGATCCACGATATCTGCGCTCTGTTCTTATCTTTACTTCAGTCATTGAGGTTTTGTTAAGTCTCCGGCAAAGTTAAACACAATTTCATAAGACTGTGGAGAAATTACAGTGAAATGTAAGCAAGAGAGATGCTTTGGTTCGGATGATGTGTGGACTAGTGATGCACTGTTGTGAGTTGGTATGAAAATGTAAGCTGTGTGCATTCTGCACACGATAATACGGTTACGTGGCTGAAATGCTACCCCCTATTGCTTCATAATGATTTATTTGCACTCGCTTTGTTTTGTTTCATATGAAATCTATTTCAACGGATTATACCACGTTTGCATGAACTGTGTCGTCTCATACATTTGATATTGACTGCATTTTTTAACGTTCTCAATCATTACGAGAGGAATCAATATTTATCAAGGCAACGCAGATTCTACGGCTACACTTTGATACAACAGAAAATTAAAGATTAAATATACATCAGACTACATTTGGTAGAATGAAGCGAATGTTGTATTATTTATTTTATTGGATGTTTTCATATTTTATGCAGGAATGTTTACATATTCTCGTAGTAGCTATGTTTGACCAGATTTGATTGATTATATCAACTTAATCAATTCTAGCCTTGATCAGCCCACAAATTTTTACCAGACTTACCAATACGATAAATGCGAAGGCCGACCTTTATTATTTGTTTAAAATTATATCATTACAAGCGCTCTCCAACCGAAATTCCCATTTGTCTGTGCTATGTAATGAACGGGGTTCCTGCGGGACGAAGTTATATAATTCCCATTTCTGGACATTAGCATTGGTCGCGTTATATCATTTCGTCTAGGAAGTTTCTCAGCAATTTGAATTGAGCAAAGCCTATTCTAAAAACAAATTAATGTTATTGTATATATATATATATATATATATATATATATATATATATATATATATATATATATATATATATATATATATATATATATATATATATATATATATAACAAACAGGGACGGGTATTTCATAGAGAACAATATATCTAGTTTTACTAACAATTTTTTTGATTAGTTCTTAGACGATTTGAAGGACGAAGAGGATGTGTAACTACCAAGAAACAACTCTGATCTCAAGTTTTTGTTGCTGTTGTCATCAAATCCTAGTCCTCTAAGCTCTATACATAAACTTTGTTCAGGTAGTGAATAATTGATTTTGCAATATCTTGACTTCAATTTCTTGTTAAATGAACATTTGGTAAATATGAGAACATAATAAATGGTTCGTGATAAGGATAACAAGAAATACAGATTTTATTTGTTTGATATATTTCGAAGATATTTAAAACTACTCATGGCTTGAATATTCCGTAGATTCACGTCTAATCAACTGACTCCCAAAGAGAGAAACAAAAACGTCATACTATTAGATCCCAAAATGCTTTGTGCGAACCAAAAAGCTATAAATATACCTTTAAGCGGTTACTATCTACACTTTGCAAGACATAATGTAGAATTCATTTGAAGCAAAGTATAGTGCAGACGAATAAGAGTATGGAAGTTCTTGTTTAAATTAGTTTTCCATTGTGAGAGATCCTCATTTAGAAGGATGTTCTTCCAAGTATTAAGCCAAGCACTGAATTTAAGAGATCCAGAAAAACATTAGCTTGAAATATATGGATCTCTAGATACTGCAATGAAAAATGACGAATAAACGTTTTTTAACTCGAAATTATTACATCTAATTGTGTATTACTTATAAGATACTAATTTCCGCTCTACAGATCGAGAATCCTCTAATCACTTCCACCGAGACTTCATAATTCACAACAGTACAGATTTGTAGGATCAAATACAATCGAAGGATGAATAATAAATATGTGCTATAATGACGTGATAATATTCATAGCAAAACATACCTGTACGTTGGATGACGTGTTAACGTATTCATTTATGCAGATTTCGGCTTTGATTTTGTTAAAACATTAATGGAATATGAAAAGTGATGTATTAAGACCAAGTAATGGATTATACCGTAAAATAATGAGGTAACTATAAGTTGCGTTATTGTATGTAATTAAAAAAAATCACTCCGCTATAATAATCTGAACTTATCTCATACAACAAGGATATCCTTGCTGCAGGATTTTTTGATTCAATAACATGACAGTAAAATTTTTGTCGACATAAGTTTTAATATGTGAGAATCAAGTTACTGGATGTGAGTTATAAATGAAATAAGTTTTCGATCTTTGTCTGACATCAGTTGTAAGATACGTAGCCCCTCAATTTTAAACTTTTCTTGAATAAAAATGCTTTTTGAGCAGTGAAATAAACAATAAACAAAATCAACTTGCCTTTATTTCCAATCGTCCTGCTAGCTGAATGACGTTGGTCTGAGAGCGACCTAACTGTGTCTCGAATCATATTTAATTATGATGAATTCCAAATTCTTCAATAAAATTCAATTTTAGATTATACACTGCTGAGAATTAGATGGGCAATTTATATTACCAAATTTGGTACATATGGTAACTATCTAACACTATTGGATTACATTAGAATTTGAAGTGAATTGTAAATTGGCTCGAAACTCAATTAGGAGCCTATTAAGGAATATCAGATGGGAGTCTAGATGTTGGCGATGTAAGGACAATGTAAAAATAAATAAAAATGATATATTTATGCAGTAAGGTTACTTCCATTGTTCTCGAAGTACGCTGTGATCTTTTTCTTTCACGTTATATGGATAGTTTCAAACGCATCGAAGGAAACAATAATATTTTTTGTTAAATGCGAGACAATATGGCTTTGAGATCAATAGTTGATTCTATAACTGAAGGTGGATATCTAGTGGTGTGCAAGTAATGTGGGATAATTATATCAGATAAAAATTAGCGCAGGAGTATTACCTAAGTAAATTACAATTAGGTTGGGAAAAGTTCAGGAACACAAACAACCTCGTGATAATCACTGATGGTATTTATCTGATTTTAATGTACCTTAATGCTGTAATAAGTAGATAATAAACACTACTCTACAAAAACTGAGGCTAGAGCTGGTAAAGTTAATCCATTAACTTGGTATTTGTCAAGCAAAATTTACTGAATGGTGATTATCTCTTGAGACTTTCTTCAAAGAAATTTTGCTAGATTATAGCATGGTGATCCCCTGGAACTTGTTATTGGTCTTGAAAGGACATTCTTTTTATGTATTTCCGGTGGTCCAAATATGTGAGGTGGTTTACTGTGGTGTGGGGCCAGTCTGGATGTAGTATTTGGTTGTGCTTCCTTAATGTTACATATATCACCTTCCTTCCTATGTTTTTTGTTGGATCTTTATCTAGTATCTTGTATGATCTCTTCTGGTGTACTTCCTCTATTTTCTTGTCGAAGTCTTGGTTGTCCATTATTATTTATCCGCTGGCATAATTTTCAAATGACTTCTTCATTCTATCCAGTAGGATCCTGAATTTCCATCTGAATTCCTCAGCCTCATCTTGGTCCAGTTTAAGAGCTGCTGTCTCCACTAGGCTATAATTTTGATTTTTGGAGCTTTTTTTGCTGTAATGGCAGAAATAAGACCCCTCTCGAGTATATATTTCTCTTGTGTGGTGAGGTTGACTTCTGTCGCTTCCTCCTGAGTTGTTGATATTTAGTAGTTTGGATTTTGTTTCTTTGTGAGCTGTTCCATTTTTCTATTGCTACTGTCTATGTTTTTCTGACATGTCTTTGCCTCTGTATGCGATCTTCTGAAGTATCGGCTTGTAGTCCTCAACAGCTACGGTTCTTGTGAGCTCCATGTAGATTAATTTAACCTGTGAAAGAACAACTGCGACCTTCTCCAGCGATGGTAATTGATTCTCTCTCGAACGGTTTTCTCATTGGCTTCTTGAAAAATCTTCGGAGATTCTATATCCTTCAATAAATTGTTGTTTTCAACTATACACCATTGGGTGTCACGTTTCTGTCACGAGCTGTACATAGGAAGTCAATATGGTTTTCTTCCTTCAATATCTTGGTTTGCATTTTCTTATATTTCCGGAACTTCAGGTTGATCCGGGTTCATACCAAATTTCGAATCAATGATTCTTCATAATTTTAGTAGCCTTTTATCTACTACAAATCTATTTATTACTGTCGGTACTTATTTGATTGATTAGTAAATGACGGCTCAAGTGATGAGAAGTTTTATGAGCCAATATTCCCAATACTAAAAAGTATCCGACTATCATCAAACGTGAAAACTAACCCAACATCACTTCTTTGATCTGAATCATCGATCATATATTTAACAAAGATATAATATTTATGACATCTTATGTCAAAATATTGTTCTTCAATTGTTGAATATTACGTTCTCTATCTTTTGTTGTTATAACATTTATGACATCTCATGTCAAAATATTGTTCTTTAATTGTAAATATTAGGTTTTTTATCTTTTGTTGTTATATCTTTCTATGGCTTCCATATTGTACCTATAACTCCAACTTTGTTGGTCAGCGGTACTGAAACGGCATTTTATCAAATTGTATGCGCAATGTAGTATTTTCAGATCCGGCTCTAGCTATAGCTACGCTTGTCGAATCGGAAACGGTTTCCTTCCGGTTTCCAACATAAAACATTCATACACTGTCGCGCCATATTTTTCCTGCAGTTTCCACATTCGCGAATACAAATTATGGGGTCAACATGCAGTTGGAATCAAACTCAAGTGAAACAGTTTTAATGAGCAAAATAATTTTTTACAGTAGAACGAAATGAAATAAAATTAGAGGACACCTATTATAAATAGACGCATCTCTTTCGGCGGTTGTATTTTGGAAAATTATATTATTAGAAGAAATTCAATCGAAAGAATAAACTACATTCATGGATAATTCATAGCGTGCGCAGTCAGCCTGCGCAGTTTAGTAATTATCTCGGCAAAATTGGCGAGTGTCGCAACTGTCAATGATGGTGCACGTAATTTGTGCTAAAATTCAAACTTCACGTGAAGCACAGATATTAATAAATTCTCTGTGGAATTAGAAATATTTAATTCAGAAACAAAATTTAAACCGAATGCCTTTCTTGTACCACAATAATTTTCATTTGAGTTTATAATTTATTTCCGTTTAACGGATTAATGACAAATTTTTGTATGTGACAATTAATTAACATTGAGTGGAAGGCAGTCGATAGGTTATAGAGTTTGCCTTATTGGAGTGGGGATGGATTATGATAAAGCACATCCTATATTACACGTGATGTAGAAACCGTGTTTCTAAGGTGGGATTCTATATGTCCCCAAGAGGAATTATCCGAGGATGAACTCATACTAGGAATGTTGCTACATTTGTATATCTTGAGGCCTGATATACAATAATACAGCGGTGCAAAACTCTACTGTCATGGCTTTGACTTTCAAACTAATGTTAAATTTGAAACAGGATGTAATATCAGATGATGATGATTGGATTATTTTGTGTCATTGTTATTGAAATATGCAAAATCAAATATTCAAATATATTCATTATGTTGTCTATGTTATACTGTAGCAAAAGTATTAAAACTCACATCAGTTATTACAAAAACATTGATGTACTGAACTTAGATCAGATGGATCACTACAATATTAAAGGAACAATAATAAAAAATTCACTGACACTGCTTATGGTATGGTGACATCATTTAATTCAAATGCGACCATTACTTCATGAGGAGGGAATGTAGAAGTCATCTTTCGATTTCATCTGACTTCAATTATCCACAAAGTAGTAGTTGTAACAATGCAGAAATTGTTTGAGATACGACTACTGGTTGAGGACGTTTGTTGGGAAAGAGTTTCGCTCGCTATGCTTACTTCGCTGCAAAGTACTATCACAATTTTTTTTGGGAATAAAATTATCTACGGTGTAATGGTTACCAGTGTGCATAGCTCCAAGTTCGAGTTGTGTTGAGCGATTTAAAAGAAAGCAGTTCTAGAATTATGATGCAAAGTCTCCGCAAAAGACAGGAATGCATTCAAAAGAAACGGTGACTGAAAATATTTTCCACGGTAGCTCTCATACTGTTGTATATGACGCCTGTATGATGGTTTTCTATATCACCGATTCTATCCGCTGGAGCACACTTTCTTGTTTACGACTGTTAATAGCATTTCCTTAGTGGAAATGAGTATAGTAAAAAAGTTTTGTCATGAGGTAAAGAAATTCTTGATACTTATTTCGATCTGTTTTTTGTCTTTGATCTATAGTCGCAGATATGACTTTATCACTGGTGCTTTGAATGCCACAGAAATAATCGAAAAGTCATGAAGATAACATCAATAAAATAATCGATAATCATGATCTCGGGTTTTTATGTTCCAAATATTGTTCCAAATGAAGTGGGTAAGTCCGCATAGGATGAAACTTTCATCCGAATTTCGTAGTAAATTCACCGCAGCGAATGCTTCATTTTTTAATTCAACAAATGAATGGATTTATATAATATTTAAGTGTGCTGTATAGGATTTACTTGGGTCAAAGTCCATTGCGGACTAAAAGCGCACGTAGAAAAGGAATTAATGTTTGAATATGTTGACTGAAGGTCCGTGAAGCACCGGCGAACAATAAGTTAATGACAGAATTATCTCCAATGTGTGTTGTTACTCCAGCAGGATTTCCTTTTTGCATCACTATTTATTTTTGTACAGGATGAGGACGTCAATTCAATTTTACATTTTCATGTGGCGCAAGGGTCATTATACAGAATATTTTATTTTAGGACCCACACGAGATTCAATCCTCCAGCTAACGAAATTATAATTTATTACAGTCATATATTCCTACAAATTAATAACCTAATTTGACATTTGAAGTTTTACTGCAAGTTTAGAACAAATTCAACTGAACAAAAAATAGCTGTTCTCCAAGTGAGAAAGATGATAACGCTAAGTGAATTGGCTATGAGACAGACAATTCCTACTGTAATTCGTGTGCAAAATCCACGATAAGAAAATCCTAATTTATAAGATTACCAGGAAACGTAACCGTGGATGTACAAATCGCATTTGAGATATTCAACATTCTAGCGATAAATATTCTGCTTTTGGTCCTGGAATTGAACAATCAAACTTCATTTAATTTATGGGTATACATTGCATTTTGAACGTGAACTTGAATATCAAACTTTTCTCACTTTGAAAACATTTTTAGATGTACATAAATTTGAGATTCAAATGAATTTTTGTTAGTAACAGGTCCTTGAATTATTCTGGTAATTATTGAAAATAATATGGATCAAAGTGAATACAGATTTTAAACTTCTCGTGAGTAGTAATCTATTTGTTGAAGTTGAAATCAGCACAAAACATAGAAAAGCATCACCGTATCACATAAGAATGGCTATCGACAACCGATACGCGTTGAGCTGTCAAATTTAGAGCAACTTATTACGTCTGATACCGAAAGGTTTTTGAGCAATTTGTTTTCAGATAAGTTTGGAAATTTGTCGTTTGTAGTATCCCTTCGCAATCGTAAAAGAAATCTGGCTTCAGTAGATGAAATCCGTATTACAGATGCTCATCATACCGGCGCAATATTGCACACATTTATTTAGCTTATATGACCATGGAAAAAGTTTTAAAGTTGATAACAAAATCCTTATCTATTATGAAAATTGAGTGAGCAATACAAGGCATAGATGATAATAGGTTGAAATATCTGTCAGATTATTCATACGGAGGCTGTTATCTTATTGCAATGAATTTTCTACAACATAATCTTGAATTATTTGCGCAAAATTCTGGAAGCACTTCCAAAACTTCAAATAAGAATAAATGTTTATTTTATTATCAAAGTATGAAATAAGCAATTATTTGATCGATTAGTGATTTTTTGGTTCAATGGATGAGCTTTTATTTCAATTGTATTTTCGAAGGTCAATAAATAAATCAGCAGGTATGCAGCGCCGCCAACATTTATTTCAATTTTCAGTAGTCGATTCCACACTAGATACAAAGTGGAGAAACGTTTTTATTTCAGCTTGACCTGTATTATATATCATTCTATGTAACGAAATCTGCGGAATTGATTTTCGTCAACTTTGAGGCGTCTGAATAATTTGAAATTATGCACACGTATTGAAAACCGATGACAATACAATAAAATGATATCACTTGATTCACACACGACAGTTTTGAGTGAGAAAGAGGGTATTACTGATGAACTATGCATAATTATAATTTGAAACATGTCAGTAATGAGTTCATTCGATTTGAAAACTACATATTGCACATAAAAGCTAGCTGTTAATTGTTGATAAAATTATCATGTTTTGTTGGGTAATTAATTAAAAAAATTTTAATTGAAATGTTCATTTGAACAAGCGCCATTAATGACGTAAATAGCACTACAGCTGTCCAGTTTTACAGTAGACCACATATTTTCTACTGATAATCGTTTGGGTGGGGTTATTTCTTCTTTCCATCAATCACTTTGTTGATGTTTGACTTTTAGTAAGATTACGTTTATTATCAAAGTTTTCTTATATAAAAATTGATGATAATTCCTCAATGAAATAATAAATTATATAGACAGGCAGAAATAAGCACTTGATTGAGAAAAGTGGAACACAAGCATGATTTTCTCAGTAACAAACTAAAAAGGACAAAATAATGTTGAAAAATTTAAGAGGCTTTTTTTAGTTACAGTTCTTTGAGAAAATTATACTTTTCATTAATTTAAGTGAATTAAATTATTTTGTCCTTTCTAGAATGTTTTTGACGAAAATTTATGTGTAATTATGAAACAGATGTACAGTACATAAGAGGGTTCAAACATTTGGATGTTAGTCTACATGTTCCTACTGTATTGTTTGTTTACTTGTATTTCCTGTTGATTTTATGGATTTCATTAAGTAATCTTGATTAGGTTCGTTCCCAGGAGAACCTGATTATTTTAGGTGACCATAGTAATTATTTTAGAAGATTAATTCAATCAGCTCTATAGTTGGTATCAATCTAGTTGATACGGGATTATAATTGATCCTAAATCTCTTTACGAACTCATCGTTGAGCACTGAATATCAATTCATCATTTATTTCTAATCCACTTAGAGTCTACTTTATCTATGATGTAAGTGCTTGATACTTATATGAATATTAAAAAAATCTCCAGAATGTATATGCTTTTTTCCTTCTCAACTTGTGTTTCTGTATTTGTGTAATTTTATTCTGCAATATATAGAGTATGAATTATTTGATTATCATCAACTTGTTTCACCTAATGTATTCAACTCCTTTTTTTGTCTTTAACGTTTCTAATATTCCTATTTGTAGTTAGTTCTATACTTGTCGTTTGTTAGTCGTTCTCCTTATTTTTCCATCTTTTGAGTGAAATTGAAATAAAGTAAGTCTATTTCTACAGAATTGTGTTCTATAAGAGTCCATGATATACCTAGAGTATGGAATCAACTGCAGAGGTTTACGGGTCCAGAAATTTCCTCAACTATTCATACTTGCATTTTATTTATCTGAAGTATACTTAAATAATGACTAGAAAAGATACGACTCCAAACTTCACAACAGTCCTTTTGTAGACTATAAACAAAATTATGTTAATTCTTAACAAGATTTAGAAAAGGGAATATCTAAATCTAGTCAATAAGTGCTTAGACATGTCAATATGAAATATGTAAAAACACTGGGATGTGATCAAAGAATTCAAGATTCTTACTGAAGATGTCAGACTGGTTGGTCATACCCGCTTCAAAAAAAAGGGTCTCCAAGACTTGTGACGTGAAAATTGTCATGCTGAAGCTACGGTCAAAACATTTATATACTTCACGGATTCGTCGAGAACATCGGATTTCGAAGAATATTGGTTAAAAATATACGTTGTTTTGATGGCTTAACAGTGCGTGATTTCAAATTGATCAGTTTTCTTTAATATGAAAATATTAAGAGCATTATGCCTGCAAAGTTCGGTTCACTGAAAGTTGAATGATTGCGGTTCAGGTCCATCGAAATAACAATGAATCGCAATTTTAAAAGCATAATTTGCAAATGAATAATCTTATGAAAACTGTTTTGTGAAATTTCACGCATAATTTGTGAAGTTGCAATATAATTTTCTTGAAGAATTCGAGCGGTGTAAAATGGAAAGAAATTAAATTCTCGTCATTGTAATATATAAAAGTTAATGTCTGGCCAAAATGAATATTCATGTAGACAGATGTAATTCATTGCGAGCTTTTAATATTAATGAAACCTTATATTTTGAAAGATTCTGAGAGGTAAAACATTTTTATCAGAATAGAATATTTCGAATTCTCACGAATGTATTCATAATTTTACTTGACTAGATTCTTTCATGAACTAGTCTACAAAAACTCTAATTAATAATTCTTAGAAGCATGGACATAACGTCGATGAACGAGTTTTTAAGATTGTCTCTTCGATGCTAAGAATTTACGAATGTTCCATTTCAAGCCAGAGATGCTTGGAGTTATTTTTTGTCTTGGTTGTTTCATTGACAATTTTTAGGTTTTAACCATAAACCAGCAGAGCTTGATTTTTTTTTGAGACAAACATAATAAGCAATGGTCTATTATTATTTTGACTTGTTTGAGCTGACCAGTCAATTTTAAAAAAGCTCTTGTTGTTTGCTTCATTCATGTTTGCATTGGAGAAATGTACGTGAAATTGGAATGTCGTAAGAGACTAACTTTTGCAATAAATGTAGCATTCAACATGCTGGAATAAACATCAGGTCCCGTAGTTTTCTCAGCAATATTAGATTCGTACCACCTGTGGGTTGATTCCCCATCGATTACGTACCACTGAAGTAGAAATTTGGCTTCAAAGTAAATAATATAAATATCACATTGTTCGTTCTGCCTAATTTGTGGCGGATCTCCCGCGGAATTGATATATTGCTCTGCTAAATGATACATTTACATACTCGATTCGTATTCGGGAGGTTTCAGATGAGAATATGTAACTGTTTTACGAACTTCTACGAATTTGAATACCAACTGAAATTATAATATGGCTCACCTTAACACAAAGCAATATACATGGAAATAGAGGTAAGGTTGTTCTTTGACTTATTGAGACAATTTGGTGGAACTTTTTATGGATGAAGAACATAAACTCATAACAGATTCCGTGAAATGACTTTTATATCTTCTAATAGATACAGTTTCCTTATTCTGATTTATTTTTGATTAGCTTGTCAACCAGTTCTAGTAATAAAATGAGTTTATATCGATAATACGATCTTGTGAATATCCTGGCAAGATTCTATAATTCAGTTGGATCACAGTACTTTATGAATTCACCAAGTGAAGTATTACCTCTGAGAGATTAAAGAACCGCTTAATATTGATCATTCTGGAGAGCTTACAGTTTATTAGCGATGAATAGATTTAATAGTTCACATCGATTCAATAACCAGTTATTTGCACGTGTCATTTTATACTCTGAAATATTTATGTATTTTTGGTTTTTGAAAATGAAGGAAGAAGGATATAATTTCGTGCTAAATTAGTACAGATTTCATTAGTTTTGAAGAAATCTTCATTAGATGACGAATAGTTGCTGTGGCAGATGGATGGACTTACGAATCACATTCCAAACTATTTTGAACATTTTAAGCTAGTGAAGTCCTAGAATTGAAGATACATGACTAAATAATAATGGACTAAATTTTTCCTTTATGGACAATACAAATTTGTTTCCTTCTACAAATGTAGTTGTGGTTCGGTGTCTTTCAGAATGTTCGAAATGTTCAACTAGTTGATTTCGGTCGATTATCTCATCTAAACTGATCAAATCTATTTGGGGTCAGTGAGAATGTGAACTCATGCATCCATATTTGTGCGATAAATTACATTCTAAATATATTAAATTGGACAAAGAGCATTGTCTGTGAGATAATTTTGCATGCATTTGGAGGAAAGCAGAAACAATGTGATATATATGCTCGGAAAGTTAAAGAGATTTCCTGCTGTCAACAAAGACTGTGACTGTGGAAAATAATATAACTATGTAAAATACTAAATCCCAGAATTGCCCTGAAACAAGGAAGAATCAATCCGAGTTAATAGTCGCAAAATCTTGAAAACAGGCAATAAAATTTCCATCTCAGTGTGTAGTTTTACTGCTTCCAAATGAATTTTATGTCTAACAGTAAAATTGAATTCGGAACCCCAAAGTTGAGAAGATATAAAATTCAGAATATTAGACACGCAAATGCAATTCTTCGGTTTTTGTTTGGAAACCTAAGACTTAGAGGTTGGATGTCCGTAACTTATCACCATGGTGACAGCCAAGTAGAAAGAAGCATTTTAATATCTTGCCGTCAGCAAATGCGATTATCAAATAAATATTTCACTGTTGTCAGAAATAAGACTTATTAGGGCGAATGGAAGCTTTTTGGAACACCAGAAAATACTCCCACCATGAATGAGGATGAGACGAAAAAGAATCTGACTATATATATATATATATTTCATACAGTTCAAATTAGAATGCAAGGCTCATGCTTTTATACCATGGGCTACCTCGAAGGATTCGGAGTTCGATCACGAAGTTTTTTAACGATATTTCTTGTTCACACCATTATTATATGAAGACGATTAGTCTGTTTTATCTGATCGATGGTTTGTAACAGTTATGATATCTGGATTATTTGCAGTATCATTTCATGGGGCACTACCAACCGCTATGATAGAAGTGTTCCTCTCGTGTAATGAACCGTCTGTGTGATGTTGAACAATATTGTTATTTTTATTAGGACATTCCACTTTCATTGATATTTTATTTCTAGGATATTAACGGAAATACTTATTACTGAATTAACAAGAAAAACTGTAACAATAAGAATTTACAATTTTGTTTGCCATTTTCACATAGCAGTTAATAATTCTTATTACATGTAGTGATACTATGGTGACCTCGCCAATACTGGGATAAAAGTCTTGGGTATCTATATCTGTACCGGATTTATCTCTCATGCCGCAGGAGAAATATTAAGAAAGATACAAAGAAAATAAGGAATCTTATATGTTAGCCAGATTATTCCGATATTTTGATGGATAAGGGACACATGCTCTCCGTTTTCTTTGAGAGGTTTATTTCATATTGATTAGATATTATGTATATGATCTTGATATAGGTATTACTAGTTGGTTAGTTTACTGGAATCAAGATTTCAATTACTATAATTCAATTTAACATTCTTATTCGTTTGGAATTAAAAATGTTTCAGTTACGTACCTGCATGAAAATTGTTTGTGCAGTGTAAGAAGATGACTTTAACCAAACCCAGAATCGATTTGTGTTTTCTAGCACTGAGATAAAATACCTCAAGCTCTGGCCTATCACTCCAGAATCGTCTTTAATTATTCTGAATATTGATTAGTCTCCAATTTTCTCCTCATTTCTTACAGTACATTTCTCAGAAAAATTGTCAACTATCAAATAAAGACAGACTTATTGGAATATTCAACTGAATTGTGGCAATTAATTTCATTCCGCCGAATATTCAGCAACCTATTAATTTCAGAAGAGTTTTTTCTTTATATTTTCAATGAATGAGAGCATCTATGAACTCAGTTATAAACTGTGAGCATTAATCATTAATATTCCAGAGGTATTTTGATTTTTGTTGTTTGAAATGTTGCATGTGGAAAATATTTCTATACTGCAGAAAATTAAAATGTTATCTCGACAAAATAAGCACTTATTTGTACTGTAAATACTGTTTATTACAACTTATAAGAAAGAATGACAGTTTCTCTGAGATAAATAATAAGTGGAGTATTTGTGACTGCGATAAAATATGATATCTTTCCAGATATGTTTTTGAATGATTTTAAGTGCAAAATTTATGCTAAGATATACAGTTTATAATTACATTGTTATTATACCATATTTTATGGAAATAGTGCCTGATTAACAAGATTTTAAAATAAATACTCAAGGGAGCTATAATACACTTGAAACAGAGTTAATTATCAAAATTAAAGTAAATTTTTTACCACTTCATTAATTTACCACATAAAAACTCTTAGGAAGGAACTTTGATCTCGTATACTCTTTTTGTGTTTAAAATTATTATGCATGTGTTTGTTCTCTTGAAAATATGTTTCGTTCTAGCATTGTCTTTAATGTTTTTATTTAACACATTTAAATATGTTCTACAAGAGATTAGCCAAGTTCATTTAGAAAACAAATGAAATTATCTAAGTAGAAATTCTCTTCATACATACATAATCCACAAAGACTGAGAAAATAGCTTTTCTGTTTATTAGATAGCGAAAACTGCGGAGAATCAGGTTGCTCAGTAGTAGAAGATGTATGCATTTCTTATTCGGCTTTTAGTTCAGTCGTGATTTAAAAATTAAATTAGAAATTTATGTTGATTTGTAGCAGTATCCATGAAATTTTTTCTATGTCAAATGTGAACAGACTATTATTAATGGATATGAATAATAAAGAACGTGACTTGATCATAAAATTCGACTTTGCTTAACATATTCACAAGAAAACACTGTATTCATCCTCTTTGGGTTACAAAAATAGTCTAGTACTGAATACGATTTAAAAAATGATTGAAAAATTCGAGCACACAGCTAATTCATCTGTGAACGAAAGTGAGAAGGCAATGAAATTCGGGACCAGAATATGTTATGATGGAGTTGTTGAGAATATGAATCAAACTCCTTCAGATTGTCTCTGAATGTTCAACAGCCATTTAAATTTGGAAAAAAAAATTAATCATATTTTGTGCTTTTGGAGATTTTTGAGTAACTTGTTGTGCTACTATATGGATGAGTTGCATTTTACCTATGTATCAAGCATTGAGAAAAAATTACTTAACGAAGAGTTTCAAATAATTCTATTCACGAGGAACTACCCCTGTTGTTCTGAATGTCAATACCTAAGATTTTGTGATGATTCTTTTGAATCAATTTCTTTGGAGTTCCAGTTCATTGCTTAATCAGTAAAGCCGTGAATTACCCGTATTCAAATTCCGTTGGAAGCTGAGAGTTATATCTCCTCAAAACTTGAATATCCTTCAAAAAGTATTTCATTTCAACCTAAATACAGATTACCTATATACAACACGTATAATTTTCATACTGATTTTTTTTTTCGAATAGTATATTCAAACTCGAATAGATGCATTTAAGAAAGATAAATTATCGAGATAGATTTTCACACTAGAAATTATAATGCTTAGTTACAAATATCTTTCTACATTTGCCTGATGTGAAATCTGTCACTCTCAGGCCTAGGAATTCTCCTATTTTGACTCTGTGTCTAGGTTTTTATCTTGATATATAAATTTATATAGCCTACAATTAAGTTTATGTAGGTCGGGCAAAAATTTAATCTAATAGAAAATTCATTTCCAAAATATAAGTTCAAGAACTACTCCACAAAATAATTAAATTCTGAAGAACGCTGAATATCATTTATTTTATTCAAGCTCCTTAAAGTCTTCGATGTCAAAATGTAACATCCAAATTATTAATTTGAACAATGATCAAAAACAATTCTATAAAGCATGAGAGGAAAGCTAAGATATTTGGAATCTTATATTAGTTAAAGAAACCTCTTAGATACTGGAATAACATAATATGTGAACCATATTGATGGTCACAAATATTTTCTGAGAGGCAAACGGAAATTACAGAGCCAGTGAACCATGCCAGTCATCACAAAAGATGAAAGAAATGATAAGTTCACACAGTATGTGAGCCATGCCAGACAATTTCAGGAGGCCTACAAAAAGTGATGATGTTTACTCAGCGTATGAGTCATGATGGATATTGAAGATCATTCATGAAAATCTAAGGTCTCAGTAGCAGTTTGAGCTTCGACGGAGTTTTATAATCTCTCACACTCATCTTTCGGAAGGAACTGTCCACTAAAACTCAAGGCTCACACAGGAATCGTAACAAAATTGAATAAGTGCTTGACCTACAAAAACGAAAAATTAGAAGACTATACAACAAAGTAGTATCGAGCTTTGGGAAAAATATAGGAGAGCACTAACAAATATACAGGAATAAAAAAAAAAAAATTTGGCGCTAATTTTTCGAGGGGCTGATAGTAACGCCCACAGTGGCATGCCTCCTTGAAGTTCTTGTCAAAAAACACGCAAATGAAATTGGTTTTCCAAAGGAACCAGATGGAGAATAAACTAAGTGTCCAAGAAAAACGGAACTACTTCCCAGCATCAACTCTCCAGAGTCATCTTATGGGATGAGCAATGATCACCTCTACTCTGGCTATGGCTTAGGCTTGGTGTAAATCGCAATGAGACGATTCAGGTTGTATTCATACGAAGAATGTAGCTGTTACTAAGAGCTTCCATACTAAATAGAGAATCACTATTCAAGACTCATTCATAACCAAAAGCTTATCTAGAACTCATACTTATATAAAATATACTACTAGTATTCAGCTCTTGCCGCCAGCTCCTCAGTAAGACGTGTGGGCAAAAGCCAAGATTAGTGCACAGGGCATATACCACCACAACCAGATTTATGATCATATATTGATCGCTAATCTGGTAGCCAAAGTAAAGCAAATTTGAGCACAGGTTTTGCTGCAGAAATTGCAATGTATAGCCTGCCTCTGTATTACAGGACCAATAAACACCTGCTTTACGGCTGTTAATGAAATACGGTTGGGAATAATGCCCTTACATGATCAAGTGAAAGAAGAGACGCTTTGCAGCGCCCTTTTACTCAGCAAAGCTGAAATTTTCAAATCTGAAGACTCCACAGACCACATAGAGGCCCACCTAGATCAACTGGCTATTCCAAATATCATACAATGAAAGAATATTACATTGACCATACTTACAAGGTGAAAATTCCAGAATGCCTGCTATGGGTATTAGAAGACTAAATTTGCTCTGGCATTCGGGAGGGCTACAAAAAGATAGTTTAGATGTGGTTCTGTGTATTCTGGACCAGGATTTCGAATGCAAGAATCCCTAGAAGCCAGTTGAAATTCATGCACTCAATCTATGTGCTATAAAACATCTAAGGAAAGGTTGCAAAGGTACAATAATGAATAAAATGTCAACGGGCAAGTTATTCTGAAAGTTAGATACTCTTGCGCCTGTCAATCCAACCTAATCAGGTTCTTCAGCAGCTGGAGGAACGTAGCCACGACATAGCCACGTGGTGAGAGCCAGGGCACGAGGGAGTTGAAGGCAATGAAAATGCAGATGAGCTAAACTGACATATCATGCAATTTTACGTCTATGTGAATGAAAAAACAGCAAAAAGGTAATAGAAATACCAAAAGATTCAGCTAGAGCCTAGTACTAAATTAAAGCAGAAGCAAATAGATGGGCGGAAAGGTTTATCAAATCTTTGTCTACTAATTTCAAAGAGCTTCAACCTTGTGCTGACTGAATTACTTCGAAAAAGTCTATATTACAGCAAAAAAAATTGGAGACGTACCTCTTGGAGCAGTATTGGGTCTCATAAAAGCAAAAACATCCCACAGATGAACCGAAAAATGGATGTATCAGAAAAGATCTGATAGTGGTCATAGTGCTCTATTTTTCGTCGCATACAAATAATAATAATAGTAAATAGAGAAGTTAATTCAATCTATGATCATACATCATGAAGAAATACATTAGGTGAGTTTTCGGATAAATTAATTCTTCAGCAATATTTGGAATAAAGAAGCTCATGATAAGGAAAGTTGAAGCTGTGAACACCTTGCAGTCTTCCTTCATTGAAAAATGAGAAAAAAAATATACTAGAAAGAAGATTGAACTCAAGTAATGATTCAAAGTGTAGTTTATCGTGTAGTGCCTCATTTTTTTCCCAAGTATAGACCTTAGGCAAGAATTTGAGAACCGTGAAGATTGGCAATTTTTATATACTATTCAGTCATCATTGGACACAAGAAATGTATTCAGATGAAAAAACTCATAAATTTTGCCATAGAAGAGTATTTTTTGACAACATAACGTATAAGATTGATTTCTGGAAACACAGTTGCTGAGATCTAACATACGAATCATGTCAATGGTAAAGAAGATAATTCATTTTTGCATATTTAAAAACTAATGTAATACCTTACAAATACAAGAGAGTGAAGTTTATGTTCGTCCAAATAGAGATGACAATGAAGTTTTCAAGTTGGTCATATTTTTATGATATATGGAAATATGTAAGACTATTTAGCATTCACATCACGGATTGTACCTTGAGCGTGCTTTAATATTTAACATTACCGCCGAACAAAGTGAATTACGGGATGTGGAAAACAGATCTTAGTGAATGATATATTTATACAAACTATACGCGGTTTGTAGGCAACACATCAATGACTAAATCTAATTTGCCATCGCCCGCGTGCTAAGTTCGTTGCAATTTCGAATAAATGATGTGGTTTAGAATCTATACTATTTACTGGCAACGTTCCTATTTCTCTTGCTTTTAAGCATTCAACTCTGTAAACTGAAACTGCATGTACAGAAATTTACTATTCATTTAGCGGAACCTTGCAGTTTACCTGAAAATTCGCTATCTTTGTTTTACACAGATTTAGAACGTGCTTTAAATGGGAAATTGGTACCAACAGAATTAGTACATCATATGATAAGGTAGAAACAAACAGTATAATTATATGAAGTCAGTATATCGTGATATTTTCTGTTTATTATATAACATATGTTCTTTGACTACTTACATGCAACAATTGTTCGACTAGTGTTTGTTAGCTTATGTTGTTATATTTTGAGAACATATTTAGATCTGGAGAAGCTATGATTGCCAAAATAAGAAGTTAATATATATATATATATATATATATATATATATATATATATATATATATATATATATATATATATATATATTTATACATCTTATCCTCGGAAGTCTCAAAGTATCAGTGGTCAAGGATAGTATTTGCACTAAGAATATTGAGGTTGTAGACTCAGAACGATACAAGCCAATAATGTTTGTCATAGATTTTATTGAAAATTACTATGTTTTGCAGAATTCAGTCGAATAGAACTTAGTTGTTCTGATTTTAAAGTGTCAATCAATTTTTTCTTTAAGCTAGAAATTATATTCGATAGGTTTGCAATTCAGAATAACTGTCAAATCATTCAACAACAAAAATTAAAGCTTCTGAAAAAGAAAATAACTGATGATAGCTAAGGACTAAGACTCCAGCTTTCAGAATCAATTCTTTCTTTTGCACAATTTCTGATTCTTTTTATTATAATAATATATCAGGAGACCTGATTTATATTCTAGCAAAAACTTTACTAGGCCATTAATCTTTCGTTTTCCTGTTTTACACTAACATTTCATTCAACTGCGTCAGGAAATTTTCTCTGGAAGACAATAAGTTAGTTTGCTAACATTCAACAGTTAACTTATGAATTTATAAGCAGTATTTATATGCATGCCTTTATATATTATTATGTTTATGTGAGGTATGTTTACTACATATTATACAGTGTTATATACACAAGTTGAATGTATGTATGTAAATATGTATACATTTCATTGACGTGGCACACTGCCTTCTAACATAAGGATAAATTATAGCATAAATTAAATACAAGCACGTGCCTCTCGCATAACAAATAACACACAATTTCATGGGAAGATAAACACATGTATCTCAGATTGTAGATCCCGCCAACGCATTAGAAACTAAAGAAAATTTAAATATAAGGCGTTCATAAAATTTTGAAAGTGATACTTTACCCTAGATTTCTTTCTGATTTGCTTTTATTAGCTTTATCTGTATGTATCTACGTGATAAAATCTTTAAAATTAACTTTCAACCACTTCCAGGTGACTAAATAATTGATAAAACGTATAAGAAACCGATAACAATACAATAATTCAATATTTTTTTCATTCACATATCACACATCCAGTTTTACGTAGAAATTAGGGTTATTACTGCTGTACTATGTATAATTGAGATTTGAAATAGAATAAGCAACATATCAGTTATTAAATTTCATAGTTTAAATTTCACCACGTCACCCATTTAAGGGTAGAATTATTTATCTCAATATCTCATGTGTTACAAAAGTTATTGACTTTCGGTCTTCAATATTAGTATCAAAATGCATCAAACTTTTGTTATGATAATCAATTAAGGTCAGTTCATGACCTCTCGTTGATCATTTTCTCAAAATTGGCGTTTAAGAGGTTATCATTATTTAAGGGAACCTCCCATCAATAACTGAACAATATAAATTAAAAAGCTTTTCTTAGTTTGGTTTATATTAAAAGATATTTTGACGACTCCAAGACATAATTCTATCGCTTCATTTACATTCATGAATCTATTCTTGAAAGATCATTGATTCTTCCTATTTGGAGATTTTTTTATGTTCAGCAAATCAAGTTTTTCGAGAATAATATTAGACAAGAACCAACCAATTTTTATTCATAAAGAAGATGGATGCAGTTATCTGAAGATATTGATGTTGTCTCAAGACTTTCTTGAGATACGAGTAATAAGTCCTTAAATACTACATTTCAACCGATAGTTGAGAAGTTTCACTTGAAACGCGAGTACTGTATCATATGCGTTTATTTCAACTATTCAACTAACTTGAACCACAAAGCAAATGCTCGAGTAATTTATAGTTCAGATGATAAAAGTTGTGGAGCACCGTTTACTGCTCTCCTCGTGTAATCCAAGATACCGATATTCTCCATGTTCCATATGATGTTCTTCAGAATACTTTTTCATATGAATATTTTTATGAAGCAAATGAGCTGTCTTTCAGACAGAAATGTGGTAAGAAAATTGATCACTAGTTGAAGCACCGTGTTTGTACTACGAAGTAAAATAATAGAAAAGTGGATATCAAGTTGGTAAGCATGATCTCTTGGATGTTATTCGGTGAGTGCCAGGGAGATGGGTTCTTGCCACATAAAAAGTGACATCTATGTGTCAAACACTTGTAACAACTAAAAATAAAGCACGGCAGTAATGTAGATAAATTATGTAAGAATTATGAAGAATGTCGAGTCTTGATAGAGACAGGAAATGCAGAGGCAGGGCTCCATACTTCTTTTTCATTATAGGCGGAATTAAATACTTAGATATCTTTTTATTATTTCGGAACTTCGGACAATAACTAGAATAGTGAAAAATGTGTCACGTCGCCTATAAGACATCATGTATAAGAAGAAAAAAAGTATAGATTCAGGATTCAAATTGTTGAGAGCACCAATTACAATAATATTTTTCGATAAATTAAGGAATTCAGTTTCTTATCAAGACAGTTACTGTTTTTCTAAACAAGATACTTGAAATTGTTTAATATGTAGAATGGTTGATGTTCCCGGGTATAACCCTAATAATTACATTTTAATCAATTTGTTAATCTAAGAGACACCTTAAGCTGTTGTTTATTATCGTGTACCTTCACTAGAACAGGCTTCGTGCGACTATGTGTCACATTTTATAGTGTACAAGTTTCTTGGCTGTAATGGTGCTGGACTGATGTTCAAGTTAAATCAGTACTTCAAACGTCCCATGTAATCCCATGTATATGTGAGCTTTAAGCTGGCTCGACGAACTAAAAAAATGTAGTTTACCGAGTAGTGCATTTTTTATTGCTCTTTAACATGAACTGCTTTGCTCTTTTCTTGTATGAGTATCAGCACAAAATCAGTTCATTACAGGAAACAACTTTAGAACGCGTTTTTTGAGGATGTATTTCCGGAATTAGGAGCGAGATGATTTTGATGCAATTAGACTAAAATTATTACTCTAAACAATGATTGTTCTATGGGTTCCATTGAATTAGGAGTCTTTCTTGCAGCAAGTTTTATTCACAAGAGATAAAACAACCTATTTGTTATTTGGAGTAGTATTTATACCCACGTAATCTAGACACTGGTATTCTCAATGAGCTTCTCTATGTATCTTAAGAAAAGCGGTAGAGTTTGAGAGTATGAAAAATAAATAAAACTAAGGTGATACTTTTTGGCTGAGCAATATTTGAGGATAGTGAGAATATAATTTTGTTTCAAAGCTGTGACTAATATTATTTCCATGCAGCAAAAGTTTACATTCCGTAGAATTTATTCGGAATTTCTGTTTAAAAGTGGAACAAATCAATTCTTATTCTCAAAGTGTTTATTTATTTCATTACATCTTCAAACAGTATTATGTCGCATGATATCAATAGATATACAACATTTTTTTGATGTTATCTTGAATCTACTTCTCAACTTGAATTTCGGACAAAATAAAATATCGGTATGAACAGTACACAACTATGAATAAAGTCGGATTCATTAATAATGGCTTATATGGTGCAAAAATTCAGCTTGTTCACTACTGGTCTCTCATTCAATAGAATTAGGAGCTCTGGTATTAACACAGCCCACATCTACGAAGTTCAAGTCAGCATTTTTTCAGATTAAAAATGATTTAGCTCCACCTCGACGAATTGCATTAAAACCGGCTCTATCTGCTGATCTGTCTAACAATATTTTAATATAATCTGACAGGTACAAATTTATGCTGTTTGAAAATCGCATTATAAAATATTCAATATTCCACATCATATGCAGATATTCGGAAAATAAAATCTCTCGGTCTCAAAAGCTTTTAGAAGAGTGTCAACTTACAAGTAAATATTAATTTTTTTCATGTTTATTAATTTTTGTCCCTTTTACCCTGTTGAAAGATGAGTGCATCTCTTTACAACATAATACATAATTGAGTTGTACGTGTTATTTATAAATTCAGTTATACGCGAGAATTTTCCAACCTTGCTATTAATTAGTTTCGTTCTGCGTGATACGTCAAAAAGAAATTATCTTTGTGTCAAATGACCGACGAAATTAGATAACGAATCTATTTCATTTGAGGGAAACTGTGTTAGCTTCACGCTTAATTACTTCACGTCAAAAAATTGTAGAAGCTTATCAGAATTATTAATTTGTTTTTATTACATAGTTGAAAAAAGAATTTTGAAGAAGTTATGAAGGAAAGAACCATTTCAAAAAATATAGATAGACAAATATACTTATATGACAAACTAGATTGTTACCCTTGATTATTCACATTCTATTGAGTAATCAGTAGTAAGCATGCACCCTATAGAGGTAAAAAACATCATACTGCATTTGGCTTTTGCTTTGAAGAATTGCTGCGTGCTTTCTTGCTTGTCAACAATTTTTTAGGATCCGTATTTATGACTGTATGTGATATCACAAATTGCAGTATTTTTATTATAACCTAGATTTTGATACGATAATAGACTGAATTCTATGATAAATTTCTAACTAAAACATATACCTTCTTGTTGAATTTCTTTTTTAAATCAAAAATAAAAGAATAGAATAACACATTATTTATTTCGAGGTATTATTGTTCAATTCTCCCAATCCTATTGTGAAAAATCTTTTCTAATATGGAATCAATGTTACAAATCTGCGATGGTAAGTACTATTCTGATCCTGTCAAAAATATATGCAAATCTTAATTTATACTTCAGAAGGATCTGAGAGCCATTCCATTACAATTCTGGAGATTCCTGTTATTGTACTTTGTGTCATTTTCTATTTATTTTGAAATTCAATATTAAGTTGAACGATTGTAATTGTAAACAATGATTATTATGAAATTGCAATTCAAATTTGTTGATGTATAATCCGATTTATTCATTGATGTTGCAAATCGCCAAAAACCATTATTAATTTTATTGATATTAGTAACTAAAATAATAGGAGAGTTTTGTTACAAATATTCAGATGAGTACATGTACAATAAAAAAAGGTTTATAAAATTGGTACATTCCACCAAATTTGTTTCAGTTAAGTAATTGGAATACTGAAAATTATACCAAAGATTGTAAAGAGTTGCAGCGCGAGTTGCGATGTATTTTGTGGAAATTTTTGTAATGTAAAAAAAAACTCATAACTGATCTCGTGAGTTCGATTTTAAATCGCAATAAATCATTCTGAAGCGCAAGTTGGTGTTTACTCAGTCGTTGAATTTTTACTAGGTATTATTTGCTGCTGTTTTCTTTTGCGTGTTATTGTATATTTAGAAATTCTCTGAGAACGTCTACTGACAGAAAAAGAGCGATCAACCTAAGCGAGTATCAGCGGAAATGAAAAACGCCTGGAGACACGATATTTTGTGTTCAATCACAAATAAAGCCGGATCTGCAGGACGCTGAAAAAATATCGTCAATAAATCTATTACACTCAGGCGATTGAACGACAGTATTGTTTTTATTTTCCTTTAGTTCCTCGCAAACAAATCTGTTACGTTGCCATGGTTATTTAGTCTAATACCGGATGTCCTGTTTCCATTATTCACATGTGTTTTCCTTTGTTTATCTTTCTATTAGGTCAGATTGTGTTTGATAAGAACATTTTAAATAGGCGACTGTGTCTAAAATTTCAGTTAGGACTCAATTATTCTTGATAAATGTCTGTTTCAGAAACTTGCCAGGCTTTTGAGGTCCAAGAACTTATGCCTCTAGGAACAGCCATACTTATCTATACGCCTACGTCAAATAAGAAAATAATATTGGCTGTTCCATGTACATCTAATGACTATTTATGGAATACAGTTATACTTATTTAGTGGAGAAGTGTTAATTTCTATGAGAAAAATGCTTAAAAAAGAAGCCATGATTGCAATTTTAATCAGTAAAACATTTTTTTCTGTTGTGAAACAGGTGATAATTGCCATTTTCTTTTTGAGAGGAAGGAAACATCTAAATGATCATAAAACAAAATGTCTGTTTAAAAGCTTCTCTAGAGAGCGAATGTATATACGCTCTTTCCGAGAGTTGTCACTTAGTTGCAGGAACAGTTTTCAAGAATTTGAAGGATTCTGGCAACAGATTGAATGAAATATATCTCAAGAAACTTCACCTATTTTGTAGAACTCATAACTTTTATGAAACATTTCTTCAAAGGAACTGCAGGTTGATCTTAAAACGTCTGGTCAAACTGAAATTTGATAAGATGTCATAACGATAAAAATAGCTCTCCTGAACATTGGTTGGTGAATGCATGCTCTGGATACTACGATTGGTTATTATTAATCACTTGGGAAAAAACTAATTCATTACCATTATCAGAAGACTCGTTTTCATCAAAAGTCTCGAGCTATTAGCGATTGCACATGCACTTTTCGAAAATTACATACAAAAATACTGCTTGTGATCAATATATGTCTCTAAATTCGAATTATCACACAAATCAATAATCAATCAAATCTATAGCTATAAAGGAATGCCTTCAAATAATTTCCTTTCCTCCTGATAGACTCAATTAGATCGTGAATTCCCATCTACTTTTCCAAAATCTCGCAATCTGTAAATATGGTTTGTATAAGAATTTGATCCTAATCGATTGAATTTCATTTTTATATTTTCAAAATTTGTTCCAATGTCGACTGTGATGGTTGTTGGAGAAAGCTGTTAACAATGTTGATGTGATTGACAATCGCAATTACACGAAGGGGATCGTCATATTCCCGTATGATATAAATGGAATGTTTGTTCTTGTATGTTTGCAGAGAATGTTTTTTCAAATGCGTGCACAGCTAAATAAACATGTGGGATAAGAGCCAGTGTTAATATGTGACAGCAGTTACCTTCATTTTCATTTATCATTCATTTCTGGTATAAAGTATGCATACAGATCCAATTCTCCTGTAAATGAGTTTTCACAGTAGTCATATAAGTGATATAAGTACTCTTTCTAATACTGTAATTTTTTTCTATTCACATAAAGCCTTATTTGACAGAATTTCATCATTTTACACACTACTAGAGACTTCTCAACTTGTTTCTGATCTATGTTTTTGTTGTGTCAATATCATTGTGTGCTACCATTACTGACAAATATATCTCACTCGTCATCATTATTATTTATATCAAGAATAGACTGACCTGCTTTTGATTCCACCCAAATTAAGTATTGGTCCACTCATTTTGGTCATACCTTCCACACAGAATTTTTTTTTTTGTATCCTCAAGTCAAAATTCAAATTTAGATCAGCCCGTCTGACAATGAACTCCTAATACTGCTAGTGAACCACATACTTTATTAACATCAATTTCAACATTGTTCGAACCCTCAGTATCGTTATTTTTTAATTATAACAAGATTTGAATGACATCCCCTTTTGTTTTCTTCAGGTATTATGACTGGTATATTTTTCAGCATATTTTCATGATGAGGAAATCCGTCTTAATCCAATAACCCTCCTGGGCTATGGTTTAGAATATATCACATTCTATTTTAATGCAAAAAAATGTAATTCAATGTCACTCTACCAAAGTATACTATGATGAAGTTGACACGTCAGCTTGTTGGAATCAATAATCTATCGGGATTCTATACAACATTTTCTTTTTTCGATTAACTTTTTGAGCTTGGCTTCATAACAAAGATAGGATGTAGGGCTATTATTCTATATTTTCTTACAAGAAGTTTAGATGAGGAAAATGTGAAAATGTTACCCTTAATACAAATCAGTTGCAGATTGAACGACGACGGCTATACATTTTACGGGGTGTTAGGCTGATGAATAGAAAGACATGCACAAAGGAAATATTGGAATATCTTAATTAACGCGTCCGTAACACAGTGTCTTTAAATACCAAAATGCTGTACTTCCTTCCATTGTAAGCGGAGAATTATTGTGGATATTAGAACAGTACGTGTTTTGGAATTTATCGGAATTATTTCAGGATGTAACCTTTGGTGCCATAAAGAGACTCAGAATTCTACAAGAGCTTAACACTTCATACTTCCAGGAGCAGTAGTTGGATTTGCAGCAAGGAGTAACGAAACTACTAACCGAATTAAATGTCACAGAGATTAGAATGAGAGATATTCAGAAGTTCTACAGCTGAATATTCCACAATATACTTCGTCTCAATCGATAAACACAACACGAAGATCCAAACTTTCCAACTTCAATGAGTTTACTTAGGTACATATGTTGCTTTCTGCTTACCAATAATGATAACATTTTCTCAGATAATATATAGCTAACTAGGATTGACAACACTGTTTTAGCTGAGTGAAGTCGTGTAATAGTTTCATGCTGCTAAAATTAGAAAACTTAATATTATATGATAATAAATTCTGAGAAATAGAGTGAATTGAGATAATAAAGGATAGGGTTCATTGATTAAACCAAGTTTATGCTGAAAATAGGTTGAATCAAGAAATTGCATTAATGAATTCTATGAAGATCAAGATTTTTTTTTAAATTTAAGTGAATTGAATAAATTATCACAAGCTATTAACAAATCAGTGTTGCTAGAAGTGATGACATGAAAATATATCTCATTTGATTTCTAACAGAAATAGACAAAAAAATAAACAAATTTAGAAGAAATGAATGAAATCACCGGAAAACATAATGAATGAATTGCTACCACTGCAAGAGCATTGAAAACTTGAACAAAAAAATTAAAATAATTTGCACTCTGATTTTGTTAAATCATACGAATCACTTGAAAAATTGAGAGAAAGATGTGAAAAATTCATAGAATCATAGAGAAGAATTATTATTAGAAAAAACTTCTAGAAGAAAAATTGAGGGAAAGAACATTTCAATTTCTGGATTCAAAGAAAAAAAGAATCAAGCAATGAATAAGTTCTTAGTTTTTTTTCAAATCAACAAAACAGGTAATTGGTGATTCCAAAATCAAATAATAAAAAAAAGAAAGGTGTGGACTATTATAATTGATTACGACAAGACCCATACTTGTTGAACTTTAGTCTGAAAGCTTGATGAAATATCATAAAAAAAGCTAAATCATTGTAGAGAGACATTGTGAGAAGTCAGGACCCTGTGCTACGAATAGTAGAAGAAAGAAAGAAACTGCTTTCTCACATAGAAAACTGGATACAAAGTTTATTGAAAATATGTTAAACTTATAGTCAACAAAAAGGCCTATACTAGTATGGATGTGTATGAGCTCTCAGAAAATAAGATTTCAAGGGAAATGCAACAAATTAATACAAATGAAAATTAGAACAATCAAACAAAAAAATATTTCGTGTTAATGGTGTATTCATCAAACATTCAAGTAGAGGAAAATCATCAAAGCTCTTTAGAAAATGAAATGCTAGCCACTAAGAGCACATCTCAAGTGAAACAGAATAAAAAAAAAAACAAAAAATTACCCCCAGATCATAGAAGCTTATTGTCAAAAAAAAGAAAATGTGAAACAGTAGCAACAACTTGAGATTGCAATCATTTGTAACTTCAAAAACTGGGAGAAAAAGTAATAAGCTCATACCAAATTACCAAAAATATCATGTTTTGGAGTATACTAGGCTTTCCAAATATTCATAAACTAGATTATTTTGAAAAAAATATATCACTTAGCATTATACATGCCACAACGAGACTCGATTAGATAATGACATCAATTTTGTATCTACTTTTCTTGATAAGTATTGTATAATTCAACAAAATGCAATAGAAGAGGCTCTAACAGGAAGAATGATGATGGGGTCCTGAAATATTTGTCACAAAATTAGCTATGGAACTTTCCATATTTGAGAGAGATCTACACTGACTTTTTCCAATCAACTAAATATAAGGATAAATTTAGGATTCACATATTTTTCACTTTCATGTGATTATAATAATTTATTAAATTTATTTCGAATTAGATCATACCAATCGATAAGAAAATATTCTAGAAATCTGTTTTTGATAGCAGGTGACTTAAGCGCTAAAATTGGAAATGAAAATAATGTAATAGAAACAGAAGAGTATATAAAGAGGGGAAACAACTTTTAGGAATCTTGGAAAGTGATTTTTTATGTTGTTAACGGTAGATCTATCCATGACTATCCTGCTGAATATACGTGCGTGGGACCAAGGGAAAAAAGCATTCTAGATTTAGTGTATTCCAATAACAATCTTCAGTCGTTCATTTAAGATTATGAAGTAGATAACGATATATTTCTGTCTGATCATTTATTCTGTTTATTGGTATTATCAGATACGAAGTAAATATATGAACCCACAATTCCACCCACAATCAGTAAAAGAGGATTTTGAATTTAATTTTCGTGGAATACCGAGAAGACTGCAGGAAATTAAGATATGTTTTGAGATTGCGAGCAAGGTATTAGATTCCATATATAAAAATCTTTGTATTTCTTTAACAACTGCACTTAAGAAAAAGCAAATATTTACAAAAAAAAAATCGACATAATATCATTTACAACAAACCATGGTTTGATGAGAAATGCAGAGTTTCCGTATCCACTCGTAAGAATTTCGGACGATGGATCAGCAGTTGCTTAGATTCTTGAACTCTAAGTTGAATAATTTCGAATTGCTAACAAGAATAAATTTCTATCCCTAACAAGAGGATGTATACATTCCCCTTAGGTAAGAAATGTGCTACTTCCATCTTCAATGTGAGAGAAGAAATAACTAAAACAATATAGCGAACATAAAAGCATATCCACAGGATCTCAAAGAACAATAATGTTTCTTTATTGTGTAAATGAAGTTCATAACGTCAGCTTACGTTGGCAAAGAATAGATTCCACTTTAATATCTCAGGTAACCTGCCGAATTTCATTATTCTAAACGTGGAGAATGTGTACGGTACGCCCACAAAGAAAATTGCCAAAATGAAAAAATTAATTTTTCAATTTAACGGATAGTAGCTGGAAGAATGACAACGGAAGACAATGTTTGGTACTGACTTTCCAGCGAATAGAAAACCTGGATAGCACAGCAACACAACGATAACGAACGCTGGTTTTCATCCTCTGACAGATGCAGTAATTGTGAATCAAATGGAAACTTGGTTATACTCTTTAATTTTGAGCTCTGAATTTGATTTCGTGTGATTCCATATGATTCAAAAATTCAATACTATTTTCAATGGCTGTACGTGCCTTTTATAGGATGCTTTGTCATTATTTCTGTTTCCAGAATATATAAATGCACAACTACATTTTTGAATTCAGTTTGGACGTTCTACGTTGCGAAAAATTGAATTATAACACGTGTTTGTTTTTCAGACGCTCTACGAGTATTGTCGACTCAGTTCATTATGAAACTTAGTTACCAACTGAGTAAAACGTAATAAAGTAATGCTCGCCATTTGACACGTTTCTACATAGATTCCAAGCATGCAATAAGTTGATAAAGAGTAAGAAGAATCATTCATATAAACAGAGCATTTTATTTCAATATCTTGAATATTTGAACGGACCACTAATTAAATGTCTACAATATCTATCTGTCTACCTAGAAAAAAAATCAAACTCCTAATATGATGATTTTATATATCAGTTTCTTATATTTCTAATCTACAAAAAAAATCTTTTGCTTATTCCTGAACCATTCAACTTGGAATTTTAAGAAAGAAATTAAATGTGAATTTGATCAGTACATAAACCATGAGTAGAAGAATACTTATACCCTCAAGATTAAATGAGGTTTGTTTAAAATTACAAGATTATCAAATCATTCAACGGCGAAAATATAGAGCTAATAAAAATATCATGGAATTGAATATCAATTGATAAACGCATTAAATGACATATTCGGTAGATTTATGATAACAAAAATTGAAAAATAGTTAATATTTCATGAAATAGAGCCGATTTCGATTCATCACAATTACAATCAGAATGAAGTTTTTATAATTGCAAATAATATATTTAAAATGGAATATAAACAAATTATTGGAAGTTACACAGGGATGAACCAAAGCTTTGAGAGGCAGATGAGGTTCAGTACATTTTTACTGATGTTTATGTTCAATTTTCCATGTGAATGATCTGCAACGTACAACATTTACTTTTAAAATTACATTTCATATCTCGCATGAATATTGTTTGATTAACTTCATTCAGCAATGGAAATCAACAGTTGTGTTCATGCTACGTTAAAAACATGAAAGAATATATTCTAGTGAATGTCTAATAACCTACACCCTGGGTTTTTCAGGTTATTATGATGCAACATGAAAAATTTGGAAGAGTTTTTCCCATTTTGGTCTCTGTATTGGGTTTCATATTGATACCTTCAATGTTTCATGGAAGAATTGACTTTCGAAATTAATTTATAAGAAATTCATCATGAGGCAAGGTTGGACTGTACTGAAGAGTCTCAATAAAGTCAAAGAATGTGTCTACAGTTGCAACTGTATTCAGGATGGTAAAAACTGATTTTTGAATTTGCATTTTGTGAAACATTAAGGTTATGAACTTTTTATACCATACAAAATATTAAACCCTTTTCCAACTGCTTAAAAAATTATTTGAGCTTTTTCATTTCGAACTATTATACATTCAATAGATACAAATGAGTTCTTAGTCCGTAAATTCAAAAAAATGGGACAGTCTGTTTTATTTCCCAATAAAGTTATTGTATATTCCAGATTCTGACATATATTCTTGATATATTTCTCTCTTTCTTATTTTGATTTTCTCAGCGGGCGGAAAGCTCATAAAAATGACCTGTCTTCACCAAAAATTGAGTTTGTGAATAATATTCCTTGTTTATAAGACATGGTTGTGAATACTCCCTCTTTACGAGAGCCTGACAAGTAACTTTCATGTTCAACACACACACTTTATATTTTATATGTTGTCGTTTAAAGTTGTTATATAGAATATACATTGTTACTCTTTACATAGTGACATTCCGTTTAGTGTTTATTTTCATGATGCAGACGAAAAAGATAAATTTAAATGTGTGAAATACTTTGAGGCTAACGATTTCCACCTGACTTTCACATAAATTCATTTGGCTTTTCAATTCTTGAAAACTCAATACAAAAATTAGAAATACACACTATTATTATTAATTGAATTGATCGATAAAACTATTTTTGAAATTCTGATTGTATAAGAATGGAGCTTCAAATCTAATTTGAACAGTACTTTCCTTGCTACAACGGAAATTTTTGATGAGGATATTCGATTCAAATAAAAATTCTGGAAGCATTTTACTGATTATCCAATATTTTATCCGATGTGAAAATTATCGAAGGTGTGAATTTTTGATGCGATAAAATTATATAGGGAGAATGTATTACATTGTGAAAATCCACATTGCATTTTCTTGTAGAGAAGAAGATATCTAATATGGCTACTAAAACAGGTCTTAAAGTTAAGGTGCTTTTAGGTAAAATGCTTTTTTGCTGATAGAACAATTTTACTCACAAAGTATATTATACTCCATTTATTTAAAATATTTTGTTAGAATACACTTTGCTTTCATCACACATATTTTTCTTCCCTAATTAAAAATTTATTTCTATTTTTTGGGAATAAGTAAAAGGCAGATACATAAATCATAATTAATCAAGTTATTATTGCGCAAAACAAAAAAAAATTGTTTTATGGTTCGTTCTTATACTTGTAGAGATATTTTCGAGTCTTCATAGGTCGTAAACTCTTCCCGTTCTCTATATTTACGAAATCTACGATTTAATCTACATCTACACTGATAAAATAGATAAACCTTTAAATAAAGAGAATTTGCATATTTGTTGATTACATTGTGCCAAAATCTCTTCGAGCAACATTGGTTTATCAATATTAAATGAGTTACCTGCCACTATTGAAGACAGTAAATTACTGAGTGAGCTTTAAGGTTAATCGCAGGCAAATGCTGCTCGGAACTCTTTCTACAATATTAATGAGTATTTTATGTACTGTAATACTCATAAATAGATTTTATAGGTATACCATATTATGTGACGCACACTATGAGATGTGAAAATTCTACAGAGAAATTAATAGATATTATTATCATTATAACCATATATAGCATGGTCAACGAACCTACGTAAATCAAATTTCAATTATATCGGAGAACGTAGAGTACATTAGAGTCAATTTTCTAGATTTATCAATAAACATATATAGCTACAAGTGAAGCAAATAGGACCTTGACAAGAGAATCATGTGTATTTGAAATTACTGTGATTCGCAGTTTTCCGGTTCATTCCAGCGATAATTATTTATTTGCCATTATTATTCTCAGGTTTGCAGCACTGATATCACCACAAAATCTGGGCTACTCAACAGATCATCGAGAAAAATCACATGGCAATATTAATATTTGTTTAACTGAATGCTGGGATAAAAACAAATAATCATGAATTTTAAATTGCATTTCGGAAGCAATTCCATGCTTTAGATATTCAAGTTATACCGAACAATTTTTCCTCCGATAAATGGGATTCAGATCACGTCCAAATTACGATAGTTACATTCTCATGAATGAAGACGTGAATATTTCTCATGAAGACTTGTATTCAACAGCTATTTGTTGTGCTGAAGAATTAGCTAAGGAATCATTCTGCTTTTTATTTATTTTTATGCATGAAATCTCTTTCAGTTGGTATAGAAAATTTGTAGAATAGTCAGTTTCAATGTCACACAAAAAAACAAAAGAATGATGAAAAACATTCTTATGACAAACAAATCAAATCAATGGTGAATAAATTTAAATTTTGACTTACCACCATGTGCAAAGATCTCCCCTAATCCTGCCGCATCAGTGGTCTCCATTTCACACCCTCAAGTTCACTAAAAAAAAAAATTCAATCAAAACCTCATACTCTGCTTCTTAATCATTCATAAAGATGAATTTATAATCAAAAATAACTCCAGAGCGTTAAACGGTACAGTGGAAAGGAAACGCAGAAAAGAGAATGAGCGTTTTCCTTTTTGTGTATTGTCTCTATCGAGTTCAATGTATTTTTATTTTGTGGATATCATAAATAAATGTAAATAACTCAATATATTATTGTGGCGAGATTATTATGATTTGTGCGAAATACTCAACAAATTGAAAATTCGTGTCCGAGAAAAATAAAAGCATGGGTGATAATCGTGTCACGAGTTCATATTAATCTAGAACATCTGACATGTAGGTGATAAAGTCAATGATATCATGAACTATATTTATCATCATGAAATTATGTAGCAAAACAAATGTAATTCAGAAAACTCTAGCGGACAGCTAAGAATGATTTATTAGATGTATAAATACTTCACATAGAAAATATTACACCTTGTATTAATTTATTGGGAGAGTAAATGTATCCTTATAATCAGTATAATGCATACGTATTGAAATATAACGTACGTCTTTATCGTGTAAATATAATGAAGAGATAAGCTACAGCGAGAATGAATGAAGTAACACTTGCAAATATGAGAAAATGATATATACGAATGCATGATAACTTTACAAAATATACTTGCGGAAGCGTAACACGGGATATATTGCTTGAGATGCCTATTCAGGACCACGAATTTTTGGCATGAATAAAAATAAATATCAGACCGTAGCGAAATCTTCATCACGAAAACTTTGTTACAAGGTGAGTTAATCAAATCATCAAATGATAAATTCATGTTCGTGGTTGCCGTTTATTAAACAAATTTTCGAATTCATCTAATTCAGAACGGTGTTAATATCTGACAATCATGAATTCATAATAAAGCTCAGAGAATGAATAATTCAAATTGTCAGAGCAAATCAAAGTTATAGGCTATGTTATCCACAAACTGATCTATTCAATAGATTAAGTAAAAGTCTATTGTATCTAGAATAATTATTAGTTATGAGAACGATTTTCATTTCCTGGATAACTGACCAATCTAATTCATTGATGAATAAAATAAGCTTATAGGTGATAATAAAAGTTGTTTTTTTTTTGACTGATACGTATTGCCCCATCTGAAAACAGAAATATCCAGATTTACATACGATTGTAATGAAAAAAAAAAATACTAGAGATATTCTAAAACTATTCAGGCTTTATATTGATGACATATAAATAATAGAAGAATACACTAAAGTACAAAAAAACATTAGTTTATTAAAATATTCTACTTTATTTGATTTGCCGATTCTGGCGCCCTCTTCATTGCGTATTGGAACAAATAAATGAATATAATTATTCTTTTAGGAGCTTACCTCTATAAGAGGATACAATGTTATTTGTTCTATTCAATGTTATTTCGTAAAAGTATATTAGAATGAAAGAATTAGTCACAGAACTTCTCTACGGAAGTTTTGTCACAAATAGAACTTGAAGTACAACAGGATTACTCTAAAGTATTTGCGAACCACATTTTGAAAACAAAGGATGTAACTTGTGGAGTTATTACAAAGAAACATGAATTCCAAACTTCAGTCATACGTATTTTAATCCGATTCGAGGAAATAGTAATTTTTTCTTCATGAAACAAAAGATAATTTCAATAGCAAGATTCATCAGGAACATTATGTTCTTTGCCTATTTCCTTATCCACAGCAAAAACCTGGAGAGAATCTGTTGAAATCAATTGACTCTGAATGATAATTTTCAGTACTATTACGAGATTATTGTACATATCAGTTGGAGCTAGTAATGTATCTATTCAAGGGGTATACAAATTAGGGTCTCCAAAGGCTTCAAATAGATCGATTGTTGAAATTTCAGGACCAAAGTACGTGTATTCGAATACTGTATTGGAATACATTCCGCTCGAGTAATAATAATAAAAAAGAATAATTGTGAAAGACAATGCCTATACAATAGAGTGGCATAGTGCTATGTATGTAGCATATAGAAAAAAAATTAGCAATAAAAAGAAAAATGGAGATATAGTATACTTATGTCTGTACCTATACATTCTTTACAAATTATTTGGAATGGCAAATTGAGGTAATGTGAAAAAGATGATGCAGTTTCATTCAAGAGCTTATAGCAAATTTTAGAGTCATCTTACAGTGGAACATGAATAGTAATGTACACCAATATTTTGATAGTATACTTGGATTTTTGACTCTAATTTCCGAATGTCGAGCTTGGATTTGAACTAGAAGTGTATTTAATCCCTCAGAGATCCTTAGAGTCGCATTTTTCCCACAGTAGGATGAATAATAGGAATTATATTTGTCGATAAATCTAAGACATCATAGTTCTATCTCCGTACTTGGAATGAGATCGTGTCTCCGGAGGTTAAAAGGCAGAATTTAATTAAGGTGACCTGTTGGATGCTAGCCAAAATTCCAACAGAATGTGAATTCAAATATCATGTGAATTTTGATGCGTGAAGTTCCAAGTTGGCTTTGCTATATCATTATTCGCTGTCAGCACCGGCTTCACGAATACGAAACAAGTTTTCCGAGTTGTCGTATTTTAACATAAAATCAGACTTAACTGTGAAATGTAATCCTGTCGCCATTACCACTACCAGCCAAAAGCACGAAGCAGCGGCAAATCTCTCTGACGCAATTATTATAAGGCTCGCAATTATGAACGACTGAAAAAGATGTTTGAAATTTATCACGTGCCTGGCGTTGAGTTCTGCAAGATTCGCAATCAATTATCTGCGATCTTACATAGTTTCCCAACACGATAGCATGTCAAACTTCTATCAACTATCAACTAAAATCGTGAGATGCAATAAACCAATAATATGGATAGTTCCATGAAGTCAGGAAAAAGGTAAAGCATCTGCATTCACCCAAATAAAATTCCAATAGTAGAGAATTTTTACTCGGACTCATTTATCCTCAAAGAGCTTTTATAAAATTTTGTTCGCAAAAACATTTATCATGTGCATGAATCGTCCCTATGGAATATCAAGTTGAGATAATGTTGTTTTAAGGCTAACATTGCACAAATATTCTAATTTGTGTTAGTTGTTCGTTTAGATATGTCTAAATAAAATTGTCAAACATATTTGGGAGACAAACGCACATAGAGATGCGTAAGAATTATGCAAGATGATAGATTCCTGCATAGACTCAAGTCGAGTTAATTTCAAATTGATATTCCAAGGATGCATGAGATATAGCAGCGCTTTGTTCGAGCTGGACCAATATGATCTATTGATTCTTCATTGTTCGAAAGGTAGTTTGAAACAATGCAAATTTGGACATTGATCAAATAGAGTAATTGCTCTATTCTCTATGGTGTTACTTGTGGATATGTATTCTACACTTAGCAGAACATATGCAGTGATTCAGTCTAGAAGAAGCCCATTTCGAAGTGAAGCAGTATTAAAGATGCTTCCATACAATAGTTGTCTTACACACACGAAGAAATTTTGATATGTAATATTAATTACTGCCGATTACTTCACAGAATGTAGAGGTCTGAAGATTGATCAATGATGGATAGTGAGAGATTAAATATGACAGATTTTTGACAGCTTATAACAAGAGCACCAACAAACCGGTCCTCTATAGCGGGTAGAACATGCCTGGTATTCGGCCCACCATAATGCATTATGATTATATTGTAAAATTCACAACGTAATAAACAATAATTAATGAAAATCAGATGTATTAACTTGAGGTCTTGTTCCTTGGGACTTAGTGGAGGAATAAGTTTGACCCTCAAGCAAAAATAAATGGGAGACCCCTGGCTTATTCAAGGGTAGGCATATAGCTATTTGATCAATGAATGAAGTGGAGAGTAACTTGCAATAGTTTTAAGAAACTATCCAATCTGTCCTAATATACGTAACAAATCAGAGGTTACTTCTTCAAGTGATTAATGGTGAATATTCAAGTTTAGAGTAATGCACTATGAGCATAGAAGACAGCAACTCATATTTCATTCAACACATTGACAAAAACTGCACTGCACCTCAGTGCACAGCTCAAGATAAATTCAATGCTAGATAACCGACATCGTTGGACCGAATAATTATTGAACAATTAGTCATATAACTTTGTTGATCTATATTCATTGTAATTTGAGCTATCTAATGATAATTATATGTTTTCTGATTTCCAATGATTCAAAATGAATTTATGTTACAAAAACTGTATCGACATTTGCCTAATACGCGCTCACTTCATATAGGATGCCCAATAAGACCTATTGTGATAGAATTTTGATATTCGTACAGTGTTAAGCGCTAATTTGTCAATATTGTGTTCTCTCTCTATCGCTTAGCTCGAATATGTATGAAAATAAATCCAGTAGAAAGAGTGGTTAAATATGTATGGAATAAAAAAAAGTGATAGCTCAAAACAATCCCCAAAAGATTCCGCATCAAATGCTCAAAGTCCCATACTGCAGTTTCAGGAAAAAAAAAAAAATATATATACATATATATATATATATATATATATATATATATATATATATATATATATATATATATATATATATATATATATATATTTATATATAATATACATATATAAATGTATTTGAGTAGTAAATGAGAGAATTGAATCCGTTGATTAATGGGACAAGACCCTTCTGATTGCGGGACTTGGTGATACAGCCGGATAAATTCACGTGAAAGTATCAGACCTCAAAGCGTGCTGCTGTGAAATGAAAAAGTGCTGTTTTGCTCTGGGATTAAGTTGTCCTTTGCAGTTCTTGGATTTTAAACACGTAAATTGTCGCTGAATAACTTTAGTTGGCAAAGCCTCTTTAAAACGAAATATCGTTCTCATTTAACGAAATATGCGAGATTTGACTTAGTTTTTAATGGTGATAGCAGTTTTATTTTTTTTTATGTTAGGGTAATTATGAAGATTTAATGAATTGCCTTCACAACTGGTAGATGAATCAGTTATCAATTGCAGTCTGACATTAACATTATTTATTTATTGGTCATTATTTTTCTATCCCAATTTTTGTAGCAACGATAGGGGAAGATAAATTTTATATCCCAAGTACATTGTGAGGTACGGTTGTCTGTTTTTTTTCTTTCTTGTAGAATTTTTTTCCCTGTTGTCTTCCATCCTAAAGCAGTGAATTTCAGACTAAACGGCTGTGGAATTCGTATAATTAAATATAATCCTCACGTACTCTAGTGCTAAGAACCACTTCGTCCAGGAGGATTCGTCCGCAAAATGTGTATTTATTCGCAAAGTTGTCAACATTCATTTCAAGCCAGAGCTTCTTGTACAATATCACTCTGAATTTGAAATTGTGAACATAAAATATTACCGCAAACTTAGCCATACAACAAGCGAAAGTGTAGAGAACAAAATTAAACTCTTATATTGCTTTCGAGTCAGTTTTCCGCGTTCTAAGGCAAGTAGCTATAAATAGCAGAAAGTTCTCATTCAGCATGTTTTTGATACAAACATATTTTTTTTCAACGATTCAACTCGAAATTATTATTTGCTCCTTCAATATATCTTTCAAATAATAGAATCTATGGTATTTTGTATACTATATTCTCAAAAATAACATATTTTGTTAGAAATACACTTGTCTAATTCCTCAAATACATTTCGTATTCTTGCCAAAGAATCGTTAACACTTAGCTCTTTCAAATAACCCGAAAAGATGATAGTCACTTGGGACCAGATCTGACCTAAAAAGGATAGTGAAGTAATGATTCCCAGTCCGATTCAACTCAGGTGTTGTTTGCTAATGTTCGTAGGTACGTACTGACATATAAGAGAATACTATCATTGCTTCAGAAAACGCGTCATCCAGTTTGTGGGAAAAATGTTATAACAACCATCACTTGGAATGTCCCAGCAATTTTCTGTATAAATTTTAACACATTGCCCCAAATAAACTGACCAACTATTATACGAGTCAAAATTTAACAAGTGGTTATCATTATTTTTGAAACTATTCTTTAAGTTTCTAGTGGACTTCAGTCATCTTGAAATCTATATTGGAGAAAAATTTGTTAATTTCTTGTCTCATATCGAGTGGAACATCGTTTCAAAAAGATGACAATATTTATACAATTTTATATAAAATCAGTTGATATTTGAATCTATTATTGATATATCCCTTATTATGTCTACTGATATTTAATTCAGGTCCTAAGACCATTCGTGTACCACAGTTACTTTTTTGACTTTTTCAAGCTATGTAATGGAAACTACTGAGGAATAATTGATAATACTTTAGAAGCCGTGGAACAGCTCAATAAAATACAAATGACTAATGTGTCAAAAGTGAAAGATGAGTTCTGAAAATAGCTTACAGAATCTTCTAGGCTTTGCACATATAATGTACCTTAAGGTTAATTCTAAGCTTAGTTTTGTCCATATCAAGGATTTTCGTGATATTAAATTATGTTGTGCTAGTAAAGATTCATTTTCCTGAAACCGAAACCTTAGTTGGGACTAATAAATCTCAGCTGATTTGAAGCATGTCTATGTAATAATATTTTTTAGGACTTACCTTGGATATTTTAATCGAGATAAAATTAAAATTTATCGAGAAATTGGTATATGATCTATTATCAGAAAAATCGACGAATAAAACTTGTTCAGAAAATATTGTATGTTCAGATTATTATGTATTATGTAAAGCAAACCAAGCTGCATTTTCTCATAAACTGTTTGGTTTTATGTTTTTCCTAATATTATCGTATACCAAAGCTAATTTGTTATTTCGAAAGATAGTTCCTCTAACTGGAAAGGATTTCTTGAAACTCCATTCTTAAGGAATTGAAAAGGGGTAAGGTGTACCTTAAGGGAATGTTCAATATTCGCTATTAAGATCGACGAGCCAACAACTGAGTTATTGCAGTCCTGGGGCTACTGTTACCTATATTATCAATTATGGATTGCATGTTGCACTCTTCAATAGGAATATTCTGGCAGATAGTACAATAGGAATGTATCCAGAATAATTTTAGGTTACTTCAGGGTTCTGATTTGATATCATGTGATTGAGATGAATGACATTTTCTCGAGTAATTGAATATAATAATTCAAAATCTGAATGAATCATCACATTAATCCTAAACTTACAAGACAACACACTGCACTTATACATAAGCTGGATTGTCTGGTTTATCATGCACGTTAAGAATAAGTGCAATTCCAGACGGTCGACTTTATAAGCCTAGTGTTCCACAGAATGAGAAATTTTAATATCTCCTGTCTTGCGGAAGGAAACTTTGTCTTAAACATTTTTGAGTGATATTGTACTTGAAATCCGTTCTATTCCTTGTATATAGAATCATCTTATCATCTTGTTCAATACAAAGTTAGATTTTTTCAGATTATTCTTATAATGAAGTTGTTCATTTACTATTCGCTTACTCTATTCACGAGCAAGTCTCTTTTCAGGTGAACCCTATATTTGTTCATATCTGATTATTACAGTGTCCAAAAAAAAAATATATATATCAAGTGCCCTGTGCTCATACGGTAAATTTTGAAAATCATTGAATAAATGATTTTTGGAATATAATTTTAATTTTGTTACGAAAGAATCAACAAGAGAAGAACCTAGAGAATCCATTATAGAGCGTGAAATCCTGAGGATTGATTGATATATTCAAGAATATCATGATCACAAGCAATATCAGCTTTCCCCAGAAGTATCTGAAACCGTTTAGGATATTGTTAAATCCTGATCAGAGCTACATAAGGTAGTCCTCCTGATTGGTTCTCTGAGGTAAATTCTTATTGAGTGTTAATTCGACAATAGTGATTTGTTTTGATCAATGTCAGATCCCTATGATAAATTCTTGTCGGGTGTAACATTTGTGGAATGACATCTCCTAGACTTTGATTGAAAATCAGCAGTAAAAATCATATTGGCAACAAGACAAGAACAAGAATGATGTAAGATTCCTGAGAAATACTATATAGGGTCGAATAAACGTGGAAAAATTTGATATTGAGACGGAAAGAGCTGTTGAGAATCTAGTATCTTATATGTTCGAGAAGGTGGAAGAAAATGTTATCATCGATTCTAACGCTGCTCATTCTCTCTGGGAGAGATCAATTACTCACATCTTGCAAGAGAATGAAGTAAAACATGAACAACTGAGAGAGCTAAATATCTGTTTCTGGATGTCTTCTGGTAGCAAAACCAGGCATCTTCATCCAAAACACGCGGGACGCGTCCATCAAAAACTTTATGATGACGTCGGAATGCATTACGTAACGCTGCTATTTCCATAGTTTAGTTTACATTAATGTTATTTTCTTATATTTTATGTGGTAAGCAGCTCAGACCATATTTTCCAAAGTTTCATCAACAAAATAATTAATTATACATTTTATCTCACAAATTATAAATTGCAGTGCAATTATGTGACACGTTCTTGATGATTTATGAGTCTATTCTTAGAGACTTCCTTGGAAACGGAAAATGCTCAACAATTCGATGAAACCGTTTGTCATTTCTTACATTACTTTGGGAAACTATCTTTTAAGGCAAGATTCTTTGATAAGAACGTATAAAATAATGCTACAATAGGAAAATCTATTTATATATTTGGATTTATATTGATTGTATTCTAGGAAAATTGTTAAATTAGATACTTTCATATACAAAGATGCCTGTAACACTAGAATATATTTCATTTATATGCTATATGGTAACTAATTGTACAGCGCACTCTAAAATATTAAAGCAGGCAATATTCAGAACTACTTTGCTGAATTTACTACACTAAGCAGTAAGGTAAGAAGATTCATCTTAATTTTTAACCATCTTTCAAAATGAGATGTGAGATATATGGACTACAGCTCAAATTGCTACATTGGGACTAGAAATTCATCCATCCATTCTTGCCATTTCTACGAATTTCTAATTGAACATAGAATTTAATAAGGATTCAGAATATCCAAGACTTATTTATATATGATATATGATTTACAACTCTAGCATTGCACTGCTCACTTAGACCTGGACTTGATGTATTAGTTTTTTAAGGTGCATTAATTTCATCAGTTTCAATCAAAACTTTGTAAGGGTAGTAAGGCAAGGATAGACCTGTCTTGAAACATACGTGAATAGAGGTTGAATTTTTTTCAGAAGTATTTCCAGATTTCCGACTTGTTTTTAGTAGTTTGTTCAACCTTACGACAAGATGAGAATAACAACATTGTCTTCTGTTCCATGATAAAATTTTATACCTTATGAATATTTTTTTTTGTGGTCAAACAAACAAGTATAACCGAAGCGTGAACAATTAACAGAGACTGTAGTGAACACATACATAGTTTTTCTACAACGTTCAAGCACAAAAAGTCTGAAAAACAAAAATGAGAAATTGATGAGAATAATCTTTTTTATAGACTGATAAAAAGATAATTACAAGTAAGCAGAAGCTGATTTTGTTCTCTATTAGCAAATCGTAGGGTAACATCCATGGACCTTGACCTAACCAACATGACATAATTTGTGTCTAGTCTCGAAGGGCAACAACATCAAAGCAACTGAATTTGTGTCTGCCACTGCTATATCCACGCTTATTCCTTCGTCAGCGAATTCTGTTTGTTCTCTTGATCCATATTCTTGGAAAGGATTGTGTAATGTTACACTGGGTAATGCATAATAGATTACAAGAATTATATTTTTAATGGTATGAGAAGCCATTTGTCAAAGTGAAGTCTAAAAGAAATTTTACTCTACTTTTCTGTTGCTCCGAGTTTTTTATATGGAACAACTATCAAGAATTTAGCGTAACAATTGTAGTCCATAATGACATTGATAGTTTAGTGGAAAACATCAATCTTTCCATAATATTCTGAGCAACAGTCAGACGAAAAAATGATTAATTCATTCTAGGTCCTATGGAAGAAGATGAAAACTTTCAATCTCACGCCCGGCTGTACAAGAAAGTACTTTTACGCCTGCTTAGAATTTAAATCTTCATAGGTACAAGCGAAACGGCAATTTGTCGAAAATAATAGAACATCGCCAAGTATATGCAAAAGCAGCTCCAACATTTTTTTTTTAACTGTAGGTAAAATTGAGTTTCTAATTTAGACTTTTTATCAATTAATTTATCGATACTATTCTATCGCATGATGGGGAGTACAAAAACAGATATCTAGAATATTTGCTAATTGTGAGATTATTAGGGCGTTAAAGAAGATTGCATAAAATCTTTCGAAGATTGCAAGATTATGTTTCAAAATGGAGTACGTGTGACTGCATAGAGGAAAGCCGAATGTAGATACTGAAGCATAAACTGCAAGTGACTGCTGTGAAAATGGATCTATTAGAAGAAATCAAATTGAAAATGAATAAATGTATGAAGAACTTAAAAGATCACTGGAACTATTGTTGGATGAGAGATTTTTAAATAGAATGTGTTTGGGAGAAATCAAGGTTTTGAGTTACTATTTGTTTGTTGCTTGACAAAAAGTTCATGATGATGCTGTTGAAAACTAAAAAATACTAGAACTGTGTGTCCTGTTATAAAACCGATACTCGCACGTAAATGGAAGAACCGATACTCTAGTCTTACAAAACCGATCCTCGCGTTTGGTAGTAGGAGCGATACATTGATTCAGAAAGTAAAAACAAATATCAATCATGTCGTCTACCCGGCACAAGTTTGGCAAACACTTAGTAGTTTGATTCAAACTACGGGTATTATTAGTTTTTGTGCAAAGTACGCCACAGAGTAAATCCCATTGATTTTTTGTCCGTCGGTGGGATTCGATACCGCGACCTCCGGATTACAAAGCCAGCATATTCACACTGAGCTATGAATATTTATAAATATGTTCAAATTTATATGATAATACATATAGAAAAAAAATTATCTTAGAGTTTGATGTTTTTTGTGTCTGATGTCTGTTTAAGCATCTTGTTATTTTATTTTCAGAGCAGTGACATTCTTCAGTTTCATCGCTGGAATGAAGATTGCCAGTTTTAATCAATACATTACTTTGAGCTTACGATAGTATGATGATAGTGGCCGGAGTTATTTCATAGATAAATGATCTAAAAAATATGGAATATATCCTGAGTATACAAGTTTCAGCGATATCCTGAAATTTACCCGATATGAGATAAGATTATGGGGAAAGGGTTTACAATTTGTGATCACGAACAACAAAAGTCTTCGTGAGGGGGCTTAGAATTTCTTTTTGAATCAAGCACCTGTGTGTGTTGATCATTGAAGATTGTGGCTATCTTTTAAGGTAGTGAAAATGTCTTCGATAATATAATAGTAATTTGTTTGTAACATAGGATTTAATTTCGAATATGTAGTTCCAGTTTAAGTCGGTTATCGGTGAAATCGGTGCAGATCGAATACCGGTTAATAAACGAGTAATTTTTCAATCAAAATGGAATCAAACTGTAATTAGTTTCCAGTAGTAGTTTGGGTAGGAAGAATGAATGGAATTGTGGGAGAAACATAGTAAGCCATTAATTTTTTTGATCAAACTGAGTTCTGTTGAGAAATATTTTTTGTTTCAAGAAAACTAACATATTGAAATATTCCTGAAATGATTGCTTCATAGTGATATTATAGCAAGGCTTCATTTTTTCAAATTCTTAAAAATTTCTCCTTTTATGTAGAAATCGACTACATATCAGCCATTTCATTGTGAATAATATGTTTCATCCTGCAAAGCACCCAATCATTGAATACTATTCATAATTGCCATTACCAAATAGCATAGAATTCACGAAATTAATTTGAACTGAATAATTCTACTTGAGAAAATACAGTCAATTTGATGTTGAATTAATACATGCTTTTGTAGTGAACATTTTCATGGAATTCAGTAGCCTGTTTATCTGGTGTCATGAAATAGGAGTGAAGTTTTAATCAATTTATGATAGTGTTCTAAAGTTTCTGCATATAAATAAGGTACTACTTTTTGTAACGGATGTTGAGGAGTTCAAAACTACATAATTCCATGGACACTGAGGTCCACAACCTGCAGCAGACAAAGCTTATCTAGAAGTACATGGTGCAGTACACTTCATCGCGCGTGAAAGCTACCATTTGCATGATATAATTTTCTGAATTAAGTGTAAACAAAACTGTATTCAATGTATTATTTTTTCAAACCTTTTCATTCCCAGAGATTTTTTGGCCTGTATTTCGAAAAGATGCAAACGGTGTTTTTAAGCTGTTTGTGGAGACTATGCAAAATTAAAATGCTACTCCTGAGGCACTATTCAGTATAATCATGAATTTCCCCACTGAAATAATGTAAGGTGAATGCTGAATATGTTGACTCATGAATAATCAATAAATAGAGCCTCCATCCTGGAGATCATTTGCTTTTTATCTCCATCTTTTCAATCAATTCCATGATAGAATATGTAAATTCCATATTATCCAACGTACAAGGATTATGAATTTTAATTAAAACACAATTAAACTATGACACACATCGGTTATGTCATTATTCTTAACTGCATATTCAGAATCCATTTTAATGATGCATCCAGGTTTCAGATCGTCAATTAAAACCCTATATGCGTTATTAATTCAGAGCCACGAGTGCTCAGAATTTATTATATCTAAAACTATTTTCAATGCTGAATTCGGAGAGTAATCATGGTCTATAAAGGTGTTATCAGCAATAATAAGAATCTACTTTTGGGTCGTGCAGATAGCCTGACGTGCTTTACTATATAAGTTGCAAAGTTTTATACTGGAATCGTGCCAAAAAAATAATTGAATTCTTACTTTATTTGACGGACACAAGAGACTGTTCTATAGCAAGGATTATGTTATGACATGAAACCAAGTATTTCGAGACGAGGTTTGCTGAGTCACGGAGATTGTTGTCCGAATGTATTTTGACAATTATTGAGTATGAATCAAGGAGAAGCAGAGATCTAGTTGACATGTGGAATTGACAAATGACCAATAAGATCTATCGATACGAGGTTTTACAAACATGAATTCACAGAGATCAATGTTCATATTGCGAGACTTCACTGCTCCGTGTTTGAACGTTGGTAAAGCAGTGATGCGAGAAAAGCTAACTTTACGCTAGATGGTAGGAAAAATTTTATTCCTCTTCCTGGGAGCTGAAAATAACATTTTCTACATCGTTTGGCGAGTTACTTGAATAATTTGAACATAAGTTGTATTCATGCTTCGAGGTACACATTCACACTTTTTTTTGGATTAATTGTTAGTTTATTGTTTCCTCTAATTGATTTGATGAGTTTGCTAGAGCAACACCAAAGTTAAATTGCTTTTTTCATGGAATGAGGATTTCTCTTTCAAAACATGATTTTGTATATTAGAAAGAATTGTTCTCATGGTTTTTCGACCAAAAAAAGCTTAAATTGACATAGAAAAGTATTTACCAGTGCAAGCAACGGGCGAGTACATTCGGCTTATCAATAAATTTTCATACCAAACAACTTAGCAGCATCACAAAATATTATCACGCATCGATTTGTGATTGAATCAACCTATTTATTTTAGAATGATGAAGTACAGAAATATTATTACCATTATTGTTCTCTGACCTCCCTTAGCATAAAATGACAACACTGGTAGGGGGAAAAATAGAATAACAAAGCCGTGATGGACGTCAATAAACTCATGGTTACTATATGATGATAAAATAGATGAAGTAATCACAAGTTTGTTGTTATTGCTCATACTTGCAGATTGTCAAAATGTAATAAGCGACTCTCTAGATTGCTTTCTCATGTAATTATGGATATGATATGCATAAATCAGGGGAATCTTATTTACCTCATATGAAGTTCATTATGCATGCGCTTGAATGCCAAGAGAAGCAAGAAATTTTCTGAAATTTAGTTCATGTGACATTATTCTAACATTGAATTAAACACAGATAAACTCACTTATTTATTCATTTTCCGCAATACTCACATGTACTTGTGTTCCGATTACACCATATTCTAATTCTACCATAATCATTTGAACTGGATAATCCCAAAAGAATAACAATATTTCTCAATATTTTTCTCCTAATTCTCAATGTTTTCTAGCACTTTTGCACCCTATGAACTGACGAGCCGTTCAGGTGCTTCCGTTTTCTTCGAATAAATCGTTGAATAATTTTCTTTCAATGTTTGAAAATAACAATAAGTTAATTCAACGTTTACAGGTGGCAGCATGGATTCTGACTCTTGCACAGCTGTTATCTGTAAGAGTGCAATGAACTTGTAGACAATCGAATCTATGAAGAATGTACTGACTATTCCAAAAATACGTGAAATCCTTGAATTGAAACAAATTTACATGTCGATTCACAAAATAGAATTACTGTAGTGAGTTCAAATCCCAATTTATCGCCAAAATACAAATATTCTCCTGGTTTAAAGATAAGTGACACAACTAAGACCGTTCAAAATCACATAGTTTTAACAAATGTCAAGCATGCAGATTCAGCCATAGGTGTATAATAAATTTTTGACAAAAATCAGATGAATTTCGAGTGAATGCATATCCAGAGGATTTACAGGAAAAGTGATTATATGACTATATAAAAGTATGACCCATTCAAATTCTCAAATAGTATTTAATCAAAATTGCAATGGGTATATAGGATATATGAACAGTTACATCTAATTCTAAATTATTTGTGAGTTTATTGTTTCCTCTTTTTGATTTGATAAGCTTCCTGCGGAAATACCAAGTTAGATTCGCATTCTAGCGGAGTGACTTGAAATTCTGACTTGGTTCGTATTTCCTTGGGCTGAAAGGAGCATGTACTGTCATATACAGTAACATGGCAAAAAATCACCCACTCATAAGTCATTTTACTCGTGACTTACCTTCTTGTGCTAAGGATGCTAACTGTAACAATGATTGATCGTTCAGTTTTCGAATTCAAACAAAAATGTTACAAAACAAAAATAGGAAACTACTCAAATGGAAATAATGAATTGAAAAGAGAAACGGATGCGAATAAATTGATAATAATAATAGCTTTGCAACACTTTAGCTTATAAAACAACAAGCAAAGAAATGTTTTCATAGGAATTTATGTTACTGCTCCAATAAAAATGTGATTTTTTCAAGTTTTCTGAATATTGAAAGGATTTTACTGGAAGTCTTGAAGCAGGAGATTCAACGTAATGTAATGAGGTAACGGTAAATTTACAATTTATATTCCGAACAGATTTCAGATAAAGTACATTATTATTCTAATACGGGCCTATGATTATTGCGGACATAGTATTCAGAGAATTTATCGGAAGATTTCTGTTCAAAAATGTATTTTTTTCTCCTGAAAAACCGACTGACTACCTATATTCAGCTTATCATGAAAATTTGAACGTAAATATATTTTGCATTTCTTGAACAAGAATGGTTTTCTTGTGATCCGTATCTCCAAACTTTATTTTCAGACTTTAAAAAGTAAACTTGATATATAATTTTTTTTGTGTTATAGTGTAGATGATCGACTTTCTAGTAGAATTATTGAAGAACAGCAAATATAAATGGAAAAATTTCTAATATATTGCAATGCATGAAAGTTTTATTTCTCGAAGATAAAACTAGGTTTTATTTGCAACAGTTTCCATTGTTTCGGCGATTAACAACATTCAGTCTTTAGTATTGTATTTTATGTTCTTTTTAATGCCATACTACGAAATTTTAGCTTGTTGGACAATGTCGAATAAAATCCGTTTGAGCATTACATGTACAAGAATATTGATTACATTGAGTTCGCTGCGTGGCCGAATTATTCGGTCGAGAGGACAATACTTCACCAAGATTATATCTTTTGAAAACTTTTGAAAGATTGAGAACAATCATATAACCAAAGAGATTTCCAAAGAAAATTAAAAGTTTATTAGTTACTCGCATTCTCTCAGCAATATCCAAGAGAAATATAAAGTTTCGGACAGACAGTTAATGAATGTACAATTAAAACTTTATTCTTAGTAATCATTATTCTTCAATGACTTCAAAATGTATTCATTGACCTCAAAGAATTTCTATGCCGAAGTGTCTTGAATGGAGAATTTGAAGCATAATACGAAACTGAATACGTGTAGAAAGTATCTAAATGGTAATTACATTTAATCTAGCTTTTTTTTCTTGAATATTTCTTTAACTACTAATTTCCAGCTTATTCTAAATTATAAAACTACGTGTTACAGAACTTAGGTTTCTGAGCAGATCGACTTATTGCAACAATAGAGCAAAGTCAAGAGGCCAGTAGTCAGGAACAATTGAATACCTAATGGTAAAAGATCAGGTTACACAATATGTGAATTATGTTGATGGTCAAGGCATTCTCACAAATACTAAAAAAGAAGACTTAGATTGAGCCAAATGTAAATCATATCAATGACAACTTCTGTGAGCTTTTGAAAAAAGCCAGGTCTGAACTAAAAACGATTGTAAGATTGTACCTGAAATTTAAATTGGACTCACACTTTACAGTAGCCAGTAAACAACTAAATTAGAATATTCAACATCAGTCATTTTATATCAGCCTTCGTCCTACATGAATATCATATCACAATACGATAATTATTATGTACAGTTTGTTAATTAGAAATATTACCTAAGTTGTGTAATTCGACATTATTGCAATACCGTCATTCCCGGTATCTCCCCTTAATGTGCGTAATCATTCTATCGCTGAAACCATTATTTATATACAGATCGGTTTGTCAAATCGCGTCGTAGTCATAATATAAGGCATCTCACCCAGAGCATGGCATCTCACCAGCTCAAATAGTTTATAGGGCATCTCACCCAGAGCATGGCATCTCACCAGCTCAAATAGTTTATAGGGCATCTCACCCAGAGCATGGCATCTCACCAGCTCAAATAGTTTATAGGGCATCTCACCCAGAGCATGGCATCTCACCAGCTCAAACAGTCTATAGGGCATCTCACCCAGAGCATGGCATCTCACCAGCTCAAATAGTTTATAGGGCATCTCACCCAGAGCATGGCATCTCACCAGCTCAAACAGTCTATAGGGCATCTCACCCAGAGCATGGCATCTCACCAGCTCAAACAGTTTATAGGGCATCTCACCCAGAGCATGGCATCTCACCAGCTCAAACAGTTTATAGGGCATCTCACCCAGAGCATGGCATCTCACCAGCTCAAATAGTTTATAGGGCATCTCACCCAGAGCATGGCATCTCACCAGCTCAAACAGTCTATAGGGCATCTCACCCAGAGCATTAAAACAATATCCACCACACACCACCGAAGATTAGAACCACACGGCACTAAGGATGAATTTCTACTAACTTGCTGTTAAAAATGAGGTGATGCAATCAGAGACCAATTATTTATATTAATTTATAATCTTTTTATTTATTTAATGATAACAATATTACACAAATAATAATTTATGCTTTCATTCGGCCATCCTGCAGATTCCTCGCCCTCGAGGAAAGTATGTAAGGCATTTATTCTAAATCGTCATCAGACAAACCATTATTGGGTATCCACGGGCGCATTTTATCAACCGCGACAACGTTCTTGTATTTGGCGCGTTGACTTCTCACAGAACCCGGCATATCGATAACCTCGTATCGATCATTTGGTAATATAGCATTGACGATAAATGGACCAGCGTATGGCGGTAATAATTTTTGGCTAGTTCCCGTTGCAGTATTCGCCTTTTCGATAAGCACTAAGTCTCCGGCTTTGTACGTTTTTGCCGTCGTGCGTTTTTGGTCGAAGAGTAATTTTTGAGTATTTTGAGCTGCGATAATTCTCTGAAGGGCTTGCTCGCGTAAAGATGTGACATCGCCTGATGTCACAATATCTAATTCTGCTGTGATTTGTGCGTCCGCGGGCGCTCTTGGCTTGTAGCCATACAGCAGCTCACTTGCTGTTTTGCCTATCGCCTTGTTGACAGTGTTATTCACCGCGAATTGAATTTTAGGTACTAATGTGTCCCATGAGTTCTCATCGTTAGTACTTGTCTTAAAAGCTGAGACTACAGTTCGGTGATAGCGTTCACATTGACCGTTAGCGCGTGGTGTCGCGACGGCATTTAGAACATGTTTTATGCCAAGATTGGCACAGAACTCTTTAAATTTATGAGCCGTAAATGCAGTGCCACGGTCTGATATAATTCTTATTGGTGTTCCGTAATTAGTAATAATTTCATGCCAAAACTTGATTACGTCTTTGGTTGTAGTTGTCTTCACAGCTTTCATCAACAAGTATTTGGTGAAAGCATCGATCACAACTATTAGGTATGAGTTCTTATGCTGACTTTTGACGAATGGACCCAAATGATCAATGTGTATCGTATGGAAAGGTACTCCAATTTTGTATATTGGGTGTAAGAACCCTTGCTTTGGTCCGGAAGGCTTCTTGTTATATAAACACTGAATGCAACATGAGATATAGCGGTCAACATAGGCCTTCATTCCGTCAAACCAGTAGTTTTCGTTCAGCTTGTGTAAAGTTTTCTCGCTCGCAAAATGACCTAGTTCGTCATGAGCAGTCCTCACAATCTCATGTCTCATACCGCGCGGGATGACAAGACGATATCCTTGAGCTGTTTTTCGAAATATTTTGCCATCTTTGATTTTGTAATCATCATGTATTTTTCTTTCTTTTTGAAGCTCCGGTTGACGTTTTAGTATTTCATGAATACTGTATAATTCTAAGTCTGCTAATTGTCCTGCTAGCAGCCAATCTGAGTCAGTGACGTGCATGGCGACTACATCTGACGGACCAGTCTCTGATGCTGATGGATTTCGGCTCAGTGCGTCAACGTGAGCCATACGTTGTCCAGGGCGGTATTGTATGTCAAAATCAAACTCTGCAAGTTGCAACCACCATCGTGCAATTCGTGGATTCAAGTCGCGTTTTGTATGTGACGTTTTGATAGCGTTACAATCTGTAATGAGTATGAATTTTCGGCCATGGAGATACACTCTAAATTTCCTCAAAGAGTTTACGACTGCTAGGACCTCCAACTCGTACGAATGGTATTTTTGCTCTGCACAAGAAGTCTGCCGACTATAATACGCAACCGGGTGTAATTTCTCGTTGTTGTCTTTTTGTAGTAAAATTCCGGCGACACCGTGCTTGCTCGCATCGGTGTGAACTTCTGTTGTAGCGTTAGGGTTATAGATTGCTAGAACAGGTCGGTCCGATAAGATATCTTTCAGTTTTTGAAATGCGTCTGCTTGTTCTTCGTTCCATTTCCATTGCTGTGTTTTCTTCGTCAACAGATGTAAAGGTTGAGCTATTTGTGCGAAATTCGGTACAAACTGCCGAAAGTATGTTGTCAAGCCTAAAAATTGTCTCACTTTGTGAACATCACATGGTGTAGGAAACTCGTGTATTGCTCTCGTTTTGCGCATTCCTGGTTTAACTCCCTGTTGGTTGATTTCAAATCCTAAGTAATTTACGGATGTGGTAAGGAAAGTACATTTTTCCAACTTAAGAGTGAGTCCTTCTTCAAGTAATACTTTAAGCACTTCTTCTAATAGTTTTAGTCCATCCTTCACTGTGGAACTGGGGATGAGAATGTCATCCAGGTAAGCTGCCACGCTATCGTAGCGTAGAGTGCCTAACATTTTATGCATTTGTCGTTGAAAAACGCTTGGTGCGTTTACTAGACCAAATGGCATCCTGTTGTATTCATACTGTCCATCCGGGGTGACAAATGATGTTAAATATCGACTTTCTTCAGCTACTGGGATCTGATGATATCCGCTTCGTAAATCTAAACAAGTAAAGTACTTACAGTTATGTAGTCGATCGATCTGGTCATCGATACGTGGAAGCGGGTAGTGCTCCTTGACCGTACGGCTGTTCAACCTCCTATAATCAACGCACATGCGATCTTCGCCATCTTTTTTCTTCACTAATAGAACTGGCGATGCATATGGAGACTGAGACTCCCGAATTATGTTAGTTTCCAACAATTCCTGTGTTATGCTGCGTACTTTCTCCCTTTCCGCCGCAGACATACGGTACGGCCGGTATCTAATTGGCGTATTATCTGATAGTGTTATTTTCATTTCTCCTGATTTTGCTGCCCCCAATTCATTGGGTCTTAGAGCGAAGCACTTCCTGTACTTATTTAGAAGTTGTATCAATTTGTTCCATTCTTCGGATGAGATCGGTCCCACAATTATTTCGCTCGTATTTAGTGGTTCTAGGTTCTGTTCTTCTACATGAAGAACATCAGGCGATGATACGATATCTTCTTTCGACTCTTCGCATATCCAACCTTTGGTGATCATTCGATTTGCTTTAAATACGAGTTCTTGATCAGATATATTCATTACTGGAATTACAGGAGAGCTGTTTCCATCAACGCTCATTCGTAATACAATTTCTGGTATGCGGTATGTTTGTTCTCCCCGATCATATACTTTAGCAGGAACATAAATGTCACCATCATATTTCTCCTTTAGATTCACAGGTACATGTCCTAGATGATTTGGCGGTATCACTGTGGCGTTTTTCGCCCATATGACCGGTACAAAATTTGTCTCTTTCTCATCTGAGATTACTTCTTGATCTATTTCCTTTATTGTGAGCTTCTGATAGTCTTTATGTACCACTATATTCTTGTTTTCCGTGAAGGGCTGTCCAATCAATAGTGGTATGCTTTGGTCGCTTGTTTTTACCACGTCGGCGTCAACAAGAACACTTGCATCATCTACTTTCAAATTGAAAGATGTTTTCCCCAAAGTCTCTACTTGGCCATGCCCATATCCTCGTATTATCTTTTTACTATCTGGATCAATTTTTAGATTGAGTTTACGAGATTGCTCCAACGTAATGATGACGCAAGTACTCCCAAAGTCTACGTAACCTCTCACTGATTGTCCATTTATTGTAGCGTTTACGAAATACTTCTCGTTTGCGTTTGATTGGGTTGATTTGGTAACAAGTGTGGTACCATGAACTTTCTTTTGAATAGGTTTTCCTTCCGTTCCTCCACGCTTAGGGCATGACATGGCATAGTGACCAGGCTCCCTGCATTTGAAACAAATTTGATTCGTTGGGCCACGTCGTTGTTCCTGATGTTGTTGGACCGGTCTGTGAGAGGGTTGTCCTTTTCGATAAAAAGGTCTATCATGCGATCTTCTGTGTAAACGTGGGTGATATTTGAAAGTTGAACGTTCTTTGCATGTCCTCAGAAGTTCGAATAAAGCTTCAGGGGTTGCGTAATCACCAGCTTTGGCTATAGATCGTAGATTTTCATCCAGCAGCCCTCCAATTATGCAGGACACGGCTTCTTTTCCTTTGATATTGCATGCACTTACCATGGCGCTCTTTTCGTAATAAAATTTCGCCATACTTTCTTCTGGATGTTTCTTACGGCGCAGCATGTCCTCTAGCTGCGAACAATAGTCTCTCTGACACGGAAACGCTTGACTCAGCATCGATTTCCATGTCTCCCAATCATAATTAACAGATATTAATCCATTATACCAAGTAGATGCTAAGCCCCTAAGTCTTCCCAGGGCATAGTATATAGTAGTTTCCTCTGACCAGCCAAAAATATATTTTAGTTCATCGACTTTCTTGATCCATTTAGTAATATCTTGACTCGGATCTTCAGGCGAGAAGGGTGGAACAGCATCGCCCCGGAAACCCTGTGATGTCGATGGTTGCGCTTTATTAGCCTCCGATTGGCTTTTAATAACTTTTGCAAGACTGGTCACAATAGTGGCCAGCTCATTTAGTTGGCTTTCACTTCTTGGGTTCGAGCGCGACCGAGAACGGCGACGTTTATCCCTACGCCGATTCGCTTCAGTAGGAGATAAGCTGCTCGAACTTTTGCGCCTGCTTCTAGGCGATCGCACCCGACGGCGACTCCTTGTTTTCGAAAGTGTATGTTCCATACTAGAGTCCGATAAAAGCCGCAGTATTATGCGTACAGCACGTGAACACTGATCCCACTTCTGAAATGTAAGATTGTACCTGAAATTTAAATTGGACTCACACTTTACAGTAGCCAGTAAACAACTAAATTAGAATATTCAACATCAGTCATTTTATATCAGCCTTCGTCCTACATGAATATCATATCACAATACGATAATTATTATGTACAGTTTGTTAATTAGAAATATTACCTAAGTTGTGTAATTCGACATTATTGCAATACCGTCATTCCCGGTATCTCCCCTTAATGTGCGTAATCATTCTATCGCTGAAACCATTATTTATATACAGATCGGTTTGTCAAATCGCGTCGTAGTCATAATATAAGGCATCTCACCCAGAGCATGGCATCTCACCAGCTCAAATAGTTTATAGGGCATCTCACCCAGAGCATGGCATCTCACCAGCTCAAATAGTTTATAGGGCATCTCACCCAGAGCATGGCATCTCACCAGCTCAAATAGTTTATAGGGCATCTCACCCAGAGCATGGCATCTCACCAGCTCAAACAGTCTATAGGGCATCTCACCCAGAGCATGGCATCTCACCAGCTCAAATAGTTTATAGGGCATCTCACCCAGAGCATGGCATCTCACCAGCTCAAACAGTCTATAGGGCATCTCACCCAGAGCATGGCATCTCACCAGCTCAAACAGTTTATAGGGCATCTCACCCAGAGCATGGCATCTCACCAGCTCAAACAGTTTATAGGGCATCTCACCCAGAGCATGGCATCTCACCAGCTCAAATAGTTTATAGGGCATCTCACCCAGAGCATGGCATCTCACCAGCTCAAACAGTCTATAGGGCATCTCACCCAGAGCATTAAAACAATATCCACCACACACCACCGAAGATTAGAACCACACGGCACTAAGGATGAATTTCTACTAACTTGTTGTTAAAAATGAGGTGATGCAATCAGAGACCAATTATTTATATTAATTTATAATCTTTTTATTTATTTAATGATAACAATATTACACAAATAATAATTTATGCTTTCACGATATAATATAAATTATCAATCTCAACAAGTAATAGAACTCTTCAAGTATAACAGTTTTTCTTGATAACTGTTCCCTGTAAACTCTCTGGATATTCAGTTGTAATTCATAACAACTGAGAAAGGCGATCAAAATGTATCAATTTCTGTTACATCCTCCACGTGAAACATTGACCGGAAATATTTCCTGAAAACTTGATACAAGTGTAGTTAGGTGAGGCTACTACAGCTGAACAGTTAAGGCATATAATTTTAGAGCTATTTGTATGTATGAAAGATTTGTAGGACATGTCAACGAGTACAAAGAGATAGAGTTTACAACTTTAAAATATGAATTAATATTATACATGAGAAGCTAAAATATGAAAGGATGGCATATTTGGAATGAAATCATAGTGCATGCTACACAAATCAATAATTTCAGTACATAGCTAAATTGAAATAGTAATCCCCAGAGATTCGAATGAAGATTTACATGTATTACTGTTATGTCAAATATTGAATTTTCACGTAATGAGAAAAAATTATATTTTGAGTTCAAATGACACTTACTCTTGTTTTATCATTCAAAATTTAATTAAATAAAGCTCAACCTTTTGTCTGTTCGTATTATTTATATCCAGGTGAGTTAAACAAAAACACTTCAAGTTATTCTGTTGTTGAGGAGTCGTCCCGTACGAATTAACGTTGACAAGTTTCTGAAAGAGATTACCGCATTTGCGAATGGCGGAATTTCCAGTCAACAGCCGTCATTTTGAAGAGATAATACACATTTGCAACTTTTTATCGTCCGTATTTAATTCCAGGGTTGATAGCACAATACCTGGGATACAGAACAAAGTACAGTGTGAAGGATAAGTTTGTAAGCCTAGAAATTTACGTCAGGGGCCGGATTTTTGCTATTCTCGATAATTTATTCTACTAATTAACACACTATCCAATGAATAAGAGGGCCATAACTACAGGTGCAAGTTGTCCACAACTTCAAACCAAATTTATTTCATGCAGAATTTAAGAAAGTCAAATTAGACTTGAATAACATAACAATGTTCGAAATAAACGTTCATTGAGAGAAGTTTATCAATTAGAATGTAACAGAACAATGATTCCGAACTTTGACTGAAAGATTTCTATAGTTCAATGCATTGTTTATATAACTTGAACTTGCGTTCTTCTGTCTTTGGACACTATTCATAATCCTTGCTATCTTACTCAATACAGATAATTTCAATCGTCAATGATAAAATTTATATTTGTCTGTTACTCCTATGTAGTTTGGGAACCATTTCTGAGATCCTACTAAAAATCACATAGAATTTATCATCACTTTTCGTTAAAAATGTGCCTCTTGGAGATAACAACGGATGTGGATTACGTATTACAGGGCTTCTGCTTCTTTTTTGTTAATTATCAGCCGACACCCAACTCAGATTTTCGGTGTGAAATAGATAAGGAAAAATCCAGAACGGATTAATGACCTAATCTTCTGAGTGTTTTTGTGTGGGTAACTTGAATTCCCGTGTATTTATATTCGATAAATGCTGAGCAGCGTAAGCACTTTTTAGATAACTTGAATTGAAACACATATTATAAAACAAAAGAGAATAAGAGAGTGTGAAAATAGTTCAGACTGGATACTGTTTAGTTCATGAACCTCATTAGAAATTTTTCTGAAGATTCTAAATTTCTGAATTTTTATAGCACTCTGAATTTGCAAGGCTCAAATTATTGAACACCTAAGAAGCAGACTTCAAAGTTTCGGTTCTAAAATGCTCTTGAAATGACTTTAACTTTACAATAAGTACTCGAAATATCCTCATTCACAACGATCAATGACACTTCACGAAGACTTTTCCACCAGGAGAGGAGTAATTGATTTCTGATTTCGGTAGCAGCATGGAGTTCCCTTCCCCAGAATTGTTATCTGCTAATATTCTCATGGTACAACTTGTTCCATTAGTCCCAAGAGATAAAAATAATCTGAAGAATTCAAGTTGGGATGGTAATGGCCACGCAATGGGATCTGATCACCAATCCAATTGTTTCTAAGATTCTACCATTCGTTCTCGATGATTCGGTCTTCGGTATCTTTAGTGACCAATTTATAGTTATGTTAACAGCTATTTCCAAAATGATATTTTGTGAAATCGCGAGCTTATGTAGAAGATTTCAGTTGTTCGTCACCATGACTAATTGTATTCCTAATTACGTCGGCTTTTATCTGTCAAAGTTTGTTGTTTTGCTAATGAATCACTCTGTATAAGCCGATGAAATGTCTCTTGAAAATGATGATTATTTTGTAGCACTTCTGTCCCGCAAATTAAACTTATTGTACTAGAGGTTCGAACAAAACACCAAAAGTAATTTGAAACTAGTTTTCCGAATGAATATTCTGCCAGAAGTGGAAATACTAGGCGATCTACAAAATAATAGAAAGTCTCATCTTTTGAACCATTAACTCTTCAGTAACTCTGTAACAATGAGAAGTTTCGAAAGAGCTCTGATATTATCCAATCGCAAGAAAGAATTTCAAAATGTGATTTGATTAATATTATACTATCAGAAAAATTGAACTATTTTCTGCATACGTCTTTAAAAATGAGGATTTAATCTAGACAATCCAATTTTTTTTAAATCAAAAACCGAATTTCATTTCAGATTTGTATCAAAACATATTAACGATATAGGTATAATTCTGCACTTCCAGAGCATTTGAATCCTCTTTGACTGAATAACTGCTGAGATATTCAGTTAATTGAATCAAAAAGCAATGAGATAAAAGTTTAGAAATCACTGGTCCATATAAGCAAACTCAAACGGAATTGGAATCTTCTTATGAAAATATTTATTCTGATTTTCAGATATTATTCAATTCCTACTGCGTTTGTCGCGAATAATGTCATTCCTCATCCACATGAGGAAGATATAAGTACCAGGAACTTTGAGATTGGATTTAAGAGGGAGATTTATGCATATTCTGATTTATAGATATTTGCGCACCAGAGTAGACGACAAGAATTTTTTTAAATATTGTTGTTTGATTAGCATATACGGCTGGTTGATTTCTCATTGCCTAATTTATTGAAGATTCTTGATGAATTCTTCCATTCAATAGTATGTCACAAACACTATTTTCTTTCAAAGTACCCCAAAATTTTGGAAAATTTAATTTTTGCAGTCGGCTGTAATATGGTATTTTGTATTTCTCTCATTAAGCTTATGTAAAGAAATAAGATAGATACAAGAGATGGATAGAACATCAGCGCACTCGTCTATGATGACTGAATTTTCTTACACTAAGCATAATTTGGAGCATCATTACGAAAAAATTTATCCAGAATATGATTTGCCAAGACATATACGCTGTATTATTTGAAAATAGATATGCCAAAAATAAATAAAAGAAATTGAAAGTACAATTTTATAGACCAGGTTTTGTTCATAAAGGTTGAAGTGATACAAAGAATTAGTGAAAAAATATCGATACTATCGATTCGAAGCAAGATTTCTTAATCAAGAATAGTAAAATTACGAAACATAGCAATTCGATTCAAAAAACTTGGCAACCTTGCTAACGTGGAGATTATGGAGTATCTGTATCTTGAGTGTAACTTTGCAATGTCATACAAAAATTATCTACAATCCAAATAATCGCATGGATATATATTTGAAAAAATCGAACCCCTCAAGACGTAGTTAATGATATTTCAACACATTTTGATCTTTAAATCGTGTTTGTACCAATCAAAAATTTATAAATTTCTATTTTGAAGCAATAAAACGCAATAGACAATATTTGCGACAAGCAATGCTTCAACATAGGACTCAACAGTATCACAACAATTAAGCCAAATCTCATGCTAAGTCAACCTCAGGTGATTTATCAACCTTTCTTTTTGTATTTTCAATATTCTACCAAATATAGGCTGAACAATAATGAATCATTCATGTCATTAATTCTGAGTTTTGAATTTTATGTTTTGCTTCTCGAAGGCGTGAACTTATTTTCAATTCATCAAGATATCAACATTATCTAAAATCAAATTTAAATAGCAGATTGATTAATATTTTACGTGTTCTAAAATTGACATGAATTTTCTTCCGTAATATAAAGTTTATGATCAAATTTCCATTAAGATCTTAGCACTGGCAGTGATTTTGATTTAAGGTTATAACGGTCAAATAATTGAGCTTTATCCATTAAAAAAATGGAATATCAAGAAACTAAGCTTAGCAACTTCTTGAAGATACTGTTAACAATTATCTGCTATGGAGTGATAAATGAAGTACTATTTATCATAAATATAGTTATTATCCGATACATCTGCATGAAAAGAGTATTCACCAATTCGTTATTGAAAGTGTTGAGAAAAAATCAATTATAATCTAACCAATCACAGAAGGATAGTCATTAAATGATGAAGATGTAATTATATTTTTCAATTCAAGTTCTTGAAGGGATTAGAAGGGAAAATATAAAACTACAATCTAATTATCTTTTACATTCTGACTCGAACTTTTTATTCAATTTGTACCAGCTGACATCCGGAAATACTTCCGAGCTTGGATGCTTAATTTATTGGAATATTAAATCCAACAGAAAGTAAAAATATACTGGGTGTGTCGCAACAATAATTTAACAATGAAATAGCTATTCAACCTTTATTCATATTGCAAAGAAGTTAACACAAAGCAAACGAAAGATGGGAAAATGTGAAAACAGAAAATTACCGAGTAGTGGAGATTTGTAGCTAGCTTGAACGTCATTATTCTCCGGAACGCTTACCATTTAGGTTCATTGCTGGACTTTGCTTCCAAGACGTCTTTTCCCCCGATTTTTTGACTCCTGATAACAAGCTAGTGCTAGCCAAAAAAATATTGCGATTGCATTCGGTTGATTCACACAATAAATAAATTACATTGCTGTGTTTGGCATACTTTGATTGAATATATAAAAATTGTAGCAGCAATGAATATATTCTAGAGGATGGATAATATCTTTGATAAACTATCTGGATATAGTGACTGAATTTATTTGAGCTTGAGTTTGGTGGTCACAAAGATCTCTACGAAATATTATACTGTTATGCTTGAAGTAGAAAACCGGCAACTCTCAAGAGTTAAAATTCGTTCAAGCAAGAGAATCTGCAAGAGTTTAATTTTGAAGGTTTTGTTACATCAAAAATAATGTCATGTGATGAGAGATTCGACGAGAAGATTGGGAGAAGAGTATCTGCTGTTTATAAGATATGTTCAGGATATGAATGTACTCCTGAGAATGAATGTTCATAACGGAGTGCGTGCACTGATGCATGAAGATGAAGGCTGAGTGTTTTTATAGAAACATAAACGGTTTGTAACTGCTGTGGAAATGAGATTTTCACGAGTTTGTAGGTGTAGGTGAGACCAAATGCGCGATAAATTTGTGTACGACGAATATAACACTCAGTGTTTTTAATGTAGTACTTGAAGTGATTCTATTGTTAGCATACTCCACTATAGAGACCGTCGAGATTCGAACAGTGGAAATATAAGCGATTTCAAACAATTTTTTATTCGATTCTTTAGATCGAAATACCTGAAATTTGCATTAAAGTATGAAAGTGAATGCAGAAGCATGAACGGTATTGATTTTGGTAACTGGTTCTAATCTCAAATCACTATTGCCCGAACATCCCATATATAATTACTTGGATTTAATTGTTAGTAGTATTGTCAAGAACGCGCCCGATTTTAGATATCGATTGCGGATAGTGGAATTGGTGATAGGTTCCAGATGTTGGAGCCGATAATCGGACTCAAGGTAATAGAACTGATATTCGGTTGCAGGTGGTGAAACTAGGATTAATCTCCACAGTAAAGAACCGATAATCTATCCAAAGTTACAGAAGCAGCTCTCTTATTTGAATAAAAGAACCGATATACAGATGGAAATAGATCGATCGATGCACAGATTCACAAGGTAGAACGACAGCATGTAGAACAATATTTTCTTTATAGTTCAGTTGCGCTGCTTCTCTTATGACTGGTGTTTCTTATTATTATTTGCAGAGCAACGACATTATCAGGTATTGTTATTAAATAAACATCGACGCTTTTGATAGACATACTTTGAGCTAACGATACTGCTTGACAATTGTGCATCAGAATAATTTCACAGGTAATAATGAATATACGACACTTTTTCCACTGGATTTTTTTTCTTGTAATTCTGTTTTCCACTTGACATTTTTCTTGGATGTCGAAATTCAAAGAAGAAAATAATTTTTGTAATATAAAATAGCAATAGAATTAATACAGAGAGTAAAGAATATTGTGTAACAAATCGATGAGTTCTTATATTACAAAGTGGATGGAAGAAATGGACATGCATTTTGGAAATGCAAAAAATTCACCGAGTGTACGATGTGTGCGATAACGCAATCTGAAAGGACTCATGGTCCATGTACCAACATTACAACTGCAAACATGTATATGGAAGAGGTCGGGTCTTTCAAAATCAAAGTAAATTTGACAAGATTGCTGAGCAACCCGAAGCACCCCCTGCGCAGCTTCTCCGTACAGAGTTGCAGAGGGTTACATCCGGTGTGCTGTCTCAACTTCTAGAAAGCCCTAACCAAATCAAGGCGATCCAGAGTAAACGTCTTGAGAATAAGCACACAAATCCGAGTGCCATTAGCTGGTGAACACTTTCTCCTATATTTTTCTCGAAATGATGCTGACGTTGATGAAATGGCTTGCAGTCAGACTTGGTGCATCGACGGTACATTTAAAGTATCAAGTTATATATCTTTTCAGTTATTTGTCATTTTGGGAGCGTTCATCCAGATGATGGATGGCGTCAAAAAAAAGTTGCATTGCCAGTTGCTTACGCTTTATTGCAAGCATGGAATGGCGTAGGTAAAAGTTTCAGAAGTCAGGAAGTCAGAATACCAGCAACACGGATTTTTAACTACCCTACCGGTAACCGTTCTTACCGAATTCGAGCTCACCATAATCAATGTAGTCAAAAACACTGGGAACAGTATCAGAACATATCAAGAATCAACAACTTGTCAAGAGGGTGACACAATTGGTGTCACATTGTTGCTGGCAAGGACCACCCGAGTTTGTGGACGTTTCTGGATGTACTTTAGAAAGAGCAAGGGGACACCGAAACAATGTTCTGGGAACTAGATCCAGGCCGAAAAATACGAAGAGCAGACAATAAAATGAAAAAATAGTGTGAAGAGAGGATTGCGACTGGCGTTCAACAGTACCACAAACGGAAGGAAGACTACGTCATGGAATACCTTCGCGATATAGGCCACTTCATCAAATTTTGATTATATTTAAATTTTGAAACTGTTCCAATTTGTCAAAAATTGAGGGAAAAAAGTAGTGGGAAAAATATGCAATGGAAAAATTATGTAGTAGAAGAATTAGAGTGGGAGAAATGGATACGAGAAAACAAAGTGGAAGAAATGCTTCACTTCGGGTGAAATAATATATGGTATTTGGATGATTTTTGCATATATGAGTTTTGAGTCATAGGTATTAGATACAAATATATCGCATAATTTCGTAAGTTGCAATTGGAACAAAAAAAAAAATATTTTTTTGTAGTAGATTCGTACAGGAATCAGATCTAACCATGTTCGGTCCCTAGTACTAATAATAAGGTAGCTGCGAATGTGTAATTGAAGGAACAGAATGGATAGGTTCTTGTGATTAGGATTATGAATGTGGATGAACAGGGAGAGCCTATGTTTCGGATAAAGGTGTTGGACATAGTATCATTTACTAGTAGTATGTTGAATTAATTTTTGTCAATTTCATACAATGAGGACATGATTTATTTGAAATCCATCATTAGGCTGATTTCTTGACAATGATCCCCCTCCTCTAATTGTATGATTCAGATATTTTCACAGGACAAATAAAATTCATATGGTTGTAATCAGAAAGATAGTACTTGATACAAAGTATATGTAACATAAAAATATGACAGTATTATTTTTAAGTGCATTTGTTCAATAAAACGAATCATAATTTCAAGATAGCTTTGAAGATACCAATGTAAGTACTCATAAAATAGAATATCATTCCTAGATCGCGTTTGAATTGAAAAAATATCTCTTTCAACTTCTTAAACACGAGATTAATGATATTTTTATTATACCATTAAAGTCATGAGTGATTAGAATGCAGGTTGTATCTTATAATATGCTGGATAATTTCACATGATGAATAAAAATATGCACAGAGATTATTTGAATAAGAAAAAGTGGTAACATCCGAATGATTTGGTTGCGTCATTATTAGAATATCCTATTTTTTGAAGGTTCAAAGTTGGTTGAACATATCAAAAGATTAGCAAATATGATCAGCATCTCTTTGTTCATCAAATTATGCATTCAACTGGAATTTATTTTAGGTTCATTTGAATCCGATTAGTTTCGATGCAAATCATTTGCACGAGATGTGACAACAAAATTTGTGTGAAGCATTCATAATTGCAATTGCCTAAATTACTTCATGGATGTACTGAGGTTTCATCTAGCGTGCTAGCTTGCTGTAAATGTACTTTCAATGGAATTGTTTCAGTCAAATTATAAGGCTATCATCAATATGGTGTAACGTGCTTCACTGTTACAATATGAAATCAAAGAGCATTCTGGAATATCAAATTTTATGTGAAAATTGAACGTGTAATTAGAATTGAATAATAGAGTAATGACAATGGATTCATTAGAATTACAACCTGAATTTATCCTTCAGTACTTTCCATGAAAAACAAGTTTATTGTCATTTTTGCATTCTCGAATGAATTCTACATTATTTTACGAAATTTATCTTGACATTTTTCTGATCTTTATGCACTTGGTTTAAGCATATTTTATTTTTTTGTTAGATAAACTGTATGCATAATGTGACAATGTCATTTGACAAGTTATTTTAAATATCAACTCACTAGCACTTCCCTCAACACGTTACTTGAGTTCAATATTATTTGAGCACAGATTGAGGCAACTATCTCAACGTCATTGGACAAATTTGATAATAAAATTAGAATTGTTAGAAAAGAAGAATTTTACCTTTAAGCATGCAGTTTGAGCTCCTGGATGGGGAATTTATTTCTTTCCAGCCAGAATTTCTGGAAACAAAATAATAACATCGTTAGCGTTTGCTAATGCTCAGATTGTTCACAGTTGAAGTGAGGAAAAAATGAGAGAATGATTATAGGAATGTATGTAGTTGGAAAAAATATCAATCTCAGTTTGGGTGAGGTCATGAGAAAATCGACAGAAAGTTTGAAAGAAGAGTGGTAAGATTTTGGTTACAATGTTTGTATGCAATGTGTATGCTAGGAAGGTTGCACGAATGAATATTTTTAATGGGTTACTTGCGTCTTATGTTTATAAGTAGCATGTAACTACTATAGAAATGGTTTTAAGCGTATACGAGAAGAGATCAAATGCAAAACTAGGTGACATATGAGAAATATGATAATGTGATTAGAGTAGTTGACAATATGGTATTCAAAATTAAATTTTGAAGTGTGCAAATGTGGGCCAGACATTTTCCAATAATCATTCCATAAAGTCGTTTGCAGACAAGACATTTTTCTGGAAATTCACGCGATATAGTCATTGAAGTAGGCATTTAAAAATCGTGTATTTCCTGATTATGATTTATTATCGGTTTAGCATCAACTCTTGCGTGAGATTTCGAAGAGATTATCAACCATTAGCTAGGTCCGCTATTTTGAATGTGAAGGGTAATTTCATTAAAGAAAAATCAAGCAATATACCTTGAAGAAGCAGCTCTCAACATGTCCTTGAAACATTGAATCAAGGAGTCAACCTCAGGAAGGTTAAAATTCAATTACTGAATTAACTATTCCAGGTTCATCCTGTAAAATGCTAATAGTTAAAGTATGAAGAAAACGTAGAGTACTTTGATAATATTAGTGAATTATTATCCTGTTAGATAATATTGATCATTACAAGTTCTACAAAATGTGTCCATGTTTAGATTGTTAGTATTATATACTTTTCAGTATTACATTCTTGGGACGCATATACGCTGTTAACCAATACATTTAAATTGAGTTAGCACTAGTGGTGTTTAGTAGCTCAATCAGTATCCGCTTTATGCACACATACCACGAGCCTGATTAAAACATGACTGCTATTTGCATGCAACAAAAGATCGATACCAGAACATTAGGCTAGTCGTCAATTTGTGATATGAATATTTCTTGTACCCAGTTGACTTTTATTGAAATGGACACGTTAATTTTTGATTATTAGATTTTAAACATTTGTGATAGGAGTCGTAAATATTCCAGAAGATGAAGTCAATTATCGTTTTTGGGAAATTTGGTCATTTTGTAAATGTAATTAAATCTAAAATAAATACTTGATCATAGACTTGAGTGTTTACATTCGATTGTATTACTCAGTGGTTGAAACTTCGTTTTGTCGCAGTGAATCAATTGAAACAACCTTCACAACTATTCCCAGGTCCATAGCTTTGTCCGTTGCCTAGTAAAGTAGCTGTTGTAGACAGATGGATTAGCACAAGAGTCACACAATAAGGGATTCAGTTCATGCCTTCTCACGTACGAACCCTGGAGATTAATTGTACCCACCACATAAATTCATCGCTAATAAAATGAGAGTTCCACAAAAATTCAGGAAAATGACGAGGACTTCGGATGAGTGAAATTATAAAAGTGAGAATCCTCAATTTTGGAATTCACTTCGCTATACACTTTTTATTAAAAATCAGTTATATCACTGGGATATTAATGTCCGCATATTATGACGAGAGCTATCGATAGATCATCTCCTATGAGTTTCCATTAAATATATCATCGGGATTTTAATTTCAACCAGGATGTGACAGTTTGCCAATTATATATCTTCCTAATAACAAACTACTCGTTTACTTGTTAACTTCAAATATGAGCCGTCAAAATATGACACCCTAAGTTATTAGTGAAAGCCACGGAATTTCATGAATTTCAGTTGGTATCTAATACAAGTATTGGTAGTAGAATTTTGCGGAATGAGGGCACATTATACTCGGCGGTTCTGATATTTATATAATTTGAATAGTAGAAAACGATTGATCGTTAGTTTCCTGCTCTTTGGATCATTCTCTATCAAAAATATGAACGAACACATATTCATTAAACACCAGAGATCAAATTAGCTGATTTGTGCTGATATGTCGTTCTGTCGACCTCAACTGCTATCTCAATTCTATAAACTCATTCTCGAACAGTTTTTTTTCCAACTTATTTGTGGATCATTACTCTGTGAACTTTATGTCTGCTACTTCATTGGTCTCGAATATTTTTCGACCGCCAAAGTTACGTGAATTTGTTTTGTTATATTTGTCCAGTTGATATTTTCATCTTGATCCAATTAGTAAGACATGACACAAAATGAGTTTTATAAAGTCCTGTTTGTAAGCTTGCTTCGATCAGAAAACTTAAACTCAAGTATGATATGAACTTTTATTCTTGGTGCATGAAAACTATTATTACTCAAAGTATTGATTGTCAACTTTTGTTCTGCAGCAAGAAAAGTAGGAACTGGAACGGTACAATTATAAGAGCTCTCTCTATTGCTGTTTCCCACAAATATTTTTCACAATTTCAATTTGTAAAAGTTGACGTCATGAGTGAACTCGAAGCTCATGAAGATTTGCTATCCGTTCCTCATTAAATACATGATGTGGACGTCAGCTAATCTTAAATGTGTTAGCCTGCTAAAGGTTCTTGCATCATATGATGCAATAATCTGTTATAATCTCGTCGTTGCTATACGATACATTTTTTATTATTGTGGCAGCTCTTCCGTATTTAATATTCCAAATGAATGCCAGATAATGGTTCGTGTTTATTCTCACTTAGTCTATCCAAGTTTCAGGATTTCAGTCGATCAGTTGTTTCGATCTCATATTTTATATGAAGTTCTGCTTGTTTTTCAAGGATTAGCAGTTGTAGCTTTATTTCATATTTCATACTCTAAGTTGAATTTCCAAGTACTGAATCCGTGTTAAATATGAATTGTATATATTTTTGGCGATGGGAAATCAAAAGTTGATCACTCTGTTATTGATAAAAAATATTAGTACGGAGCATTACGAGTTATTCAATAGAAACTGTGGATTGATTGCAATTGCTAAAAAGTCCACTTCTCTTTCAAGTCCAGCAAATTATAATAAAGTTAATAGAATAGTATAGCAATCAATTTCAGAGTCTATTGTAACAATTTTCTCTTATCAGAATCTAGAATTTTTCCAGCGAAATTCTGGGCGCACTCTTGAATGTTTTACGGTCTTCCAGATCAACTCAGGTAGAGGGTATATAATGGCAGCATGCAATCCCTCCTATAAATCTAGCCTGGATTGGAGAGTCGATCGGTAAATAACATAGTAGTGACAAGAAAATGCATAAGAGTAACGATATTAAATGAATATTGTCCATATGAATATAAGTTGGATTACCATTGAGATAAGTAGATAAATAGTTTAAGTTATCAGTGTTTCATTCCATTATTTGAACTGTCTTTTTTTTGCGGACGCAATAACTCATAAAAGTGGGGTTGGATGTGGAATTAATATTTGAATACAGAAGTATCAAGTTTCATGATATAATTAGAAGAAAACTATTCGAATTTACATAGACGGAAGTATCAATAAATGAAATAGCTAGATTTCAAGTGAGTGATTTTACACAAGAACTTAAGGAGTGGGTAGGAAACTTCTGGAACAACGGCAGTTTCGCAACAAAAACTGTATCCGAAGCTGGTCAAAATTCTAATGATTATGTTTTTGATAGTGGGCAAAAAATCGGAAAATCGAAAGAAGTTTCTGGTAAGCTGGAAAGAAGTAACAGATTTCACGAAGAATGGAGATTGACGGGATGATTCTAAGTCTGAAAGAATAAGTAAGTGAAGTTGCTAGTGAGTAAGAAGAAAGTCTTAGAGACCTCAACTGGAATTGCAAGAAGTTGTCAATAAATACGAAGAAATTTCTAGAATTTTGAAAGAAGGCTCACTAAAAATCTACAAGAAAACTCAAGGAACCTCAAAAGAGAGCTGAAAAAAGAGTGAGAGAAGTTTTTTGAAGATAAAAAAATAGACAACAAGAATATTTTAGAAACCTAAAACAAAAGTTGAAAGAAGAAATAAAATGAGTTACAGCAAGAAAAAGGCTTTTTCTACGGAATTATAGAAATCAGTAGAAAAATTTGGGAACAATAAGTAAGATGAAGCAGGGGTAGGACAAAAATAGAGAAAATTGAGACAATTATTACAACAATGAACTCTGGATCAAATGTAGACTTCCAATATGTTAATAAAGTGGAAGAACAAGAAACGAAGGCAGATTTACCGAACATGACACAGAGAATCCGTAAAAAACCATCGCAGTTTAACGGCAATGTATCATGGCTAAGTTGATCATTTTTTTCATAAAATTCCATACAGTACGTTTGAAAGTTGTAATTGAGGGAGATCTTTTTGACTGGATTTTTTCATCCCACATTCTCCAACTAGAGAGTTTTTCAAACTTTTGCATCAAATATACAAAATGAAGGACAAGAAGTCTATTTTAGAAAATAGTTGAAGTTAGAGGATAGAGCATTGAAATAAAGGACTGTCCTTTAGAATGAAGGACGTATGGTCACCGTATAGCCCAGTTATTTGAAACGGTTAGAGACTGCTACTGAGGCTTACGATTGGACATCCCTGAAAACAGCTAATTATTCTCGACATGGAATTCACTTAGGCACATAGCTTCGAGTCTAATTTGGATCTTAGAATATTGAAAGTTGATGAAAAAAAGATCGATCTGCACCATCAGGAAGAAAAAACTGCGTCTGTATTACACACTAGGGATACCCTTGTTCCTAGGATAATCGCAGTAATTTTGAAAGACAGATTTTGCCCCTATAAATAACAAGAATTTTAGACATGAAGCTCATTCGATTTTGCTTTGACATGTAAAATAACTGAACCACTACACATTCTAGACTTCAAAAGATAATCGTGAAGAATTCAGTACATACTAGAAAATAATAACTTAAGGAAAGAAAATATTCCCTAGATAAGCTTTGAAAATTAATGAAAATTATCTACATTGCATCAAAGTGTTATATTCGTTTACTTGTGACAGATAAATGCCCGTGGGAGTATAAGGAAGCTCAAACCCTTGTATGTTTAGTTTGACCTTTGCAGTATAAATAATAGAACGTGAAGGTCTCAGAGAAAAGCATTGCTTCATAAGTAACTCCTGATGAGCATTTAACTGAATAATTCCAATTATGACTGCATCATGCTCGGATCCCATATCAGATTTCTTCAAGAGATAAATTATTCAGCAAAGAGAGCACCAATTAACAATAAGTACAAATGGAATCAATGAATAACTGTCTAAGCACTAGTATTTTTTTTTGTGGATTATCGAGGAACTTGATGTGATGCCAATCTTGAAAATAAATCGAAATGTTACCCAATAAATGAACAAGAACAAATTACAATTTGAAAGTCTGTCCTAAAGTTCTTTACATCTAGAATGAAAAATGTGTAACTTTTTTGCCATCAGTTCTTTCCAACTTTCCTGTATTACATGCATATAAAGAACATACACTTCAGCAATATGAAAATGCAGCCGCATATTGGAAGAATAAAAGAATATGATATTCTTCTCTCACGAAAAGACTAAATTCTCATGCCATTCTTCGAAATGATACTAATCTTGAAGAACAATAAAAAATTTTTTGCTCTACGTTGGAAATTTTGTGGGGAGACCAGAAAATGTATGCAAATTTTAGTACAGCTCTATGAAGAGGAATTATTCGGAGAGACATATCATAAATAAAAAAAAGAATATTTTCTAAAGGGAGAGATACATTCTGACGGTAGGAGAATCAAATATGTTACATTGTCAATTCTGACACGTGTTACAGAATTCAAGCAACAAAATTCTTTCCTCTTTGTCATGAAATCTACAGAAAAAAATTGATAGTGAGCATTTTCCGTAAGTTTCATTTCAACCAAATTTATTATTATAAACACGGTACTCCTGTTGGAGTTTAATTCAATTTGATTCTGCTAACTGGTCAAATTACGACGTTCATTTGTCTTTGAACTTGGAGAGATGTTTCTTGTCTATTTTTTCAACTTTATAATCCCAAAAAGGATTTGAAACTCTCAGCCAAACAATTACGTTTCATCTGTATGTTTGCTTTACACTGATTATGATGATTCTATGAACTTTTGAAGAAGAATTGAATGAAGACATGCATATAGAACTTTTATTGTGTTATCATATCATTTTATGGGCTTAGGGTTGGAAATATGATATAGCATTTCAGTCTCCATCCCTTTCCAAGAATACTTCCATTTTCATGAGGACTCTAAGTGCGAAGTAATCCTACATTAGATACCATGTGATAATATTTCAACTCTAATATGAAATAGTTACAAATAGCAACATCTGACGAATTTATATTACAATTATATTACATACATTTGTCTTATGTATAGTAGTAATCTCAACTTCATAATAATATTCTTGATTCATTCAATTCTCTTTCGCTGAAAAGTTTCAGATAGCACATTAAACGAATGTTTAACTTCAACACAAAGTCAAGTGCTCAAAATATGCTTTATTCAATTCATTTCTATAGACGTTGTTGAGTTGGAACATTTTGAGTGTTCAATCTCTCAGTTCTTGATACCTTTTTGATTCTGTGTTCGAATTGGGCACAAACTAAATTGTAGATACCTGTTGATATATCTGTCAATACAAAAATTAAATAAGTTTCTATACCTACGAATAGAACTACAGTGAATATTATCAAAAGTGCTCACAAATCAACATATTAGAATTTGTATGGTGTTTACGATTTTGCACGTGGACTCATAACAACTTCTCAGAGGTTTGTTTTAGAATTATGGAATTTGGAATAGAATAGAATATTTTTGAACCCGGAACTAACAGAGGTAGATGAATGTACCCAACTCAACAATATGCTTAAACGGTATTAAACAGACCTGTGGGATTATTAAATCTGATAAGCGTATGTTGAGCTCGACAACGTTCACTCTTATGTATACATTGTACATTGAATTTCGGGTTCAGTGCTTTTGGAGGAATACCGTATTGAATTTGAAACAATGAAAGATTGTTTCAAATTGCTAATCATTCATATCATACTAAAGGCTTGGAGATTAAATAGCATATTGCTGCACCTGTTTTTTGAGTGAATTTGAATAAAATAGAACATTATTATGATCATTCATTCTGAACCAGATGACATGTTTATATTTTTTGTTTTTGAATTCAGTGCTTCGATAAGTACTTGGTAGAAAATCTGATCCTCCAATGCCCAGTATTATAAAGGACAAATAAATTTACTCCCAAAGTAAATAAAATTTACTCTGTTAAATGACACTCGATTTTTTGACAGCAATGCTTTTACTGTCATAAAAAGTAATAATTCGATTAGAATTTGTTAAACAAAATAAATTTACTTTGGAAATAAATTTACTTCGTCCTTTATAATACTGGGCATTAATGAAGTAACAACATGTCCATTCTACCACTCACTAGAGTGAGAAACCACGCAAAATTATTTATATATTTCAATAATTTTCCATCTCTGTTGAAACGTCATGAATACAGAACACAATTTCCTGTAATTTTTTGCATCTCTCAAACTTTACGTAGCATATTGTGTAGCTCTGCAGTTTTTGAAGAATTTATATTTGAAACTTGAAAGAAATTATATGCAACTTTTGTTTTCGAAGCCTTGCTTCTAAAAACTAAATGTCTACTTAAAGCTGTGATGGGGAAAGTACAAAACTTCATTCCGAAATGGTATTTCAATTTTTCCACTCATTTGAACTGTTATTTCTATTCTTCACTGACTCGTGAGAGGTCTGTCAACAATAACCACAAAAAATAGCAACAATATAAACTCGAAACAAAAATTATTCGTAATTTGGGGTCGGAAATTACATACTCGACTACAAGCTCACAAATAAAAATGCAAATATGTTTTCTGTTCCAGGCTACAACACATATACATGGAACGAAAATGCGCATACAGACCGCATTCCAGACGAAATTCTATCCGTGACCTATGAGGATGGAAAATGGTCTAAACCTTATTATGACTGTGGAGGAGGAAATATTTGGATGCTGACGTACACAGTTCCGTTCTTTGGGTATCAGAACAGCACATATTTCTTCAAGTAAGTTACGCTTTTTTTTGTAGTAATCAAGAGATATATTCTTATAATTCTGAACAAAAAATATGAAGTCATATGCTGGTCACTGAATCCCATGTATCCATTCGAAAATTTGTGTTTCCTCGAATATGATTATTTAAATTCGCCACTTGAGTATCTCATCAGGTTTTCTAAGTTTGAACAGGTATTTTCTTAGATTTATGAGTAGCATATTTTTTTTTTTGAAAATATAGTAGGTAAGTAATCTCTGACTTTCAACTATTTTGAAACTTTTTCCATGTTGCTGCTGCCATCAATATGCATTTCTCGCGAGGACTGCGTGTAATTAGGAATTAAATTTTAATTATTTGGAATTGCTCCTAATTTTTCTTTGCTAACTATATCATACCCTGGTAGCGATGTCGAGTTGAACAAAAGATCCTTACGAATTTTTTCAAGAAGTTCTGAAAGCTTTCTCAATCTTCATGACAATAATTACTTTTGTTCATTTCATTCATTCTTAAATGAACAAAAGGCTGGATTGAAACAATAGCATTCAGTCACCCCTTTTGTCCGATTAATAGGGCTACGAAAATAAATATGTGATATCATGAAACTATTAAGCCACAATGAAACATTCCGGAGTAGCTAATTTCATGCCTGGTGCAATTCTTCGTTCACTCATCGACTGAAACTAAAGTACTTAGATATGAATTTGGGCTTGACAAAACTGTTTTAGAAGGACGATGAATTCAGGCAAGAAGTGTCTGGAGGGAGAATGCTTGGACGAAATAACAGGACAAGGATTTTCAGTTCGATTTAGTAGGCCAGGAGTAAGCAGTAAGTACGATAACGTGCCGGTTGCCGGACGAATGAGGCATACCCAATCGCCTCTTCTCTTCGTCCTCGTCACACACTTGACTCGCGGCTCAGCAGCTCCGTTCTCCATTCGCAAAATCAGCGAAATATAAAAAGTACCATCGAAGTCACTGTCCTTATTCTCCACTTTTCTTCTTGCTCTCATTTTCTTTTCAAATACACGGCCTCACGACTTGGATGTTGGTGTGACTGAATCGAGAATGTAACTACTCTGTTCTCTTCTCTACTTGACAGTCCTTCAATCTCCTTTCACGAGGAGAACGCTTTCATTTCACGTCACATTCAGGTATTTGTCACCATAATCAATTATTAGCAACAATAATTAAATCTTATCTCGTCTTCGGTGGAAACGACTCAATAATGAATAATTACAGAGTTTTTGATAAATTTATTCAACTACATCTTGACGGAGACAGTCCTCAAGACAAACACTTCACATGAGATAAAAGCCCGTGGTTCAATTATTTGTAGTTTGAGAAGGTTTTTACCATGACGATTATCATATCCAGATATTTTTCGAATACGAGGTTGTCTGCAATGTGAACGACATGAATAATCGGAAATTATTGAGCAGGAATGAGGGTCCGCACGATCGATCGCAAAATATGCACTCACCTTCACTAGCACGTGCGAAAGAGTCTGAACGAACAGAAAATTGACGTTATTGAAATATTTTTGGGCGGAATGTGCAAAGCATGGTTTATCTGGAACTTACCATCTCAACGATCGTTCGACTATTGTTTCGTAGATTGATGATTCTTAAACTGCTCCACATGGCTTGTAACTTCACTCTTTCAACGTTCAGTCACTTTGATCTATAGTCCTATTGCAATATTTTACAAAGTGCGCCGGGTTTGAAGATTATATATATTTCTTTGATGCTCTTTGTACTTGAACAGGCAAAATCGATTAGGATTTCCACATCATACTCATAAATCTATGAATAGTCAGCACAGCTAAATCTGAATAATTGAGAAAAAACTCAATTCTCTCATTTGAATCGTTAAATGGATTTATACCAAGTACCAAAGCTTTCACCATCGTGAAAACTCGATTCCACCTTTTTTCCCAATTTTAATTCTTATTGTCTGTAACATTTTTTGAGCTTCATCCAATGTGATATATTTTAAAACAACATCAGTTGACAGGGTGCGATTAAATTTGAATCCAAGTCCGGTTAGATAAATTGTGATGGCTACTTTTATACTTCAATGAAATATAATTTGTGAGCCTTTCACCAGAACAAAGCAGCTTTTATAGAAGAAAACATAATATTTCTCTTGAAATCTGGTTGACAGAAATCCAACTGAAAAAAAAATTAAAAACCAATTCAGCAGGCGTAGTACACTATTACCCAGACGCAAATGTTGTTTTAAACGCAATGTATTATGTCGTTCTCATTAATTTGGTTTCAGCTCACCTGTGAATATTTGCAAATATATACATACTGGACAGTTGAAAAGCGGTACTCATAGAATTTACAACCGTATCTGAAAATTAACTATATTTTTAGCTAAATGTAGAATGCTGTAGATTTTTTGGTGAGATATGAAGCCGTTGTAGCCAAAGCTATTTCAGTTTTAGGTTAAAAAAGCATTAGAATATATGAAGTTAGCCAGCCTTATTCATGTTTTCAACATGAAAGCTCGACGTATCATTAGTTTAAAAGGTGAAAGAATAATCATTCAAAGCTATTCCCCATTTCATACTTAGAGTTTCTCTAAATCTTCATACTTTGGACATTCATTCAACATTTTCTCTACATGGAAATCTTAAATTATATTGCCTTCTTCAGATTCAAAAATTCATTAATTCGAAGTAGTTTGAGTGTGTCTACTGGAGTTTATTTCTCTATATCACTAATTTGTATTTTTCGTGACACTTTTCAACCCTGAGCCATATTAGCATCAGATGCAAAATTTCTTTGATGTTCTTTTTTAGTGGACCTCTACCCTACTAATCATTGTAATCGTGAGTAACCAATTAGTTTGGTCATTTGTTCAAATAGGGGTCGATATTCTGGAAGTTTAATACCAGATAAGCTTTCAGTGTCATTACTATATCCCTGATAATAATCATATATATCAGTTTGACACGATTGAATTCAATGTAAACGAATAAGTACTCAATTATATCCTGAATTTCTGGATGAAAACATGTATTGAAAAATCGAGGTAACTGTTGCAATGCAATGCAAGACATACTTAAATAAAATAAGGCCATTTCTTGACTTGGTTTATTTGCTGTATATAATTTTCGGGGACTGAACACATACTTAGTGCCACTGCAATATTTTTTCCATCAAAGAGCTGTTTTTGAGGGATAAGGCAAGAACATGATGTTCATGAAACATCAATGTGCACGCTATGAGCGAAATGGAAATCGATTTATAATCATCGTAAAACAACTTTCGAACAGAAGTAGATATATTTTATTTATGTTTACCTCTCCACAAGAGGCCTACACAAGAAGTTTACGAGTGATTCCTTGAACATTCAGCTGACGCCTTGAGCTATTCAACCATATTGAAAAATTAGATATAATAGTCTTCCAGAAGCAGCCTAGGATGAACGAGCTGATTTTCTTATCAAACGCCTCAAATTGTAATCGTTTTTACATGATTAATGTGTTGATAAAATCCAAAATTGAGTCATATTATTTTTATATAGATTTGAATTTGAGAAAATCTTCCCCACAATATTCATAATGAAATTGACTTACATATCCTTTGAAACTCCTACCTGACCGGGTAGGTTCGTGAAATCCTCAAGACCACTGGAACTGGATTCAGCCAAGCATTTTTATCCTTACATACTTATTTCACTGCTCTGGTTTTTTGCATGGCCAAACATATCAGAGTAAAAGAAGACAGCAGTGAATAGCTTTCAGTGAAAAGTAGTTCTTATGAATAGATATAAAGGTTTAAGTAGAAACGAATGTTGATAAAAGCTAACAAACTAAACAGACGATCTCTAACTGAAGTAATTAAAATAATTGAGATGTTCATAGTACGCATAAACTTTGTAAAAAATTATTGATGGTAGCGGAGATGCGAAGTATTCTTTCAAATAAGCATTTATCTGGTTCATAATAACATAAAACAATAATTTAGACCTAATGGACATAACTCATTAGAAAGCGATACGTTCCTTGAACTAAAAGAGGTACGAATGAACCTTATTCTCTGTTTAGTATAGTAATATATTGGATGTGCCAAATGTCGAGGAATCTGAAAATTGCACCGCCCTGAGGTTTGATTTGATCTGATTTGAAAAATTTGTGTGTGACGTAAGATAAATATTCTCGGTAAATGTACCAAACATATCTTTACCAACATATTTCTTCTACAATTGTCAAGTTTAAATACTAAAATGATTGAATATACTCATGTATCATATCTTGCGAAGCTTTTTATATCCTGACATTAACAATTCTGTAACTAGATTTTCATTCCGATCCTAGAATTCAAAACCGTATTTCCTATACTAGGCAAGCAAATTTTCAGTCTTGTGAAACGATGTTACATATCGGATGCACTATTTCAAATAAGAAATCACAAGCAAAATTCTGCACAAAGAAAATTAATTTCTAGAAGTTGAGATCAAATTATGTTAGGCGGATTTGAATAATAAGGAACCAATTATTTAGAAGGATGTTGCTTCACTTATTTCATCTACTGTTTGCAAAAAGTCTTCTAGTATTTTCGTTTTACAAGATTATTCTGAAAAATACGGAAAATTTCAATTGAAGTAACTACTGATCAAAGAATTGACACAAAGATATTGGGTCTATTCTATGGGAGTCCAAATGATAGAAACAAATTCATGCTCTAAATCTTATTGGTAATACCGTCGATTTATTGAATGGATTTTATTACATCAAAAGATTCTATATTTTTCCATCATATTTAATCATCTAAGTAATTATAACTCATTTTCGATTTTTCTATCAGGTACTCAATTCAATCTATTCTATCAAAACGTTCTTTCAAGACGCTATCACTTTATTTTGAATATTGTTCAGCAGAGTGGAAGAGTGTTTAAAGAGAAAAAAGTTATCACAGTAATTATTCACAACTAATGGTCGACTTTAAAATGTTTTTCTATTCACTTTGTGTATAAACTTGGCAAAGTCGAGTAAGCGAATTACACACGCGATGTAGTGGAATATAACTTTGAATTGTTCTCAACTATTCAAATATCGTTATTCACAGTTTACGGTAATGCCATGTTTTTAGCTCTGAATCTTTTGATGCTTTCATTTGCCAAAGTACCCGGGATTAGACCTAAATATCCAATTGTACTACCCTAGAATAGTAAGGGCAGAATATCAGCAATCTTAGTCCTAGAAATAATATCGGAATCGACGAACAAATACAATATTTGATGGAACTTAGAACATCCTCGAAAAAATAATTATAGATACATCTAGAGCTTGCACATGAAGATTATAGACGTATGTTCATAAAATCAACTTCATAAACAGCTCCCTAAAAATCCGTTCATTTATAATTAATGTGTAGAAAAGACAATGAAATGTCATCTATACCAATCACTTTTGCAAAGAATTTTTTTTTCCTCTGAGAAAAATAAAGCTATTATTATTATTATTATTATGATATACACGAAATATTTAAGAGAGCACAGAAAAACTATCGAACACAATGCGATCCTCGGAAAGCGTTAAGAATAATAGAAAAACTGAATATAAAGACCAGGTGAATGAGTTTATTAGCTTTACGTTTTAGAGGCTCTTAAGACGTTTATTATAAGATATTGCATTTTAACACAAAAAACATGAAAGTTGAGTTGATATAGCATCTGTCTTATAATAAGAAAGTGTCGAGTGAAGTGCAGATGTTGTTATTTCATGAAAACGGTCTACATTTTTCACTCTTTAAATATTATTTTCCAATTTGAGTCTTATGTATTCTTGGTTGCCCTTATGGAATATTTTTTTCTCCTATACTAAGCTCTTTTCTGTAGCACAGATATTTCTTTCCAAGCTGTATCGCGGAGCTAGGGTGTCGGTTTTTCTTCTAATCTTTACACTACATAGCAACAAAAATAATAATAATCACCACTATGAAGATCTCAAGATTTGTCTTGCTCTCCTACTTTCACACCAAAATATCCAAAATATACATTTTCACGAATTCTGTAATGTTTCTTTGTTGTTTTCTAACAGTAAAGTTTCCACAAACGCATTGAAACAGCCTCTTATTGCTATTGAAATCAAATAAAATCAAAACTCGTAAAATAAAAGTTAAATAAATGAAGTTTTCACAAACTTAGTGCACAAATGTACACCACAGTTGCAGAGAACGTACCTGATCAAATTTTTTATTTGGAATAGCAGATGATGGCGATGGGACGCAAAAATGCAGAAACATGAACAATTCTATGAAAAATTTTATTACCGCTATATTTTAATTCTAAAACAGAAAAAAATTTTGATTGCTTATTCGAACAAGTTTTGAAAAACGATTCTTTATAATAGGCCTACCCACACCTACAGATGGAAGAAAAAATCACAAATTATGGATGATTTTCTAATGTAGCAAGTGAAGTAGATAGTCCATTTCTCTTATGTTCTTATGACCCGATTTCAAGGCGTCGAAAATTACAAGAGATCCAGAAATTACAATTTGGTGTTTAATGTTGAAGTAGGTCTCTATTTTATCGAAAATTCATTATTCATTCTTCATTTATAAAAAAAAAAAACACCAAGAACATTGAAGATCTTGACCATATGTCTGAAAGAAGTTGCACCCATCCATCGCCTAATTTCTACGCCAATTTCATACCCAGGATAAAATTATCTTCAAACTACAACAAGACCACCTGCAAAGTATGGCCTATTCGATAAAAAAAATAATCATCAGAATCGGTTCGCAATCAGTGAAGATATCGCGTAGCATACACGCAAAAAACATCATTTCATCCTTATTTCAACCCAAGGAGTGGAATTGGTTTTTCAAATTTATATGGACCCACTCCTGAAGAGTCTTCTTATTGATAAAGAAAAAATCATCGGAATCGATACACATGATGAAGGATTCTCGCTGAACATACATTGAAATATGTATGCAGACGAACTCAGAATCTCATCCTTTAAGTCGTTCAAAAATCTATAAGAAACACTCATTTGTTCTCAAAAAATTTTCCTATCGGTGACCTGATCAGCAATCCTCTCTGAGTTCAGGATAATCAATATTGTCTATGTATATTTATCAGATCACATCACATAAAAATCGTTTAATGTTTCCGATTACGTATAACAATAAATTCGAATATTATCATGATATTACATTTGTTATGTCGTTGTTTAAGAGAAGAAATCAATACTGTTCGGTGTTTATTCCTTAAATAATTGAACGAAATGAAAATATGAGAGAAAAAGGACCTTGTTATGTCCACACCAATTTGAACGTTGATATTTCAAACAAATATTTGGAGAATGTGATACCGAACAAACATAGCAGCAAATCAGGTGTTGAGAAAATACATAATGTTCACAGAGTGTAATGATAGGTATATTTCTTTATTGGCACAGTGAACATTTCACTTTGGAAAACGCAAGGCACAGATCTCCAGACCTTCAGAGCCCTTGTTCAATATCACCACAGCCTTTTAAGATATACGTTCCTTTTATCGTGCTGTCAGCAAATGCTAAACGCGACAAATATTGCTGCTTGCTTGTGTTCTTTACATTTCGCACACAATTTTCTGCTGAACCAGATAAATGTTTGTGCAAACATGTCACTTGCTATAGCAACCAATAACAAAACGAGAATAATATTGTCAAATATCAGTTTAGATTTACATCGATGAGAAGGAACGAGTAATAACAAAGACATCACTTATTTTTTGTGTTCTCGCTTGTCTGAGCTAAATTTTTCATGATTTTACTTGCAATTTCTGGAGTTTGACAGCTTCTAGCTTTTTCTTGGAGATCTGACATACTTTTTTGTGTTCCAAGTGATTGTACTGGTCTCAGCTACTGATGACACATTTAATAAGATAGTAAAATAAATAGTGTATCGATCGGTAATGGAAGAATTTCAATGTTATAAGTCTATGGCAGCACATTTATAGTGAACATATGAATCGCAGAATAGATATTCAAGAATTGGTTGTTTTGAAATCATAATTACAATAACGTAATATGTGTGACACTTTGAACGTAATGCTTATTTTGTGCCGATTATGCACAATACAGTGGAGACTACGAAGAATAATAAAGTCGGTCAGCCATCGAGTCTATCAATTAATCATTAGGTCATAAAGTGAAGTTTAGTTCAATGGAAGTTATGTAGAGTTCCCACCCCGTACTTGATCGTAGCAGTATGTTCAATCATATATTTGTCTATTTATTTGTGATCATTACAGTTTTTGTTATTTATTATTCAATGTATCCACAATAAACTTCATCTTCCATCCAGCAAGATCCCATTATTATTGTTCCATCCAATTTAGGATCCAACATCAATATGGAAGTCATCATCAAAATTTTGAATATAAATCATGTAATAAGAATTAGGTTCACTCTATACCACATATAAGATGTGTTTATGTTATATTTGGAAAGTTTCACACACACATTTAGAATCTGTGCACTCGAAATTGGACGAATATCGCAACAATTATTAAGCTAGATCAAGCACTCTCAAGGAACATATAATATGAGAATCAAATATATAATTGATAACTGTATGTACAGGATACTCAAGAAGATCAATGGCAGCACAGATTATTCTGAGAGTAGAAATTAATATGCATATGGAGTGTAAATAGTTACAGATTGAAGTTACTGATATGGTATTAGTAATAGGAGTTCATTTTGAACTGTTGCAAATCATTCATGAGCTCCTGCATTGGTAATTTAATTGTTTCTCCAAACTTTCAGGAAGATGCGTCTACTCGGAGTACCTCATGTAACCAACTAATGAAATACTTATTATTATAGGGAAAAGGACTATCAAAATCTTTCTTCAATAGTGCAATACAATGGCTCAAACAAAGTAAGTTAACGAGAGTTGAATTGACCTAGATCAAAATCAAAATTTGACCAATCCGATCCTGAAATCGGGCACAAATGAAGCATTTGATAAGTTCACAAGAATTTATTCATAGATACGATAGTTCACTGTAATCATCAGTTCTCACTCACTTGGGCTCAGAATTATCGAATAGCAAACGGACATACCGCCAAATGATGATCATAATTATTTTGGTACTAGTGATCAATATAATTTAATATATTTGTTACTGTGTAATGCTAAATGATGATGAACTTGAAGTTTATTAAGCTAAGTCTTTGACTATACCAACGATGGGTAGTAGAGTCTTTTATTTCATAGTATGTTAAATCCTTGAGTCTCCCGTAAAAATATCATGTCAGTGTCCAGAATACAGTTCTTCACAATCGAAATTCCTCCTTTTCAATGACAAATCTTGAGATTTTCTTGAGAAATCGAAAGTTTCGGGTTCCAACTTTTCTGTGGATGAATAGCAAGACACAATTTTTGACGTACCTCAGAGTAAAATATTCAGATCATCTAGAATGTATACAGTAATATTATGAAAACATTGAATAATTCATCAATTTTTAAAATGTGGCTAATACTACAAATTACATAATTCATGAAATAAATCACCCGATAATTAGTTCACCTGAATGAATGCTACTCTTGTTCAAACAGATATTTTATCGAATTCCTTGTGAATAATTCATTTGATTTTGAAATGAGATGCCAGGTTTTTTAATCCTGGAAACAAGTAATAAAGATAACAGTGATTGAATTCTTAGAAGTAGTCGTTCAACAATAACTCGCTACGCGCTGATAATTAAAAATTTCATCGACTAATAAAAAGTAACTTGATCTAGTATATTTCAAATGTCATTTCAAAATGAGCCATATTGAGCTTGTTTCTCACTTACTATGTTTTCCTGTATATTTGAAACAAATCAAGCTTCTGATTAGGAGAGTTAAAGATTGAGATCTTCAATGCTAATCCGTTACATAATGTTCTACAAGCTAGCAATAAGGCACGGATTATTTGATAATTTTGGGAGAACACGTAAAATGCTCCATCACTGATAATACAAATAAATTTTTACTATCAATCCGTTATATTTCAAAAATTTGATTTGTGCATATATTTGCTGTAAGCGTAATGACAACCGGATATATAGCATATTCAGATATTCAAAATCATAATGAATAAAGCATGATGTACTCATACCTTGATTATAAGACTTGAGTCTGAATATGTCAAACGTCTGTAAGGGCGTCATTAGAAGGTTGGTGTATTTTTCCTACTCAGAAGCAAAAAGCAACAATTATAGAGAGTACCTGCAAAAAAATTAAGAAAGTGATGAAAACTACTTGGAGAGTCATTAAAGTTACTGGCCAGTGGAGCATGAAAGATAGAAGAAAATGAAGTTTCCGAAAATGTCGATCATGTCAGAGCGAATACTACAAATAGAGACTAAAACTAGAAGATTTGAGTCGACTTTAGTCTGCTGATGAAAGAGAGCTTTTTTCACGTTAAATAAGAATTACAAAGGAATGATCGCATAGAACTTGATTTATAGCGCAGATTATATTGTGATTTCCAAAATGGTTCACGTGGACCCCCTGGAGTCCACAGAAGACTCAACGGAAGTCTACGTTAGAGGAAAAAAAAATTGGAGGTTCACAAGTTGTAACATGGGGGTCTATGAAAAGGGATTTGGGGCTCACCGAAACTAGTGAAATTCAGAAAGTGGTCTACGGGAAAAATAATTTGGGAACCTTTGAATTGGAATCATGAAGAACTTGACCCTAGTGCTGAACTTCAAATGATTGAAATCATTGAATAAATATCATAAAGAACTCAACCACTAATTTTATCCGCATGCTGGATAAGAACAGTATGGGATTTGGTTACTAGTTTTGTTGATACTTTGAGAGAAAAAAAATCTTAGTGTTGTTCACGAAGTCTACAATTATTGGACTTGCTGACTTTCATCCTTGTAAACTTTATTTACACTTGTGTTTTAATGGAAACCTGATTTGGTGAACAGTAAAGATAAATTGTTGGATATTATCAAAGTTTTCGAGTGAGAATAATGAGCGACCTTGAATGTATTGAATCATGATCTGAGACAAGGCCTAAAAATGTGTCTGAAAATGTGCTCAACAAAGATTTATTGCCAGTTGATAGTAGATCAAATATCAGCCAAACTTATTTCATGATATGATTTTATTATAGTTATTTGTTAAATATTCTATCCAAACTTGCAGTCAAAAAATATTAGTTTTCAATATATGTTTCACTTTGTTGCTTTTTGTCGTTCTTGTTGGAGTGGCTTGCTATGATTATCCTGTCATCAAGTAATTTATTTGACAATAAACCAGTGGCTTTTAAAAGTTATCTCATTTTGGGTTACTTCAAATGCAATTGAAAAACTTTTAAAACCTATTAAAGTTGGAGGGAAACTTTGTTACTTCCATTGTGCATTCGAAACTCAAAATATGTATTTTGGAAATTAATTTTCCTGGATTGAAAATGGAGGAGACAAAGAATTTATCGCTTAAAAAAATGAGACTCCCACTTCATTTTGAATGTAGTTTATGAGATGAACGTCAAAATATGGGGTCGCATCAACTTACAATTGTTATCTATCCAAAGGATTGTGAATTATCTCCAACAGAATTTCACTAAAATTCAGAATATGTTAATGATATTCGACCAAATATTCATGTTTATCATTGTAACAAACAAACTACCTGGTTTGAATTATTATGAATGTGGTAAGCCAGACTTTGTGAATCGATCCTGGATTCCGATATTTTGGAATAGATATATTTCGTATGTCCTGTACTTATAATGACTTGATATTGAACAATCCAATATTATACAAAGGATTATGATGTCTATTATGAATTTCAATAATAATACATCATCAACTCGTCTGAATTTGATCAAAATATCAGCGAATATTCAATTCATTCCGCTTCTGTTTGGAATTGATTCTACAAGCACTATCCATCGGATTACTAATAAAAATAATCCGCCAATCTATATTAGGTATGTTATCATTTATGTGAAAGTTGGAATAATGATAAACATGTCAATGATAATTAACGAAATATTCTAGAAATTTTTTGTAATTGATTTGTAGAAACCTAATTTTAGGATTCTTTTCACAGTTTTCGGCGTCTTAATTTTCCACTGTTGCTCTCAGTACCAATGTGAAGAAGAGTAAGTATTGTGATCATACTGAATTCTTTTTCTTTCTGGAACAATAGTTTTTTCAAGCAATTAAGACGATTTCCAGAATAAATTTGGTCTGTTAGTCTGTGTACGTAATCTTTCACCCTAGTGGAATTTGGTTTATGGACATAGCTTCATCGTTATTCGACCGTACTGAGAGGTGCACAGATGACACAAGATTTCTTTTATTTTCCGCATGACTAGCATATTATTGAAAACATTGATTCGAGATCTAATATACAAGAGCATTTTTGATGGTCCTGTCAAAACATATTCCCTGAATATGTAGATCCTGCACTTCTTTGAAACTACTTGAATCACAGAATTTCCTAGCTTGTGGACATGACTTTGCGCACTTCCTCTTGTTTTGCAGTATTTCTCCAAAAGAAGCTTTCAAAGAAAATTCATACTGAGGCCAACAGGATCGTTACTTTTTGTTCCGTATTTTTATTCATTGCCAATTACTTCTAGAAATTTTCTCCTTTGAAATTTTTGAAATTGTTACTTACATAATTATGAAACATAAGCTAAAATTTTCTCGAGGTATCATAACTCATTGTACATAGAAAATAATTTTATCTGTATTCCTGGAAAAACAAGAAGAAAAAAATTTGATTTATCAATTTTTAATCACAATTCCTTTCATCTTGAATGAATGGCAGAAGTTTTCATATCTAATTTGTTGATTCTTGAACACAAATAAGTAAGCCATATATTTTCTTTTTGCTCGATGAATTTGGCAGACTATGACCAAACCAATATTATGTTGAATGATAGCGAATTCTGTAAGCTGTTCCAACTATAAAATGATTTTTGATCACTGAGATAAAATAGGTAAAGCATGGAACTTGAATGAGTTCCGAGAGACAAATCTGTTGATCTGAATGAGTGAAAAATCGAATTGTATCAGAACCTACTAATTTTTCATCAATCCAAGCTCTTGCGAGAAATCTTTCCACCTCTAGTTTCATAAGTGTTCATAGAAAGAATAATTCTGATTATTGTATTCAACAACATTTGAATTCAAGTGTCATTTAACAGATAGAGATAGAAAAAGGATGAAGGATTCATTAAAAAGACAAACAAAAGTAATTCGGGTTAGGTAACCTATTAAATGAAGGGTCATTTGTAAAACAAGAATGAAACGTGAAATAAATATGGACATCTGTACCGCATACTCAGTGACTTGAAAACACCCTTTTTTAGAAAATCCCTACAGAATATTGAATGCCTGACTCTTAAAGCACTGATCACAAGATAGCGTGAGAAGAATTGCTTCTAAGTGCCGATTTCTAACAAGAAAATGTTTCAGAAAGATGTAGACATGTTATTAATGAACAAAATAAATTATTATTCCTCTGGCATTGCAAATACCTTGTAAATTTGCATTGGGTACATCAGGATCAATAATTATTTGATATGCAAGATAATTATTCTGTTTTACATCAAATTGACGTATAACAGCACTGATGTACTGATGTTCACTGCTGTATTGAGAGCTAATAATTTTATGTTAATTGCATTGTGGTGCCACATTGAATATGCAACTTCATGTAAATACAATTAGTTTTATCCAACAAAAAATTCAATATTATCCCAGAACAATCAATAACAATCTCCAAAGCTTCATCAATTGGGAATTATATAAGCTTCTGAATTATATTGACATATGAATAAATATCTCAAGAATCGAGTCCTTATTATCAATAAAAGAAATGTTAATCATCCCAAAAGACAGTAGCAGCTACTAGAAATTGAATTTCATAATGGCAATTGCCTTTGATAATTCCTTAGGATTTGGTAAGAGAGCTGATAGACCACAACATGTAAAACCCTAGGAATCTCGGAGGGATGTTTGAAGACTATTTCTGCAAGTCTATGGCCCTGAATCACAGTTCTTGGTTCATTTAAAGCGTGGCTTGAAATCCTTGATAACCATTGTTTTAACAATCATTATTATGAAACTCTAGCTATACTGAGGATAAACGGAGGACTCAAATCTGATATAGTACAGAGCGTGAACCATGCCAGTAATTCCAATCCTGAAAACCTACTTATGACAAAGCAGCAGACCTTCAGGAATTGGCTGGAAACATGACCTCGGTCTTATTGTTAGAGATTTCTAGAATTATCTTCACATTTCCAGGAACTGTTTTCATGAACTTCCATAGTTAATAAATATACAATATAGAATCAGGTTTCCGAATAGAACATTTTTGATTGCTACAAGAAATGCCTGAAATCATTTTATCATTGTCAACAAATTTGATTAATTGTCCTACTTTTTCCTTCAACAAATGTTAATAAATAAGTTTACTAGTTACATATTTACTCTCAAACTTAATTCAAAGCTGTTGTGTTCAAAAGTTGATACTTGGATGACTATCCTCCATACTGTGCCAGTTTTATTTATTTTGTTATCATTCGATGAATTCGATTGCAATTTAGCTGTAGTTACCTTGCAAACCTAATTCATCCCAACGATTGGAGAGGAAATGTCAACATTTTTATCACAAAACTAAACAATTTGAATACCACTACAAATGCAAAATGTGTCTACATTTACCAACATGATTTGTCGTTCCACATAAAATTTATTGCAGTAGTTTGCGAATTCACCATAAAAAAACAGTAAAACATAAATATACCATCGCAATAACGGCCTTATAAAATTGAAGTAATTGATTTGTAACTGAAGGATTTGAAATACTGGAACATAAGTCCTGAAAATTGATATACAAACCAGGCTTTCCAGAAGCCGTTACCTTGGAGATAAGTGAATGTGGAATTTTCAAGCAAGACAGCAATTTATATGCAAGAAATATTCCCAGAATTCAGGGTTCGAAAAGAGATCATATCTCAACTATACAAGGGAAAATGTGTCATAGATTTTTATATCACAAAAGCCAACTAAATTAATTCACTTTGTATTTAGGGTTGAATTGAATGACCTGGATAAACAGATATATCACGATATTTACTTCCAAAATTAACATACTCTGTATAAAGAGGTGAAAATTTAATGAATCAAATATAACCAGATAGATAGTTTTTCATTGCAAATATGAATAAATGCTCATTTCTAGTGACCATATTCAAATACTGGAATTGAAAATTAAATTAAACAAGACTCAATATTATCTAGATATAAAAATTAACAGTTTCAATAGAACTAGAATAGAACAGATGATGAAAATCTGTTTGCATCTCGAGAGGTACTCAAGTTAATTAATTTCTGCGTTACTTTTACAGTCTGCAGAAAATTAATTCATCAATAATAAGCATCTAGAACTGCATACAACTCATAATAATGATAAATAATTTTCTCTATTTTACATTAATTTACATTTTCCTTCGTATTGGCAAGTTCATTAATAATTAATTTTAACGTGATATAATTCATTTCGGATATTACTACGGCGTTTCAATAGTAAACAGATGTCTTACACAGGAGTTCATGAAATTTACAGTCGCTTGTAACAGCGCCTGTGTCATCACTCATCAATGTGATTTTTTCTGTACGAGCGAAATAGCTATAGCGAAAATATCTATATAGGATAATATACAAATTTGATAACTCTCAGAAGCACCTTGTATCCCGAAGCATATAATTGATAAGAATACAATTAAGAAAGAGATATAGAAATGATCATTATCGAGAATTTCTTTGTTAATTTGATCATAACTGGCAATTATTTTGAAGCCGTTATAAGTTCACACTTAATGCACATAACCAATTTATATGATTCTGCAAATCTTAAATTGGATATGTTCACTGAACTATTGAGAACCCAATTTATTGCTTGTATTGGCTGAAGCAAAAATAAGATTCTACATTAGATTTTCTTGGTGACTTAGTATCAAGATCAAACATATTATTCGATCAGTTCATGAAAATTGGCAGGAATACTCGAATCCAAATTAAGACATACTTTTTATCCAATATATAAAAGCAAGTAATTATCAAAGGTCGAATTGCATCAAGTTTCGATCTGGATGGGTAATCATATAACCGACAAGAAATTTATTTTATGGATTGCTGCTCACCTAAACTTCTACTTTCCATCATGATAAATTTGAATAGGTATACTTCAGATTGTTTATAGTTGTTTTACAACATTTCAAACAAATGAAAAGGTTCGCAGCAATGGAACCGTTCGATTTGGAAACTCTCGAAAATTACATGCTGCACATAAAAGTGGATTGATAATTGTTGATATAAGTTTGAAAATAATCATGTTTTGTTCAAGATTTAACTCGAATTATTAAAATGAAAATGTTCATTTGAACATGCGCCATTTGTGACGTAACAGTTACTATATTTTTCCAGCTGTACCACAGAGTGGTACAGTAGATTACACATTTTCTGCTAGTAATCAGTTTGGATGTTTAGTTGGGTAACGCCACTGCAAATGACTCGACATACGTTTACATTTTATCTCAGCATACACGTATGTCTAACAACATTCTTACGATCTAGTAGCAATAACGTCATCAAGACTTTATATATCATTCTTGGCTTTATTGAACATTTTTTGGTATTTTTTTTGTATTTATATTTCAAGATTCTCAATAACATTATGTAAGAATTGAAAAACACCCGAACGAGCCCATTGACAACTAAGTTACACATTGAAATTGGAATCTTAAATTGAATTTGCAAATCCACACAGCCATGAAATCGAAGCTCACATAATATAATTGAATTTTTCCAAATTATTTTCTTGATAAAATCAAAAAGTAATTACCACTCTTATATGTACCTCACATCTTCAGTTAGCTAGTTTTTTCAAAAACAGACTGAGAGGATTATTTTTATTCTAGTTGATGGTGTTGAGATAGTATATACGAATAGGTTTCAGAACAAGAACCTTCATTGGCTTAAGAGGCATTTATAATAAACAGAAATTATTGCAAATTCTGAATTATGATATGACACAAATTTCAGTAGTGAATTTGTTTCCAGTCGATTTTATGTAATATCACTAAAATTGTCATAAAATCTATTAACGCTCGGTTGAATTCACGCAAATTTTGATGCTAATTCATACTGGTGAATATCAATAAATGCGATGTTGAAAACATGATTTGATTACTGCGAATGCAACACATCGTAACTATATTGGAGCCAAAAATATTATTCTCCACGAAATCAGGTCAAAACGCAATTAAAATTCAGCGGACCATCCACGAAAACGATCCTATCTTACAATATATTTGTCACATCAAAATGATTCCAATTGATTGCTTGACGTTTTTATTAATATCCAGAAATTTCTTTAGGGGGAAGAATATCCATTATTTTCAGTATTTGAGGCTTCTACTTTATTGAATTCATGATGATGTTTCATCACTCATTGTATTTTATTTAATGCAACAAGAACAAGACAAGTGCAAAACAAAAGTTTGAGGAAAAATATCATCAATATTGTTGTGTCTGCGATATTAGTATCAAAATGATGCTGCGAAGTCTTTGTTGCATTTACACCTGACTTACATTTGTATGCAGAATTTCACAGCTCCAGCCTACCAAACTTTTGTCTGGAACACTGACTGTGTGACGTCATTGAAAATTGATGTATCTATGTGGAATAGAAAAAAATTATCAGATTGAATGTCCTTGCAAAACCGAAACCGAGACTTTCAAACCGAGACTGAGACTTTAAAACGGATAATAAATCGATTTCGAGACCTTTATTCCAAAATCAAGACCAATACCGGTACTATCCGGGTCTGATCTTGGTTTTGATCTCGTCCATTACTAATTGGGACTATAGAATCAGTGTTCACTCACTGTTTAAGATCTTGTTATTCACTGTAGTTGATCCTCCCAACCTGCAAATGAAATTGAACTTTAATATGTATATACGTTTTACAAATAAAATTTTTCCAATAAAGTTACTTTTTGTAGTTTTAAAATTGCTATCATCATATAATAGAACACTTCACTTGATATTTAAGATATGATATGATTGGAATACCCTACTTAGAACAATTTTTGTGAAAATAAGGCTAATTATTGTGATCGTGTAGCAATGAAACGCTTTGGAATGAAGAAGCGTTGAAACTATACAAAGAAAGAATTAATAAACAGGAATGTGGACAAAGCGACAAAGAAGTAGAATGAGACATACAAAATTCAGCGGAAGAGATACATAAAGCAATGACAAGCATAACAAGAACAATAGACACAGACACTATCACAAGAATAAGAAGCTGCAAAAAAGAACAGGAAGATGCCTAAGACATAACAAAAAAAGACATATAACGCTGGCAGTGTACAAGCAGAAAATAAAAGAATTCAAAAAACCTTGTGAAGATAGACAAAAACTTGTGAATGAGCTTCATGAAATGAATTCAGAAGCCTAGATCTGGAAATATCCAAGAGAAGAGAGAAGAAACCATAGACAATTATATCACAATGAAATATTGGAAATAGTATTTCATGAATATATTCAAAGAAGCAAAAAAAAAAAGCACGAAAAAACCTGGAATACGATTCAGTATTGAATCTGACGAATGCATCATAGAAAAAGAAGTGGAATTTCTGATGAGAGAATTGAGAAAAACAAAACTTAAGAATTAAATAGAATGAATAGTTAAGCTTGAATACATAGAGGATAGCAATTTGGAATGATTATGACACAAATACTCAACAAAATATGAAAAGAAAATATGAAGAAATATTACTAGAAACCCAAACGGGTTCCAGTTTTTGATAATGCAGATAATTACCAATAAATGTATTGCAAAGTGAAAATTAAGTTCAAAATTTGATTAAAGAGGTATGAGATATATATAAAATAACATCAAGTAGAGCAGAATAATCCGGGAGAGGCATCAATCAGAATTCTGGACGTTGACTTATGCAGACGACATAATATAACTGACGAAAACTAACGAACAAATGGAATCAATGATCAAGCGTTTTGACATATTTAAAAAAAACACCTCCAATAGGAAGGAAACCACAAATTTTTTAATTCTCTCATCACTTGTACGTCAAACTCAAACTGCGTACGAAAATTTCAGTTTTCTGAAACTAGTAGGAATAAGCTGATGATAATGATTACCATCAGTGAGTGACAGCTAGAAAACATTTTAAACTATCAGTGGCATAAAAATGAGATGCGGTACATTAAATGAGCTTAGTAACTCTAGACTCTGCTCGCAAACATCGTTGCAAAAAGAGCAGAAAAGTAACTTCACGATATCACTTCAAAATCATCCTACTTTTCTCATGAATATCTGATTTATTTGTAGATTGGATGGTATTCATAAAATGTCGTATAAATCACAATTCAATCTCATTTTCATAAACGGAACTCAAAAGCAATATTGCCACAGGCAGTAATAAGAAAATAATCCTTAGCACGAAATTTATTTTATATCAGATCTGAATATATCTTTCACGAAATGAGATATACGGCAATGCGGTGAATTTCAGATGAGTGGAGATACAATTTATGTCAAATTGAAGAACACAACAAAAACTATACATTGATAGATGTTATTTTGCTCCGATTTTGTCTGGATCTGTTCAATGTTATTGGAATATGTACGTCAATCTGGAATCACAATTCAAAAATAACCGATATTTGAGATTCAATTGAATCTTTTGGTATATAGACTGGGAGCTAGTGACAGGTGGGGTTCTCCGATTTTATACCGCTTGCCTTTTTGAGGATTGATAATTTACCTCTTGATAGGAATGATAAAAATGTTATTGGGCGATGCACGCTTTCCGGTCATAGTTCAAATTTCAATTAAAGGTCTGAAAAAAAAGTGTTTTTTTCCGTGATATCATAATGCATGCCTTTGTAATGTTGAATAATTGAAATAAATCTAAAGCCAAGTACTGAAAGGCAAGCGATTCGCAACAGCCCAAGTGGCTCAAAGGGTTGCGAGAACTTGTGAAAAAAAATATGAAAAATGCCGTGTTTCCAAATTGCATGCCAATGGAAAGAATTGAAGTTTTAGTCATAAAACCCTTGTAAAAAAATTGGCAAGCATTCCTCGCTGGCGCAAGGGTTTGAAATTTGGGGGTAATCTTGCATAAATTTTGCACCAATTAGCCGTGATTTGAAATTGCATGCCTTTTCAATTTGTTCGATGAATTGTTATTGAGGAAATTGGCATGCACCCCAGGATGTCCCAAAATGGAGGCATGCATTGAGGAAGTTGCAAAAAAAAGAGGTAAAATTTCCGTCATTTTATTTTGCATGCCATTGTATATTTCGTTCCAAATTATTTTTTTTAGACGACACAAAGAATGGCAAGCATGTTGCTCAGGCTCATCATCGATAAATTTTGAAAAAAGGATTGAGAAAAAGTGCCCGTAAATTAAAGCTCGCCGCACACGATGCAATTTTTCATGCAATTTTGTTCACTTGGCGCCGCACTGGGTGCCACGCTCGCTCCGATGCAAGAAATTTGGTGCGATGCGGGGTACTAGACTTACCACGAGACTTGTTTTTCAAGATAGGTTCGGTGCTATTTTTCGCACTTGCTGCGCCACTGACTGCTGTCCACAGCCAATCAAAGCAGACGACGAAATCACGTGATTACATCACTGAGTTGTATGTCGCATCATAATGCTGTGCCTCGTTAGTACATTGTGTTTTGTGGTGTTTTAAGATACAAATAAATAAAAATTATGGCTAGTGGAAATTAGGTAATGTTTACGTACCCTAGCTCAGGGTGTATACCAAAGAATTAAATGAAAATTCCCTGACTTCCAGGTTTTCCAGGTTATTTTCAATAAAATTCTAGACAGTAAAAAACAAAAGTTTGATACAAGTTTACATATAATCACAGATTAATGTTGCGATTCTGTGTGAACCCTATAAATCTGTGAATAAAAAACAAAATCGCAACGAACTTGATATCATGAACGAATTTACATTAATCGACAAGAGTAAATGTACTTTAATAAATTTTTTTTTTCATGAATTTATAGATCTGGAAGTCTTATAGATTTGCACAGATGGCCCTAGTATCTTAAAGAGTGAAAATATACTTTTATGAGTAATAATGCATAAATATCCTATGATGTATTTTTTCCAGACAAATATCAGAAATTCCCTGACGATTCCATGAGATTTCCAGTTTATCTAAATTCGCTGACATTTCCAGGTTTTTTACGTTTGGTATACACCCTACTAGCTCGTCAAACAAAATGTTGAAATCTCTGCGGCCTTGATTCCTTCTCAAAAGTCACTCTCTTGACCAAAGTTTTTTCTTCTTTCTTTTCTGTCTCGTAATTCGCAAGCTATAACTGCAGCAAATGCTCCTGCTCTTCTCCGACGATTAGTTTCGGCAACATCCATACTTGTAATGTGAAAATCTACCAAGTCTACGTTCTAGTGTTAGAATGAGTGGCACAGCTTGCATCGTGTGATGCGAGAATAAGTGTCACACTAAGTGTACCTCAAAGTGGCCCAGTGCGCAAGAAAACTTGCTGCAAATTAAGTGAACAAAATTGCATGGAAAATTGCCTCGTGTGCGGCGGGCTTAATTCAGTAAAATTAACAGGAATTATTCTGCGAATTTATCTATTCAAATTTTTTGACTTATTTCAAACAATAATGGCCTAGGTGAGTCTCTTCCAAAATATTGCAGAGAGCTACAATTTAAATTATCCATAATGTTTTCATAGCAACAGTTCCAAAAATATTCAATTGAAATCACTGGAAACATCAAATTTTCCCATTAATATCAGTATTAGTTCTAACTGGGTATAACATTAAATTGCAACCAATAAGGCACTAGAATAATACTATATCAAAAAGTCCAAATAAGGACGAAACACGTATGTACAGTTGACATCCCAACTTCTGAGTTTGTGAAACATTAAGGTTTTAAATCTTGCTATAAATAAAATAATATTCACACATATTAACAACGAAAAAAATAATAATTACGTTCTTACTTTTCCCCCGGAATGTGAGTAAGTTATGTGGATGGAATATTGTTACAGAATATATTTTTGAAAGTTAAATTGCCTTCATCTGGAACTTAAGAGTAGGTATATCTTCATTATCATGCAAAAATATTATTATCATCATGAAAAAATGAGAAAGCTAATTATCAGAAAAAAAAATTATTATCATAGAAAAATCATAACTAAATAGCTAATGGGATGTTTCATAATATAAATAAATAGGAATGGAGAGGAGTCTGAAATTGGCAGTAATTGCTCAAATTTCCATTTCTTCATCATAATTATTGTCAATTTCAGGTTCCTCTTCAGTAGTTTCACCACCTATTTGAGAATAAGTGTCGCTGTCATCATCGTCCGATTTATCTTTATCGTCCTTATTTTCGGCCCTTCTTACAATATCATGCTCTATAATAATTGTAGGAAGAATTAGGTTTCAATTTATGATTTTCTTTATTGATTTACGATGACCATTTTGACTTTTGAAGTCATCTTCAGGTATATTTTTTATAAAAAATATATAAATCATAAATTGAAACTTAACTCTTCCTGCAATTATTAACTTGAAATGTTTGAACTTTTCCCCAATGAAAAAAAATCATGCTCTTTAACTCTATTAATTTTCATACTATTCTTCACTTATTTATGCCAAACGGAAAACTTACTGGTATAAAAGTATTGTTTATGAACCTAATTGTGTTACTTTGAATATATTATCTGCACTATTATGAAAGATTCACCTCCTGCCATGTCTATAATTACAAACTAAGTTGATTCTAAAGGCATATTCCCTTGATTTTTTTCTCATTTGTAATTGTTTGTCTTATGTCATATGCATCAAATTTTTTTATTTTAACTTGCAGCATAAGTATTTCTGTATTAAAATACAAAATAAAATCACGGAAATATTTTCACTTTTTATTGTCACTTTTTCCAAAGTTTTTCAATGATCGGACAGAGTTACATGCATGCCATTTTCCAAATGAATTTAAAACAGCATTTATTAATGTAATATAAAATGGCAGGCAGAATGAAGTCGGAGAAATTTTGCGTGTTTTTTATGCAACTTCCATTATCATTTAAAATATGAAGAGCTTGAGAAACATGCTTGCCATTTCCCAAATTAATTTAAAACAGCATTTATTGATGAAATACCTAATGGCAGGCAGAATAAAATCAGAGAAATTTTGCGAGTTTTTTATGCAACTTTCATTATTATTTAAAATATGAAGGGCTTAAGCAACATGCATGCCATTCTAAATTTATAATTATCTCACTTCAAAATAAAGTTTTTGCTCCATTTGAGGTAGTTTGAAATCACGGCGAATTGGTGCAAAATTTATGCAAGATTACCCCCAAATTTCGAACCCTTGCGCCTGCGAGGAATGCTTGCCAATTTTTTTACAAGGGTTTTATGACTAAAACTTCAATTCTTTCCATTGGCATGCAATTTGGAAACACGGCATTTTTCATATTTTTTTTCACAAGTTCCCGCAATCCTTTGAGCCACTTGGGCTGTTGCGAATCGCTTGCCTTTCAGTACTTGGTTTTAGATTTATTTCAATTATTCAACATTACAAAGGCATGCATTATGATATCACAGAAAAAACCACTTTTTTTTCAGACCTTTAATTGAAATTTGAACTATGACCGGAAAGCGTGCATCGCTCAATAACATTTTTATCTTTCCTATCAAGAGGTAAATTATCAACCCTCAAAAAAGGAAGCGGTATAAAATCGGAAAACCCCACCTGTCACTAGCTCCCAGTCTAATATATTCGCATGATGATCATAACAATGTTCGCTGATGATTACATGTCGCTTCATCGAACGTAGGGACGAACGTGTACAATTCATATTACCTTTCAGTATAGAAAAACACTAGTATGGTATTAGTAGAAGTATTAATTAAAAAATTGGAAATTTGGTATCATTTCGGCGCACAATAAATATTTTTTCTATTTTTCATTATTTCTGCAGATTCGATGTTCGATTATACTTTATTAAGAATGATGGATAGTATCCATCCAATATTAGGGTAGAATCATCAGATTAGACCATGCACACTGGATATGGCAAATTGTACTCCGCCTCTGTACTAAAACTGAATTGTCCCCTTCATTAGCTTCGTTAAAATATAATGCAGTGTCAAAGAGCAGACAACGTATAACAAGGGAAATAAGATCACTAATATTACTTTGTTGTCCTACAATCATTCCATGTCCTGACAATTATTTATTAGTATCCTTGCTGTCCGGAAACCGCAATTATTTGCATACTCTTTCTCAACTTTCTAGGATATCTCATCCTCATGTGCCGTATTTTTTTCGATATTCTTGGATTTATTCTGTTATTTATAGTCAATGTGTTATTAAGCATGCTACCTTGTGATTCAGTCACCAACGAAAATGAATCAAGATTTCTGATCAGTGAAAAAGAACGTTAAACATTTGCAACACAATATCGGGATCCTGCAAAAAAAAATCCCATTGAATTCCCAATCAATACTACAATAGATTCTGCTTTGCGTTCTATATCTGGGACTTATTCCAGTTCTAAAATTCAGCGGCAAATCGTCGATAAGTTAAACATGACTACTGTTTAATCTCTTCGTTAGTATCCATTACGAATAGCATGAAATATGTGGAGCTTTCTGTCCGGAAGAATTAAACCCGGATCTATCACAGGCTTTTAGTGGAATCAGTTGTTCCACGAAGCATTCAATTAAATAGACGAATAGGGTATTTGTGGAGAATCAACTTGGAAGGATGCAAGAAATGAGAAGGAACTGTGTGAAGAGAATAAGTATCGTCCGTTGATTATTTCAAATCTTCTAAGATTTTCTGGTCAGTTGTTATTATTATTTCACAAAGATCGTATCTGATCTTCAGAAGATTCGGTTTTTGAGTTAGAAGTTTTAACTGTTCTTGCAGTATCCAGAATCATCGATTTAGTTCTCATGCAAATTTGTTTAATGGTTTTTTGGTGTCGACTGAAGACACAAAATGGATAAGCTACTGCAGAAATAGATGCCAAAGGCATAAAGAGATTTATTAACAGCAATATATCTTAGCCGAACCTGCATTAAATAGTTACTAATACATATTAAAAATACCTTTCTATGTATCCATTAAATATATCTTATCACTCATTTTGTACACATAAGGGTTTTAAATGCATGTTTTATCCTAGTTCTATTTGAAATGTAATTTGTTCAAAAAAATTATCCTGATGATTCAAAATTGGTTCCGTTTAAAATCTCAAAGAAATGAACTTTTCCGAGTAGTCCAGAATTCTCTACTGCAAAATTACTGAACTTAATTCTAATTGTGTTGATACTGTTCCAAAAATTTAATTGATATTCCTGCTTGAGATTCCTATATCAAAATTCCCAATTAATTAAATCCGAGTTTTGTCGTACGTACCGGAGATTTACAAAAGAGATTTTGGTTATAAATAAGTCCCTAGTTTCATCAGAAATTTAATTTTCCTGTTTACAAAAGTTTAGTAGCTTCAAAATTACGTTTTAGGTGGATAAGCTGTTGGAAGATGTCTTTCTAAAAATGGATCTAGGTAAATTATGGAAAACAACTCAAACCTCATAAGAACACAAATAAGAAATTGTTATTACCTTACATTATGAAGATTGTGATCCGTAAAATCTTTTGTTGAGAATGTATATTGCCTATTATACAATATACTTTATTAAAAATTGAAATAATCTTGATGTCTTGAACGAATCTGAGCTCACAAAGGCTCAACATCCTATCTGCTTAAATACCACGAACATGCTCTCATCAGTTTGTGTTCACCGTAATTTTATTACATTTACGTGCTCATGAAACGGGGCGATTTATCTTTGTTCATGTATTCACAACTATGTAATATTTTCATTTCAGCCAAAAAAATGATATCAACAGATACTGCTCAACTTTCTAGAATCATAATAATAATAATGATAATAATGAATATTTCTATTTAGCGGAAGCTAGTACAAATAGCAAAAAATCACATTATAGAATTGCATTTTATTATCTAAAAATTTCTTAGACTATCTTTTGAACAAATCTAGTGTGGAAATTTTTCAAAATTTTGGACGGGGGTTTATTGAACTGTTCCGTGCAATCTTACAGTATCCGAATATAAAATGAGATTAATGTACTGATTACATATATCTTCCATATAATGAACAGTTGTTATCAGATACTTTGGTACTAGATTATTTATAAAATGGAGATTAAACTCAATTTGCGATTTGATGTCAGGTCAGTTTGAGGATGTCAATGTATTATTCATACGTGCATACTTATTGTTCCTAAAAATGCATGAATTTGTAAGTACTTTACCAATAATAACTGAAAATAGAATAGATTCATGGGTTGCTATTTTTAAAGGCTCGTTTTGCAATAAATATGCTGTATACAATGCTATATGTAAATATGACCCTTGTATCCATCATATTCTTTTCGTAGAGAATAATCACGTCAGTGATTAAGATCCCCTCTTGCGCTTAGCTTTTTAATGCATGAAATTAGTATTCGTTTTCTTTTTTGTTAATGTATAGAGATCCACAAATTGCCCGGAAATTGAGATATTGATTTTCAACCTTGAAAACATCCTCAATCAATCATCAACACGTATCATTGAAGCTTTAGGCTTAGTGATTAGGAAAATTGATATTTTTCACTCCGATTACGGTTCCCAGGCACCAGAGTTCATGCATTAGCAAAAGAATGTCACAGGGGAGTTTGCTGAAAGCGAACAACGACTTGACCTAAAATAGATCCTGATTTTCAGGACTGGAGTCAATTAATTGTAACTGATATTGAAATCTATTTGTCCGATATTTTAGCGTCCATCTTCTTGACTTTTGGTCAGAAGTTAACTTTTATTCCAGTTCAAAATTACTCCAGGGCTGAAAAAGTAATTTTGCATATTCAGCATCCACGGTCGATTTGCTATCTTTTAGCTCGTATAAAAGTCCCAATGGATTATCTTCGGTGAAAAGTTAGTATTCCAAATGTTTGTATCATACCCACTATTATAAATCGCATGTAAAATAATGGATTCAACTTTATAGCCCGAATTAATAATTTTCCTGCAATGAAACATATGTTTCCAATTGAACAATATACGGATCAAATTGACATTTATATCCAATATAAGGCTCTCATAATACCATGAAGTTAGTTTCAATTTGGATCAGCTATTTGATTTATCTTGTCTAGGAAAACGTTTCATGAAAGCTTTCAGGGATCAAACATATCTGTGGCACAGTTGATAATAATATACTTCTCAGTTTATTCTGAAATTGATTTGATTTGAATCATAATTCAATTCAATGTCATTTAAAAAAATCATTGATTATAATTATTCTGATTCTTTATTAATTTATCTACACTACAGTTCGAATCATGTGATTATTTTATAAATTCGAATGAAAATTCAATTATCTTTGAAAAGAATTTTCAATACATATAAATGATTAAATACTAATAATTCTATTACATTTCATAACTCAATTTCACAGGATAAAAAAGATTCTGAAAAAGCATGATTGATTCAAAAAACAATAATTTTTCATTTTTCTATAGAGATCATGTTTTTCTTCCAATTCACAAGAAATTGAGTGTGAGAAAAGACCTACATAGGCTGAAAAACTCCAAGAGTCTATATTGAATTAGACCAGGTCATATATTCCTTCCGTTACAACAAACTTCTTATAATCAGAGTTCCTTCAGGCCTCCAAATTCATGAAAAACATGTCTAGTTGAAAATGAATGGATCGTCCTAATATCTGATGGTAAATTGCGTGACTTCCTAAATGAGCTTATCTTTGGTGTAAAGTTAACACAAAGCTATGTCTAAGACTAAACTGCATAGATTAATTCTGAATTAGTTGTCGTATACAATTGTCGTATTGAAATAGTGATTTTATGAGACAAAATGAGCATTAAACATAATTAATAGCTCCAATTGAATACTGATGGGTTTTTTTTTGGTATTCTTATTTGAAGCTGATTGGAATTGATGAAATTGATGAACTCAGTCGATTATTCTTATTACAAAAATATATTCGGGTATTTTTTTTTCAGTAGACTGCATGCACAAGAAACTAGTTTGACATTCTTTGCATCTGCGTGTATCCAAGTTTCGAACTGTGAACCGTCGAACAGAAGATCAATGCATTATTGGTTCTCATTTTCAATTTGATTTGTTCTGCATCTTCAATAATAATTCGAAATCTTATTTAATTTAGACTACAGGTAGATTATATTCGCATCTGGCCATTAGAGCTATATGCTCAATAAATTTGAAGTCATGGAATACTGTTTTCAAATTTATGAGATTCAATTCGTTCTAATATGAAAAAAATTATTCAAATTTGGTCGCAAGCCCTTGAAGCCTATTTGATCCAGTATTCTTCAGTGAATATCATTCGGTATCCAAACTGAAATAAACCTTGAAGACATTTTTTTGCAAGCGTAGGAATGATGACACTGAATGAATTGCTAGGGGCATAAACAAGAGAATTTCATCCAGAGCAACAAGAAATTTACCACCGATCCACCAAATGTAGTTGTAAGTATACTACATACGTATAAGATATTACAAAAAAAAAGATATTTATATCCCAACAAGAATAAGAAAGAGTTTGAATTATTCAACAGTCGCAGTATCTTTTTATGATATGACATTCCCAAAATTAGAAATGTTTTCAGGTGTTCAGCCAAGCACTGAATTTTAAAATCTCAGATGACATGAGCTTATATTACAATACCAACAAGATAACTGGGAAACAAGTACATTTGCAACGAACTGTGAACAATATATAATTTTAAAATCTATCTCATACCATTAGTAAATGTATTTGAAATCGATAGTTGTGATTCAGTAACTTGGATCAAACTATATTCCAATAAATGTAGTTACTATTGCTTCTGAATGGTTTATAATTGCTAGAACTTTAAGAGTCCTAATAAATCACACAGTCGTTCAAAGATTCAAAATTTAGGTGCTCAAAGTGATCAATTTCTATTCGAAAAAGCAGAAGGCATACATGAAGTATTAATAAAATCCTCATACTTCAAAATTGAAATATTTTCCTCCAGAACATAGTACTTAAGTTTCCATTTGGAATTCAACATATATCTTACCTCTTGGAATGACTTTTAGATGTGAGTATATCAATTCCAGCAGTGACAATTTTATTTCTGTAAGGTACAATGCGAGAATTATGCCAGGTTGTCTACATTCAGCTATTTGCTGAATTACTTTGAATAGCGTCAATGCAAGTACTCTGTTAATATCTTGACCAATTATAAATACGCTAATTAATCATTGCATTCTTCCTACCTCGTACATACAGAAGCAAATTGTCACAGCAATTGGGCTCTTTCCACGCTTTAAATCCTCTAATTCTTGTATTCATGGCAAAATTTCTCATATTCTTGATGAAGCGATACATTTGTCCCTCAGATATCCTATTTCAAACTAATAAAACTGAGGGATAAGAATCTTTTCTCTACACCTAATGGAGAATTCAGTTTGAGAATCTTAGAACGATAAAGCAGTTTGCAGTAAATAGATTACTTCAAGAAACTGAGAGGTAAAAACATATAAGTGCATTAAAAATTAGTTTTCAACTATTCTATCTCTGTCAGAACATTTCTACGACTCAACAAATTACTTCAAGAAAGTCTAATTTTAAGATAATGAAAGTCTGAAAAAGGAAATTAGATCTAAATCTGGTCCACCAATTAATTATATTATGTAGGATTGCGAATATCGTTGATTAAGTAAGGCTATCAAACAGATTATGCAACACGGAAGTAACATCGATGCAGCATATATATCTACAATCAAATCTGCAGCAATATTTCCCAAAATATTTTTTTTCTCACTTTGAAGAATTCTTATCGAATAATTGGCTGACCGATGAAAGTCTATTCTTTTAAAGAAAAAGTTGCCTGTATTTCTCAAAGAGAGGTATCAATTTAAAGCCATATTATTTCCTACACATCGCAAAGAAATGTTACACAACATTCTGTGAAAAGTAACTTTTGTTTCAATTTATTTCGTCGTGTTCTATTGTGTTACTTTTTATGATCTCTTGATGTAATTTAAAAGAACAATTTCATGGGATGATGCTACTTTTACATATATCTACATCATGTAGGTCTTTATATCGATTTAGATTCTTTCAGGTTCTCACATTTATTACTTTTGTTCAGAGTATACAAAACTTCGGTTTCAAGCATTCATCTAATTTGTAGATGACATCTTCTTTCAATGGGCTATCTCTGTCCGTCAACTAGCAAAAACTACAACATCTAAAGCAAAAATATTGATGAACGTGCAGCATACTCTGATGGAACTTATAATTAGGTCCAATTTTGCTTTAGACAAGCATAAATATTGATTTGTTGTTCAACTACCTTTTGTCGCACACTCTATTAACTTGAAAGAATAACTGCTATAATATTAATTTTTGCTCTCAATTAACTCCAATTGAAAGTCTCACATCCTTTCAGTATTCAGCTACATCTCAAGTTCTCAAATAAGAATCGATAAAATTAACGATACTGGTAAGAATAAAATATTGAAAAACCAAATTCAAATGTAGGAGTAACTCTGGATAGCAGAACATAGTTTCAGAAACAGCTTTATCATTCATTAGGATGTTAAGGATTTGATACTTCTGTCTTCAGCTACCTCAAACGATTTGAGTGGATGTTTTTTTGTCCCAGCTATACCACCACTTAGACATGTAGTTATATTTCATAACCTCCATTTATTTTTGCTGTGAATTTATGTTTGTGGCACCTCTCACTGATCCATTTGTTGTTATTTGTCGAGTTTAAATGTCAACTTGTGCTCTGGGTTCATTATATTGGTGCTGTGGAATACGTTCATGTGAAGTTTGCGTGATCTCCTTCACGTAGTTTATGACAAGCACCATATCTAATCCTCTAAATTCCGTCTCTACTTTCATAATAATCATCAAAGTTTTCCAATTTGGTATGAAGATGTTTATTAATAGTCAACTCTTATTGTAATTCTTCCACATATGGATTGAAACAATAAAGTAATGGTGTGTCAACGTTTCTTGATGCTGTCACAAACAAAATGATCACGATTTTTTTTTTATAGTGTCAACCATACATTCGTTGGATATGGATTAGTTCCTAAATAATACTTCAAATATTAGGTGGGTCATTCTATGAGAGAGCCCGCAGACGACATATTTGAGTGGGCCTTGCAAGGGCGATCTGCGATAACCTAGAGTAAATCATTGAGTGAGTAACTCAAGAAGATCCACAAAACATGATGGACATCAAGGAATTAACTAAAAACAGAACAAGAGTGGAAGCTTTATGCTCTGTGTAGGAATCAAAAAGACCCTATTATAGATTAAGATTCAAATATAGAGTCTTTCTTGATCAAGTCAATATATGTAACGCTTTTCTCAGAATCTTGCTCAGCTCTGTGATTCTAGTATCACCCTGTATATCAATGCTAACGGGAAATAGAGTGTGGAACAATCGATCCGTATCATGAGTTAAGCAGTTGGTGAGGTATCGCCAGCGACCGAACAAACCTAACGGACTAAACCTCTGAAACCGGTACGTGCGTAGACTGCAACTTATATTTTATTTCAACGACAAGGAGTTGAAAGAATCTCGTGTGAAATACTCTTGACTTGGCGTATATATCGTCCTTCGCGCCGACGCTGTGCGTCCCTTCACTCACAATCTGACGAGAGCAAGCGTTGATCCCGGAGCTCTACGATATGGGATTTTCACTTTTACGAAAAAACCAATTCGGTTTCCTACTTCTATTGATGATTATTTTGCAGAATCAAATGGAAGCTATACGGGCTAAATATTTATTTGACAGTAAAAAATGGAGACAGCCAAGTAAATACGTAATAGTAAGTAATAAATAGACACACTTCTCTAGAAATTCATAGCTTGAGATGAGCTTCTGTATGTGCAGGACGGTAGGAATATGATAAATACCAACAAACTCTATATTCGTATTTAATATCGTATGGGGGATATTCATGATTAGATTTCGAATATTCTGTTACAACTTTTGCTTGATATAGACAAATAGAGAAAATAATTATTGAGAATATGTGATGAGCTCCATTTTCAATCATCCTCTTGAATGCAGTTCTTCGCAAAAATTGAGATTATCAACAAAAGTATAATTTTGCATTTGTAATGTGTAACATGAGCTCCTCTTTTTCCCAAATTAATTACTCCTGTATTCATCAAACTAGTATTAGAGAATGATTCATCATAACAGAGTTTATGGTTTTGCATCGACAAATGTCAGTGATAATTACTGTCAAACGAAATTAATTTCCTGGATATAATCAATAAACTTTCAAAACACATTGACAACAAGTAAAATTCGGTGATTGTATTTTCAATTATACGAGGAATAAATGTTAATTATTTGCATATAAATTCAATTTATAATAATTCTGATTGGAAGAATTAAAATTCGAATGAAGATTGGTGGAAATACGAAAAAAGCGTAAATTAATTGGTTAATAAATTTCATAGAAGCTTCATACTGATCCACTCGAAGAGAAAATGTGTTAATAATGTATTTTAGAAGCATGTTCGTGAATTAACCCTCCTTAATGAAAGTAACTGACAGAATTTCTAAATATGAAATATATCAAAAGCATAACAGCTTTGTTTGAATTATAGCACCTGGTTATTATAAATCATACTCTAATTAAAAATGCAGAACAAGTCTAATATACCATTTTCTTCCTTTTAATGCATTCTAAATCTACACACTAATAAAAATGATATATATTCTTTTATATTAAGTACATTTTTATCATTTAATAATAAATTTTAGAGTTCGTACTTCGAATACATAAATAATAAATATTTTATTGCGAAATGAATGAAATAACGCACTGATATAAATCAACAAGAACAAATGTTTGATGTTTGCAGCAAATGCATTCAGGAAAACAGAAAAAAGAAATATAGTTTCAATCATATCTGATGGAAAACAGTTTCTCTCCATGGAATATAATTCATTTGTACATCATTCCTATTCATTCACAGTGTTTTACTATTTATAAATGATATTTTGTGGGATAAAAAGTTTCGAATGTACTAAGCACATTAGCATGAAATGTTTGTCTATAACCAAGTTAAAGTAACAACAATCATATATTGAATTGTATATTGCATGAACTAGTGTATACAGCATTTAATATTGGGAAGAATGTGATTCAAAGTGTATTGAGTTAAATTTCTGCACCACAATTCCTCTCGGAATGCAATGTATCAACTGAAAAATCAAGACTGCCTCAGTCCATAGCAATTATTAGAAATTCTGAATGAACAATACGTCTTTCTTCTCTTAAAAGAAATATTCTCCCCTTGAGTGAAAATGCAAGAAAATAAAGCTGAAGCTTTTACTTTAAGTTGAGCCTTGTTAGCCAACTCCCAATTGTGCCTTACGGACAATAAATAGCTCTTTATCCCCCTAGGACAAGGCAGGCTTGAATATTTCTAGAAGCTGGGGATGTTTTTTGTGATACAGAGTAAATAAAAAATATATAACTTTTGTGTCTTCAAGTAGAATCCTTATTTTTGACATCATTATTTAAATCAATCTCATTTTATTAAATTTGTTTGACCCGTAAGATCTCACTCCAAGCTCCCATGTACCACTTTGTATCAATAATATATTATAGCATGAAATTTTTATTGATTATACTTTTCCAACTTCTCGTAGACTAGTCTGATAAAATAGTGATAAAATCCACTTTTAAAGTCTCATGAAGTCTCAAATATTTGATATCTTACCAATATAAGCAGGAGTAATATTCTTGATGAAAGTATAAATTGCGAACTTATCAATCAATAAACACCTTTTCGCATCTAAATTTCATGAGCTCCATATCTGCAAAGGATCATTATGATTACCAACAATATTCCCTGGGCAACATAAAATCTTATTTGATTCCAGTTAATTTATGGGATCCCCACCTTTTGTGGGTTAGGGTTTAGTTCAAACATTTTAAGTTTAGAAGAGCCCATGAGACTTCAGATAAAACCCTTACACGAGTTTTGTGGACGTGGTAAGAGGGTAGCTTCAGCTAAACTTTTTGCTTGATAGGTTATCTGATGATGCATGACATCCAAAGCCTGACACTCTGAGGAGGCGACCTTCCTCATATTTCAGTCGATCAAAGAATAAAGCATTCTTACCTTGTAATGAGAAACTATCAATCATGGACACAGAGTTTCCGACCGATGGAAATCAAATCATTGATGCGGAAGAAGCAGGATAAAGTTATTTGGATGAGAATTTTTGGAGTGGATGAGCTGTGTATCAGATGTTCTTGTTTTCTCGACGTTTTTATCAAATTTTTTCGTAGGAATATCACGATTTTTGTATATGTTCTATTGTAAAACAAACGTCCTTTGGAGGATTCTTGAAAACATTTACAAAACCGACAGTGGTAGTTCAGTGTGTTAAGACAACGCTTAAGTAAACTTTTCGGTGGGTTCGAATCCCACCCAAAGTATGGTATTTTGTGTTTATCCGATACAGAAAAAATGTAATTGTAACAAAAACATGTAAAAGGTGGAAATAAAGGATATCAAATTTGTATTTCCCGATAACAAATAAATTAATTAATATTATTATTATTATTAATAATAATAATGATAATGATAATAATGATATTATCATAAGCGTGAAACTGAATGTGAAAGATTGCGTGGACCTCCTATGAGTGAACTGATGGATATGAATAACAATAACAATACGAATGTGTATACTTGTAAAACTCTAAATATTGATTAATCTCACTCTTTCTCAGAGAATCAAAAGATTTATCAACACACAATAGAATGATTCACAAAAAGGAACTTGTTTCAGCTCTCATAACTGATGAGTGTTGCATTCAAACAAGGTCTATTATATATTTCTTTTTTCCTTTTAAGAGAATATCTTTACAGGATATCTTGCAAAAGATTCATCATTCAAAAATCTCAAAACACTTTAAATCTAAGAGTTGGTAGATCAATTTTCCGATGACAATGAGAACTTATAACTTTTATTGATTTCAAACAATCAGAGAGTACCCGACTAGAATTTCTTGCTGATTTGTCTGGAATATCACAAAAGACTGAAATTTGGTTTTTCTTAGTATGGTGAACTTGATAATTCTCATATCGGGATAGAATCAAGGTAATCTTATGCAATAAGAGCTTAATTGAGTCAAGGTCGTCCTAACTAATGTTATACTCAAGATAAGCATATGAAAAACTAATATTTTATATCTGGTTATCATGTTCAGGGCCAATTGTGGTTCTTCTTAGAGTAACTTCATGAAAAAGCTATCTGATTTCAATTTAATCCTTTTTCTAGGACCAGCTGAAGCTCTTTTCAAAATAATTTCATAAGAGAATATTTTTTTTTCCATGCGAAACTAAGGGTCTACTCAGGATAGCCTAACACAGCAATCATTTTTTTTCTGACTGCTCATCTTATCCAAGGCTCACTGACGTTAAAGAATAACAATTTTTCAAATGTTTATCAAATGAATTTCGAAAGTTATTGTGAAAATCGATTGAAACCACGAAAAGCCATCCTGATAACATAACATTCTTATCAGAGCCTTATTTTTATGAAAACATGACCTGTAAGGTTCCTAAGATAATTAGTGGGATACTGATAAAGGACGTGTCATGTAAATTAATTGAATGTTACAATATGGTTCGCCTATTATTAGTACTATATCTTTGCAGAAAGTTGGTATATTGCTAGTTTCAGTGATATTCTCTGATGACCTGGTAGTTCTCATCAATTTGTAGGAGTCTCAAACTTATTTCTTGCTTCGATCTCAAAAATACTTCCAGTCCTTGGTACTTTTCAGCTCTACTGAAAGTCATCAACTGTCGTACTGTTATTGTTTTAGGAATTATTCTGTCTTTGAACAAGTCCAAATTTACATTTTAAATTATATTATTATAGGTAATCAAAAACATTAACATGCAAAACTTATTGAGAGCTACATAATTTTCTTGTAGTCCGAAATAAATATTTTAGACTGGATTATAATTTTTTGTAACTGTTTTAATAATAACTCGATAATCAAGGAGAATGGAAAAAGAAATAAACAAAAGAAGCTGTAATATTCAGGGATTAAGAGTTCTGAAAGCACTGAACTTTATTATTAGAAATTAAACTTCATGAATAATTGAAAAACGGGTGAGACTATAACCGCCAAATTACTGATGGGCTTAAACTTAAAGTTCACTCCATATTTTAATTAATTCTGTAGTGACCATGCATTAATTCCCTCGTCAAAAGTCCTTGTGTTTCTGAACTACAATTCCAAACTAAATTCAACATTGTTGCTCCAAATGTAACTATGTAGATGAGCAATCACTCAAAGTTGATATTTCATTAGAGGAGCTATCATTTAATACCAACTTGAAATATGCGCAGCATAAAAAAAAAATTGTTCAAGGTTGGGAACTATTGGATCTCAGAAATTACTTGAGCCATACTTAAATTCCTTCCTTCTTTTCTGAAAAAGTGTTTCCTCTCAGTATCAATATAATATAATCGATTGGTTATCGTAGAACACGATCTGGATGAGGCCTATGCCCAGCAGTACAATAAGAGATACTGATGTTAGTGATATGATATGAATCGTATTGAAGTCTTTAAAATCAGTATTCTCATGTCCTATGGGATAAAATTTCTTATCATGAACATCTGTCCTCTTCCCTAACTTTGAGAAGTTCCAAAAGTGATTTTTCTTGCACTAGTACCCGGAAACTACTCCGCATGCATATCTATCTTTGTTGGACTACGGGATGTAATAATCATCAGTAAGTGAAGGACAAAATCAATGAAATTTGCGCATCAATAAATTTTTAAATAGCAGGAACATAGGAACGGAATTGATACATCACATCAGTGATCTGAAATTTCAAGATCTGAAATGCTATCCAAATCAAAGCTCAAGGATGCAAAACTACTATAAACTGCTTTTGAGATCTGAAATATTATCCAGACCAAAGCTTGAGGATTCAAAACTGCTTTAAATTGCTTTCAGAAATGGTTTTCAGACAGTGCTAGAATTAGTAAGGGGCAATGTCGTATCCCTAGATAACTCATAGATCCTCCAGGACGAGGTCTTACCGCCAATCAGTGTATCAATATATTTCTGACGAATTTTTAAAGTCCTGGAGAGATATCTGAAAGATCGAAAGAGTTCCAGAATTTGGGTTCCTGTTTCTGAATCAATGATATTCACTTCAAATGACTTAATTGTTGGTTCACTGATATGCCGAGTATACGATATTGATCCAAATGATTCTCTTATCTCTAGTGAAGAATTATATGTCCAAATGCAGTACTATGACTTTTTGTTGGAAATAGAATTTCAATATATAACTTCCTGCTGCAATTGATTCTAACTAGCTTTCCTTTTTATGTGTCAAATATCTGCAAACTGCGCACAATCTAGGAATTTAAAGAGCGGACCTCTGAGCGAATCCGATAAGGGATTATTGCAGTCAGTTGCAGACTATTTCAGGTGCAACTTTATGTACCAATTTTTTTTATTCACATTCTGACTTTTTTAAATTGTCTCTTGGATAGCTAAAGTATCCATAAATCCAAGCCCTGATTCTAATCATCACTTTTATTGTTTGAAAATACAGAATACGGCCGACATATAAATTTACTGAAACCCACATTTGAAAAACAAAAAATCCATAGCTAACTTCGAGTTAAATGGTTGAGAACTTGAAAACATGTTTACATGATACATCAGATCTACAATTTTCTGAAACTATTCGATTCGAACATCAAATATTACTGTTCTAATAGAAAGAAACTCAAGATTTACTATTGTTCAACTACCATTCTGAGGTTGTATAGAATAGATATGATGATCATGGACTGCTAGTGATGCTATTATTACTCATTTGTGCCTCATCAATTAGAATTTCAAATTATGTACTGTCGATTTCAAACCATTCTGAATCATTTCCTCGGGCTTAATTATAAACTAATCCGACTTGTTCACAATCAATTTGATACAATTCGTCATCGTATCCCACATATGATTTATGCATATTGTTCACCAAAAATATTGAGGACCCTCTTCACTCTTCTATCTGTTCCTATTTCAAAGCGGAAAAATCTTGGAACTGGAAGTGGGCATATATTACAGGGTGGCAAATCCGCTGAGCGTGCAAATCAAGAGATCGAAAGATCGGGCACGATAAACCTTAGACGTCTTACCGACATATCTTATGTTCCTGAGTGTGTCATTCGGTGTGGTAATTAATGGAGCTGAAAATTTCGAATCTTATAGACTTCTGTTGCGGAATCGCTGAAAACTTGGAGCGGAAAGTTACTTGTAGAATTGAACAAAGTTTGAATTTAGTGCATCCTTTTGGTGTAGAGCACTATGCAGTTGGTTTACAATCGTTTCTTTGCACTTAAATTCAAGATTGTTCTGATCTTGTTAAGTACTATTTGCACAATGAGTAAAACACAAATATTGCTAAGCTCACAACTGGAGCAGATCACGTGATGGATAAGAAATGATGTTTGAAACAGAGGACATAGGAATCAGAAATGGAACTACTCTACCGAAGATTGGAATAAGAAAAATGTTCTAGGGAATGATACTACAAATATAATTTTTTTTTATTAATCCTAGAACATGTCAATATAATTGCTGAGTTTATTTGCAAGGCTGCTGATATTCTGAACCGTAATGTCCTAAAAGATTTGTGGTAGTACTACATTCCCAGATTATGGTACACTCATACACTTTCTACACAGTTTTTGTGACGTTGCTGGGAGTTGTATCACCAATTGAAATGTATGTCAAATTTTTCTTGCTGAATGCATACATTGGGGATAATACTATGTAGAAGAATTCAAGAATTAATACTGCTGGCTCATTTATGATGCAATACTAAATCGAGTTATCTTTCGAACAAGAATAATAAAGTTTTAACAACCTTCGTGATACAGGTGATAATTTTTATGAAGGAATGTGTTAAACATTTGAAACAATGCAAAATATGGGTTTCTTATCTTGCAATGTAGAACCGGTGAGACTATAAAGTTTCTGTTCAAATAGTGAATTCAGGTTGATAAATATGAAAATTCGAATTAAATTATAGCTCTGTTGGATCTCACTATCATTCTTCCAGATAACAGCTCCGAATAAAGCAAACATTTGTATGAGTCCAACTCAGCATGTCGTAAAGGCACGGAAATTTTAAAGGTACAACTGTGCTCATTTCTAGAATAAGCTTCCATTTCAAATCTTCAAACTTCTTGCGTTTCAGCATGTTTACATGACGTCACACATCATAAACCCCTTTCACCAGCTAAAATTCATCTCAACTTACCGTACTGGCAAAATATAAGGATAATATGTATTACAATGACCTTAATACAGTGTATAAATAAGATACTAAAAAAGAAATTATGAAGAATGACTCTGTAATGAAAAATTGAGAATACGTCTTTCACAAGTATTCCATGCCCTGATCATTCTAAATTGATCTTTCGTTAAACTGCTCGAAGCTACTTCGGTAGCATCATATTCACTTTCATCAGATTGAATTTTCTGTCTAATGCTAACACACGGACATGTGTTATTTTTTGTTCTTTTTGAATCCCGTTTGGATTGCTACGCCTAATCAGCGCGACTGCATAAGTGTTCGCTAGGGACCACAAACCTCATACAAAATGGAACCACCGAATGACCGAAACTGCTCTACCGAGAAATTGAATTCTACTTGTTACAAGATAAGTAAATTTCGTCTCAGGGTTGTTTTTAATAAACACAAATTTTCTCCTGTATGTTTTCATTGTCCAATTTCACAGGAGCTGGTGACTAAACCTACACGGTCGGGAAAATTAGGCAATTATGAAGTACATTTGAATAGCCCAGCATCCCGCATATTTTGATAAACTTGTCACAAACTCACTTAAACTTTCTGCTTCAATATATATTTTGTTTGACGATTAACGCAAAAGAAAATATGATTTTGTTAAAAGTAACTCATTCAGGAGCTGTTTCATTTGAATAGAGCAGATGATGTAATCTCGGCATAAAAATCTTTTCAGGAAATTTTCCACCCGCGAAATGTTTGAAAAACCAAGCGATAGATGTTTTAAAATCCAGGGACTGGTTGTTTTCTGAAATTGATTGAAAGACATCGCACGGAATTAATGTATAGAGGTAGCTCTCTGATTTTCTATTTTTTATAGGGGAAATTTATATTCCAATAAACATAATTATCATTTTTACTGCATAATTTGGCTCTCAGAATCTACACAAATCACCTATTGTTAACATCAAGAAACAATTTATCAGAAGAAACTTGAATTAAATGAAAGCAAAACTGATCAACCAACACTTGAAGAAAGAAGAAAACAACTTCTATCTAATTACGTCAAGCAACCACTCATAGACAAATATTTGAGAGGCACACAAACATTCAACTTAAACAACACCTAGTTCTTTTCGTCCAAATTCAACCACTTTTTGATACAATAAACCAAAACCTAGAACAAACAAGTCCAAAAACAATGGCTGGTACCACAAGCTCTGTTTTTGGCTATACTAGCAGTGTTATTTTAAGAAGAGTTTTAAAGCAATATACATATTTCAAGTTATTTTAAAGGAAAATATTCAAATAAATTTTGTAGACATATGTGTTTTCCGTAATTTATATCTGAAGATTATTTTCTAAAGTATTTGGAAAAATTCTAATTGCGTTAAAACACATCTTGACACAACGCTCTTAGTAGTGCCAAAAACAGAGCTCGTGGTACCAGCCAATATCTCCAATACCACCATAGATTAAACGCAAAAACCATCCTATAAAACAGATCTCCAAAAATATCCCAAGAAACAAACTGCGGAAGAAACATACAAAAATTAACTAGAAGATATACTGAGGAACTACACTGAAGCCCATTAAGCTCGTGAAATCATCTCCCTCAAGAAATCGAAGAATAATATATTATTCTAACAGACTACATCAACACTATAGAATATATTTTGAATTTCTATCACAAATGTCCTATTTTCATGCGAACCAGAGAATTACTCCATCAACTGAAAACATGATACACAAATAACATTCGTATGGATACCATCTAACAAGGGAATTGAAGGGAATGAAAAACTGATCAATAGGCGAAAAGAACTACAACAATCTATAACAATCAATAAAAAACAATTTTAAGGAATTAGACAACAAGTGTGGACCGAAATAAGAAACAACAAGCTAAGGAAAATAAAAGAATCTATCGAACCATGAAAAATGATAGACAACAAACAAAGCTGAATAACCTAAGCAAGACATCGAAAATAACCCTCAAACATCTATTTGATAGAGCTCCCTCACCAAGTCGCGATTTATGCAACACGAAAATAACAGTCAAACACATAATCATAGTCCGCATTAAATACTCGCAACAAATAATAGCATGCAATATTCCAAACGACATCAGGGAAGCCCGAAAGAAGACCAAGATGAAGCCAGAAAAATAAAATACATAAACATAATACGAACACAAATAAAAATAAAGTAATTAAACAATATGTAGCTATCAATTCATGAATCTGTAATAACCATATTCTCGTACTTAGCACCATTACCTCCGTTGGTCAAGCGCTCCAAATAAATTAAAAAAAAATTGGTTGAAAGCATTTAAGATAAATAAAGATTTGGGAATAGTAGAAGATCGATGAGCAATTGATTGATGGATTTTTTTGAGGAAAAGACGAATTTCGAAAGCCTAGGATTATGAGGTCCTCATGGATTATAGGTCTATTAATCTAGAGTTGATTAATTAGAACTCAATTAGAGGAATACCCTTCATTGTTGCATATTTTTAAAGATATTCAGTTTCTCTTCCAAAAACCTTCAATTTCTCATAGTTTAAAAATAATGTTCAGGAATTATTCATGTAAAACTATAAGCAAATGATCTTATCTGATCTCAGAGTGATGCAACATCAGAGTAATCTCTCTTTATAAGTTTACTTAAAGAATACTATAAAAGGTGGCACACTGTTCGTCGTCCAGCTTTTTGACAAAAGTTGCTACGTCTGTGTCACACAGTCATACACAAAATTAGTTCACTCCTATTTATCTATTGTTATATTTTTATTTCACATTTTTTCTCAGTTATTTATTGTTATGCTCGCTGTCTGAAGAACGTGATACATACTTTTTATTTTAAATTGCATGAAGGATCGTTTCCATGGGTCATGTTGTATGTCTAATTCATATTTGAAATTTATAGCTCATGCATATAAACATGGATACAACAAAAGGATACCCCATATCGTATGACTCCGAATGTGGGAATAATTTATTCTAGAGATATCTACGTTATTGCGAAGGTGTATTCAATAAATTAGGAGATGTGTTTATGAGATAATTTAGGATACATGTAGCAATCTATCCAAAGTCTACGATACTAGTCTTAGAAACGCGAAATTGTGATTAAGTTGTCCTTCATTCGTTTTTAATGAAACATCGCTCATTTGTTATAGGGGAACAAGTGGCATAGACGTTGATCTTCGGCGGGTTGATATAGATCAATGTCCTCTCCCAGAAGGAAGCACACAACTTAACATTTTCGCTGCATCCGACAAGTGTAAGAAGCGAACAACTGTAGTAAGTATCTTGTTAACAATTAAATATCTTATTTTCATGTAATCTTTACAGCTTACTGATTCCAATCATCTTGGAACAAATAAGCAAAGATAATTAAATCTTGTATTATTAAACAATAAGGACTGATTGGATTCTGATAGAATTACCAAGCTCAAATGATTGATTATTGGAGCTTCTTTAATCAGATTAATTTAACAAACAGATGACACTTGATAAAACTTATAATTGACTATTACGGAGAATCCATGAGATCAATACAACAAAATTTATAATTGAGAAATCATCCAGGGAAAATAATTGTTCCAGTGAACAGCTTATTAGTAAAATAGATTTTACAATTTTTTTTTTTATTTTGATGTACCTAACTAAAACATATGCTAGTATATAATAAACTTTCAAAGCTATTGGAGTATGTTCCAATAAACTATCGAATCATAATTTTTGATGCGTTTGCAATCCGCAGGACATAATCGTTCACAGGTGGCGCATTGGGAAATGCTCACTAATAACAGTTCGCTCATTATTGAGCCAACCAGAGCTGGGCAGTACTTGCACAAAACTTCAGTACTTCAAGTACTGTACTTGCAGTACTTTTTATTTTTGGTACTTTGTACTGGTCCAGGTACTTTCGTTCCATTTGCTTGGTTCTTGTTACTTGTAGTACAATGAGAAGTACTTTGAGTATTTCAGGTACCTTAATACCAAAATACTTTTGAGGGATCTCAAGTACTTTCTTTCTATGCAAAATGGACATGTTTTGATCTGTTCTACTTGACGTTTGTGATAAATATATTTATTTCTATTTTTTGACTTTTTGACTTTCTTTCCGAAAATCTTCACCTGAGAAAATTAATACCAGAATTTTTTCTGATGAAGACTTTTAGATAGAAAGTCGGAGCGTCAAAAAATGAAAATAAATATACAAAATTCAGTCCAAAAATCTATTTATTATGATATAATTCTGAAAAACATGTATAGATCATTGAAACTAGCAGTACCTTGAAATTTGTATTTCAAGTACTTTTACAAACATTCAAGTACTTAGTACTTGTACTTGATGTACTTTTTACGAATAATTTGGCCCAGCTCTGTAATATAGAAGTACTTACTGAGTATTTTCAACAGTACTTGATATTTGCAAGTACCAAAAAACTGAAGGAGTACTTGCACCCAAATTGTCAAGTACTTTTGACAGTACTTGGTACTTTTTAGTACTTGGTAGATTAAAAGAGTACTTGTACTTCAAGAACTTTTACAAGCACTCAAGTACTTGGTACATGTACTTGAAGTACATTTCACGAGTACTTTGCTCAGCTCTGGAGCCAACTATAGATTCCAGAGGAAAAATAAGAATTGGAACATATCTAAATCAAATTCAGGAATAATTTGAGTGCATCACTAGATCATTCAAATTATTTTTATATGGGATGAAGTATGTGTATTTCTTGACGACAATAAATAGTCCTAAATTAGCATCTCAATATGAATGGTCCTACATACATCAAATTCTTGAGAATTAGAACGTATATGATAAAAATTGACCTTGAGCAATAAAATCAGCGTTTTTTCTATGCCGATTAGTCCTGCCCTAATGACAATACCTTCTCAGTTTATTCAACGTTTTCATATTTTCTAAGAATTTGTTATTTTCTTGCTCATTATATTCAATTTCTTATGAAATATTGTTGATTCTACTTTCATTTAAATCCCTCTAAATGGAAAAATTCCGATACTGAGGGTGAAAATATATTTTATAAGCTTACAAAAAATCGAATAATGAATATTCAGAAAGCTCAAATATTTTTAACAGTATGAAAGTGGTTTGTGATGCAATAAAGTGCTGTACAGTTTACTCCAGAATATGTCAATGTGCTAACTGAAAAAAAAAATCGATGAAGTGTTTTCTCTAAGTGATTAATAAATATGAATATATATTTCCAGATTGAACAAAAGAATGTGTTATATAGAAAATTGAAGTAAAGATATCAGATTTGAAGTATTTCAATGTGATAATAATTGAGAGCAGACAATAAATCATGCAGAAGAGGAGAAAAATTGAGCTCATCTCCAATCCTGCTAATTGAATCTGTTATTTGAAAAACTGAATTTATTGATTTATTTTTAATTCGAAATCTTCATTAAATAACTATTCACAGACACAGAAAAACCATTGAATAGGCGATGAGTGAGAATAAATAGAATTATTGAGAGAAACTAGGAAAAACTGGACCTTCTCTAGACTTGTGATAGATTTTTGGCATTATCAAAATTTAACAGTTCTAAGGGATCTAAAAAAAAGCATAATCAATGATTGGTGAGTTATTGAAAATGATAAGTGAGAAAAAAACTAGTTTCCAAAAAAACAAACAATCTAAGTTGAATAAATTGGTATATTATCGTGTGACTATGGTTTCATTCTATTATCGACTTATTCCAGAGTTTGTTCTATTTCGGTATATGAACGTGAGATTTCACTCTATGTGAGGCGGATGGGAAACATATTCCATCAACCGTGTAAAAATATTCACATAATGCTACTATTTACCACATGTAGAACGACGTTACAGTATTCCTAGTTCGATAATGACGCTAATTCACAAAAAGTGAAGTCATCATGGACAAAAATTACGCTAATCATCTATCATTGAAGTCTGTAATGCATTTAAAACGAAACGACACTCTTTTCGAGTTCAGTATTTGTCAGTGTGGATTATTTTGAGATTTATACATAAATATAAGAGTAGCGACAGGAACGCATACATAAATGATATTATTTACTCACCCTCAACTATTTTTTGATGAATTGATCGATGACAAAACACAACACAATCTTATCACTTCAATGTCTCAAAGTATACTGGGAACAACTAGTCAACCTAATGAAACAAGTAACAACCAACATTCTCACCTACTACATTTCATATCCCTATTCTATTTGAATTTTCGTAAAGTTGATTTATTCATGCAAAATAATCTTGAATAACACAAGAATCATTTTTTTTCTGGTATTATTACACCGTTCCTTGAAAAATAGAATAGAATTACCTGTATAAAATCATACCTTATACTAAAAATTCGAACATTTGCTACCGCTTACAGAACATTATTAAAATTTTCAATATTTTTCAAATATTTATCTTCATTTACTCGTTCGCCATTGCAGTGTCCCAATAATGATTGTTCATTTATTGATGTAAAACTAAGAGCAGAGATCACAATTACACGTAAATCAACAGATCTATATTGGTAAAGATTTAACGTAATCAGTAGACTGACAGAGTTTCTGTATATTTAATGGATATTAGACTGTAAACATATCTTATCAATGAGAAACAAAAGCTTCATACGAGGGCTTGTCTGAAAATAGTCAATATACCAGAATTTCATTTATTCTAGATATGCACGTCACAAATTAGAGAAACATGATAAAACCAAAGGCATCTAATGAGATATCCAAGTGGAAAATTAAAAAGCTCAATGCAAGTGAGCACAGACTTTATTTGATAATATTTGATAAATATTGGATCAACCATCGTTTCATGTTCCTATTTACAATGAAAATTCAATTCATTTGAAAATTTGCAAGGAAGTTGATAGTTTTTGCTGTTATCGTGTGTTGACAGATTCGCTAGTCGACAAATTTTGTTTGTGCTCCCATTTTGATGATATATTTAGAGTATATTTGATATGTTTTTCTATAAAACAATCTTCCCGCTTAATTTATTTTGCATCGTTTCCTGCCTTGTTACAGATATTACATGTAAACATAGCATCATGTGACGTCATGAATCTAGTGACAGCATTTAATAACGAGCATCGCTCCCTTTGAAATTACCAGTATACAAAAAAAATTCAAATAATTCTCAAGATAAATCATCTCATACTAATTCATTTATTGGAACTATTTCTCAGAACAGGCAGCATATTATTCTACTCTCGAAAGTTACTCAAAAGCCTCTGGAATAAGTAACGGCTAAGTTTGCGTCCAGATAAGCGAGAACAAAAAAAAAAATGCAAGTTTTGGACGTTGGGGTTAATCGATGATCAGTTTCGTCCTCGATTCATGTAAAAAATTTCGAGTATGCGAAGTCGCGTTCATCTTGTAGCAACAAAATGCTACACAAATCAATTTTCCGCCGCTCTTTACGCAATTTATTGAGGACTCTGAAAAGGCACACCAATCTGCAGTTACAGTTTTATGATTCTCAAGAGGAATTACTGCAACTGAACCAATCTTTATGAAAGAAGCAATCAGTTTCTTATTAATATTTTTCTCGTGCACTACTTTTTCTTTCAAATTAGAATAGATATATTTGATTCGAAGTCAAATATTTGTTTTTTTTATCATTCGATATTCACACATCACTCATTTTTTTCGATTCATCCGATTTTTTCAGATTACTCGTTTTTTGTTTGTTTTTTTTTTCATTTTTAATATCGTAGCTCTGTTATTGTTCTTAATTGATTCATAATTGGTAATTAACATATAACTAACGGTTTTCACATATGTCTTTTTTCGTCGGCTGGTAATATCGGAACAATAAAATGAACGTATAGCTTGATTTTTTAATTATCCAAGAAAATGAATACTCCAACAGTTATTCGGTTCGGATTATTTGCACAGCACTAATTCAGATACCTAAACTGATGACTGCTTCGGAGTTTAGTTGTAGATTCAAGATTCGTTTGCCAGCGGATTTGATGTCTTTTCAGCATTTTTTCCGCAGCACAACTGTTTCCATCAGTTCATCTTTTAGGTGATACCGTCTACGTCCTAACTATGGATTATGACCTACAATTATCCTTTGAAGCTACCACAAACTTCTATGGCTCTGATCAGACCTCCATTATAATCGTACAAAATCATTGCACGAAAAATGAATCGCGGCATTAATGATGTTGATTAATCAATGCCAGATTTGTGAGTATCAAAAATTTTTCACTGTGTTCACCTTTAAATAATCTCTTTGAAAGTGTGAATATGAACTTTCGAAACTGAAGAGTGTTCTTGTTTCTGTTGTTTTCGCTCTCTTGGCTCTCTATTTTTGGAACAGTTCTCGTATGATCCATTACTAATGTTCGAAATAATAGACAATATGGTTATAGTAATAATTTCAATCCCATAAGGCATTTTCCGAAATAAATTCGGAGTTTAGCAGACGAAGAAATACAATATCCAAACTATTTCGGCAGATAAACACAATCTAGGAAGAATGCTAACCATCATCAGGAAACAAATATTCAAAACAGAAGGAAATGGAGTTTATGATATTAAATGTGGTGATTGCAATGCGATTAATACTGATCAAAGTGGTCAAAGTTCCAAATAAATGATTAAGATACACATAATTCCATGAATGATAAAATACATACATTCAAAGGAGACTACAAAGTCTTACACTCAGTCAACAAGGGTTTCAGATTGTATCTTCTGGAAAATTTTGAGATCACAAAAGCTGTGACTCAAGAGAAAACTATTGTTAATGACCAAATTGATGTAACTTATTCACCTTTTTACCACAGATTCTGAACTGTATAAATAACCTGTCTGCTTGTTGTTGATTTGTTGTTTGATGATGAAGACAAAACAATCGTTACGTTTTTGAATGAACTTTTAGAGTTCAAATATGTTCCATCAAGTTCCGACTACAGAAACTCTTCCGATCATTAGTTTTAGTTGTTAAGATATATTTCTTGTTACGACACTCTCCCAAACAGTCTTCATTTAACCTACATTATTTTATGATTAAATATAATATAGCTATGAGACTTTCTGAAAGGTTTCTGTGGGATTAGTAACTCTAAAATCCGGTAAAATGTGCATCGGTTGCCCAGCAACACCAGTGGCTAAACACAAGATTCTGGATGTAAGGATTTTGGTGAAAACTGATCCACGGATGACGCTTACAGAAAGTGAACCAAGTTTGGACCCTCGTTCAGTGAAAGTTTTATCAGAGTTCCAAACATTCAGAAAGTTATCTCCTTGTGCGTTTAACGTATGAAAATTGCATTAAAACTGTACCAAAGCAGACGTCAGGTCAATATTGTATGTATCAATTTTATAAGTCTCCGACATGAGACATCTCTTCGAGATGTATATATCATTCAGGGCAAAAATTTTTATGATATGAATTGTATTCAGAGTATTATATCAGCTTAATATCTATGATAGGAAAGAGTGTTTAATTTGTTGCTAGAATTATTATCACACGGTATTTCATGATTCGAAACGACGGAGTAGATTTTGAATAAGAATTCTCACCACATGTTCTGTTGAATTGTAGTCTAAGGCAAGAACTTTGCACATATATGTATGAAAAATAATTGTTGTAATCTGGATATTGTCATTTTGAGATTATGTGATTTTAGATGAAATCGTGAAATACTAGATTTTTTGAAAAGTTTCGGATGAAATGAAGAAATGAAGGTTATTTGATTAAGTACGATCTCACAAGAATGAAGCATCAACCTCATGCATGACAGTAATTCCAATATAGGAATTAAATGTTATTTTAAAATCCACACACATCCTTTGATGACAAAAATAAAACAGAAAATTTATTCCTGCTCATATGTTACAATCCTGAAGAGGAGCATTTTTCCATAAAGTTTTGCAATTTGAAATTTTAATACGATGTTTATTTTCCTCAGTGTGTTCCAATATCGGGACTTGGCTTCAGAAGGGGAAGCTACAAATGCGTTTGCCGACGGGGGTTTTACTTTCCGGACACGAAAGCAGAAAGGAGGTACTATAATGGGACTGTTGTTGAAGAGGAATACGAGAAACTCATGTTGGTGAGTATGCCCAGAATTTTTGATCTCTTCATCGAGAAGTTGAAAGTGTCTGGCTATTTTCAACAAGAGCGCAGATTTTACAAAGAAGCATATCTTAAAATCTGCATTAACTTTGTTTTGTTTACTTCACATTGCTTTGCATGATCTTTCAATCATAGTTTCACAGTAAAAATTGTGTTCTAGTGATGACATACCCAAATAACGAATCATCTAAAATAGCTGAAGAAATGATAACAGTTGCAGTTTGAGTGTACTCACGAGAAACTTAAGCAAATATCGGACAGCGTTCACGTATCATCATTAGTGTTCTTATTCATGTTGATTTATTATTTGATATATCTAAATCTGAACTCTATTGTTGACAAACTAGATTTGGATTGTCAGCGTTTCTGGATATCGGATGCTTACTTCCCTGCAATCAATGTAAATTCGACATCGGTTATCAGGGAAGCAGATAGCTCGTTTTCCAGTTTTTTATCGCCAGGATAAAGAGATTCGTTCGTTTTATAGAAATGATATCGATGTTTAAAACCGTGTTGCAGTAAAAATCTTATTGCTTTCCTACGAAGTGTGAACGTTATACTGCTTTAACGATACCCTTGATGATTCTGTTCATGAAGTTGACTGGAAATTAGAGGATAATAACATATCTTCCTGGAACGCTAAAGAAATTTTCGGTCAATATAATCAACGAACAAATGAATAAATTCACTAACACATAAATCAAGAAAATGAGAAATGTCATGTTTATTTCAAAAGATATGCTATTTCTGAATCCAGAAACTCTTAATTTCACGATGTATTGTTGAAAACGTAGAAGCGTATGAAAGACCAAATCGCTGTAAGAATAAACTTCTGTATGTCCGAGGAGAAGACAATACAATAGGCAAGAGACTTATAACCATATTTGAAATTGTATTTAGCATATCCATGGTCAATCCAAATGAAAGCTTCCACAAAAAAAAAAAATTTGGAACATATGTAACTTGTTTGAAGACAATGATCTGTCATATTTTCTTTTCCGATGCTCTATATACAACTCAATCCGAAACGTCTATCTATCAAAATATTTATGTTCTTAGGACGATACAAACCTCAACAAGGACCTACTCTCCTACCTGATCACGCCAAAATACTAAGATATCTATTATGATTGCAAAAAAGCCCTCAAACAAAGAGCATTTATTTTGAATATTTGGATTTGAGTCCATCATGTTTTATCGAATTATTATCAAGTAAATTAGGCCGATATATAATGTAATTAATGTTACCAATCTATTTGCCTAAGGTATCCCTTCAAGTAAATGAACTATTATTGTTATTATTCATTTTCCCAACTAAGTAGCTAGAAATAGTTGTCATGTATTACAATGATCGTGTCCCAGATAGTAGATGGAATTGTCAGAATGAAGATAGGAAGTGAATTCAGAAAAACACTTTGAATGTCACTAATAATTCGTCTTGATATATTACTATATTAAAAGCACAAAAAGCACCAAACAATTCTTATAAGTTCGAATACCCTTGATAATAAAACCACAAACTACCAATTTTTATTAGGAACGCAACTTTGTATGTACTCGAGCTCTTGCACTTCAATTCGCAATACATAATTCTCATGGCTAGATTACATTTTGGATCGACAAGAATAATGCATTATTGAATTAGAATCAATGATAAATAAGCACTAGTATCAATATTGTACAAAATATAAATGACAAAGCAGAATATTGGAATATTGGATAATGTCCATAATAAATGTGTTTATTCCTAGAATGTACATTCATAATTTTGTGGCAGATATGTATTATATTGAAAATTGCCTGAGTTCAACAATAGTTAACGCAAACTCGCAAATAACCATCAATATCCAAACTAATGCGAACGACATGAGCAGGGTTACAAGCTGTTTCGTATAAAAACGAATAACACCACGATGCATTATCACCCACCACCCTTCCCACGATGATTAAGATTAATATTGCGTCTGAAGTTTGCGAACTTCTAAAACGGCTGGTGCTCTTTGTTTTTGATTACGTTTAAGATGTACACAACAGATTTCCCGCAAATTGAAACCGGACATGATAGTTTACTGAGAGTTCATTGTTAGCTTTTAATATCATTCTCTGAAAGTATTCGGTTCTAATTCTGAAACTTCAATATGTTTTTCAGGAGAGATGTTAAGCATTATATATCTGTTCCAGACAACTTCAATATGAACAATGTCAACTCACTTGAGATAAAAAGTGCGAAGAAAAATATAATTTGAAATTTTTAAAACGAAACTGCAAGCACATGATGAATTCGGGCAAAAAGGTACAAATAAATGAACAAAAATGGGAAATCATAACTGTGATGTTTTCAATCTAGGCATATGAATATATATTTCAAATTCTAAGTCTCAAAGAATGTGTTCATAGTCCGTAACAGCACGATCCGATCGAAGTAGATTAACAGTGAAGTTTACAGATGATCAACAACCATTCACTGATGTTGAAGAGTCAAACTTCCCATTACTTGAATTAGTTCTCTAAAAATTTTAAGTTCTTGAATGCTTATTTTCTTTGGGTAGTAAACTTATATTCACACAATATTATTTCAAAACTAACTTTGATATTGTCAACTTTAATTAAATTTCTTAATATAAACATAGCTTATCCGTCAGAATCCGTTTTAAAACTTGAAACTTTTGTCGTATTATCCGTGACAAGTGGAAAAATAGTTAATAAAATAAAGTTAGATTCATGAAAGTTTTAAGACATTGGTTTTAGGATAGCAGATGAAATAGAGAGATATATGGTTAAGGACATTGGAATAAGTAATTAAACTACTTCAAGACATACAATAATCATTAGAATGATGTTTTCACAGCTTCTTTTTTTTCAACTATCAGGCGCAGATACAAAATTGTTACAAATAATCATGCACTAATCAATTGCTCATAAAATTTGAACTGTTTTCGATCCGTCTGTGTAAGTTTCTTGGTCTTTCCCTTGATTACATATTTTTTGAGCTCTTGGATGCGGGTATTAGCGGACTTTGCGCTCTTTTTGAATTTTGTTAATCCTACTGTGCATTTGGGAGGTTAAGTTTTTTTGTGTATTGAATTGTATCAATACACAGGATTGTGGTGTATGAAAATGACACTATCACAAAATTCAGACAACCGAAAATAATATCAGCAAACACTCTAGAAGCGTATAGCATACTGCGAATAATGGAAGGAATTAGCAAAGACCTCCAATAGAAAAACAATATATTATGCACTTGCACTGTCTTATTGAAAGCTATAGTCAGTATCAATAGAACATATAATAAATATACTACTATACAAAAGATATTAGAAAAAATAACGAAAATAAGACTACCAAAAAAAAAAAAATAGATACTACTATAAAGGATATCTGGGCGTATAAGGATAGAGGAAAACGAAATAGGGGATAAAGCAACAAAAAAATCTGACGATCGGAGAAATAATCAAAATATTCACCCGGGAGACAGGCTTACGAAATGAAATGGATGAAAAAAGAAATAAAGAAAATCATGGAACAAACTATGAACAGACACCTCTGGCAATCATCTGAAAAGTATTACAACAGACACAGACGAATACATCAATCCACTGAATCTAACCAATATAAAAGAACAAAAATTGGACACGGCCATCACACATGAAAATATTTTTAAAGCGTCTCGTCCATTGGGAGCGAGAACCTGCAAATCACGAAATGAAAAATTTGAGCCAATAAACATCGTCCACTGCTGCAATATTTTCCCGGAATTCGTATAGACAATACGGCGCTGCACTTGTGTGATGATTCTGATGAAGAATTTGTAGTATTGAAATTATCACCTCTAATACTTTGACATATATTACACAGATGATATTGTGAAAGATGGAAAATGTGGGTTAATCATATTATCTATACAGAAATGGAATAGTTCGGTGAATTTTTTTATTTGTGGCGAGTTCCCTTATATTTATAAAACTCAGCTTTATTCTTAAGCTTCCAATTTCTGTCTGAAAATGAACAACAATCCATTCCATGAGTAAACTAACAATTAATGATAAATTTGAAAATCATTAAAAAGATAAGAGCTGCCTTTGCAAATCACAAAAAATAATCTTCCCTTCTTGAAAATACTTGTAGCAAATGATCAATCAAAGAAGAATACAGAAGAAGAGACGGAGAAATTTAATCAGAAAATTATAAAGTTAGATATGGAGATTCTCATAATGAAGTACTCGATTCTTGTTAAAAACAAATGGAAAATAAAACAAGAATTCAGAATAGTAGTGTCAAATTATATATCTTTCAGACAATTGTTGCATTATAATGGTCAGGTTATCAATCATTTTCTGTGCAAAAAAAGTAGAACTTGAGTGACTATTCATCATTTATAAAGATGACGAGAGGAGGATACGAAATATTATACAATATATGTCAGAATCTGCCTCACAAATCCGTTTATGATATATTTTATCTACTTTTAAATTCAAATATCAACACTTTAACGTTCTACGAGAGGCTACTTCACATAGTGTTATCACAAAAACTGCTTTAATTCTGTAACATAGTCAGTTCCAGGGAGTCTATTCAACTTTACATTACGTAGCAAGGATAACTTAGAGACTCTAAATAGAGCAGCTTTATTCATAAATACCAAGTGTAAGACTTATTTTTCTTGAAATTCTTGGTAAATTTTGATATAATAATTCATGGAGGAACTATTTCCAAAGTCCAATAATTTATTCATGCATATATGGAATGACAAGAACGTGTGACATAAATGCAAACAAATTTGATTTCAAATTTGATCTTCGAATATTTGGAGAGTATTTTCAAAATCATTCAGATGACGAAAACCAAAGTAAAAATACATGATAAACTCTTGTTATTTTTTCAAAAGTCGAATTCATCATCAGCTCGCAGGGTACTAGTTCAATAGTCTCGAAATTCAATTTGTCCAGTATTATCCCAACATAGTATAAGCAATTCATGATTTTCGGCATATTTTCGTTATTTGTGCTATCAGTTCTTTCTTTGAGCCGAATTTCAGAATCACTAACAAGAAGTACTCTACAGATTCTGATGTCACTCAATGTGTTTGCCTGACAGTATGAAAATTACAGTACCATGTAACTGTAGACTTGAGTAATTGATATTATGATTTTGAGTCAATAATTATAGCCGTTCTGAGAAACGAACTACAAGGTGTGAAGGATTTTATTTCTCATTTCCATATACGGAGCCCAAAGAATGTAGCTCAGTACGAACTTCAGCTCCGATGAAAAAATTCATTGAAAATTTCTCCTAGCTCAGCTAATTGATTATATCCTGAATCTTACATTCACTAGTTCCCTATAAATCCTGTTATTCAAGAACCTTGAAAGATTCCTACGATATCCTCAAATTCTAGTCACGTTTCGAACAAGAAAATTATGGGCAACCAAATAAAATTATTTCAGTGATGAATACAGAGAGATTTGCCCTACAGTTTGGTCAAAAAAAATCATGCAGTTTAGAAAAGACGAATTTTCCTGCAATCAATGTATCTCTTTGCCCTAAAATTTTTAGAGCCTCTAATATTGAAACAACTACGGACGGAACTCTCTTTATACCAATGATTTTGGTTGTCACAATCTGTCTACATCTGTTGCTATATCCAATTGTCGTTTGAAACGTTTGAATAAATCAACAAGCAATAGAGAATATCATCTATACCTTCCATCTTAGAACGATAAAGACAACAGAAAAATATCTACATTTATATGCTTCCGCCAAATCGTCCTGATAACAGACGTGTAGACAATAAGTTCGTATGGACAGTGAAATCAAGAATTCATGATTCGTAGCCACAATTCCACCAGGGTCGTGATAAAAAATATTCATTTTGAAAATTTCATATTCAGGTGAAAATAAGACTTGATTAGTCATCAGAGAATAAATCTCGATTAAAATAAATAAGTACAATTAACGACATTCTCAACAACATATACAGCTGATTCAGTTTACTACCTTCTTGCAACAACTAACTGAGAACTGCTCTTCATATATGCCATATATATTTTTCCAAATTTGTTACATGTATATTGCGGATTAACTATAAAATTAAATAGCTTCAACAAAGGTTATCTCTCAAAAGAACAAAAACCAGCTCAATTAGCTCGATGGAACTTCATTGATTGCAAAAATTTATGATTGGAATGATTAATTACTCTGAAAAAAGGAACTGTTGATATATCTAATGGATAATGGTAAAAATGCACACATGAATGAGGAAAAAATCACGCACTTTTTATTGTAATATAGGTCGGTTATTCGATGCACACTATCAATACAATATTTGTGTATTCTGAATATGTGATTCGTATGGAAAACAATATGGAATGAGATTTTGAAGAACTTTGATTGAATTTTTCCAGCTGCACAATTCATTGGTTTTCTCAGGTACATTTCATATGACATACCTTCGATCAGTAAATGTTCATCTGGACCGGTTGATGATGTTGATTTATCTTGAATAAACAGTCGGAAAAATTCTACATGTTTATTTACAGGTAGGTATATCAAGAAGACAGCAAATATTTAGGTAGGTGTCTACACAATCTTTTTGTGAGATGAACATCTCATATGAACATGTTTATTATTCATATTTGCTTTATGCCTGCAGCTTCTGTAGGGCGTCTCACTCTTTCTAGAACATCCTGTAAATATCAAGATACGAAAATACGTATGTCAAAAATAAAATTCCAAGCCTTGTCTGACAGTTGCAATTTTTCAAATTACTTTTAAAAATTGGATCATTTATTTCAGTTTTAAAATGTTCGTTCCCTCTTATTTCTCGTTAAAAAACCATTGCATTAATTCTGTCCCTTATAACAAGACAACATCTCCATTGTACCTGGGAAATGAAGAATAATGCTGTCTGGAAAAATTGACAAAAAATTTAGATGTCACAATGTGAGAGCTGAGTTTCCTTTCTTTCTCCTTTCTCTTCATTCGTATTCAATACTCGTCCTAGATGTTCTCACAAATTTTTCCGAAATGGAAAAAACAAAATTCGTTTGAGAATTTTCCGCGCTCATTTTTCTTCTACGATTTTATGTGATATTTTAACATTACATAAAATAGATCAAAAATGCAGTTTTCGGTTTAAAAATGGATTGGAATCCGAGATGTTCAATGTTATGCAATTCACACAAAAGGAAATTGTAGTATAGAAATTATAGCAAATAACGGGTCCAGCAAAAGTCAATTAAGAAGTTATCTATTCTTTAGAGCTTGTTCTTTGAGTTGGGAGAGAAGTATACATGGATAATATTATCCTGTTCAAGATTTTTGTTACAAACCAATCATTCACATAGCTTTCTCAGCTCAATTAATCCTAGCTATAAAGGAGATCAATAATTTTGGTATATCCAGAGGATATGAGCAATGTTTGTATAGTTGAGTGAGTGACTATTTACCGTGGATAAGCCTGAAATATATTTTTCTTGAACATATTAAAAAAAACCTTCAGGTTAGAATCGAGATTTTCAGATATTTTCTGGATGACAGTATTCTTGATATACAGAGTTCCAAATTGAATAGCACTTTAATGGATGAAACAATAGGACTTACGAAAAAGCAAATAACGATAAATATAGAAAAACACTCACAGAAGTTACTGGAGAAAGATAAAACAGAGAATGAGAATTTAGGAGATATGATAAGGCATTATTACGAAGAGTGATAGGAAGAATATGTTTTTTATCCGTGATATATTTATTCATCTCTCTATTATCCGTGGTTGGTGTAGGCCGTATCAGATCGACGCTTTTTCTACTATGTAAACATCAAAGAATTCGTTTGTTCAAAATTTCATTCTGCTTGCAAAAAAAGTATTGAAAACCTCTACATGTATGTTTTATACTCAAGTATATTAAACATGAGTTGATCAATATCAACAAAGGAAGTAGTATTTCAAATAATTAGAACTTGTTTGAATTTTTTATGGAGCAATTTTCCAAACATCGAAAGAATATATTTTCGTATTTTGTTGGTACTTGTATATGAAACGAATAATTAGATACGTTCAATGTGTGATTAGAATAAATTGAAAATTTTCCATTCCAATTGTACCCCTACTCAAGGGAAACATTCCATTAAAATATCAATTCCAGATTACAAATGTCAAATACAGTAATTTTAATATATTGAATACATTAGAATTTTATAGAAAGCAAAGTATGAATAATTTATAAGATTTTAATATGCTATATCATTTGACGTACTTTTCTGCTATTATATAATTTTCGCAGTGTTATCTTGTTATTCGAACCTTGTTACAATATCATAATGTGAATGTGAATATGTGTATACACCCAAAATTCCAATGCTCAGAACTACTTCGAAGAACTTTCAAAAACAAGAATATAGATAGCAAAGCAAACCCTTTAAAGTTTTGAAGTTTTAATATAATATATCAATCCAGAATATTTAAATATCTATCACTTGATAGGAAGATAATAATTCAGGACTAACCTACAGTATATAAAAGATGGCTCAGTGCTCCTCGTGGAGTTTCGCACCTTCTAATCGAAGTTTTCCAGATCAATTTTTTGGAGTATATCACCCTCTATAACTGGTTGAATGTTGTTCGCTATATTAATCCATTTTTCCTATCTCCTGTTTCCACTTCTCATTTTGTTATTTTTACTGTTTCCACTTCCACTTCTTTCATACATTATGATCTTAAACTTCTTCTCTTTCTTCCTCTCATTGCATTCCATTCTAGGACTGATTTTATTGTTTCTTGTTCTTCAGTTTTACATACGTGCCGAAACTTTTTTTCTCTTTGTTGTTTAATTTTCTTTGTCCAGTCTGCTTCTTCTAATCCATTTTCTATTTTGTGATCTATCCTTGGTCTATATTTGTTTTCAAGTACTTCTTCTGACCCTAGTATTGCTCTAATGATTTTTCTTCCCAATATTTTCATAACTGCCTGGTCTTTTTTCGTCATTGTCATTGTTTCGGCAGCATAAAGTGCTATTGGTTCTATTATTGTTCTATATATCCTCATTTTTGTTAATTTTTGACAGAGTTTTATTTCTCAATAGTTTTTCATTTGCACAAAATGCTTTGTTTGTTGTTGCCATCTCCCCTATATTTGATATTGTGAAATCCAGATATCTGAGTCCATCCACCTATTCGAAAGTATATTCGCCAATCCTCATTCTTCCATCCTCTGTTGTCTTGCTGAATTTCATTATTTATGTTTCATTGATATTTATTTTGAATTCTGTTTTGACTTTCCATTATTATTTTTTGTGACATTTCTTCCATCGTTTGTCTATTTTGTGTTTTATGCGCTATATCATCAGCAGTTTTTATAATATGTCGTGTTGTAACCCTTAAAGTTCTTTCTTCTATGTTCCATAGCACATATACTGATGCTAGAGGTACTGACAGTGCGTTTTCTTTGCTTACTCCTCTGTTTCTGTTTCTTCTTTCTGTGTTATAATACTTTTTTTTTTCTCATCATCATTGTTAAAAGTCTCCTCAGTTTGCCTGATATTTCTAGTTCATTTGAAGCTATGATTTTTACAATTATTTGTTTTACTACTTACTTTCCGATTCTCTCATGATATTTTTCTTATAAATAATGTAGCTGTTTATTCCACTCTCACGTCTTATGGGTTTCATGTTAATTTTGTCTTTTTTAGAGGTTCTCAAGTTGCGAGTGTTTCTCAATACATCTCCCATTTCTCTTGAAATAGGTTCTGCTCTTGTTTCTGTTTCGGTGTCTTCTTGTATTCCTTTTTCTAAGCTTTGCACTATTCCTGTTAACAATCCAACAGTATGGCATCACGGAACAATAATCAAGATTCTAGAATGTCAGTGGATACTGTCCAAATCTCCAACATCATACTTGAAGATAACAAAAAAGTATCAAAAGCATTCATTCGGTTGGGTTTTGTTCTCTTAGAATTATTCGATTGAGTATCGAATATAGCTTCTACAAAAATAAATAATATATTGCGGATAGATCTGAACAAGAACGATAAATTTGAGGTTAGGGTGATAGACCGCGCATTGATTTTCAGGAGGAGCGTTTACGATAAGAAATATGGGTATATGAAACAATCACTTAAAAACTAGCACGATGATGTATATCCGTCTACGAAGAGAGACACTTTACAGCAAGCCAATCTTATATTATTCTACTTTATTTTGTTGTTGTATCCATGCGGTAATATCAGATTTTAAAAGGAAAAAATAGGACAAGCAATATAAGAGGTAGCGAAAATATGAGCACGCTCCAAAATACAGATTCTTGATATCAGATAAATAAGAATTATGAACCTAAGAGACAAGATTTAATATCAGAAACCTGCACATTGAGAATTTATTATAAAACTCACGTGAACATAACTCTGAACCGGAGTTATATTCATATAGATTCTGGCTCGAAGTTCATCTCATCGTTTAGTTTAATGTTTTCACAATTCCAAATAGATTCATTCACTAATTCAATTCTAAGAGCTTATTCCACAAAATATGTTGGATAATTGATATTTGAAAGATACATATGTTGAAGTGAAATTCTCATTGAATTCGATCACATACAAATAAAGACCATTAACTTTTTTATATAGTAAATGACTCGTATTAAATAATTGCATAGAGGAACTTTGATTAATACTTCGAACGAGTGTATTCCATAAGCCATACCGCTTACAGTCTGTTTCATATCCAATAAGTAATAACGCGCTAAGTTCCAATAAATCCTTCGTAAGGAGAATTCTTCCGCAATATCTATGAAATATCTGTTGATTTTATACTCTTATTGTTTCTTTTGAATATTGAAAATATCATTATAATCTGCTATAGTCAACAAACGATGGTTTTTGTTTCTCTGACTCATAACACTAAGAATAGACGGTAAACACTTTGGTACGTATATCACATTTCAGAATATACCGTATGTTATAACTCGTATTAGCTTTCTGGAAATGGCTGAAAATATTTTTGATGAATGGCTGAGTAGATAAATTCACAATGTGGCTTGAATCCATGTCAGCTTCAAACAGATAATTCTTACAATATATGGATTTCTTCAGTTCACGAATTATCGACGACTTTACACCTGCACTGGTCATTATCTGGATGCCCTATTTTAGTATTCTTTGTTATTGAGATTGAAATCTTGCAGGACATGACCATTTATCAGGCGCTTTACGTCAGAAAGTATGAAGCGGAATCATAAACTGTTACAGTATCACTTTCATTCAGAAGGTATGTGAATGAAAATCACTATTCAATAATTGAATATCAAATAAAAGTTTAATTCTTCTGATTATTACTAACAAACACTATATAATTCATTAATCACTTACTACTATTGAACAAAGCCGCAGATATTTATTTCTAACTAATTATTTATTTATCACATAGATCACATACTATTCCACTGTTTTACTGTTAATTGTTCACTGTTCATTGCTTACTGTTTTACTGTTCATTGTTTACTATTCTACTGTTCATTGTTTACTGTCCTTCGTCAGGTCGTTTGCTTGCCCTTATATACGAAAACCCGTTTCTCGAAATATTCCAGAATTAGTCGAGCACTTTACTAGATCTCACGACCGGGCGGGGCGACGCGATACGAAACAAACAATACGAAGGGCTCCGTCCAGACAACAGAGATGGATTCAGGGCCTATCCTATTTTTGAAAATTATCCTTTTCCATCCAATATTTGATTACCAATAAGACTTAGATAATATCCAGAGTGTTTACAACTTCCTGCAGCTAATTATATTCATTTAGAGAAATATCAGAATATTCCTTCTCATTAGGAAGTGAAACAAGAGCTTATTTTATTTATTTTCAATTTCTATTGTTTCTGGAGTTAGAGTATGAGCTTAGTTATTTACTTGTTGATGAAGTTTCTCTTGTTCGACATGTTATCATCTGATAATATGGCTAATTCTATTATTTCCTAGCGATCGTATAAAGACAATGATCTCTAGATATATTTCTAATTAAAATGTTTCGAATCACAGAACATACAAATCATTTTTGAGGAAAGAGTATTACGCACAGAGCGGGAATTACAAATGTATACTTTGTTCTTCACAATCTGATTTATTGATATTTCAGCGCATAAAACGGCGACCAATCAACAACAAGCAAAAAACTGTGATTTTAATTTATTTCGCACTCTGGTGAAATTTGTTATTATTGGTACGATTCGATTCTAGCATGAAATACGAAGCAGAGCAAATTTAAATTGCCTGGACGTTTACTGCACAGTTGACATAACATACAGAGTGTTCTACTAACAATACTACCTTTTTATTTGAAATGACCTAGAAACAATTCAATAAACAATAAATTAGGTCTTCCTACACCTATGCTAACTTTCAGCTTTGTTCTTTAATAATATCTCTCTTTTTTATACATTTTGAACATCATATGATGTTTTTGGTACATGGACTCATCTAAGCTAAGACGTTAACTTAACTATGAAAAATATGCAGAATCCCTGAGGTTTGCAAATTATTTAGATGATCTATAGATCATCAGGTGATCTGTTGATCATCTAGGTGATCTGCAATTTATTTAGGTGATCTGCAATTCATTTAGGTAATCTGCAATTCATCTCTGGGTAATTTGTAAATCATCTAGGTGATCTGCAAGTTATCTAAACGGTCTGCAAGTCATTTAGCTGATCTGCAATTCATCTGGGTAATCTGCAAGTCATCTAGATGATCTGCAAATCATCTAGGTGATCTGCAAATCAATTTGGTGATTTGCAAGTCATCTAGGTGGTCTGCAAATCATCTAGGTGATCTGATTTCAATAGATCATCCTGATCTTGGACTGATCGATTTGTTGCTATACTGCGTCCTCATAGAGTGGAGACCATGTTATTAAAGGCATTGAAAAGGAACAATAGGAATATTCTATGTACTTTATAAATGGAATATACAACTTTCGCACTTCATCACCTAGTTTATACCCTTGAAAATAATTTTTGCACTAGATCACAATTATGACCTGCTCACCAATTATTTTGTGCCTGATAAACATGTTTCTCATTATTATCTATACGATAATTAGTAGACAAATAATATGTAATCATAAAAAATTATTTGTTATATGTTACCCTGAAGTTTTAATTGTAGTAAAAGAAAATTCAGTGTACGGATGACTTTGTTATTGTGTGGAGCATGTATCTAAGTATCTTAAATATATACTTGAATAAATAGAACTGATATAAGAGGCGTGTTCGAATTTTGTTAATCACTAATGTTGTGACAACGCAATGTACATATTTAATAGATTCAGCACGATGTGAATGTTTACTAATGAAAATAGTTATAAATTGGTCAAGCAAATTATGTATAGTACCTTCCTGCATTTATTTGAAGACGGATGCAGTGCAGTGATGATAACTACAGAACCCATTTAATAGAGAAAACTCTTGATTTGAAACAAATTTGAAGGCGCGGCGAATCAATATCTGCAAAGTAGTGGATACATTTACTGAATGCAGTCAAATCACTGCAGTCACGGCATACAGACAAACGATGGAATCACAGAGCACAAAGGTCATTTTTCAGGAGAGTTGAAAGCTGGAAGTTTTTGATAAAGTTGGAAACTGGGACTACAACATAATTCCCCCTCTGTAGTAGATATGAATAATCAACAGAAATATCATTGTTTTTCATACATGTATTTTTGAGTTCTACATGTAATATGACGAACATTAGAATAATATATTGAATGCGCTATTGGTCAACGAGCATTTCAGGTATCTTACACAAATAAAGAGAGCTAATAATGTGCAACATTCTCTAAATAGCTTAGAACTCAAGATGGTCCAACATAATATGATGTTTCAAAGTTGCAATATTATCGCGAATTAGTTTAGACTTCCTCATACAAAAGAAAATATACGACACCTGAACTCGACAGATAACTTTAGTACTAACATTATCATGAATAAGAATGTCACAAACATACAGTATCTATACTTCCTTGAAGTTCAACCTCTCTATCAACGATTGGATCAGAACTCAGCGACTTTTTCACTTTTTTCTAGTGACGAATAACGACCGCTATCTACGGTCTATAAAAGTAAAGGGAGTAGCAAGTACAATAAATGAGTTCAACAAAGCAATACTACCACCATATATTCCATATGAAAGAATAGAGTTTGAAATATTTGACAGTTTCTGTATGATATGGTCCTTTTTTGCACTTGGGAATTTTTGTTCCATTCTTACGCCTGTGGTCAATCATTATCTCTTCATGTTGCAGTCTAAAATGGCTTGGGATTTCCTGATACACGGCAATTGTTGCTCATTTTTATTCCTCGACACGCCACTGATATGGCTGACTAGCATGACTGGGATAAGTGTAGATTCCCACTGAATGCTAAATAATGCTATGCTACGCTATGTGATGCGATGAATCCGTTTCATTGCCTGCCATAAAACAGATGTGTTCACATTCATCTCATTTCGTTTGTAGTTATAGTTTGTCAAAAATGGTTATGAGATTTCTGCGGATGCACTTAACTAGAGTGATTGTGTATATCATTTTATAACTGGATAATTCATGACTTTACCGTCATAATGTGCAGTTCAGCTCCGATTGAGCTGTTTTATAGTAGAATAAAAACAAAGTTTGAGCCCGGACTGTGTAAATATGTCAGTTGATATTTTCAGTACCACCACATGTATTTCGATAGCCCCTATCTTCAATGAGAAAACAATTTTTGAGATACCTATATAAAACATAAGAACTTGACTCTCAAAATATGTATGAAAGGTATAAAGCCACAGAAGAAAAATACGAAAAGCTTATTCATTGTTCTGTTTCTCATTTACTTAAGATTCATTCCTCATTTTTATAACTTCACAGACTGATTATATAAAAGCAGAGTTCTTATTACTTATTCCATCAACATTCATTCAAATAAATAGCAAACTATACAATAGAGGAGTATAACGATGAGAATATCACAAAATTCCTTGCCCTAGAGCAGTTTTTCCAAGATCTTGTGCAAGTTATCAAACCACCGATATGTAGGATTCTAGGAATTAAAGTGGCGCTGTTCAACCATACCTGATACAGGAGATGTAGTTCACCATCAATAACTGAAGCTCAAAATGGAGCAACAAATCAGGAATTCCAATTACGCGATACGCTTATCCTCTTACAAACCGCTCCAATAAAAATGGATAGCCTCAATTTTTCTAGTTGAGTTATCAAAAAAGAAATAAATATGTTATTTACTTGTTGACTACTTCTCACAGAAGAGTGCATCCATCTATCAATATTGGTGTGGTCAATTTAGATCTATAACGCAATACTGCAAGGATTATTCGGCCGTCACGTCATCAGAAATATTTTACGCTGCACAAGGTAACAGTTGATTGATTTCAGAATTAACTGAAACTCGATTTTTCAGATGATACGGAATAGCTGAATTTTGGATAATTTTGGAGTAGTTAGAATGCTAGTTGATCTTTTAACAGGCTTGTCACCAGGTTCATTTGAGAAGATGGCGTAATCTACATTTATGTGTTTGTATAATTGTATAATCTGGTAAAAGCTATGATCACAATTTCTTTCCATTGTAAAGGATCTCAATTATCAACTCTGCTGTAAACAATGCATATGGAAAGATACTCCAAATACACATCAGAATGAAAATATATAATTGGAGTTTTATCAGAAGATGCTTTCAAAAGAGACTGCAACCATTGAATAATTTGAATGTCAGCTTTCAAACTATTATAAGCCTGCAATAGGAACGTATTCTCAATGATCACACGTCCAAATTAATGATCAGAATGCTTGGTTCTACATGCAAGGGTATTTTCAATTGATAAGATTAACAGAATGGGCAGAACAAAGCCAACCGAGTCGATATAGTAGGATTTCAACAGCCATGTTGATTTCCCAACTGCTCTATCCGATCGCTTGTATAATATTCATCCAGAATTGCAGGCATTATGTACACCCGCTGCACAGAGAGGATCCAACAATCAACTTTTTATTTTTAACAGCTTATAGTAGTTGTCAACATACACGACAAATCTAATAAGCTGAAAGACTACATACATGAAATCACGCTAAACTAATCACAGCATCCAACTGGGAATCAATCTGAGCCTAACACCTCCATTCAAAAAAACTTTGTCTCATTTATATCCATAGTTTAATTCAAACAAACTACAAATAAATTCCATCAGCATTTATTTATTATTAGGTAGTGAGGTGAGCTTAGATTTCTTAAAGACAATCTGACTTTTCGATCTATTTTGTCATTCCTTTGCTTATTGCTCCTCCGATAAATTCTAACCAATGAAGAATTTGATAATTTGATCTGTCTGTTTTATATATTCGGATGTGGTAAAACTGTCTCCGCAATACAATAGTCGTTCTTGAGCTATTTTCGTTTATATGTCGTTCATGCTTCTTCACGACACAAGCGGCGGGAATCATCATACCATAAATTAATTTTGATGGTATATAAGGCGACAGTGACCTGTTAAAAGTCCGGTGACTATTCTTATATCCTGTTTGTCAAGTATGGGCAATTCTGTTGCTCGTGTGCTTTAAGGTAATATGAATTTTTGGCTTGTTTTTGACCATCGGTATTACGCCAATATGAGGCTTTTCAACGTGAACATATGATATGCTACAATATGGTTCGGAACCAATAAAAGCTGAGGTTGCTCCTTTTTCATTTCCCTCAATTCCCTTGTGGCTGAGTACCCAAATTAAGTATACTTTATAGCGTACTGCGGTTTTTATGGGTCGACACGCATTCTTCTACCAATGCTGATTTAATCGTGATCGATTTGAGTGCTTGTATAGCTGAGAAGATGTATGTATATGTCTCTTCAAAGATTGAAATAGACGCAATATGTGCCTAGGGCCTGTGAGTATCAGATATTTGGCCCGTGTATACCAATTCCAACTTTTCCGTGGATGTTTGATGCACCTATATAGTAAGATGCGGCAGCAGTTCCTCTTTTGTTAAATGAACTTATATGTATTGACGACATGTATAATCGTTCCATTATTGATTTCAAAGTTTGATTTTCAGATATTTAGCTAGTTTTTGGGCATTTTCATATGTGTATCCTCCATCTCTGTAAGTAATTTAACATGTCCTGTTAGATTCCGAGATTTGTATTGAGTGCTTTCTCTTAGTCTGAGAATGCACTTGTAGGGGTATTAGGTCTAGTAGAACTTCCATTGGGCAGGAGCACATTGCCCATGTACCCGTAGCACTAAGGCTGGCTAGTCTTTGCAGTTTGTTTAGTTTGTATTGTGCTGTCACTTCATTTACTTTTTACCACCAGTCCAGTGAACTGTATGTGTCAGTGGGTCTGATGATGGCATAATAACACCACAAAGTCATGTTTTTTCAAGTAGTTCAGAACAGTTCTACATAATTTTGGTGGCTGTGTTGATATTTATACTTGAGTGTTCAGTCCATGTCAGTTTTCTATCCAGTTTGATTCCAAGATATTTTGTTGTTTTACTGAACTGAAGACTGATGTTATCCAGAATAGGAGATGTTAAGTCGAGCTTCCTGTTTCTCATCAACGGGATTAGTATTATTTTGTTTGCATCGACCTGGAGGTAGACCTCCTTGCATCAATTCCAGAAAGTATTGGGGCTCTTTTGCATAAGACTTGATATAGTGCTATCTAATAATCTTACTATGATAACTATGTCGTCAGCATAGCCTCATCTATAGATTCGAATGAGGTGCTTTCAAAGCATCCTTTATATCATAAATTCGTTAGATCAAAATGACACTCATTCAAATCAAAAAACACTCCTCAAAAAAAGACTCATCCAAAAGAATGGTATCATGCTCAATTCTAGTGAGTAGAAATGATAAAATAATAATCCTCAAATAGTAGTAGAGCTCTACAAAAAGATAATGATGAACATGAACATTCATTCCTTAGATTGTAGTATGATTAGATGACAACATAAAATACTCGCCAGGGCAGGTTGTTCAAACATGGTCAACTCTTCTCAGAGGAACTTTTTGCAATTCAAGAGGTACTGAGCTACATAGAGCAATACCTCCCCACAACTCCTTACCTAATATGTACAGATTCCTTGAGTTCATTAATAAGTATCCAGAATATTCACCTACCCCATCCTACTATCAACTGTATCCAGAACAAACTACACTGACTCTCAAATCGGAACAACAAAATAACTTTCCTATGGGTCCCCTCTCATATTGATATCTTGGGAAACGAAGAAGCGAATTACAACGCAAAGAAAGTCACAAAACTGCAAACGATAACTAACACACCCATCATGAAAGAGGAAGTTAAACAATATGTCAAATACAATGAAACAGCTATATGGAAGAATCAGTGGACACACACAATAAACAACAAACTTAGATGCATTAAAGACACATCAAAACTATGAAACAACCTCTGCACAAGAAAAGACCAAGTCACGATCACCAGACTGAGGATAGGGCACAACAAAATCACTCATAGTCACCTCTTTACAAAAACAACCCCCGTACAGTGTGATACAATTTTGACAATTGAACATATCATCGAAAATTGCACAAAATACCACAGACTGAGAACCAGATACCACATCCAAGAAAACATCACAGAGGCGTTAACAGACAACATGATAAACTTTCTTAAAGACACTGACCTGTACAAATCCATATAAGTCACACAATATATTGTAAATTATTACTAAACTGTATATAATCCGTGAATCATATAATGTACTGTGAAACCTAATGTTTCAAGGCTCGAATAACCTAGCTGTTGAACAGCCTCAAAATAAAATTCAAAAAAAAAAATTACTCCAACATAATAAACATAATAAAAATTTCATTGGTACTCCATTTTTAAAGAAAATCACAGCCTTTATTGTAGTAGTGTATTCGCAATACGAGCTTGAAAGTATGGCTTGTGCAAAATAGCTCGGATTGTAAAGGTACTCCTATTATCTCCCATAGCCATTACATTCACGAATAAACATTTGTCGATAGTCTGAGCTCACAGTACTTGTTCTGAATTATGCAAATTATACACGGAATGCAGCTTCAGAATAGAAATTACCATAATTTGATAAACTTATAAAAGGTACTGTTTCAGTCCTACGATTCTATTATCGTATTTAAAACGCATTTTCATCAATTAAATTAATGATATTTCTAGTGAGGTCAGTTTCTCAGATGAGAACCTGAAATTCATTTACTGACTATTTACAGAAATATCAATATTTTCAATTGGAAAACTGTTTATTCACTCTATAACATATGCAGCACGACTAAGACCATTGATGAATAGCGCCTTGTATCCGTTAGTTGCTTTGTACTCCTGGACAAAATCTTGACATCCAGTCAAAAATGATATATTGGAAAAATATGACACAATCGACTGGAATAAAATTTAGTGCGATTTTAAAAATGATCAGAAGTAGTTTTGGATGAGTTGATTTCCTATATAATGTAGCTGTACAACTTTTGGATCTGATGGGCAACTGCTCCGAATTCTTTGTTTTATATGGATGAATTGGTCCAATGTTTTCTCCAGACAAGGGCCTCCTGTTTATAAACCGAAGTCAATTAAAACTTCCTCAGGGCCTGATAACATCGGAGACGAGGATTACAATCCTGTTTTGTATATCCTTCATCCTTAGTCGATCATTAGCACAAGGATGAAAAGAATTTCATTTTGTTCCGATTTAATCCTGGATTCTACAAACAGAAAACTCTTTGTTTTACACGAAATTTGATACTTATTTTTTCGCTGTTCGTGTAATCAACTTGCAGCTGAGGATATTGAAGATATTAGTGTAAAGTGTGAATAACTTTGATTGGATTGGTGGAAAATTTAGTTAGCTATCGCGTCGTCCTGGAAAATAATAAAGTTCCCAATTGAAATTCCTGCTTCCTCTGAATTTTTTTCTGATTGATTTGAACTTCATTACGCTAAAAAATCTCTTTCAGATAAAACAGGGAGTAATCCAATATTACTTCCATTTACGGAGAATTGATTTGTCATAGCAAATATTATATTCCAATAGGTCGATATGCGACTATATTTACTAATGCTATATCGATCTGAAGTTTGAAAATATTCATCTCCATCTTATCTTCAGAATCTCTTTTTGTTAATATTAAAAGGAAAATGATGTATTGCTTTTTTCTTGGAACAAATACATATCAGAATCAACACATTCAATAGCTTATAGATTGGCCAGAAACATCACTGTACAACCGTATGGCGATGAGTATTTCATCATTGATTAATGCGCTACTCTCGAGTTTTGTTAGAAGTTAACCCATCGATAAGTTTACCATCGGAATAGGAATCTATCGACTCTCATTATGACGTTTTTCTTTTTTTTTGAGGTTCAAACATCATAGGCAATCAATTACTGCTCAATTATTCGTTGTAATCAACATATATGAACGCAAGGTTTGCACTTTTGGTTCTACCAACTATTTATGCGTATGAAGAAGTATTTCATATTCCATTAAATATGTAGCAGAATATTTCATACCGATTCACTGATATTTCAATAAATAATACGGAAGACTTCAATATAAAAGCAAGATTGCGATAGAGTATCTAAAATATACTTACCAGACGATGTACAGCAACGGATTCACTTCCTTTAAAACCCTCACAAAGTCATAAGATCTGCAAACAGAGAGAAATCATGATCAAATAAAACATTATAGTATTCATAAGTAGTGGAAATAAGGGAATTCAATGCAATGATTGAATTTGTAAAATTATGGAGAAACCGGATATTCAATTGGAAATACGAAAACTATTCTGAATACATGTTCTAATTGTTAATAACTTTGTTCTTTTTTTTTGCCCCAAAATGGATTGGAAAATAGGAAATTGTACAAAACTACGACCCTGGGCTAAATTACTATGTACACGCTTATCATGAGCCACCAGGTATTGAATTCAATAAAGACAGTCATATTATTTATTCCAGATAATTCAGTTATAACTATAATCTCTAATGTACAAATAGTTAAAAAGTGTTATAGCAAAGTATGTTGTAGATACTAAAAGATTCCAGTAGTAATATGGATGAAATTCCATCAATGTAATTTAAAAGTAGATAGCAGATTGACAATATGGATTGTCGTTTTCCTGAATTCATCCGCAAATCAGTGGCAATCGATTGAGAAGTAGATTTGACTCTCATGTATCAATTCATACAGTAGATCAAATTGTTCCTGCTTTTAGTGAGTAATAATATCATGTGTATGTATAGACAAATATTTGCGATAGTTTCAATGTAACGTTTGGTGAATAAACTAACGTGAGTGAAAATGAGGACAAAAATCTCTTTTAGAAGCAAGGACTGTTGTGCTGGTATGCTTTTGTAGTTCAAATACTTCGCTAACATTCCTGCGTTTGGATCTATAACTACGCATACTGCTTTTGCCGAAAAACAAGGTAAAATTCAAACCGGGCTCAGAACATGTATCTTACTACACGTCGCTTATGTATTATTCATCAAGATTGTGTTATAATGATATCCCAACAACAAAGTTGTTGGAACGTCTATCCACAGCAGGTACATTAGCAAAAGGACTCGGGAAATTCTTCACGTACATACATAAACAATATACCCCATCCTAAAAGGTAGTGAGCAAGTACCTAAGTAAATATAAACCTCAAAGTGGATCCTTGCAGAAACATTTCAACAGGGTGATTCCCAATTGGGAAGAAGATTCAGAAAAATAAACATATCCAATTTCCCAATCTAAACTGGTTTTATGGCATGATCTGCGTAATATTGTTTATTTCAGCTCTTTCTAGATTGTAAGTCGAACTAAAATCACGTGTAATAATCAGTGCCTCAGAAAGACTATTATCATGTTTTGCTGCGACAATCAACTGATTATGGAGTCACACAAAACTCACTTAAGTCTCAACCAAAACTAGCCTCAAATTTCGTGACAACACCAATACTAATTTTCACTCCCGTTCGATTTGTTCAAGGTGTTGAATACTTCATGCAAATAATTTCGAAACAGATTCAAGCTCTCGCCAAAAGTATGATTCAACTAGAACGAAACATAATGATGAAGGTTTCAACTTTCAACCGAAAGGAGTCTGGTTTCAGATTGCAAACAATTTTTGATTGGAAACCGACTGTAGCTTCACAATTACAATCAGAAATCAAGAGCATCAAGAACATCAGAATAATAAAGCAGATATTGACTTTTCTGTGATACAAGGATATATCTGGGATAATTATCTATAATTCTAATATTACTATCTGAATTTAAGATCACAATCATCATACCTGAATTGAGTGACAAGTTATGCCTTAAGAATCTCTAAAATAGGGAAAATATAAGTGGATTTCTCTCTCGTTGGGAATTAAAAACAAATTTGGAACATAACTAACAATCTGCATTCACCAACTGAATCAAGCTCTAGGCTTATCGTACTTAGAATGAAGTGAAATAGAATTACAAGCAATCGTCTTGAGAACCTCTAGGATCGGAGCTGTATTTGATGAGAATTTGAGATGATATTCTGAACATGATCAAAGATTTTCATTTTACTAACTGAAACATGGTCCATAATCATCGTGCCTAAAATAAAGTGAAATAAAATTTCGACTTTTCGCCTTGAAATGCTCAGAGAACTTAGTGCAATGTCATTTGCTACACGGTACCTCAAGAGTATTTGGAAATCAAAAATTATGCACACAAATTATTGATTAGGTTAATACTCGATGATCTTATAAATCAACAATTTGGTTGATCACCTACAATCAAGTATGTGTGATTGAAAAAATAGGAGTTTTGCACAGAACAATATTCTCAATCTCGCATAGTAATAAGAAGCTTCATTTCACCTTGCATAACTCCTGCTAACCTAAATCTTATTTTGTTGGCAAAATTCTTACTAGTTCATTGCTCTTCTTGGAAAGAGAGTTTTCTTCTCGTCAACTTATCGTCTTGTTATTAAAGCAAAATCAAAACTAGAACAAAATGATTTGAAACAAGAACAAAAAGCCCATGAAATACTGGAAACAGTAGTCTACAACTACAGTTTTTGAAATGATAATTGCACCAATTCAAGCTGAAAGTACGTAGAAAGATACCTTCACTTCCAGAACATTCAACATTTAAATTCATATGAAATTTCTATGGGAAAAATATGAATGTCGGAAGAAAATTGTGGAGCTCCTTTTTTTCTGAAATTGAATGTTTCTATAAGGTTTTAAAGAAACCTAATAAAAATAGATATATATCACCTCTGTTGAAAAATATCCAATTAACAGCTGACTTCATGAAATTTCAGCTGGTATGAATTTAAAACGATATTTTTATCTCACGTTGATGAGAATCTCGGGAGCAGGAGCAGTTCTAGTCTGAGATTCACAGCTTTACATTAATTCGCCACATAAAAGTAACCAGAATAACCAGATTTTCAACTAATTTAAGGCTTTTATCCTACAGTAAGCGAATGTTTAGCTATGCTATTTAAATATTCATAAACGAAAACTTCTGCTAAATTATGGAAAGTTATTTAAATATCAACATGACGGGGTAACGGACTGTAAAGTGAAGAGCTTCATCAACAAAAATGTTCCAATTCTGTAGAGCATATTTATTTCATTCCGTATTCAAAATGACTTGAAGTTTTAAGTGTTGGAAACTTTTACATTCTACCATCAATTTCACAGCCAAACTAATATCACAATATAACAATTCACAGATATGCATAACGGATTAAACAAGAATTATTTGTATGAAACTCAGCATAAGCTTTAATTTTTGAAATTGCAGCTCTTAATTGCAAAATATGTCATTATTTGTTCCATCTGTTTTATTTTGAAAAATAAACTCAGAAAAACTCGTATCAATTCGTCTTTGGTTGTGAAATTCTTATTTGGGACAACCGCAACGAAAGTTTTATACTCAAATAAAACTTTATTCTATCCAAGTTTTTTGCTCCAGTTAATCGAAACTACACTTTGACATTTGTAAGTGACAACTTAATAAAAACACTAAAACAGAGGTCACGAACAATTTTTTGGAACGTTATATGGAAGAAACAGAATTTTTTGCACGAAAATTAGAATCTGTCAAGTATACACCCATAGTTCTAAAAGCGAACAAGCATGATTTATTTCCATTTTGTCCAACTATCTTGTGTGGCTTTATTATATTACTTTTCAATAACAATTTTAAAAACTCAGATGCATCTTGATATTTTTTTTTCCCCATGTGGTCTTAGAAACCTGCAGAAAATATCTACACATGAATATCGCTCCTATAATGTGCTTTTCCATGGCAAGTTGAATTTTGCACCACAATTTCTCATTAATTTTTTTGAACATCAAGTATAACGCACAGTAAAAAGGTGATAACAATATGGTTATGATTTTCACATGCTTCAAAAATTTGCATAAGAGATTATTCAAACTTTACTTGATAAAACTAATATATTTCGATAAAGTCGTTTTTATGATGAACTTTTTATAACTGGAATTTTTTCCTGACTAATAGGTTCACCGTGAAAAATATAATATGCAGTTTTTCGTAGCCATTCCAACAAAAAATAAGAATAATATTATTTAAAACTCCCTAGAGATTTACAAGTTCACAGGCATTATATTACTCATTCCATAATTTCCATAATATAGAGTTTCCAACTATAAATATGATAATCTTTTTTTTATATTCAAATAAAATAATCCGAAATAAAACATAGATAATTCCTATTGTATAAATTTGATAACTATAGTTCAGTTTGATTATCAATTGAATTTCGATAATGGAGGTTTACACGAGCCTCATTCTTTCTGTATATGTACAAATATTCACTATCGAATCTTTTGTAATGAAATAAGAATATGTGAACATTTCTATATGAATTTGAATTTTATGGTGTTGTAGTTTTCACTCTATCGCATACCTACATCCCTCGTTCTCGTCACACAGTTTTTTTTTCATGTCGCTTGTCTCATGCATAAAAGAATTTCACCTGAATAATCAATATTGTATTCAAGTTTATGAGCCTTTCTATTCATTATCTCCCAAAAATTTTTGACAAATAATGAGTCGTTAATAAAATTTATGGGAAATCCTCCACCATTTTTTCTTGAATCTGGGCAATGTAAAAAATCTCTCAGCATTTTCTCAATCATCGCGCGTGCGTATGGGGAACAATATAATATTATCAATGTTATAAAAAAACAGCCACAAGTATGTTACAGAATGGCAGGATGAAACTATAAACCTGAGGGAACTTTACTACAATCGTGGAAATGAGTTGAACTAGCAGAATTGTACATCATAAAAATTCAGAGACATGCCAACCATTCTTTATATTGTACATTATTCATTGCACTGGGAGTAACTCAAAAAGTGAACCACGGAATTAATAACTAATGAACATAATAATAAGGTCAATTTTTCATCCTGCACTATTGACATACTGTCTCTCATATCTTGTCACAAGTTCTAGGTATTGAACAGAATACTCTTGAAATTATTCCATGTATCTATCTTTTACAGGATTCTTCATCATGAGTTTCCTAATTTAATTGCTTGAATTTAAGATTAGATTCACAAACATAAAAATTGTTAACTTGTAAATGGTAGATGTGAATAATAAATCCTCCAGATCCGTCGTAAGCCAGTGTCTGGAGTTACATACATTTTATATTTCGAGATGCAAGCCGTAAATGTAAATTTCTAAAGTTAAATCCATCATGAACCAGGCTTCACTTCAAGTGTACTATGAATACTTTATCATTTTTATGTACTTAATACTTGAAATATTGAGTGTATTTGTTATAAAATCTTGATAGTATTCAAATTCATTTGATAATTAATTTCCTATATCTCCCTTCAGGATGACTTTTGTGACTGAGTCCACCAAATACATATTCAAATATAAGTACAGCTGTAATGTTCGAATTATTAATAATTTTTGCTTCTGGTTGTTATAAGCAAGAATGAATTCAGTCAACATAATCAAGCCCTAAAAAGTTGGATCTATATTGTTATTCCCTCTTATACAAAACAACCCAACAAAAACTCAATTCATTTAAAAGTACACATTTCATTACAAAATATTTGCAGTGTGAACTTTGCTTCGAAAGACATTTTACCGGAATTCAGTGCTCGGAAAAGGAGAATTACTTTCATGTAAGAAATAAATTAAGCTCTTATTCAGAATTTCTTTAGAAATAAGGAACCTTAAGCGATGAAGCAAGGAATAATTCACTCATTTTCATTGATTGACTGACTGTAATTTTGAAAAGATTAGACGAAATACAACTTTTCGTGAATACATTCACAAATTGCTTCGAAGCTCCGATATTTGTGATCCTCTATTCGTGCTGACAAAATAGAAAATCACTTAATCTTATCCTGAATAACAATGAAATAATAAAGATACAAGATATGTAAATAGTAGCTATCGCATATAACGTTTCCAGTGCTATTATTCTAGATATTGCTGTCAATATCTGTTCACGTAAGTGAAGAATCAAAAATATTATATATCTGTTGGATTTTGTGGAATTCATCTCAAGATACATTTGGTATTGCATAATATAAGCAAAAAACTTTTTTCTGCGATATTTCAGATAATAATTTTCCAATTCACCGAATCACTTCTCAACTTGGATAATTTTCAATCTTTTAATACTTTTTCATCGGAAGTTCCAGAATTTCAGATCGTTTAGAAGTAATCGCTGAACGATTTGATCGAGTATAGAAATCTTCATTGATATTCTATTCAAGAATATAGATTCCAGATCAAATCATTTGGAAATAGCAGATAATCCAAAATATAACAAGGAATCGAAATTTTCGAGTTATACATTATGTATTCATATTTTTGGTTCGTAAAATACAAATTTGGATTTTTTGAAAATTTCCAACATTATGGAACTTTTGATATTTTGGAAACTTCACTCCCATCACCATTTTTTATTTGAGGTTCGTAACCTACCGCTTTAAGACTATATAATCTCAAGCAAAACTCAAAATACTCAGAGTCGAAAATTTCAGAAGAAAATTACAAGAGCATCCCTCGCTATTTTTTCCAACTTCAGCTATTTTCGGATTTTCCTCCATGAAATTCGTATTTGTCGTTCAAATGTTTCGAAATTTAATGCATCCATTGTATATTTTACGTCCGATCGCTTGATGTATTGAGCAAGCAGGTATCTCTGATACTTTCTAAGATAATACCAAAAATCAGTTCGAATATTTGGAATCAATAATATTGAAAAATGATAAAATGAGAATTATTTAAATCTCAAATTCTCAGAGAAATTTTGGCATTATAAAACGATTGTTATCTCGGAAACTACACTCCAGGCTCCATTTTTTATTTTAGCTTCATAATGTAGATATTTAGGGCCAAAAACTTTAAAAAACAAATCCCGATGAGTGTATTTCTTGCTATTTGTTTAGAATTTTAGCTATTTTCAGATTTTTCCTCTTGAAATTTGTATTTATTTGTACAACATTTTCGTGTATTCAATAACTTGTTTTATTGTTTGGTCGAAAAGTGCGGTGCCTCACCGTTTCCCTTTCAGCACACTTAGTGAACTCAAGCTCTTGTTTGAGGACATAGTTAATTGGTTGGCATCGAGTTACCAAGTTGATCACTTGGTTGATGCAGCTCATTGTACGGTCACACTATCCCTTATTACATCGTCCAATCCAACATCTTTCTTTTCAGATAATTTGATCGTTGTATGCCCTATGAACAAAGTTACAACTTCAAAACTCAATGCACAAAACCTCAATAATACCCACGTCCATCCTAAATGATGGTAAAACTGCGTTATAAAATTGGCGCGCAAGTGGAACCATTAGTTTTTGAAGGAGTGAACTCGCTACCCCAAGTACAACGTAATAAATTTGGCATCCAACATGAAGCTGTATGTTTTTGAAGGGATAGACTCGCTACCCCAAGAATAGCATAACAAGACATTGAAAATTACACTATCAACGCATACTTCTCCACTAATACTCAAAATGTGTCTCAGCATTGTTACGGTCAGGATTGCCACTTCCTCGGTCATCAGATGCGATCGCAGTTCAGTCTAATTTTAACCATCTGACTGTAGTAAAAGTTTTCATGTGTGCTCAATTTTACATCAATCCCACGTCATTTTCATACCTATTTATCAACTTCGAGCAAGACATGTGCATGTTGTCTGACATTCGACTATTTGATTGTCATCAATGGGAATACTTGCTCAACATAAGCATTTTACAAGACAAAATAATGCATTCAACTTCTGCTTCTTCAAAGTTTGAAATACTTATACCTCTTTTTATCAACACTTTGATTTTGATTGAGCTATGTTGGTGTATTTTTCACCACCCTGTAGTTTTCGTTGTATATAATCGTTACCAAAATCGGAACAAAATGAATAGGTCGTCGGGACACGGAACAATACCATCGAAATCGGGACTGTGGCAACTCTGGTTACCGTTCTCAGAAACATTTGTAGATAAGAATCGAAATCATCCAAAATTCATTTCCCTTGAGACATGTCAAAATCCAGCTCAAAATAGTAATCTTAAGCTACAGTATTCTAATAAGAGATAAATACATTAAGTTCTATTAAGAAATGTCTAAATTCGTCCCTGTTGAGCTTGACGATGCTTGAAAACGAACGGTAGGATGGATCCTACAAAGATCACATTTAGGAATGCCCGCATTGAGGAATACTCTATCTCAGTAAAATCGGCTTTCGCGGAACACGTAAAATCGATACAGAACAATAATTCGCCCATGGCAAATGTACATCTGATATGCCTCTAGTTTCATCTGCCTTTAGCATTGTATTCTACACCTTGAACTACTACAGATGTCAACCTAAAACTTAGGACAAGCGTATATTTTGTAATGTATTCAAGTGTCAGTTTCGGAATTCAAACCACTGATTATACACGAATTGAATTATACCGGTGGCTATTTGTTATCTCGACCCTTGAAGTTACCACTAGACCACTAATAATAAAGTGAAAGCTTCTTGCCACATGTAACAGTAATTGCTAGGCATCTAACTTATTACTATCCATCAACAGATTCACTGCGTGATATTTTATCGACTTCTGCCTTGAATTAAAAAACTCAATGCGTTTTTTGCGTGTTGTAAACGATGAAAGATCGCGCGAAGTAGACAACGGTGTTGTAGAATGCAATATGAGAAAAATGCTGTCGATAAAATGTGAGTAACTCGGCCAAGATGATTTAAACATGAGAAAGAGTGCAGAATTAAAAATTACCTACCGATCAGCAATTGCATAGATACGCAGGAAAACATGCTTTTCTAGAATAAATGCTCTTAGCATAGTAATTGCATTTGAAAGAGTGAGAGACGGTGATAAAATGGACTTCCCTCACTACCCTTCCAATTTGAATGACATTATTATTGAATAACTACTACCTTAACAATGGCCTGAACGTCATTGCTTATACCTTATACTCATAGTCCAAATTGAAAATAGATAATTCATGTGGAATCAAAAGAGTGAACTTCTTCCCATGCAATATAAATATGTACCTCCAGATCAGCGAGTAACACAAAAAATTGGAATGGAATAATAAAAATCTCTGGGAAGTATTGAAAAATCCTCTGGATCAGTGAAATGCACCGATATCGCATTTATTATTCTGCACTTCTCTTCTGGAATTGAAAGAAACCAATACGAACATTCATAAATTATCAGCTAATTTTCTCCCCCGGTGAATGAGAAAAATAAGAGGAACCAAATAGTTCGAGTAGTTTTACACACAATTGAATTCTGAAAAACCAATTCGCAGAATATCTTCAGGGGATCGCACATATTTTCATCTTCAACGATTGTTTCATTTAAAATGAAACTAAACAAACATGGAGGTATGGTAACTTAAGTTGTACATAATAGTGTTGTAGTCAAATGTATTCAAATGAACAAGATAATATCTTGCAGTTAGAATTGGGATGTTTCGTAACTCGAGGCATATGCAAAGTTCCGCTTTAAGCAGATTTCGGATGGCATATCTTTATCTTTGCTCTGAACAAACAGATTGGCACTTCACATCACAAAGATTATTCCAGCATTCGAAATTACATCACCTTCAACAGGCTCTAATATAAACTTGAAATTTAGAAACAATTAGAGCAGTGATATGGATCACAATGATCTATACTTAGATTATCTTGATACAAGACGTCTCATAAATAAAAATTAATTAATTTCTGGACTAAAAATGCGAAATTAAAGTGAAAGCATAACATTTTCTTTGGAATAAAATCGGATAGTTGGTAAACGTCCAAAAAATACTATTGTCACAAATGTGAAATATTCTGAGTTATAAGTTTACATTAGGGTTCATTTGAATTTGTCATTTACTTGATAATTTATTATAATTAGTTTGCAAACAATCTACAAAATTATTAATAGTCAGACATTTGAATGCTAGCTTCTGATTGCAAAATATTATTGTTACAATTAGTCCGCTGGCTGATTGACTGTATTCTGATTAGTTGTTGGAAAAATGGTATATAAAGTCCCTGTGGGCTGGTGAAAAAACGAATAACCAATCAATTAAAGTGTTAGCTAGTGATTTTGTATTGTGCGACGATTTGTAAAATGGGAAATTGTACTGTAAACTGTAACATTATACAAACACAATGAAATTCGTGATAATATTATCATCAAAATCTCAGAGCATCCTTGAAAGTGAAATAGGCTCAAAAATTGCCATCGAATACATTATTTGCGTAAAACAATTTTAGTTAATAGTCGGCTGTATGATGGAAAAATGCTTAATACAGAAATTCCATGTTATACATATTTAGGGCAATATTTAATACCATAAATATTGTATTCTCTTCGTCCCAGAACATGCAGAAGCACTTGTCAAACTCTAACAATTTAAGGAGTTACTAAAAATTGTTACTTCTCTATAAAGTGATGCTGGTTTCGATAATCAAGTGAGCTGAAAACCTAGATTTTGATTTGATTGAACGAAATTTGAACAGAAAGCGAATAACTAGCCGTAGTTCATTTTATATACTTGATTTTATCTAGCAAAGTTTGGAAAAGAAGTTTCATAAGTAACAGTGCATTAATATTTCTAATTGAGTGTTCACTAATCGCCATCCATAGTACGTGAATGATAAGAAAAGATAAGGAACAGACAGTGTCGTAAAGAGATTAGAACGCCCTGTGATTATCTACATAATAGACACCCCAATAAACCATCCGCTTGTCGCAAGTCTTCTGTCAATCATTCTCGGTTACTTATGAAACAGAGCCGGGCAAGCTTTTCAGAAAATTCCAAATATATTTCAGTTGGCAATTACTAAAAATTATATGGTTTATTATTATATGATTATAATACAGAGTGTATCAGAACTAGTGTAAAAAAAAATAGCATATTCCTGACATCAATATGAGTAGAAAATGTCATATTAACATATTTCCTATTCCTTTCTATAACCAGAATTAATTTCAAATTCACAAATAAATACAAACAACCAATTACTAGAAATAATATTAAGCGCTTCAGCTGACATTCATAACAACCCAAATACAATTTATTCGGTTTATAACTCCATAATTCATCTATGTCAAACTTGCATCCGTGTTTGGCAATTTTTCACATCGATGACAATTACTGATTTGTTTGGAATATTTGGTAACAATGTTTTTATGAACCATGATAATAATAATGTGTTTGGCACAAAACTAGGTGTACTTGAATAGAATTTTTCGAACCGTCGGTCTAATCTTTTTTTCACTACATTATGAGTATCATACCATGTTTCGACCCTTCGCTCATTCACAGTTTCATTTGCACCAACTCGTGTATTATTTGCAATATCGTTTTCATCGCTTCTTCACCGTTTTCATATTTTCAAACATAATATTATAAAACGATCACTTTAAACTCTCAAACAAGAATATAATAAATTTTGTGATATATCTCTGCTTGAACCAGTGCAATGACTTATAGTAACGTGCGAAGGTGTCTTTGCGTCGCGCCGCTCCTCACATTCGAACATTCGAGTAGCTTGCTAGAATTATGTAGCGATTTCTAAAAGTGAACATTCGATTATATAAAGAGCGGCCGGAAGGAGTGAGGAGGGAATATCCAGAGCGTGATCAGCTGAGTGCGAAAAGTAATAAATAAATAAGTTATGGTAAATAAATATTAGTGGTTTTGTAGTTGAAGTTTGATAGTAGAATAAATTGTACAGTATTTGTTTTAGTTGCATTAAAGAATAAAACTTTTATTTTCTTTTCATTCATTGAATGGTGACTTTTATTTCAATAATCAACAATTCCTTCAAGAGCAATAAACATTGAAATACGTAATTCCTAATATCATTGTGCTGCCTATTGAATTTTTCCACCGAATTATAGAATTATCGCAAAATAATAATCTCATGTAATGGGCCTAATTGTTACTAAGTACTATTTCAAATTTTGTTTCCATGAATAATTATTACATGTCTCCAAAAAATTTCGACTTATTAACTTTTTGACTTCTCAAATTTTTCAGTAATGAAGAAATCTGTGGGATACGGTCCAGTAATGCTGAGTACATGATTGGCAGTTTGGTAGATGACTATCTGAGTATCTATTGTGTAAAAAATTACGGGGCGGATAATCTTTTTACGATAATGTTGGATCCTTAAGCTTCATACACGTACAGGCTACAATGAGGCCTTGACTGAATTAAATTTATTCTCTATAAGTGCTACTAAGTTATTCAATTCTAGATTGCTACCATCAATCCAATACTAAAAATTTCTTTGTTTCGTTGAGGGAACTTCTACTTGAACGCCTTGCAGTCACCCACAATAAAAAATATGAAACACAACAGCTCTTACGATTCTTACTAATTTTGTATAAAAATATTGAAGAAAAACCTATTGAAATAGAGAATTTATGATTTGTCTCTTGGTTTTGATCAAATTATACAGTGCCTCATTCATAACCGAAGAAGAAATCAGAATTTTCCAAGAGTGCTAAATCTGCTAAACTCAATTATCAATAACAATCTATCTAATAACTACTTCTTTGAACCTAGAAATATCCTGCAAATTTCAAGTGAATGAAATTTTCAGAAATTGGGAATTGTATTACGACAGAAGGCATTCCTGCTAAGTTCAAGGTCACCCATTCACACACATCAATGCAATATCATAAATTTCTGGAGTTATATCTATTGAGCGTTTGAAATATCAAGCAATTTTGGCATACATTTTTTTCAAGGTTCAGTAGCAGTTCCCAAGAATAGTTTCTGAAAGAGTTCAGATCCTTTCATTCTATTTATGACAGCATTTATTTCAATGCGAGGAGTCAGGTATCAATAATTTCCAAGTTATTTCCAATATGTCTATGTTCCACGTTCTGAGGAATATGTTTACGAATCGCTGTTATAATAAATGCAGCTCTGAAATTATGCAGTAGTTGAATTTCTCCACCTGATTGAGAAGGTCTCAAAATTTATGGTGATTTCTCGTGCATAGTTAGCGATTAAAATAAGTACAATATCTGCAACAGTAATACATCTAACTGCATCAAGTTACAATTAAGATAATGTCAGAAAAATAAACACAACACGCGAATTCAACTGTTTTTAATGTAATCTGTGTAACGATGGATGCTGATGAATAATCAGGTGCTAATGCGATTATCATCTATCAACACATGAACATTATAATGTTTGTGGACAAAGCAGTAGCAAATTGGCGCAATTAGGATAATTCCACCTAATCGAGGGAATGCAAATCTTGTTAACATGACACTAATTTTTAATTTAGGTTTTAGGGTGGACAGTATTAAACGACAAAAGTCAAGGACAATAATAACGCATTTATCCATGTTCTAGGCAACCCTCGAAAGTATTTTCAAGCATTACTAACAGCAGTTTTCAATAGTTCCGAATAGAATGATAAGAATTTTTTTATACTCAATCATAAAGAAATACACATCTCTGTTTATATACCAAATTCATGATTCAGATTACACTTTATAATCCCTCCTAAGTGTTGCATTTTCTCACAACCTTTTTTTCTGAAAAAGGTCTTGTCAATTACGAATTTGTCATAAACTCTTTTCTTCTCCAGTTACGCTGCGCTTTTTTAGTGATGGATATATATTGCGTTATGCTTTGAATTCAGTCTCTTTCATATTTTAGTCTGTCTTCTGAGCACATACTGTTTTTGTTTCCGTTAATAACTAAATTTTCTTGAGTTATCCTTTCTAATCAATGATATAGAGCATCTCAAGTTCTACTAGTTCTTCAATTTTTACAATATAAATGAATTATTTTAGACTCTTTTCGCAATTTCCACTTTTTTTATTACGTTAGTATTTGTGTGACCGATTTTAAAGTCAGTATTATTCGACTAAATAATACTAACTCAATTTTCTTTTTGTTCAACCTACTACCTAAGGTTTCTTCAGAAATTTCCAGTCCTCCAGCCGTTGTAAAGGATTATTCCTTTTTCCATACTCCATTACTTGGGTTAGTATGTCTTACTTTTTTTTTGGCTATACCAAGTGCATTTGGGTCACGTTGTATCGTTATTTCGTTTGTGATTTTCAATTCTAATCACTCAATTTTTTTCGGCAGTATTGATTTTACTGATGCGTTTTTTCCATACTATTTTTCAATTACTTAGCGGTTTCAGATAATTCACTAGTTGTTTGATTTTTCATGAATATTGGGCATATTTACAAGCGCGGGTTTGCACCACGAGTTTTTTTTGGGTCATCAGTAACGTAACCATACGTCCCGCTTTCAGGCTGTCCGTCCTGCTGTTTGCAGTAAGAACATGAAAGTTCCGCTCCCGCATACAGACCGAACAATAATTTAATTCACAATTTTTCTGTACACTCCCAGACCTGATTTTTTATAAGTGAATTGTCCAGCAGAAAAATAAAAAAATATTAATTAGAAGTCACTTTAACTCATGCAACTCACTCATTATCATTATTACTTTGATTTCTCCTGTAATAAACAACTTAAAAAAAAAGTCTTCCGCAGAGGTTGTCCCGCTTTGAAGAGAGAATAAGACCTTTTAACCTCTCCACCTTTCCTCTCAGGACGAATGTTCAAATAAATAGAACGAATGTGAATTTATCTCGTTTATTTTATGATAGTCGATTCTGTGTATATGAATATATACAGGTTTATGTTCTCATTATCATTATTCATCAATTTTCAACAGTTTCATATGGTTTTTTGTTGGTTTTTTTCTCTTGTCTAGTTGTTGTCGTCTTTAAATAATCGTAATATTCAATTCTCTAATTTTCTGTAAATTGAAGTTCATCTGTTTATCTATTCATTTAATTTGACCGTCTTGTTTGTACAACTTCAGTCTTCTGATGAAGCCAAAAATTGTTGGTGAAAGCTTGTGATATTGAAATAAATGAGAATTTAAAGAAAAAGAAGACTGAGTACCCAATAAACTTTATTAAATTATATGGGCGGCCTCGATCTCAGCACCAAATCACCTGAAGCTTTAATCTCCTACTCGAACTCGGCACTATACTATGGATAAGGACTAGTGGCTTAATCGTTCTACTTTTGTGAGATTCTCTGGATGCGATTTTATATTAATAATAAACCAGACTCAAATTCGACCGTACATTTGGACACTTATTTATAGACCAGTTTTCGATCCAACATGAGGAGTTCAATGCACCCTTCTCGGCTATCTCGAGCTCAAGTTCTGCCCCACAGGCGCGCAGCGCAATTCGTTAATATGCAGGGATGTTTTTCAGAAGCACGAACATAGCGAGCTAGCCTAAAAACATTGTTATAGACTGTATATTAGCCCAACATGAGTGATCCCAAAGTTGTAGTCACTCATAAAATCAAATCTTGCAGGATGATCGTGGGTTTATTCAAAATTGACAGTGCCGAGTTCATGTATGACCCGCGCTAATCGACTTAGCATTAGTGCCGAGTTCATGTCCTTGGTGCCGAATTCGTGTACGCCCCGTTATACATACGCGTCTCCTCAATTCTCGTATAAGGCAGTTTTTTTGTGTTCTGTTTTGATTGCACAATTCTCTTCTTATCGGCTGAATAATCTCAATTTATCGCTTTTTTTTGTTCTAAGAGCCAATGCTAATATCCTGATTTGGAGGCTCAGCACTTTAATTATGCCCTGCTACATTCGCTTCGTTTCGTATTTCATACTTTTATTTGCTCAGCTTGAATTACATTTAACTATTCAATGATTTGATGTAAGTTAACCATTATATTGCCTCTGTTTCGGACTTAGACTATTTCTCAATTAGTATTGGAGTTTTCTGCGGATACTTTTACAATCTGTTGATTTCTCAGGCTGCGCTGCCATTCTATCATATTTTGCTTTTTGAATGAATTACTGACGTAAACTCTTTACAGGTTTATCTTCTTAATGTCTACATTGTGTTGAAATTCCTAATTAATAAACATGTACAGTTTGTTAACGTCTGGATAACACTGAAAATGCTGGATTCGAGGTTGTCGTTCAGCTATACAAAATATAATTAGATTATAGCTACAAAGGCTGCAGCAAATTATCGACTTTCATGTAGAGTAGAGAGTAGAGTGTGCAACATGATCAATCAGCATGCTCTAGTAGGAGACATTGTTATAACCAAAATCGAGCTTTTGTTGTCATTAAGTGTAAAGTAGATAATTCACATTCATGGTCATACAGCAGAGTCATCCTCAGTCTCTGATGAAGTCGAAAGACATCTTCACATATATTAATTTAAACCTCCAATATTATTCAAATAATTGAAATACGTGAGGTACTTTGCATTTCATCTCTCACCATTATTTGAATTTGTTAAAGTAAGTTGAATGCTAATAGACAATCATTCGAACAATGAAATAAAGCTTCAAATTAGATGGCACGAGAACGTGAAAGCACATCTGCGAAGTAATTCCTGAAAACATGAGCAACAAATCTGGTAGAATGTGTGAAAATAGAGAAAAACGTAGACAGTAATGACTTCGAATCAAGTATGATGGTGTTGGCAATGCCGACTATCAGACATCATTCGCTTTTATGTTATTTTATTGTGCGCATTGGCAAGCTTGCGTTTCGTGGAAAATGTCCGGATAGTGATAATTTTTTTCTGGTTGATTGCAGGGAGAAGAGAGCCAATATGGTGTGGCTGGTGTGTTCGAGTGTCTACCGTGTCCTGAAGGGTGCGATTTCTGTGAAGATGATCGACCATGTGTTGTGTCCTTGAACTGGGTTATGAGAACCGCCATACTTATCCTCTCTTGCGCCGTCATCTGCTGTCTTCCTATCGTCGTACTTTTCACGTGGAAATATGGACATGTTAAGGTAACGTTTTATAGTTTCCTATAAACATAGTTGCTATCTGTAGCAATGTTATTAAATTTTATATCTACCCATAAAAAAATATATTTGATCCATTCACTAAAATTTCTCCACAAAAGTCGAACTCGTCTGTAACTTGATAGTACTCATGACAATACAGATATTTATAATCTGAAACTTTGATTCTCCAATATCAATTGATTCTAAATCAATATATTTGTTCTGAAGTTTTATGACTAGATGAAATATAATGAGATAAAGAAGACTCAAGAGATCTTAATTAGGCCTCTACCGCGGTTCAATCTCATCACATTGTACTTGGTGCAAGGAAAATACATATAAAAACAAGCGAGTGTACTCATCCTCTGGAGGCATAATCATCCAAGTGCATTCGCAACTGATGTATTCAGTTATATCCTACATATTTCAAACTGGAACAGTCACATTTCAATTACTTAAAGTTTAATAAACATGAATATTGGTATCTATCTACTTGATTCCAAGTTTCTTCTTTATTTTGGCCTCTCATCGCCCGTTAAACGCGATAATCCCACTTTCACACAATACAAATAAACTCACTGATAGGTAATTATAAATCTAGTTACAAGCCCAATATACCTGCAGCTATGTAGATGACTCAACCAGCCCCGATTTTTTTCTGTAATTAATAACGCTTTGCATTATTCATAGGCAGAGACCTTATGTATCTCAGTTCACGGTGATGTTCATAGCTTCTATTAGCCCTTAACAGAACGATACATCATCCGTTGTTTCGCTTTCATAGTCTCTGAGTATCAATGATTTCAAATGTGACACTTTTCATATCAATTAATCTTCCAGAATGCCACCTTGTCTTTGTACCGATTTCAAAAAGATATTGCCATTAAGATACCTCCATATTTAATATAATTTAAGAGGTGGTTCAATAATACAGATACTGAATATAAAAATCGATCTATACGATATTTCTCACAAAAAGTAGTAGCCTGTTTAAAGTTGCTCTGATGGAAAACTTTATATTTTTACTGAATGAATCATTCATTATTCACTTTCCATGCAACACAACTTCTGCTTGACTTATAATATGTCGACTAGAAAATAAAGAATTAAATTTTTCTCTGTCTCCATGACAGGTACTGAAGTTTCAGTTCCAACTTTATTACTTATTCACAATATCCTTTACCGCAAAGCATGTACAACTTATACTGAAAATCGAGTACAACAGAGTGAATTTTCCGCTAGGATCTTCCTTTTTCTCACGTATTCTCTAATAGAGAAATATTCAATCAAGAAGGTCATATCTTTAGTTTTGCTATGACCATCTATGAACTTGGTTGTTCATGTAGAGCAAATGGTGTGTCAATTAAACATTCTTCATTTTTTTTATGCGCTACTAATATAAATTCACGCGTGGAAGCTTAGTTGCGTAGCCTATATTTATCATTACCACAAATGTACTGTATATAACATCTGTCACTGATCCATTCATCACGTTATAGTAAAGTCTGAATGTCAAGAGTGTATTTTCAACTTGCTTATTCGAAAATTACTACTTTGGCGCGAAGACATCATCTAACGAATGAATTCGGAAGTTGCTACCGGAATGATATATATAACATACGGTCACAATAATAATGAATAAAAGAGTCTCAAGATTGAGAATACGAGAACCTTAAACAAGTTTGAAAAACAAGATACCTATTTCGAGAACTAAGTTCTCATCATCAGTTGCTAACTAGGCGAAATGCATCAACAGAGGGCTGTAGTTTGCCTCTACAGATATTCTCGTAGGCTGAGGATTCCTTCTTGAGATATGCTGTCCACCAGAGGTATTGTGCTTTCCATCATGTTTTGGAGAGCACATCTTCAGCAGTATCCTTAGTCTAGATGATAGAAAAAGTACCTCTAGAAAAAAACTGCAGCTTGCTGTTGGAGTGTTTCACCTAATTAGCTATACTGATGATGATGACTCAGTTATCGAAATACGTACCTAGTTTTTTAAACTTGTTCAAGGTTGCCGGTTTTTTATTATATTTGAATATGCTGTCAGATTCACATATTATGATAGAACAATAGCATCTTCCAAAGAATGTTAATTTCCCCTAAATGGAAAAAATTCATCACCATATCGTCTTAAATTTACAAATAATAGAACCAAAATTGATTATTTTTCACCAGCTTTCAATAAATTGTAGCATGAAAAACTGATGCATGAAAATTTCACGTATTTATCTTGATAATTGAAAACCTTCTGGTGATCCAGAAAATACTCTCGTGGTCTTGGAAACTTTAATTCATTATTAATCTACCTGGCAGCGAAAAATTCAATTAGAGAAAAAATGAGATGCCCAAGAGTTTAAACACGATCCCAGCACGAAAATGGACGAGCAGCAATTTTAAAAATTGTAGAGAATAATTATTCCTCAAAAATATCACAAATTATAAGCAAATTATCGATATGTGGATTATATGAAAAGATATGCAATTTTCATTATAATTAAATAGCTGTCAGCCCAGTCTTGAAGAAGTCTAGAACTAAAAGTTACACAATATACAATGTGATCTAACACTTGCCTAAAAACATTTGGCGGCCAAGGTTTTGCAGTCACTACTATTCACAGAGCAAATTATAGTAGTTTATTATACTAGTGATAGATAAATAAGTTAAGGAAGAGCAAGTGACTACTTTTTTTGAGTTACTTCATTTCACACCAGTTCAATACAACAAAACATCCAACATCTCTCTTAGGACCTTTTAAATCGTTACCATATCTTGGTCTATTTTTTAGCACTAATAAGATATTAAATGCTATGTTATAAACGTTGGAAAACCGTTACAATAAATATTCTTACCAGATATGTTCTACTGGTCCCCTGTAATAATTAAAAGTCCTCAGTCCTCTTGAACCTGCTTAATTACCGATGTCAACAAATTCAACACACTGCATACACCTATACACACTTGGTACTACAATTTCACTGCTCAATCCCAGCCGTTGGTAACCACTACAGCCCAAAGCTGCTCGCTGCACACTCGGCTGCAAACCGCATCATGAACACTTCAATTTTTTACACACGTCCTCTTTCTCATTGAGCCCAAATCTGCTCCAAGCTGTACCATAAACACACCATTCTCACACACACATACTTTTTCTTCGTTGACAACCTGGTCAGGATTACTACTACAGTCTCATTGCTTAATCTCAGTCGTTGGTAACCTGGCAAGGATTACTACAGCCCAAAGCTGCTCGCTGAACAGTCGGGAAGCAACCATAGTTGCATCACATACACCCGGCTCCAAGTCGTACCATAGACACTCCATTCTCGCACACACCCGGTAACTCAACTCATCCAGCACTAGATCACTTCAGCGACTCTGTACTACCCACGTCTTCATTATATGGATGATAGAAATAAACTGTCAGAAAAACTTGAAACTCATCATCACATAACCAATTGAATTAATGAACTGATAGACTTATGGAATCGGACGATGATAATTTTACCTCATGTAACAGCCTTAAGTCAAACATTGAAATTACAAAATAGCCATGACATGGTTATTATGGTACTTACTATATCCTGTAGGTAGCTTTCTTTATATTCTCTAACTTCGTGTGTAACGATAGCCTAATCATGAATCGGTATTGGATCAAGTTTGTCGCTCAATGTGGACAACTAATTTTCACAAGCTTTTTTCAACTTGTTTGTATTACAAGCTAACGGAAAATTATTCGTATAACTTGAAATGATTTCTACCCAATATGTTCCATTGATCCCCTGAATATTCATAAAAGTGATACTACACAACTGCAATAACACAAAACTGGCAAAAGGACATAAAAACTCATCAACCAGTCATGAGCGATCACACAACTAATTGAATTAATAAACTGATAGACATGAAATCGGGCAGTGATAATTTCACCTCATGTAACATTTGTTTGTATGCCTGTCTTTCCGATTTAAAATTTCCAAACCAATTTTTAAGCGCTTGTCACATTTGATTAGGCTTAAATTTGGCATACTTCGATGACAATAGTACCGTGAAGCTGATATGATAGAGTCGGAAGACGGCCATAGAAACTCCTCAACTAGACAACTTGAGTCTGTCATGTTTAGGCTCATTGGATTTGTAATATAGACATACATATTATCAAGGATCTGATGATGGAGCCAGAGGAGCTCCTCAACTGAATAAAATAGCTTTGTCATGTTTAAACTCGTTGGATTATCTTGACAAATACTATAGCACTAGGTGGTGTCCAGGTTCCAATGAATCCAGAAGCTAGCAATATTTTATAATCATTAATTCTCTAAGAAGTATCCAATATAAACTGTATAGAATAAATATGCTCAATACATTTGGTTTGATCAAAAAGCTATCTGGATTGAAGAACAAATATATGTGCCATCAGGAATGGATGAAACATCTGAGCAACGTCGATCAAGACTTTAAAGTAAATGGCAATATTTACTGGAAATGTGTAAAATGGAATGAATAGACCAAATGACAAACAAAAATAAATGAAACAGCAACACAACGGCAGAAACTTCTTGAAAAGTATCAAAAACAAAAATCAAGTCGAAAAAGAAAATACAAATACAAACATATTCTAATGTTGAAGAAGTATGAAATATACGTGAGAAATCTTTCTAAGACGAGCTTATATTCAGTGTGAGAAGTTTAATCCTTGGTTACTGATTGAAGGTGAAGGCAATACATACTTTCTAATACTTACATAAACAAGGAAGTTTTTAAAGCATAGAAGTTACTTGAAAGCTCAAGGCGTGAAGCATCATTACACTCAAAATAAAGCCTCAAGCATTAAAGAAAATATAAAATTTTTTAGAAATTTAATTTTTATGTAAGAACTAAGGATGGAGTTCTTCTGCAATTTCACTATTCAACTTCATACACTAAATATTATTCTCCACTGTTCGTTAAATAATATATTAATAGAAGACTATTTTGAAAAAGATTTTTTACGCTCATTTTTTATTAATCCGATTTATTTCGTTATTTTTGAGACACTCGGTATACATGAGGCGATATTCAGGCAGTGGAATTAAATGTGAAACCACATTTCATCTAGCGGATCACGTCATGCTGCGGGCGAAAGCTAGTTAAGAAACAAATTAATAACATGCGAATATCAAACAGAAGAAATGTAAAAACAAAAGCACAAATAGGTACATCAAACAGAAACTATTGCCAAATTGAAGTTCCACAATGGAACTCATATTACTTCAGATTATTATTCTCTCAACTGAAGTTTTAAGTTTCATTACAAACTTTTGAATAGAACCTTGTTTTATTGTTAATAACTTTCAATAATGAATCCTGCAAAAATTGTACTTTAAGGCAATCGATGAGTTTCTCACTGAACTTAAAATTATCCCAAAGATAAAATAAATTGGGTGTGCCTATCTGTGAACCAAAGATAGTTCAACTCGAAGAATATATCAGAATTGATAAGTGCCAATTAAAATACGAAATATTGTTACTCTCCGGATTTAAACCCAATAAACAATAATCCTTGTTCTGCACTTCTACAATTGGTTGGTAAAATAGCTCCTCTTCATTTATAGAATAAGACTTATTCTTGCAGCAATTGAAATTTCAGGTGATCCTGAAACTTTCTATAGTTTTGTTAGTGGAGCTTAGATATTCGAATAATGACTTGAGGGGGCAAAATTAAGGAAAGTAACGCTAAGTTCTCTCGTGGAAACTTTATTGAATGTTAAGCGAAAATTATATCTCTGGAGAATATCATCGAGTTATTAATCCAGAAAGTAGGAAAAAATGGAAAATTAACCGTTGGACTTCTGTAGCCATGAGTATTTGATATTTAGGAACAGTAATACCTTCCAATTAGATTTTGTTATCAATCTCGAAACAAAGGAATTAGAAGGCCTAGGCAATTGATCCACACGAAACTGAGGGGACATGAAATTCAATCCAACAGCTAGGTTATCACTGAGAAAAAACTTTTTGAAGTGAAAAAGATGGTATTTATCGTATCAACAGTACCAATCTTGAAACAATCGAGTTCAGTTCTCGGATGTGCTGTGACAGTGTTGGTCCAAACTTATTTCAAACATATCAAATATCGATCTGCTCGTTATTTGTTTATCTATTCAGAATATATCGCAATTGATGGGTGATTATTTGAATACAGTTGATGAAATCCATAAGTACAAACACAGCACGAATCTCAGAAACCAAATGAATCAAGATTATAATTAATATCGAATCAAAAATAGAACAACTTTGATTAATTGGAGATTATATTCATAATTAGTTCTCACGGCTCTGCATTTGAAAGGTGTTGTAATTCTAAGCAACGTACATGGCACATATATTGAAATCTTGGCAAGACAAATAGGATCATGTATAAGGCTATTTATGAGTTTGTATGGATACAAACTATTTAGTATTTTGCGGCGAGACGCCAAGCTTACAACATTTTTCAGTCTAATTAGATCATCAGGAACATAATCGTGGGTTTAATACTGTCCTTAAAATTTTTTTTGCTGTGTTCAAAAGGAGAAATATGTTTTTTGGGAAGACGGTTCCCATAACTGTCAACAGTACGAATGCAAGAGTCAAAAACAAAAACCTTCATTATATGAATCTACGAAAACAACTCGCCCAATTTAATATTGCAAAGAATAGACCAGATAACTTATTGTTTCAAACTTACTAAACATAAAAAACAGCTTCGACAGAAATTTATATACTAGGTATATCAGGACTAGTGACAAAAAAAATAATAACATAATGCTGTGTAGAAAATGTAATATGAACATATCCCCTATTCCATTTAACTACAAAAATACAACACAAAATAGCAACAGATTTTAAGAATTTTTAAATTAAGATACTCTCAAAACAATGTAAGAATCAATGGAAAACAATGAAAAACAATGCAAAATTGATTCAAAATTCACAAATAGATACAAACAATCAATTACTAGGAAGAATAGCAAACGCTTCAGCTGAAATTCATAGCAACCCAAATACAGCTGAATTACTTTATAATTTCATAGTTCGTCGCTGTCAAACTTGTATCCGAGTTCGAAGGACACATTTGTTGCAATTTATGAGATTTTGATCTCTTGTATGTTGGTAATTAAAAGGAATAGGATCTATGTTCATATGGAACTTCTCACTCAAAATGATCTGCATAAAATCAATCATTGTTGTTCAATTGAAAAAAAAAAATATAGTCTTTGAGCTGAGACTCTGAGGAACTTTAGAGGTGGCGTGTAGTTCAACCCAAAATAATTGAAGAAATACAGTAAAGAACAAAGATTATCTGAGGATTGAAAGTTGATCTCAAGTTTATAATGTAGAGAGATACGATCCAAAGTTTGAAAAATAAATCAATGTAAATGACATCTCTTGGATGTTGTCTTGTAGATTATTGGAAATAAATTCAGTAAAATTCATTTAATTCGTGATTATAAATGAAAAATATTAACCCTGAAAGTGTACACTGGGGTCTTAGAAACCCCATGCTCCAATTTTTATCTTGTGCACAAGCACAAAGTCGATACAGTACGATGTGACCACCTCGTAAATTTAGTTTAGTAATGTCTTCAGTATGTGCTATATGTATTTTGATGATATCTGAAGTAAGTGGGTTATAATTAATGAATTTGTTTGTGTTTGGGTCTCTGAGACCCCAGTGTGACTGTTTGCGTTAGATTTATTGGTATAGCTGAATGCTCTTTATTATCCTCCATTTTGACATTTCAGCAGAAAATTACTATTTCGGAATTCCAAGACCCTTCTGCGTTAATAAATGATGAACTTGAACGCAAAATTCATGAAAGATCTTATATTTGATGCATTGAACAAGAAAAATTCGAAAAATGTGTACTTCTTATGCATTGTCAGTAAACTGTGCTCTCAAAAAACTCAATGCTTCCTCACTTCATTCATTATCATTCTGAATAGATTACATATCATGAAAATTATTAAAAACAACATCCATTTCTCAGTGAAACTACGTTTTCGTTTGGTATTTTGCGCTAGATTTATTGGTATAGCTGAAAGCTTTCTATTACTCGCCATTTTGACATTCCAGCAGGAAATGACTTCTTCGGAATTCAAAGTTTCTTCTGCATTGATAAATGATGAACTTGAACGTGAAATTAATGAAAGATCTAGTATTTTATGCATTGAACAAGAAAAATTCGAAAAATTTGTACTTTTTATGCATTGTGTCCTTTTTCTCAGTAAATTGTGCTCTTAAAGAACTCAATGTTCTCTTACTCCTTTCATGATTATCCTGGGTAGATAACGTATCATGAAAATTAGTCAAAACAACATCCAATTCTCAGAAAGACTACGTTTTCGTTTGGGGTCTTTGAGACCCCAGTGTGACACTTATGCAACTACAAATGAAGTGTGTATGTCCAGGGTTAATCACGCCTTTTACCCGCTACGAGTATGGCAGACACTTATAATGTACTCGCTAGATGAAAAACATACGTTTATAAATAAGAATTAGACTCTGAACGAATGATCTAATATATTTTTATAAAATTTATCGAAATTTTTCTACGATATTTGATAATACGACCAGATATGTCAAATTTTGCACCCGATTTGAGTTATAAAAGTAATAAAATTAGATTCCAAACAAAATGGGAATTGTTCAGAGGAGATGGAAAGATTGGATAAGAAATGTGAGAGAGATATGGAAGTGTCAACAAATCCTTTGATTATGTACGCAGATAAATTATCAGGCCCTGAGTTAGACGATGGTTTGATTTTATCAATAACATCTTCTGTGTCACTTGTAATGTCCATGTAATTATTGTTTTATGATTTTTTCGACTGATATTAGTATTGCCAGTAGAGATTGAAAGTCAGCAAAACCTTTTACAATATTAGCGGCAGTATCAAAAGTGCTATTCTTGCAATGCATGAAAACTATGGTCCATTTTCTCACCTTTTAAAAGTGCGCTAAATCAGCAAAAATTTCAATGACAGAAGATAGAGCTATATGATGGAACATGAAATGAACCTATGTGTTCTGTTTCTTGCTTTTTCTCATATACTAGACAAATACTTGGAGTACTCAATTTTCATGTCCTTTTTTATCAAAGTGAGCAATCTCTAGAGCTCCTAAATTTATATTTTTTCTTCGTAGCATGAAGCTGCTAGGTTAAAGTGGTGATATCAATTAGCAGCATCTCACACATAAAATGCTCAACCATCATCTCTGATCAAAAAAATTAACCATCCCTATTTCATATCTGGCCAGGCAATTGGAATAAGTCCGCACTCATTAATAGGGGTTGAAGATAGATTCTCCCAGGTAGCCAAGTTTCAGAAAATCATAAAACATCATAATTTTAGTATTCTGCCATCCAACATATTGATAATAAATATGCATTTTTAAACTTTCCAACTGATTCATCCTAGCCTCAAAGAATGGGAAAACGAAATATGTAACAAAAATGTTGATATTCTTAGATTTTTACAAGTTTATTTCCTATAAAACTTTACCTCATTAATCTGAAACAAATTTACGAACCAAATCATCCATTTTAGAGCTTATACTTGATCAACTTCCCAATTGTCACAAAAATGTATTTGACCATCTCAAATACCGTTCCGCAAGTAATTGTGTCGCAACGAATCAAATCATAAACTTTTTCAGTCAACCCCCAAACATGAACATGACATAAGCAATGACAACAGTGTTACAGAAATGTACCATTTCAAATAATGTTCTTCAAGAAATTATGCTCCACTCATCCAAAAATAATTTACGAATCAAATAATAAATTTTTCTCTGCTGAAAGCTAACATCTATTACGGCTACACCACAGACCGATAACAAAATTCACTTTTATAGAGTGCTAAAATAAACGAGAACGATTTGATCTTTCAGGCTGAGATCACAGAATTGTTTGAAATATTTTCAAAATATCCTTCCTTTAATTCACCTAACAATCACTGAAGATTGTTGCAAAAATATTGAACGGAACGATACAATCAAAAAAGTGGAGTCTAGCAACACTTTGTTTTTATCCTGTTTTTCTTTATTCGTTTGTTAGGACCAGCAGGAAAAATAAACCGTATTAACAAGAGTCTTGGAAAGTTTTTTACCAGTTTACATTCCAATTACATAGTGGTGGACCCTTAAGTTTATTGCGAGAATCCGAGCACTCCATTGCAGTTGCATTCAATTGTCCGAAGTTAGAAGCTTACGCTTCTACATTGCTTATTAAGAAAGACCATTTAGTATTGGAACAATAGGTACAACCAACCGTAGTTTCAGCTTTCACTTAAGTATATGTTGCCTCTTAGATATAAGACAAGGATCAATTTAAACCTAGAGTCTTGAATTGTCAAAATATTGGTTCGTTACTCTGGCCTGAGTTTCGGTTAATGTAAGCACTGGAATATTCAAATATAACGGAAACATAAACAGAAAGAATATGATAACTAAATGCAATCTTTTCGGATTCATGGAAATGGAGTGCTTATCCCTTTCAGAATAATAAGTACACTAGAAGGACAAAAATGGCAGAAGAAGCACATTTCAATCATAAATAAAAATTTCAGGAAGAAGTGGATGAAATGAAAACAACAGCAAATAAATCTGATATAACTAGCACGTGACTTTTCTCCGTTTTGAATTAGGGTGCATTGATATTTCCCTTCCATTCAAAAAATAGAATAAGTACAAATCCGGGGTAGATTAGGCATCGTAATTTAGATGTTTTAAGCGTGACTGATATAAATTTTGATCTTTCGGATTCCGATGAATAATATATAGAAAATATTCTGAAATAAAAGGTTATATTTTTTTAATCAGTCTTAAAAATTAGTAGAATGAACGAAAATATACCTGGCAACGAACAATGTAGTAATTTAATTTGATCTGGTCTGCAGGATACACACCTAAATTATTCACATTATATTAAGTAATGAATGAAAATTATTAAATATTCAAATCGGCTTGACAGGTTGGACAATCCGTCTACCACTTCAAGAGAAGTTGAACTGTCTCGTTCATTTTCTTCATTACAACAGAGTGCAATATCAAATAACCTTGTTATGGAACAAGATTTAGAATAAAAAAAACGTCTTTTCTTATTTTGTAATCCTATATTCGTTGCATTTTCACTGGGTGTCGGGGTTGCTTCACTCAAATGTCTTCTATGAATTCTCTACACTCGTTCCGGTTCCTTGCTAGCTCGTGTGCTCTTCTAGTTGTTATTTTTTTTCTGGTTATTATTTCTTGTATTACATCGTTCCATGTTTTCCATGGCCTGCCGCGGTCTCTTTTCCCCATTGTTTTTGCTTTCCATATTTCTTTTACTTTTCTTTTATCCTCGAGTCGAATTGGATGTCCATACCACCCCAATTGTTTCTGCTCTATCTTCTTCATTGTATTTCCAATCACTCTCTAATTCTTTTATTCCTAATTTTGTCTAGTTTAATTACACCCTCTATAGCTCTAAGACATCTCATTTCCACAGTTGTGATTTTACTTTGTTGTATTTTATTCAGTACTCAGGTTTCTGAAGTGTACAGCAGCATTGGTAGTACTATTGTTTTATAGATGGTCAGCTTCGTTCTTTTATTTACTGTTCTATACTTTAATAGTGCCTTGCTAATTGAATGGTAAGTTCCAACTGTCGCCTGTATTCTGCTATTTATCTCATCTTCGTACCCTCCTTTATTTTCGATTATACTTCCTAGATATCTGAAGCTTTTAACTTGTTGTATGTTTTTATTATCTATTTGTGTTTTCAATTGTTTTTCTTCTTGGGCTATTATCGTTACCTTCGTTTTGTTGGCATTTATTTTCATATTTTTTGAGTAGTTCTTCGTTCCATATCTTCAAGTTCTCTTGCAGATTTTTTTCTGTTTTCGCAAAGATTACCATGTCATTTGCAAAAATGCACTATGCTATTTTCATTTGTTCCAAATTTGAATATCCTACGGCAGTTTTTATTGTTTTTTTATTTGCTTCAATGTTATTATCATCCATGTATAGTATGAACAATAAAGGACTCAGAATTCCTCCTTGTCTTAATCCTTCACTTGTTTTGCGGCTGTACATAGTTTATGTTATCTTTATATATATCTTGGATTCCATCTAGTAGCTTCTGTCCTATATTTCTCCTTCTTAAATTTTTTTTTCTACTATAAGTTATAACCTTCTGTAAAGTTGTGTTCCTAATTGGCCACTTTAATCCTACTTTTATTTTTTTCTACTTCTATCGTCTTTTGATAGTATTCCTCATTGATTTTTGGTTATTGTTGTTTTTCTGATCCGAACATGAAAGTTAAAACGATGTATTCTATGTGTTTATTACGTTTCATGGAGTGTCACACATTTCTTATAGCTTATAATTTATGTGCATACTTCTAGTATCCTATATTGGCAATCATTCGGAGAGCAATAGATGTAGCGGATAAAATGAAAAACCGTGACAAAAAAGGAATCTTATTTCACAGCTGTTTAACAGTTTCGAGTTAAGTAAATCATGTTGACGAATGGTTTGCGCGGTTGCGCGCCTGTCTGTGTACTTGTCTCCCAAGACGCGACGCTCCGTGTTGCTATGGTGATACAGATACTGAGCTATTGATTGGGAGGTGTCCGTTTCCTTTCTCCATTTCATTCTTGTTGCGATTGTGTGTGTATATGGTGTTCCAGCACGCAACGACATAACTGACATCAAGGTACACCTCTGAACGCATCATGTGCAATAGTTTTAATTCATCTGTTGCTCCGGAAGAGATTTTTATTTGCTTTATTTTCTCAAACTATGAAAAGTTGAAGAACAGCGTTTTTGTTCCAAAAGAATTTTAGCATTTGACCCTGGAGGGTCTTTAACATAAATTGAAGCTTCAAACTTCGGACATATCATTTTTCCAAAAAAAAAATTTTATTCCAGTTTTCAACTTGATGAGACTTTTTTGACTTATCAATTTCATGGTCACTGATTGCAAATGGATTTGGTGAATATAGCATACATAAAAATATTCCTTCTCCCCAAATTGTGTGGAGTTGCTGTTATTGAGTATATTTTGGTGAGAAAATTTCATTTCTTCAAGTATACGAAGGCTATTTCTATTCTGGAAGTACATCATTTCCGACAACAACTCCTGAAAATATTTTCGTTCAACAAATGACAAAAACTTTCATATTACACCATTTTGTAAAGAAGTTGTTAACGCCCATTCACGTAGTTTAAAAGATTATTTTTGTCAACAAAATAAATTTTTGAAATCATAATCACATTCGTCCAAAACATTGTATTGTGACTTGAAAAAAAAATCAACAAAAAAACAATCTCAGAATTTCAAAAATTGTATGGAAGCAATTTAGTTAAAAGCAAAATTTAATCTTTCAGACTTCTCAAGTTGAAATTCAAATGTAAATAAAAATATAAATATAAGCATTTATTTTGATCATTTAAAATCATCTCATGTTAATGTTCAAAATATATCGATTTAGTCCCTCCATAAAAAAAAAAAAATATATAAAACATGATCGTGGACACAGATTTCCACTTTCAGAGGATGTTGTTCAATCAATCGCATTTTTAATTCATAAGACATGACGGTTCGCTCTTTGTTTTTCATAGGTAGCAGTTAACTATTTTTTCTGCAGTCTAGGAAGATTATTTGTGATATGAACTGTTCAACTCTTTCATCTGATTTGATTTGCTTACAGAAATCAATCATCAAGTAAATGTGTAGAACAATTATATTTGATGATTGATTTTATATTGGAAAATAATCAAATACTCAGAGCACTCCCGGAATAGAAGAATTATGGTTCAATCATTTATTTGAGAAGAATCTATCATAATTACAGTACAAATATACAACATAATTCAAGTCACACTCCTGAAGTGACAAATTTTTGTGGCCGTACAGGATTAAATCTCGACATCTAAACTACCATAATATTGATTGTGAAGGAGTTATCTGCTTCTCCTCTTTGACATGTTCGTAATGAAGAATTCCTAGAATAGTATAAGCCGTGCTCCAGATATGTAACATACTTCTATCTCTTTCTAATTTTTTCGCATCAATGCAATTGGAAATATCTATAGCATTTTATTGCATCCGGAAACATGTACGACTCCGCTATGTATTCTAAAGATATTCGAAAAACGACTTGTTACTCATTCCTATCTGGAATTTGCTCATGGCGACGATATGATGTGTCGTGAGGTAAAATAAATCTTCAATATCAAATGGCTTCAGGTCAAATGACTTAGATTCAATAAAAACTGAGAGGAAAAATATATTTTTGCAATATGTTCTGAGACCATTTGGAATCAAACAAGAGATAATGGAATTCTCAGGTAGGATAAATAACAATTTATTTTTCTCCGCGAGCAGAAACTGATATTGTATGTAAATTATTTCAGTGAATTTAGCTCTTCCCCACGTCCTATGATAATTCTGAAAGATCATGTTAGGCTTACATTTCTATTGTTGATAAAATAAGACAATCGATTCGCAGAATAATTCTCTTATACTTATGAAAGAAGGATTTACCTTAGGCATGATTCCATAATTTTAATCTGGATGTTACCAACAGATGTGAATACAATAAATGATATACTTGAATCAGATTATCGTTAATACCATTCATATCTCATGAAGCTTGATGATTTTGTTCAAGAGACTCTACATAAAAACAGATTATTCAATTTTTTTTCACATCAAACTCAAGTAATATCAAAGACAAATAAATAATATAAAAGCATAAAAAGATAGAACTCAATTGTAAGCAATTACAGTTTTATCCAAAATGTTGCAACAATAATATTTTTACAGTGAAAATAGACTTGTTTAGCATACATATTGTTCTGATTCACGTTTCCGATGTAAATTGCTCCAGGATATAATCAACAATTCTGATGACCACAATCAAGATCCTAAAATAATCATTTCTTTCCATTCAATTAAACTTCTCCTTCAATGATTTTATAAATGCCTTTCTTTTGAAGCTTTATTACCAAAATTTCGCTTTCCAGATGTTTGTCAATATCTTAAAGCAGCCTCGGGACCAGATGATTGTTAATTTAATTTGATCTCTTCTTCTCCATGAAAAAGATAAGATCCTCGACGACGAGTAAAAACAAATAGCCAACATTTTATTATGAAAATAATTAATGAGAATCGTAAAAGACATTTTTTCAACCACATCGTTCAGGGAATTGAGTTCAATCTGGAGGAAAAATATGGATGCGACTGAAATTGAAACTCAGCAACGTAAAATATAAGGGTATATCAATGGAGGATATATATCTTCACTTTGGAAGAGATTATTTCAACTTGGTCATGATAACTTTGAGAGTGATAGCACTTTGACCTGCTTTTCGAACAAAATTAGCAAATAGCATTGCAAATAATGTTTGTATATATAGTCAGTTTCAGCCTTATTTATCGATAATTCACGGGCTTGTATGCGTTTTTCATGCTGTATAACCCAAGAATCAATCAAACGGTAAACCAGAACACTTGATTCCAAGTATAGTAATTGATGAAAAACAAAGATCTATCAGTTTATCCTATTATAAAAAAGAAATCACATAAATAAAAATTTCACACAAAAACTGTGAAATATGTGAGGTGCTGTGCTATGGAACATTCAAAAAATGAATAATTCTAAAAAAGAATTGTATTCCATAGAAAATTGAAATCTAAGAGTCGGGGCTGAAGCCACCACAATCTTAGATCGGGGATGAAACTGTAGACATATGTTTCGTCCTTATTAAGACTCCTCAGTACCGTATAGCCAAGCCCAAGATAATCAAGACTTGGATCCCAGAGTGTATAAACTCATTACGATAAAAGGTGCGCTGCAGCAAAAATTACAAACAACACCATCTATCGGGCACAAATGCCGATTGCACGGCTGACAAGATAAAGAAATCACATAAATAAAAATTTCACACAAAAACTGTGAAATATGTGAAGTGCTGTGCTATGGAACTTTCAAAAAATGAATAATTCTAAAAAAGAATTGTTTTCCGTAGAAAATTCAAATCTAAGAGTCGGGGCTGAATCCACCTATTATTATTAATATTATTAGCGGAGAAGAACTGTAAGCGTCAGTACACTATTATCACTGGAACCTATAAGATCCTTTGTGATGAATCCCTTAGATTATATCTGTAATGTTTAGAATTTTTACAAGTCCCAGTATTGCCTCAATAAATACGTCCATCACTTCGTTCACAGTAATGTAAGCCTTTCTAAAGTAGTTCAGACTGCACAAGGCTACAGCCTGACTGACACAAAATTAGGTTTCCTACATAGACGACAAATGTTGTCTCCAGCCTCACCAATTTTTAACAAATTTTATTTCAGATGGCAGGATTCTAAGATCTCCTTTGCCAAGAGCTAATGACTCATTTATGCTTGTAGGCGAAGGTTAAATAAACCTTTTCGCCTGTTTATTCCCTTTCTTGTTTTCCCAGTACGAGGTTCTTTGCTGAATCCTCTTATACTTTTAATACCTACTTCAAGTGGCTTTTCAGAAGTCCACATGTAAATTTGGGCGCGTCGTATATCAGTTTGGCTCTCTTTCTAGCAAACTAATCTACTTTTTCATTGCCCTAGCTCCCACCACAATGTGACGTGGTCACGTTTTGCCAGTTGCTGAAAGATTTCTTTGCAACTCCAAGCTTGGATTGACTAAGAGCTTATTGCCTTTAGGGCAGCTTGACTGTCTTATATTATGTTAATTGTAGTCCTTCAACAACCTTTCCTCAGGTTTATCACGGCTCAGAGATTGATGGTATGAATTTCAGCTTAGAGGATTGTAGCACTGGCTTCTAGGGGTCATCCTGGTCCAAATACACACACACCAATCTCTCCACTATCTTATTTTAAACCATCCGTGTGCCAGGGCAAGGAGCCTTTCAAGAAGTTGGGTTCTTTCATCTTGTACGTGTGGTAATTATTGGGTCGTATTTTGACGAGGCCAGTTGACTTAGTTGAACCTCCTTGAGAATTTCTAAGTGGCCTATGGAGTCACCTGACTTGAATAGTCTGATTCTGTTGAGCACGAGGACGCTGTACATCGCCTCTTTCTTCACCTGAATATGCAAAGGTGTTGTTCCCAACAGTGCTTCCGTTGCAGGTGTTCACTGCTCCTGTAATAGAGATGCAGGCTGTGTGTTGCAATTTCTGCAACAGAGCCTGTACTGTAATTTCCTCTACCAGAAGATTATGTGATGCATGCGAGTATGTAATCATGAATCTAATGGTAATATATGCCCAGTGCATTAATATTGGCTCCAGTTTCCACGTCTTTCTGAGGAGTCGGTGGCATAAGTTAAGGACCACTACAGACTTCCTGTATACTTTATCTTCTGAATTCTAAATTTTGTTGGATATCTAGTCTACGATTGTGGTATTAGTACTGAGTGCAAATTTTTATACAGACAAAAAATTTCCATTAGAGCCTACTGCGCAAAATTTCAACATAACATTACAACTCTCTTATTAAAATGAATTGATGTAACGTTGACCATGTTTTGAGAGAATAAATCAAAATACCCCATACATTTTTTTTTCAATGTCTTCAAACTCCTAAAATTGGAGGAGAGCTCTATTAATGCGTTGCTGGTGAATCACTCCAAAAATAAAGTGTGGTGTTTCGCATTATTCCAACTACACCGACCCTGCTAATTATAGAATCGGACTACAAAAGTGGAATGTGGGAAACAAGTGTATAAACTTCAGCATTAGGACACAAGGTTACATATTGCATACAAAATCTTTTCTGCAGTCTCCACTTCTCATATTTTGATATTTCTAAGAAAGAGCACAAGTTGACACTCAGATCTCACGAATAACCTCACAAATAAATCAGTGCTAGGTATTATGTACAGTTTAAATCAGAAAGAAATTGGTGATTGTATCACGAAATTTCACTGTTGCGCACTCAGGGTTGAAATACGTGAAAGCTTGGCTCACGTATTATTTGCAATGTGTAAAGTACCAAATGTAATGGTGTCGAACTCCCATCTCCTGCCGAAAAACTCTAATGTTATTAATATTCATAAAATCACATACAATAAATGAATTGTTAACAAAAGCAATGAAAGTAAAATAAATCTGATAAAAAAGGTTGAATGTTGATCATTTGTCAAACTTATCAGACATCATGAAACCGTCCCGATAGACGCATTACCGTAAGATGTGAATCAAATAAAGAAGAAAGCCGTGAGCATAATAAATGTTAGTATCACCTCACGATTCAGATAAGGCGGTAGGCCTGAAACCGACTTCCGACTCTGTGGGAAATAGTAAAGAAAATTATACATTAAGCAGTAAGATTTATAGTCCCACATTCTTTTATTGCCCAAACAAAGTTGAAACTCTTGGAAGTTTTAAATGAGAAAGCGAGTATACGTCTCTATACTCACTGAAGCAAACTATCGCATTAAAGATATCATGTCAACGGAGCTTTTTAAATTGACAAGTTCATTCAACAGGCGGCATCGGCCACTTCCTCAAAATCAATAAATACAGAGCAAGAGCACACTTTTCAAATTTTTTGAATCACTTAATTGGACAAATTTAGTAGAGACTTTTGGGACAAAATTTTGACTTGGCATCAGAAATGACTGCTTTTGAGGGAGCTACGAGTAATACTTTTGATTTTCTGGTGCTATTAAGTAGCTCAAGACCTCACGAATAAAAAATGAAAAAGTTGTATCTTTACTTGGATGTGCGCTCATTACACTTAAAAGCGTCGTAGTGGGCAAACGCGTCAACCAATTTGAAATAATATATCCTCTAGTTCACGAATGCACAAGCTGATGAACATGAGTGACACAATAGGAAAAAAATACAAAACAAAATTCTTTCACGGCTTTTTCATTTCAAATCATTCATTACTTTTTTGGGTGGATATTATTATATCAAAAGACGAAGTTCAGTCACATGAATCCAATCCAATCAAATATTACGTAATGATGAATATAAAGCCAGCAAATGAAAAGACATTTTGATTTTCAGAAGTTGTTGTGTATTTGGTTTCATATAAGTTTAAACCCAAAAGTCGAGCAAGAATGCAACATTAATTCGATTTTCTCATATTAGAGAACTAATAAATCATTTTTCTAATTTCAGGAACTAATAATTTTGTTTCCATTGTTGAATTTGTTATTTTCTTTGCAGGTGGTGCGAGCAGCTAGTCCAGTTCTGCTTAGAGTCATAACTTTGGGTGCATTTTTCATTTATTCCACGGTAAGTTAATCCCATTCTTCCTATGTTACAAAATATTAAATAAACTTCTTCAATTAAACCTCATTGATAGTAAGTTTAAAAAAAATATATCAATCACGCCTTTTATCCGATACGGGTATAGCAAACACTTTTAGTGCACTTGGTAGATCAATTGATATTTCCTCAGCCGTAAAGTGCCATTACCAGTCGTCAAACTACGGGGCCTCTTATTTTTTTTTGACAGTATAATTCAGTGAGCATCTTACTGGCTTTTTGTCCATCGACGGGACTTGACCCCGCGACCTCCGGATTACAAAGTCAGCATATTTACACTAAGCTCTGAATACTCATACTTATAAAAAAATGATTATTAGGATTAATTGAAATTAAAAAATGAAAAAGTGGTAATGGAAAATAATGAGGAAATTAATTTTCGGAGGAAGTCTCTCACATTGAGTTCATCACATTATTATGAAATGTGTTTCTACTGTATTAATCAACTCCTCCCTTATTAATACTAAAGATGCGTGAAAATAATGAACAAAGACAGAACTGGGAGTTGAATGTAACAGACAACTATATTAATTTAGAAGTTACTGATCCAAAATCGAAAAATTCAATAATATGCCATTAGGGCTTGCTAATGTTCACATGCGTGTTATATACAAAGTATTTTCTAAGAACTTGTAGTTTCTGATGGGTTTTCCTGTATTCCAGATGCGCTATTCTTCTCCAAATTTATCTTCGAAATGATACTTCTTTTTTCTTGCAATATATGAATCAAAAAGAAAGTAGACAAGTGGCAACTAAATTGCTCGATGTCAATTTGATGAAGGTTTTTGCAACCGGATATTAATATTTTTGTGGCATTCATTTCTAATGGAAAATTATTTTTTTGATCAAATATTTTTTGTGTAGCACATTCATTTGAAATATCCAAGAAGGTGAAGCAGACTACCCACCCAAATAATTATTTTCCGCAAAATATTCAAAAAATTTGAAATGTTCTCATTTGTTGTTTATAAATGAGCTACATGGTATTTTTTCTCCAAAAATTGAGGAATTGGCTGGCTAGTGCGCCCTTAATTTATACTACTCACAAACTGAATCACATCCTGTATGTGATGAAAAGTAAAATCATGTCGAATATCAAAACTCAAGCTCAGAGGATGTATGATACAACTTTTGTGCCCTATCAGAAGATTTTTTCAATGTATTTCTCCTGCTTCCGACGTTTCCATATTCTCCATGTATGATTTTCTTATCTCAGACACTGTATTCCAACATCTTTTTGTGGAGTTTGTTCATCTGATAAAAAATATCTTAAAGTTGCGATCTCTCCTTGTATAAGGGTAATAAATTTTCTTCATTTGATTGAAATTGAATACTTACGAAGTTTATCATCAAGTAAGTAATAACAAAGATGAAAATGATACCTGAGAGACAACAATGGAAATTATAGCGACTGTGGCGAATCGAAAGATGCCTTTGGCGATATGAAATGTTAATGCTGATATTCCAAACTGCCAGTGGCATCTTTGGTTTGTAACATACCCCTCAACCCTCGTTCTTGTCTTCAAGGAATCACTTTCATCTGTCACTTACACCTCACATAATGAGCCTCAAATTTACTCAAGTTGGGGAATCACGAGAGGAATTTTGTTAACTTACCTAATGTTAGTTGTGTGTATTAACTCCACTCAATAACCGAAATGATGCTAATAAATTACGCAGAGAACATCGCAATTACCATAACGCCTCAAGGATACAAATGACCGAAATCGAAAGCTTAGGGCGTAGAATATACAACCAATATTAGAGAAATTAACGAGATGAATTGTTCTGATATTCTTCGACTCAAAAAAAATACTGCAAACAAAAACGATAATCGTATCCAATCAGAATAAGATTCTATGCGCAATAATCTCACAAATCTGAGATAGTAATGAATAATAGTTAACATGCATAGGAATCACGTCAATTTCATGAGATTGCAAAGAACGCCATCCAACAATAAACTAGCAGGCAATCTAAACTTGTGGACTCATCCTACTGAAGATTTTCTCATGCACAACAATCCAATAAGGAAGGATATCCAATCAAATCTTCTGAAATATCTGAATTGTAGTACCATACCCTGATGTATTGCAACGTAATGAAGTTTTCATAAATCATCTAGAATAAAAATACATCTATGGTTACGTAAAATCAGGTGTTTGGCCGCTTAAGAAGAATTCACCTTATTAAATCTCTTGCTGAGGTGTTATTCAAATCTGTATATCAATAGAGAAAACTGTGTACCCCTTTTTAAGCATATTGCGCGTACGAAGGAATGTGGGATTTGGCTCAAAATTTACATGGAGAAGGAATGCAGAAAGCTAAAATTATATTAAGGATGTCCTTTTCTAGTTTTCCGCTGAAAGCGATATCATTTTTTGCTGGAATGTTTCGAAAAATATACACCGAATGAGAAAATATCTGACATCTAATTCTCACTCTCCGGGGAGCAGAAGGAAGGGGGGAAATTCGGAAAGAGAAAAATTTGTACTTCTTTTCAAGCATACTGCGCGCACGAAGGAATATGAGACTCGGCATTCTCGAAGTTTATATGGAGGAGGAGTGCAGAAAGCTAAAATTATATACAGGTGTTTCATTTCAATAATTTTTTGCTCAAATATCTTGAAAAATATACACCAAATGGAAAAATGTCTGACATGTAATTCTTACTCCCCGAGAGGCAGAGGGCTGAGAAGGTCACATTAAAATGTTAAATGAGAACCACTATTTTTATCCCAGATTTGAATAGAGTGTCGAATTAAGTTGATTTTACCTAAAATCCATGGGGATGGAAGGCTGAATCAAATAACGTTCAAATTTGAAGATTTAATGAGTTTTGATCGAATTTTGACCACTTGTATAAAAATTCCCAATTGTTTTTCCACCAGAAACATAAGCGAAATCCTTACATTGTATTTGATGGATCTCGCTATTCTTTATAAGGTCTGATTTCCTGATTTTATTGTTTACAAGGATCGATTTCAAATTGAGTCTATTATATAATGCTGTGATGATGTCAAGCAATTGCAGTTATTTTGCCAATTTAATGCTATAGTGTTTCCTTATAGGCAAATTTCCGGTAGAACTCACATATCATTAGTTTTAGGTACATTGTTATTCGTGAAGTATTTTATTGGCATAATTCTCATCGTATCTGTTTCATAGCAATTTCGTCTAGTTCGGTATTATAGTTTTCTTCTGATATCGGCACATTGGATAATATATAAATCAAACTTTTAACAGCATATGCTTTTGTGTTAGGGAGATGTTCGGAACAAGGTGGAATCACAGCATCAGAGTATGTGGATTTCTTCCCTACAAATACTAAAATTGAATTCTTTTTCGCCTCGTGAAATCGACAAATCCCAAAAATTCTATTTTGAATCATATCCTTTCCGTAAAGTGAACTCTATTTTTGTATAATTTTTAATAACGTCTTTAAACTCCTGAAGTTGCAGATATATTCATAAATTTATATGAATAAAATCCACCAGATCATAATACCATACTAAATTCTGGTACCGATATGTCAACGGTATGGTCTGTTTTTGGATCGGTACGGATAGGCAATTAGATAATACCGTCGACATATCGGTGCCAGAATTTAATATTGTTGATAAATAGAATTTTACCATTTAGTAGATTTGATCCAAATTTATTTATGAATATACATGCAAGAAGAGGAAAGAGAGGCCTGCTTACTAGTAGATCTTCAGTTTGTGAAAGTCAGCAAGTGTTAATACGAATTTTATTTATTTTTGGAATACTGAGCTGCCGTTTTGGACTGATGTATGATGTATATATTTTAAAAGTTTACTACAAATCTAATGTTGCAATTCTGTGCATATCCATAACTTTTATAAATTCATACATAAATCTGTGAATTATGTACCAAATTTCATCGTATTTGTATTTCTTATGAATAAATTGATATGAATCAACAACAGTCGATACGTTTTCATCGATACCTCATGAACTCATAGATTTGCACCGAATTGCAACATTAATGTGATGCCATGATCGGTCTTGGTTATCCGCAAGAACCACTAAGTATTATTCGTGATAACCCATATTCATTACCTGATATATTCAACGCAACCTTACTGATATGCTAATGTAAGAAGTCAAATAGTCTTGCATGGAAAAAATGTTAAATGAAAGCCTCCCAACAAAAATGAGAACAAATTAAAGGTGAACGATTGTGTGGACGCACGACACGGTGCGGAAATGCATTAATATTATTTTTGGTTTGTTTCTTGTCAGGCAGCCTCCAAATTGGAGGAATAAATAAGCTTGCATGAATAAAGTCATTTATATGAATAAGACAATAAAACATTATTCAAAAAACTTTTTGAACAGATCAAATAAAAGCGTGGAGCGCTCAATTATATTGATGTAATCTTCGTAGGCGCTCTATGCGTTTATTCACGGAGCACCAGGAAAAAAATATTTTCTTCTTTTCTTTTGAGAAAATAGGAGATCGGACATCTTGAGGCGGCCGCCATATTGGATCTAGTATGACGCCTCTCACCCTATCTTTTTCTACTCTTAGAACATTTTTATTCAATTCGATTACAAGATTTGACGCATACAACAAAAAGGCAAGGTAATATAAACATGGTAAGAAAGATATGTTTTTGGATAGAGGTGTCTGGCGAATATCGATTTTCATTTCATGTTCAACGCAGTTGACATAATCGAACCTATTAATAAAAATACAGATTTAATAAACGCAAGTGTTCATAACGCAACTGCAGCGTATAAATGTAATAGAGTCCACGATAGTTCTGGAAGTGACAGTTAGTATTGTATTAGAATTTCAGTAGGTGATATATTTATATTCGTCATAAACAGTTGCTAGTCAAGCACACGGCCACAATTTACGCAGAGAAGCCACCCGGCTTTTTCAGTTTTTGACAGTTTGTTGTCCGAGATACTATTCAGCTATTCATTCTGTAATTAATGTCCGCCAACAAATTAAATTGTCTGTGACATTACATTCACGTAATTATTCTACAGATCCCAGGCTTATGTCCGTTCTTGAATTGTAGATAAACTATTTATTTGTGATAACACACGAACTTGGAGAGATGGGTTAGGAATGGATGTACCACTGTACAGAAGTTTAACGAGAAATCGTGATTTAAATCTTAATCTAAACTTGCGAAGTTTTGGTCAAAATAAATCAACTAATAGACTACTGAATACTTCGATAACTCAAGCAATTCAATCTATGAATCATATCCTCAATAGTTCATCCGGATTCGTGAATCGTATGATCAGAATGAATTTTCATTGAAAACTTATTCTTATGTCAACATGGTAATTCATACACATTAAGCTTTTGATACAGAAATCGATACTACACATGATGTCTGGCGCATATTAGTTGGGCTTCCTATAAGCTCATCTATTCACCATTTACTTGACTATAATTTGTTCCAGATTTGCCTGAAGTACTATAAGGATCTTATCAATTTAATTTGAGTATTTTCTTAGTAACAAGAAACCTAGCAATTTCCATATCGAGATGGAATCAAAATAACGTTATGCAATGAAAATTTATTTGCGATAAAGTCATTCGTATCAGGTTCAACTAAGATTCTTCTTAGAATATATATAAAGAATAATGACGTATCAAATAAATCAATACAAATAAATTATAATCAGGGGAGAACACCCAAGTGTAATGAGTGAGTTTTCAAAAAAACTTGAAAAAAATTCTTATCTACACTGTTCTAGTTTTTTATTTTAGAAATATGCTGACTAGTCTCGTTTATTTGAGTAATCATCATCGGATAACAAGAAAAAAAATCTAGTACGTATTTTTGTGAAAAAATATGTACAATATTGGAAAACAAGAAACAAGTGGCTTCAAAAAATATTTTAGACCTACAACATGAATTTTGACAAAGCGGTTTAGACCTGAAATCGATAGTCAAACAAACATATCAATTTTTTTTATTTTTGGGTCAATTGGATTATGGGTGGTGAATGAGCCGAAAGGTATATCGCACCTACTCTCTCGCTATTCTCAATCATCCGGAAAACTATTGATTTTTAGTTGTATGAAGTAACCCGATTCTTCAACGCTTTGATATACTACGGATCAACCCCAGGATACAATAACAACAAGAGAAGCTCACTTTTCCTTATCGAGAGATAATATATCCAATTTCTGTTCAAGAAGCTAGCAAATTCCAACACTGAAAGTATATATTTGGAATAATCTTAATGTTGGAAACTAAAATATCGAAGCGAAACATCATTTGAGGCAGTGGCACTTCCCGGGGAGGGTTTGTGGGTTCAAAATCCTTCCAAAATATAACTTGTCAGATTTTGGTTCAGCTCGGTACCGCTGGTGGTGCTATGTAGGGCCTGAATTATAATTAGGGTTCAACTTGTGAACTGTGGTTTTCTTCTTAACGTTGAGGATGTTGGACAAAATATGCTACACAAATTGATTGCTTCACCTTTACTTTCAGAACTCCCTCCGAAAAAATTGTGGAAGTGCCAATTATTCGAGGCAAAAAAAAGGTTCAAGAATCATTGTCATACATCTACAAATATATAACTGTAATTATCTACGTCCTATTTGTTTGAAGCAAGATGTTTCAACAAAACGTCATTTATATTGTAGGTAGGATGAGAATCATAATAAAGGTAATTATTCAATGTTTTCGTAGAATTATGAGGCTGTCACAAGTGTCAAATATCCTTATTAAAACAAATTTTACACTAGAATAATTCCTGACTACCTTGCTCATTTTGAAGTCTTAAACAACTAAGTTATTCATTCCATTATGAATTAAGCAGCAATTTATTCCTCAAGAGCATTTTTCCTGACTAAAATTGTATTTGACATTGATTGAATTGCTATATTCTCATATTTAGAATATTTAATCTAAGAAATATCAAAAATATACAATTAATGGCACAAATTGTATAGTACTAGCATTAATTGATCCGGATAGTATCTCCTTTCTCATTTAATTTTTCATCAACAGAGCTGTAGTTTTACGCACGTATATATAAATTAGTCTGGGGATTTTTATAAATCAAAACAAATCACTCAAATAACATGTTTTCTGATAATTGGCACAAGTATTTTGAATTTCCGATCATTGCCACAACAAAAGTAGAGCAGATTCTATGAATATCAAATTGAGTTCGGTAGAAATTGATGGAATATCTCTTGAAATGTTTCTTCATACTCTACCCTGCATTATTGGTCATATCACACATATTATGGATTGCTTTCTATCGGAGGGAATAATTGGAAATATAGGGAAATCAGCTACAGTAGAGCCCATCACTAGAACAGATAATCCAAATTCATTTGACCAACTAGGACCTACCAGTTTTGAGCAAAGTTTTGGAAAAATCTGTTACGAATAAATAATGTTATTCATAGATAAATTTAAGATCCTAACTGCATCACAATCAGGAATTGGAAAAGCTCATAGCACACAAACATGTCTATTGAATATGGTTGCTTATTTGATTAGAAACTTCGACGATTCAAAAATAAGTCTGTCCAAATTAATTTCACGCAGGAATTTCATTTGGTAATATCCAAATTTAAATACTAATAATTTTCACATAAATGTAGATAAAATACTATGATATCATGACAGATTGAGAATAAACTAACTATATAGTCATTCTGTATTTACACGATCAAAAAATGCCATCTTTCGAATAAATAACTGTGATTATCAGCCGGATTCAGTCAGCATATATTTCGTTCAGGTGAAATAAATCTAGAAACCATCATAAGCAGATGTAACTGCTGATCCAATTCTACCAAGAAAGTCCTAGTTATACTTATAATCCAATTTTTTACTACTGGTCTCAAGTAATAATGCAGGACAGACTGTCGATCATCAATAGGTGATTATTAAGCTTCTCAGTCTTATTCGCAAATAATATCCTAATATTGGGGAGTTCTTGATCCAAGATTGAATGCATATTATATTGATATGATTTATGTTTGCATTGGAATAGATCGGTTTCTCGAAACTCAGCTATAAGTTATTGGTAAATTGGGGGAAGGATGGACGCTCCCGGCTGTAAACTGTAAGTCACGTAACACCCAAGAACCGGCAGTTTGAGAGATGGCAAACAAACACTACATGAACATTGAACACCAAGCGAATTCAAGCGCTACCAAGTACTCCTGGGGGAAATTCGCCTCGTGGCATACTCTCAATGGCCGAATTAATACCGCACAGATCAGTCTAGACCACCAACCACCAAATAATAGCCACTGGAGAGAATCCCGCAGTGAGCCATTCTTTACTTTCAATTTCATAAAAAATCATATTTCATTTATCGCTCCAAATATCAAGTAATAGAAAGAACACAAAGATTCAAAACGTGACGCTCATTTTGAACTGTTTGTTGGATTTATAGATTTAGTCTCCGCGATTTTGTATGGCCTGCCATTACTTAAAAAGTTTCAAGAAGCTCAAGTGCAGTGCTCCTAGATTCTAATACCGGCTCATCTATAATCGATAATACTCCTCATAATTCTTGCACACAGAAGACACGGATTTTGGTGCCCTGCGAATTTTTCTAATGACTGGAATCAAAAGATAAGTACTACTTCAGATTATCAGGTAAACTACAACATCCGTAATATTCATTCTGAACCTGTTTTCACAATATATCCAACAATCTAGTTAGAAGCTCCATTCATTATCAGTGTGATAATAATGACAGTGAGCATCCACAGCTACTGTATAAGGAGAAGTGTCTACCAGAACTCACAACAATATATTCTGTATGTCTCAAGAGTCCAAACAACAATTTATGCAACTAGGATGATGGAACAGCTGTTATTTGTGTCTGTAAAGTTACAGAATGAATCATTTGACAATTGCACAAATCAGCATCTTACTGTTGGACGACAGAAATGAGAATTCTAAAGACAGTTCAAATAGTAAACAAAAATTGATAGTTCACGAACTATGTGTAAACTTATCGCTTACGCATCACCATATAGCATTTGCATTTCATAACCTGAATTCATTATCCTCTCAATTTTCAAATTCTTGAATTCACGCACTTGCTACATGAATCACTATTTTTTCTACCGTTGGTTACCAAAGCATTTTCTGTTGAATGATATTGTAATGTTCATTGCTTTAAAAGGAATTGTTTATAATCAAATAAAAATCACTATTTAATAAATGGAAAGAAAATAAGAGATTCATTCTTCGAAGTATTACTAAACAAACACTATTCAATTTATTTCTCACTTACTACTATTAATCTTCAACAACAAAGCCACAGATATTTATTTTTAACAACTTATTTATTCATTACACTTATCACTCACTGGATATTCACTATTTCACTATTTCACTGTTCACTCAATCAGGTCATTTGCTCATATATATATACAGCTGTCCGTTTCTGGGAATGTTCTAGATCAGTCGAGAGCAGGTTACTAGAATTTTAGACCGTGCGGGGCGGTGCGGTGCGATACAAAGAGACGCAATGCGCCGCCCAGACAGAACCGGATTCAAGGCTTATTTTATTTTCATGGGTTACGACACTTTCGCACGTTACAATATACTTCACGTAAGATTCAAACCTGAAGTCCTATCAATCACAACGTGAATAAACTGATGCCTTAATCTTCTTGCACACCAAGACTGATATTCTAATTATAATATAGCTTTGTGTCGCATCTTTTTTCTTTCATTCCATTTCAACATATTCCTGGAATGTATGTTCTGAAGAAGCTTCAGTTTTTGCTCCAGCCAATACCATCACACTGTGTATTTTCTACTGTGTTTTGTTAATGTGTAAAACATTAACATTTATATTAATTACAAGAGAAATTCGAAGTAGTATAGCTATTATTTCAACTGTTTAGCTTTAGTACTTTTATTTCATGACTAGCAGTTAAATTTTGCATCTGATATTTCTAAACGAAAAACATTTATCATTCCAGTTGTTTTTTTTTTCGTTAAGTATCATAACAGAATTCTGGAACGTGAAATGGGACTTTGAGCTTGCAAGTGTAAAAGAGACATAATATATAGGGTAGAAAATTATGAATTCAGTTGTGCAATAGATTTATTTTTGTATTCTTGCGAAAACAGTATGTATGTATGAAGTGAAACTGCAGCTCTTTGATAAACGATGTAACGAGGCTGCTAGGAACATTATTCAAGAAATAAAGGCAAATTGTGACTTCAAAAATGCGCTTGTTAGTGATGCGAGCTCGTGTGTTTGTCCGTCTCAATCATGTTTTATAATTGGCACCTCGTCTCCATATGTGTTTGCATTTTAATTACATTCACCGCTCCGACTAAGGTTTAATTCAATTCCGCTTTCGTATTGTTGAATAGACTTCTTTGTGGTTCTTTCAAGTATTGGGTTGCCTTTTATTAAATCAAAACCTTGGTCTCGCTTGGGTGAGTGAATCCGAAAATCGGATGCAATACAAACTTTACGAAATCAACAATGTGATGTTTTCCTATTCACCGATCTCTAGACGTTGAATTCCGGCATCCAATTTGCCAATTTAATTAATGATTGAGAATCTATGTGAAAATAGTAATTTTGAACCTAGCTTCATAGTTTGTGCCAACTTCAAACAAATATTCATGAACAGTTTGAGAACCGATTTCGCAATATTATATATAGTAATCCTTGAAGGACGAGAAGAAACGACAAAACTTTGTTTAATCTATCATATGCAGGTTATTGACAGCTGGAGGTACAAAAAAACGATATTCTCTTATAAGTTTCACCAAGACATTTCCATAAGTGGAATAGTTTGAACTTTTCCGCTGAATTCCTATTACCTGACATCCTATCTTGAAAAGTTTTCAAGCTATCGATCAGGGAAAGATCATTGCTTGAATCTTAATATTTACATAAAGTATACAGTGATGTTATTAGTATAAATCGTACCTATCTACAAATAGTTCTCTTATAGATAAAATAAACAATAAATAAGAAAGTACCTACGAGTCGGGAGAATTTGGTGGCCATAAATATTTCTAAAGACTAGAAGACAGCACTAAAGCAAAGGGCAGGAACAATAAAATCAGAATGACCAATGATATGAAGATAAAAGATGAATAAGAGAATATAAAAACTTGGGAAACAAAACAGCAAAAATCAAAAAATATGAAAGTGGAACGAAGGTTTCACACGTAAAATTCAACTTCACTAGAATATAAAAGATTGAAAGACCGCTATAGGAACACTAGAAGAGATTGGAGGCAGCGAAACAGCACTAGGAAATTTTTAATGTGGCTAAAATCACAAGATGAAAAGTTATGTGACAATTGTAATAGCATGACATTGATATTAAGATGAATATTATAGAAGAATCAATAATGAAATATAATTATTGAATTAGTAAAAGAAATATTCTCTGATAACATGAACAAAAATCAATCCAGTCAGGCACAAGAACGACGAGTGTACTCGTCAACGTGACGCATGACAGATGAAACTTATTCACAGTCCAAAAAAAAAGTACACGTAAGAAAGTTTTCACTTCAAAAAGATACTGAAGCTGGAAGCACAGAACATAAGTAGAAATAGAAAAAGCGTGTCACACATGAAATTCAAGTTTACGAGGAGGCATAAGACAAACAGGATAATGGCTGCATACTACAGAAACAAGAAAATTCAATTGTAGAATATGAGAGTAAAATAACCATATCACATGTAGAATTTGCATCAAGGAAGACGAACAGAACTATTACAGGAATACTGGAAGAAATTGGCAACATGACACTTAAGTAAAAGGCCAAGGAAATAAAAGTAAGATGACTGTGGTACCCGTACCCGTCAACGTGACGCATGACAGATCAAACTTATTCACTGTCCAAAAAAAAGTACACGTAAGGAAGTTTCCACTTCAAAAAAATACTGAAGCTGGAAGCACAGAACATGAGTAGAAATAGAACAAGCGTGTCACACATGAAATTCAAGTTTACGAGGAGGCATAAGACAAACAGAATAATGGCTGCATACTGCAGAAACAAGAAAACTCAATTGTAGAATATAAAAGTAAAATAACCATATCACATGTAGAATTTGCATCAAGAAAGACGAACAGAACTATTACAGGAATACTGGAAGAAACTGGCAACAAGACACTAAAGTAAAAGGCCAAAGAAGTAAAAGTAAGATGACTGTGGTACCCATGTGAAATAGCTTCTTAAGATGAAGAAAGACTCATTACAAGGATAACAAGTTGATAAAAGTGACTTTTTTCGTACTATATGCCTGTCTTGTAGTATTTTCTGCCTGACAGCGCACTTTTCACCAACAAAAATAATGAACAAGGCAGTACAGCTTTTTGGAATGCGGTGTTCACAATTCTATTCGGTTCTTCGAAACTTTCATTAATTACTTGAAAAAATCTGAATGCAGGATCAGTATTAAAAGTTTGGTGACCATCACAATGGATTGTAGACCTGAATATAAATAACAAAGCGTATCCATAAATAAACAATAAAGCACGAATTCGGTGAATGTAGCCCGTTGGTAACGGAAGATAAACGTTTACTATAATCGAGAAACTAACAAAACCGTAAACCATCATTTAAAAAAGTAATCTCGTTTTACATCCAAACGCTTTTGCTCTACTGACCTCGGAAGTAATAAGAGAAAACGCCACTTAAAAGTTTAAATTCCCAAGGAGGGAATTTTTAGATATAACACTTGATGTTGTTTGTATTTTGTTTCCACAGGTGTATACTCATTATCAGCCTTCAAAAACATAATTCTCCATTAACCCATATTTCATTCATGAGAATATTAAATGCAGATTTATTATCCTACCCAGCTCAGTGCAACATTCTCAACTCATGAATTCTTGTACTGATTCTGGGATTTCTATTCTTGATAATATCTCTGAGTTACTTATTCCAGTTTTTTTATTTTGCTGTTAGGAAAACAACCATATAATATTTCAGCAATTAGAACACTTTTGAAGGTGGAACAGAAAAAGAAGATAAGTGGAACTAAAATGTTCCTTTCTCTTCTATGTCCTAAAACTAATCCAATTTATTTATTGGAAAATCCCTTAAAACTATTGGTTAGGAATATATTGGTTTAGAATCAAAAAAGGAAGAACACACATGAGACTGCTTTCAAGTGATCGAAGATTTTTATTATCTTTCCAAGAGGACAAAACATTATTCACGTCTCGCATTCGATGATAAAAATATTTTTCTCTTCGTGATAAATATTGATTTTAACTGCGAAAGCTGCACAATGACTGTATGATGAGTAAAATCAAGCTTTTAAGTTTTACAGTACTGTATCAATCAGTCGTGCTCATAAGGGTCACCGTAAAATCGTGCCTATTGCTGATTTTCTTGTCCCTTTCTTAAGGCGTTTTTTGAAACTCAATCTTTCATCATATTTAGATCGTGCTCAATTTTCTTTATGATGTCAAGTAAAAGGATATAATAGTGATATGTAAAGCGCCCATAATTTACTATTTCCCTGATTCGTAAAAGATGAATGAAAATGAACGCAGCTGTTTAGTAGGAAACTAAAGCTCGTTGGTGTAAATTGAAACTAATGCATTCTTGTCGTTGCTGTTTCTGTTTCAGACGATCGTGATGTACCCAAAACCTAGCGTCTACACGTGCACAGCCCGCGTGTGGTTACGAGAGATTGGATTTTCCCTCACATACGGTGCCCTCATGCTCAAAACTTGGAGGTAATGACATCTCTTAGTATCTTAAACTCTGTACTACACCCTCACTGCTTCACACAAAAACGCTATTCCACTCCATTCTATACTGTTCGCCTCTCAACTGCAGAATAGTTTTCTTAGAAAGGGATGAGAAAATGTTACAATGTTCAATTTATGTTTTGGAAGCGTCTATACAATCTCCTCATAATAATTATCACAATTTTGCTTTGTCTACCATTTCAACATTCTCGTATTTCGTTTATTGAGATTTCATCCTTAAGGAGTTCGCTACGTCATTCTATTGGAAATGATTTCACATGAAATAAACAACATCTGATGCATAATTCAAATTTTTTTGTCAATTTTCTCCTTTTAACAAATGTGAATCCAATACTAATTACTAAATCCAGATTAATTATTTATTTAAACATTCCATTCAGTCAGTTTTCTTTTAAATAGCTTCGACTTAATAAATTTGAATAATAAATTGTTTCTATTCTCAAAGAGATAATTTAAAATTTTGTTGTCAAAAGGTTGCAAAACGAATAAATCTTTATGGAAAAGAAAACTTCTGTAGCTGTTCGACTTTTTCCGCAACTGAAAGAAATAACTTCATGAACAAAATGGAAACATTTTAGAACATTTAATTCATGTTCTTGAAATTTTCTTTGCATGCTACAACAAAACGAGAACTTAGAAAATCAGCCTAACTTTTGTTTAATTTCTTTAATGTACTCTTTATTGTTATCTCTCGACCTTCGAGAGCAGAAGACAACTTGATACTTACATAACATCGCGAAACTTTTGTTCAGGAAGCCATTCAAGTCCATTCTATTTTTCGCAAAGAATCAATGTAGATAAAATATTTGGAAAACTACCGCAAGTTGAATATGAAACCATAAATGTAATTTTCAATGCTTCAAAGATATTCTCTGAAATATTCAATCCAGTTTGTGTTCAAGATAGGTCATCGGAAAACATTTTAGTTGTATATATGTTTTAAGAACAGACTATTGTAAAATCTTAGAAGTTCCATCTTTAGTCACTTCAATGGCTGAAATACAATTTGAGAATGCATGGAGTGTAAGTAAACAGAAAGCACTCTCTACAGTAAAGTCTGATTCTATGGTCATCAAAAGTTCTGATCAGATTCCTTAAAACCAGTGTGGCCACACACAAATCATGCTGTGTGAGTCAGTAGATTGATATTTTTATCTGGAGTGCGATTTCTAGCTATCAAAAACAGGTACCCATTAATATTAGTGAAAGAACATCACAGGAGAGATTTTTTAAGCTATTAAAATTGGTTGCAAATTCTGACTCCACTTGGGATCAAACTCTGTTCCCTCGAGTCGCCAAAAGCCAAGCGCTGGAACGCTCTCGACCGTCTCCCCCATTATCAACAGCAACTAATACCCTCAAAAATCTCAAATGGAGACAATGCTTTTAGTGTAATACGACAAAAATCTAAAAGATGCAATTAGGGCAAAAAACCGAATCATCAATTACTAAAGTGAATAATTATTGGCATATATACAAGCCTAACATTCTATTGGCGTATATTGAGAACGCGACTGCTCATTATTGTCCGACCGAAGGTAAGATTTTGGCCGAAGTCGATTGTTCGGTTCTAGCTGCAGCCGAAGGATCAACTTCAGTAGGAAATTATATTATTCGGGCTAAAAAACATATTATCAATGCAAATTGTGTAGGAACTGCTTGGTATTATGCATGATATTAGCCCTGAAATTAGTTATAAGATAAGTACTCAATGAGATTCATATAAAAGATTTACCAATAGCTATTATATGTCTCAAAATAACAGGACGGCCATATTTGTGACAAAAGAAATGGTTTTTCTCAACAGTTGTGTTAAACAAGATCTAGAATTTTATTATGATGAAATATACGCTTAAGACTATGTCCTTATTATTCAAAACTTTTTTACTTATTTATAGAAGTACAAGGAAGTATTGTGAAACCGAAAAAATTCACCTATCGAGATTTTGATGGAAATATCCGTTTTGAGCATTCTTGAATCCATTTTTGGCTTTATGTCGGTACGTTCGTACGTGCGTGCGTAACTCGCAAATCTCAAAACTGGTTGAACGTATAATGTTGAAATTTTGTATTTAAGACTGGTATAGGGTCCTGTTGTGCACCTCGAATTATGGTTTCAATCGTCTGTACCGGAAGTGCACTTTACAAGGAACTTTTTTCGAATTTTTCTGATAAATCCAGAATGATCAACCGTAGGATGTTGAAATTTAGCATTTGAAATTGCTGTAGCATCCAAATGGTCATCTCCTATTTTCGTACTAATCGGCTTAGTCGGAAGTGCACTTTATATGACAGATTTCTCGAAATTCCTTCATAAATTCAAAACAATCGGTCGTAGAGTATTTAAATTTTGTATTAAGCACTTCTATAACACCTAGTTGTATATCTTGCATTATGAATCGGGAGTGCAGTTTACTCGAAACATTTCTTGAATTTTCCGCATAAATCCAAAACGATTGAACGTAGAATATAAGAATTCAGTATTCAAGACGATAGTGCCGTCTTCTAGATGCTCATATCCTATTTTCATTGAGATCGACTGAGCCGGCAGTGCACTATACTCGACAATCTTTTGGAATTTTTTGCATAAATTCTGAATGATTGCCCACTATTTTTATAACAATAATAATGACCGAAAGTGCACTTTAGTTCGAATTTATATTTCAATTTTGCGTATAAATTAAGAACTGTGAGCCGTAGAATCTTGGAAATCAGTATTTAGGAATGTTGTAGCATGAGAATGATGACCTACTGTTTCCATAGCAACCGACTATGCTAAAAGCGCATTTTACTTGACAGATTTTAATTTTTTTTTGGATAAATCCAATACAATCAGTCGTGGAACGATGAGATTTTTTGTTTGATCATATATATCCAATGATGTACAAGTAAGTCACGTGATGTCCACGTCAGATTTCTTGAAATAATAAATCTTCCCTCCTCCGCTCGTTAAATGAAAATTTAGTGCTAGCAATCCGGCGAATCGTGAAAAAAATATGAATTCACTTTACACGATCTAATTTTACCACAGCGCCAATGAAATGCAAAAAATCAAGACACCATCCCTGCTGTGAGAGCCAGTGTTGCCAGTAAAAGTTGCAAGATATCGAATAATTTGATAAAGGATTTTTTGTGATTTCAGTTTTAAATAATTAGCCTTATTACAATTTGAATGGCACATTCTTCCAACAGGACGCTTCCACGCCACTCTTCTGGTGAAATATTTAATACGTTCTCACAATATCGTTTGTTTTCGGCGGCAAAAGCTTCGGTTAATTTTTCCGGCCAAAGGTGGCCTAAGTCGAAGCTGAAGCCGAATGTTATTTGTTACAAAGTTCTGCTTGACTTAAGCGAATCTATCAAAAAAAAAACCACTACAGGTGTGGCAGATACTATAGTGCACTCGGTAAATTGATTAATATTTCTGCAGCAGTAAAGTACGGATACTATTCGTCAAACTTCTTGTCCGTCGATGGGATTCGACCCTGCAACCTCCGGATCACAAAGCCAGCATATTTGCACTGAGCTATGAATCTTGACGTAATAATGATTATTATTTTCGTACATACCACACTGCTCTATAACTTTTCTGTCAGTGCTCAGTCGAGCCAAATGTCTAACTTATATCCAATGGAATTGATATATTCTACTGGTACTTTAGTTTCTCCGCCTTTTATCGCAAATAACTTAAAATGGGCAAATCTAGCGAAGCAAAAGTAATGTTATAAAATTCCAGTAACTCAATCTTCCAGCAATCTCGTTAGGAATCAAAACCATCTTGAGCAGTCGGAAATCGTACAAATTTCACAACATCCCCTGTCACTTTAACAATTCAACTTGCACCTTCAGGCCCTCCATAAATGAATAAAAAATAAATTTATCATGATTCCCCTCATCTACGCAGGTCACTTCACTAAATCTTTCCACAGATACCATACAACCTTACGAAGAAGAATAAGAGTGTCTTATTTTGGAAGCTCTTATGTTCAGATGTTAAAATGACAGCTTGAACTACATGCTCGTTATCTGAGATAAAACTCAATTCGATTCCTTCGACTTCAGTCTTAGATTAGTTTTTACGAAATGAAAGTCAAGGAGCACGTGTAATTGACAAGGACATCTAACACTTAATTGGAAGAAATGAAACAACGGGAAGAAACAGAGAAACGCACTTGGTTCGAGCAGCAAATGATAAAATCTTTTAATATAGAGCTCATCAAATTATAAATAAATGCTTGAAAATAATTTGAAATACATATCCAATAGGAGCCTCGTACGTTTCTTCTTCTTATACAAATTGATTTCAAGCTTTTTTGTTGCGTCTGTGAGATAAATTTGATAAATTGACAAGAAAGTCTTTGCTTATCGTGCAATGTATTTTGTAATTTGGTCCCACTTCATTCCTCCGAGTGCCTTTTAAATGTTAATATTAATCATGATAATGAAAGAGACAAGGGTAAATATATGTAAACTGAATTTATTATCGAATCAAAATTTATTTGAAACCCTTTTCTGGTTCATTTAACCTATACAATAAGGGTACGAAGATATATTTGTACATGTACAATCTCCAGTGTATTCTTTTGAATGACACCAAAAACCCTGAATTTTCATAATTACCAGCTGCTGTCTTAATACCTTACAACCCTTCTTCTAAAATCGTCATAATTCAGAAAATGTATTATCTATTCCTCATGAAAATCTTTGTTTGCCGGTTAAGTACATTAGTATAGTCCAGAACTGTCTGCTACTCTGAGCTTCATTCAAATAAGTTTATTTTGTCCTCAAAGAGAATAACATTTGTTCAAGCCGTTATTTTTTAGCAGTAATTACTCTGAATTCTCCAAGTACTTTGAATATCAAGCACCAAATATTTTCAAATCATATTTTAATATGGAAGAATAATTCAAGAACTTAGTTCTCAAGTCTAGAAGGAAAAACTGTGAACCATCCCATAAAAAAAAAACAAATACCAAAGAGTTAATGGAAAATCCAAGATTACAACCTTGGTAGTGATCAAAAACAACTCCTGAGGAACTATTTGAAAAAAGCTAATATCACACAATGTGTGAAAACATGCCAATTGTCAGAAACAGCCCTTTAAAATCCAAGATTAAAGAACATGTTCACATACCGTGTATCCGAAATGTTCTTTTGAGTTTATTTGAATATAATCTTGAACATAATGAAGATATTTCCTAATTTAGCTCTACATGTTCAAGAAAGCCATTAATTCGTGAAAAATTGAAGTTTCCGTTTCACACTGTTCTGATTACTGAGAAGAAATACGTGATGCTGAATTAACCTCGTGAATTGAATTTATAATTCGATTTATCAAGCAAATTAATCCACTTCACAGATGTTCTAGATGTATGTGTAATAGAATAATTCCTTTCCTTTTCTGTCAAACACTTTTGATATAACAACGCTCTGTTTTGTTCAAACAGATTGTTTCTTTGTTTGTTCTCAAATGAATTTATCTTCCAGTGCTTTCATTTATATCCATAAAGAGTACCAAGTACCATTCATATTTTTATTTTCAGCTTTTCCAACTAAATGAAATAGCTTATTTGTGCTTTACAAACTAATTCTTGGATAGAATGCAAAAGCGGACAATAAAAAATAGTGAAAATCTGCACCAGAATTCTTATATTGCATTCGACATTGGTGGAGTGTATGAAGCTGCTGGAAAGCGTGCAAGCTGGGATATTTCCAGAGTGTTATTGGAGTACTTATACGTGCTGTTGTCCAGACTTAAATGCATATGAATCACTCCTAAGTAAATATATTGGAACTTCATGCTCAAGATCCTACAGAATAAAATTATGTGTAAAAAAATAGAGGGAGGAAAATAATTTTCTTGATAGGGTGGAAGCAGGTCAAGTAGAATAGTTGAGTAAAGTAAATGTCGCGAAAAAACGTACAAAAAAGATTTATAAGGGCAAAATTAATGGTCCACATTTGTAGAAAGGCTCGACAGGAGAGCAGTTGAAGCCAAATCAAAGATTCGATTATAAAACGAAAATAACCAGAAACTAGGAGTATAACAACTTGTAAACTTTAACAGAAAACCGAGACTCAGTAAAAACTGAAATGTTCATATGTAATTTATTTCATCAAAACTTTTTGACACAATTCAAACTATGCAATATGCGAAGCAATATTCGACTGTATGAACAAATTAGAATAATAATTGTCATCCAAATATTTGCAGATGGTTGGATGAGGTCGTAGCCTATAAATTCCTCGGTTCAATCCCAGATTTTCTCTCCCTTAGATACATTATAATAGACAGCGGTACAAATTCCACCACACACATAGGGTAACAATAAACTCCACTATGTGGGGACAGTCTATAATATCTCTACCATGTAGCTATTTTAATGGCTGAAGTAATGGGACACAAAATTAATTACTGGATAGAATGTAATAAATCCTGGATTATCTGTGAAATTTATGAATGTTTGTAACAGAATAGAATCAATATTGGGTTTATTCAATAAGATCTTTATATCTGAATCTATATCCAATTTAATTGCCAGTTATGAATATATTAGAGTAGTATCTTTTAAAAAGAGAAATGGATATGTTTTTTAATTTTGTTACAATTCAGTGATTCCCAAAGTGGTCCAGGTGCTCCCTGGAGTCCACAGGAAACTCGACGGGGGTTACGTTGGCGAAAAACATTAGGGCTTCCCAAGAAGTTGTAAGTGGGGGTCCACAAGAAGGGATTTGGGATCCCCCGGAACCAGTAAAATTCTGAAAGTGGTCTACGAGAAAAAAATTGGGAGCGTCTGTTGTACACTATTACCTGTACATTAAGACAATCTTTATAACGTTATGGTCATTTTTTATAACGAGTAATACGTCTCTTCTTAGACATCTGTATACTTTTTTTGGTTGAGGCATCAATATACATTTCTTATCGGCTTCCATTTTCTAAGAATAATAATTGTGCTGCTATCTTTCGTTGTTTGCCATTACTGTCTTAATGCATTGCCATAAGCCTAGGCTGAAATTCAAAAAGCACTTGACGCAGCTAAATTATTATACTTTACGAAAATCCCACCTCATATAAAGATATGGATATACAGTGGGAACTCTTTATAACGATACACTTCCTATAACGTAGAGGTGGGCACAATCTGGTTGGCTTATCTTGAAACCCACTTATTGATAAACTCTTTATAGGGCAACGGCCATTCTCTATTACGAAGGAATGTGTTCATATTTATTTTAAGCCCCGAATCTTCTGAGGTCGTAAACAGCCGTCTTGCTTTTGTTATAGTGAATTTCCTTGAACACGTGCATCATTACGCTTGGTTTTCTTGGAAATGATGGTCTCGAACTTAAAACATTGGGTACCTATCGTATTATCAGTCGTAAGCACTGATCTCTAATATAACACTGGATTGGGTTTAGACCGTATTCTGGCATCTGAAAGCGGCCCCGGTTGAACGGCGGCCTTGACAGTAAAACTGAGGTTTTGTGTCACTATTCGGCGGCAAATTCAAAACACTTATAGAAGACACTCGATGAAATTCAAAGTATAATGCAAGTTAGATAATGAAATTATTCTCAATATACGTCAATATGCACACATTAATAATCAATAAGAGTTAAAAGTATTTAAAAATTGTTATAATAGTTAAAATATTTAAAAATATTCAATAGCTCAAAATATTTGTTAACTTTTTGGTATCAGTATTTTAACTATTTTTTAAACATTTTAGCTCTGAATTATCAAATTCATTGAATAGTTTTACGATTTTTGTTATAAATCTAAACAATAAATAAATCGTATTGAGAATTGTGTGACTATTTGAACATTTTTTTTTGGCTTCGCAGTTAACGCTATAGTTTTTGTACAGTTCGTTGAAAATAGTCGGAACAACATCATTTTCCAGAGTCGTGTATCTTTTCGCAGACGCACCCAAATTTTGAGAACATAACCTCATGTTTTTGGCTATTTCTAAGTTTGGCAAACCCATTTGTTCGAGCCATTTTTAGAACGATTGTTCATCGGATGGAAATCTTGAAAATATTCACATCATAGCATAGCAATAAAAATAAGTAATGTTTACTTATTTCAGTCATAACGACAGTTACTTCAGGTTCATTTGTTGTACTTACTTGTGCAGTGTCAAATTTCTCGATGAATCGGGTTTCTTTCCGCAAAACATGCACTCGATCATCATGCTTGATAAATAAAATACAGGCAAACCAAACAGCTAAATTTTAAATATCGCGACACAACGCGGTATTGATCTGACACAAAACCTTAGTTTTTGCCAAGATGGCGACGCTTAATTGGGGCCACATTCCAGCGGCCTAAATCCAATCCAGTGTTATATCAGATATCACTGGTCGTAAGCCATTAAGAATAATCTAATCACCTATTTCATCAAATACATATTAAAAACTATTGTGAATTTGGTTATTTTCTTTCTTCACTCTATAACACGGTAACTCTTTATGACGATAAAAAATGCACGGTCCCTTGAGTTTCGTTATAAAGAGTTACACTGTAGTTCATGAAAAAATACAAAGCAAGTATTGGCTAAAAGCAAAAAACGTCAGGTCAAAATAATACAGAATAATTGAGATGTTGGAAATTAAAGTTTTGGTTACCGCGGGTTATAAGAACACAAAAAGTGTATTTGTGCCCTTACATTGTCTATTTCAAATCTCCATGTAACGAAAACTCTCTATAACAAAAGGAAACAAGGTGCGGATGAATAAATTCAAGAACTTGTCCAAATTTCATGTTAATTGATTCATCCATTGTGAGTAAAATTCGCTATCATAGACATACTTGGAGGCACGAGTTAAACATTAGAAACTCCTCTCATACGTACCTCTTGGCGTAGAATCAAAAATACATATAAGTCTACAAGCAGTTGCAATATCATCCTTCAAACAAAACTGAACAAACTAGAACAGTTGCGTTTTCCTACATTAAAATTTAAATCAGATGTCTGCCGAGTCAAAGGCAGATACGATGCAACCGAAATTATCCTATATTTATATTTATTTATGCATGAAACTAAAGAAAACAAGATATATGTGGTACTTCCAAGTAATATGAAAAAACTCTCCTATCGTTCTTCAAATTTATCCTAACGGCTTAGAGTATGATAAGAATTATCAACAAAGATCATTCCTTGATGAATAATTGTCATATTTCAAAATTAATGGTTTGAATGTAGACAATAATAAACTGACTTATAAGTGCAGAAGTAGTATACAAGAATAAAAAGTATATCATACATTTTCCTCTTCATGGTTGTATAAAAGCCGCATATATTTGAATGTCACATTTAGAGCTGAACTGTTCTGGTGGCTTTTTACTCCATAATAATGCTTAGACAAAAGAGAAGAAAAACATTTATGAGATCTTGTGTGACAAAAATAAATAACAAAGAGCATTCCGCACTTTGAATACACAACATTAAAAAAACTGGATCGTGCATTTCTGTCAAAAATTATTAACCCAAACATACTAAAATGCATTTTGTGTTCAATGCTATCATTAGTTAGTACCCAAGTTTATGAGCATCTCAAATAAATTGATCTGCTAAATCATCTATTAACAACATGAAATTTTGAAGTTTTGGTTCTAATGTGCCAATCCAGTAAATAAAACTGTTCGTCAATTCATCTCAAGCCTAGTCAGGGTAAAACTAAGGATCCGAGTTTAAAGGAATAATTCTGGCGTATGGACTATTCTCTGTACAAACAAAGAAAATCTAATGAGGTTGTTGTAATAATGTACTGCTATATATTATTATTTCTTTTTAGAAGATCAAAAACTCTAGAAAACAAAGGGAAAATTGGTGTTCGCCTAAAATTGGAATGCATGTGAAGCAAAGCGGTTTGTTTATCTGTGATATTGTTTGTTCTGAAGGATTATATTAAGAACATACTCGGAGAAAACTCGAAAATCTATTAACGATGACGACGTCTGTTGTAATTTATTATGTTGCGTCATTTTCTGGTTCCTACTTCCCTTTGTGGCCATAAAGCGATGTCAAACAGAAATTAAGTTACTTGCTCCATGAAATAAAATTACTTTTTTTTGCTAAATACTCCAACAAAATCCAAATTGGATTTAATTATGGTTTCTTTTTTCTCTCAATCGCGGTATAACTTATGTATATATATATATATATATATATATATATATATATATATATATATATATATATATATATATATATATATATATATATATATATATATATATATATATATATATATATATATATATATATATATATATATATATATATATATATATATATATATATATATATATATATATATATATATAAAAATTCGGATTATCAATGTTCATAAACAAAATTGACTAACCTATTTCTGTAATAATAATATTACATGTCGATATGAAAAAAAATCCTCATGGGGTGCTAAATAGAACAATCAGCAAGAAATTAAATACTGTTCTGATTTCAATCATAACCATTACTCAATTTACCGGGGAAATCGGAAAAATCAGAAAGTTTTTCTTCCTAACAAAGTTTTCCTCTATATAACATTTTTCTCGTGTTCTTTTATATTTACTTTGAGAGAAGATTCTGAATACAGGCATTGGTTTTTGGATGGAGTGTAGCACATTGAAAAAATTTGACTGAAATTATCCACCCGCCTGATTTACATTTGATTCGGAGCTTCTCTATTTGGAAAAATGATTTTCAGAACGGCCAAGAAATTGAATTATAGTAATGTGTGTAGCAAGAATATAAACTTAATCAATATGACTCAAGGCCAAGTATTTCAAGGATAGAGACTTGCAAAAAAAATTGAAAACGGGTGGGTTACAGGCGCTTCCAATATAAATTCATAGAATATCTGAATTGAGAATTATAAAACTCATCTAACATGCGTTTATAATGGTGCCGCTAGTAGGTCATATTCTGAGCCTGAGCCATCAACTGTAAGACTACTAAAGACAACAAAAAAAGATGTCTCGGTGACAAGAATTATTTTCTATATCAATGTAGAATCGTCCAATAACTCTCTCTATCACTCTTTTTCTCATTTTCCCCCTCCAAACGGAAAAAAAACATGCAATTGATTTGAAATATTAATAAAATACTGAATTATTCATCAAATGGATAAAAAAAATTGACATTCATATTCATATTTAATATGAATATTCATATTGAAATGTCATTTAACTTTTGATATTTTTTAGATATACATGATAATATATTCTGCAAATCGGATAAAATATTACGTTTGTGTACATATTTACTATACGATGTACAAATTGAGTCTATTCTTTAATAGAAAGCATGCGCACATTTCGTATCAGCACGTTTTTACACACAGCTTATGAGAGTATAAGTATACGTGGCTGCATCGGAGCGCCTGCGCTGGCATGATGTCGATTTTTCTATGCTGACTTCCCATCCCGAAAACTCGTTTCAATATATAAAAAACACTCACTGATATTGATGAACTGGGCCACAATTATCCTCTTCACCAGTTCTATGCAGAATCTCGTTCAGTTTTCTTTCACAATTTTAGTACGGTTCTCTGAAACAAATAAAAGAATGAAAACCATTTTCTTTTTCGTTATTGTACGAATTGTATATTATGTATAATAATATCTTCATCAATGAAGGAAAAAACTTGTCAGAACTGCCTTTTTCAAGTGTAAAAGTATTTACTTTTACACTTGAAAAAGGCAGCACGTTGTGTTTCTAATGATTTTTATATACAGAACTTTTCCAAATAAAACATATTTATTAATATCTTCATCGTTTGTAGATTGTTCACAATATCTTATTTGGAGGAATAGGAACCACAAGCTTATCATAAAATTTTATCGTAATGGACTGTCCTTACCCTTTCTGAATTTTCACAGAATAACACGTTTTGCAAAACTTTGGAGGAGAAAATGAACTTGTCTCATTTAAATGAAAAACTAACACTCTACATAAAATCAAAGTAGAGAGAACCATATTTATAAGTCCGTTCGTGAACTGAAATTTAATAGGCACCTCGGCCAAAGTGCTTCTCAAAAGCTCGTCAGTATGCTTGGCTCCAACCAGAAAACTCAAACTCAGCTACAATATAAGTTTTTCTGTTCTCGGTACATATATAAAATAAACTTAAGTCATCGCAAAGCACAAAGAGTTAAACGGTACTGTAAAGGAAAAATGCAGAAAAGAGCGCATGTCGCAAGTCTGGAATATTTCGAGATAATTCTAGCAGCCTCTTGAAAGGCAGGTAAATAAAAGAAACTTCCTACTTCTGCCTATATAAAGGACGCGTCGTTCACTTGAGAAGTCACAGAATAAATCAAACGGTCAGAGAGTGAATAAGTCTATGGAGAAACTCAATATAAATATTTCTGGAAATGGATAATAGTTGCATTATTCTTATTAAGTGTAGGGTCATAAATAGTTTTGATTTTTAACAATTCATTGGTGCTTTGCCCCATTATTTTTATTTATGCTTAAATAATACTAACCCTAAAAACATTACAGTATTTACTTACAATATAATAAATAAGTATGGATAAACGACTTGTATAAGATCAAAATTCTCTTTCTCTCGTTTTTCCACGTTATTAAATTACTCCGTTATAAAAAGTACTCACTTTAATCGTACGTAACGACTAACGACGAAATAATATATTTTCCAATAAAGAAGACAAGAACTCAACTATAAATTTTTTGTATATCACAACTTCATTAGAAACGAAAGTTGAGGCAATTGTAAACTGCGTACTCCACCTGTATGATTCAATAAAGTGGTTGTAAATGTACATTTAATATAAACTAGAGAATGCAGCATTGTATGTTCTGTTGAATAAATCATAAAAATATCGTAGATACTCTGTGTACTTCATCCAGTACTTCCTTGAATCCTAATTTTTATTAAATTGAAAGGTTTTCTGAACTGTATATAAAGCTGAACGTAGCTAATTTTCAAAAACCTTTGGCGTGAATAATAATTTGTAATTAAATTTGTATCCGTGTTGAATGTAATTACTCAATAAAGTCACTTCATGAATTTTCATTAAGTGATCTCAAATCTGCAGCTAAATTTTAATAAAAGTCTTCTGTTTTCCAACTATAAACACTTTCATTCGGTATTTATTCAATGATTTAAATAGGAATGCAGAATGAAAAATGGTAGTTTTTTAACTTTTCGAACGTCGCTGTTTAAACTAGGAATTATGATAAATATTTTTGTATGTGTAATCTGTTTTCCCTGATATAAATTTTGTTATAAATAATAACATGAGAATTAAAAAAAAAGGAATACTTATAGCCTAATATATATTTGATCGACTATAGTAAATACCAATTGAGTATCTATAATATTTTCTGGAATATTGAGGAAGAAATGGAAGATCATGAATTTTTAGCAAAAAAATTCATTTTTTTAGACGTCGATATCTCGGAAAATACTTATCGAACAGCATTTTTAAGGTGGTTTTCGTGATCTACCGTTCCGAATTCATATTTTTTGACCCAAAAACCATAAGAATTGGAAAAAAAAGACCACGAGTGTCTAAATTATTACACGATTTACTATTACATCCGTAAACACAACAATACATTTTGCTTTCTTGGGGTGAAACCTGGCTCCAACATCTTTTGAAATATCAGATTTCTTAATAATTCACGTAGTTCAATTAATTTTTTTTTTACAGTAATAATTTTTTAATTAAACTTGTAGAACAAAAATCAACAACTTCTCTTCATATAATTCATAATTATGGTTTTGACAGCTGACCCGAGTGTGTTAGTTACTATTGGCTCTACCAATTAGCGCAATAAAACCAGTAAAATATACCAATTGCCAATAATAATTAACGTAGGAAGAATATTTCGTAGGTTGAACAACACTGATCTCTGAGAGCGACCTTAAATATGATTTAATTAACTCAAAAACAAATTATTCAGCTTTTCTTTTGTTGTTATTTCATTCACTTAGAATTTCCTTTGTCATATGTAATTAGGATAATTCTTAATATTGTCCATAAATATCTATAATTTCAAGTACCACAGTTTAAGTAGGAGAAATATCATCTTCAGTGTTCTTACTCAATTATTTCATCATAACGAGAATTAATATAAAATATGAGATACATATTTCTTGCTTTCTCTAAAAAAGCAGTAAGAAAAACTAATTATATGAAGCTGTCATCACATAGGCAGCAAAACGTCAAAAGACAAATTATAGCCAGTTAAGTTTATGCTCTTCGAGCTTTAAGTATAATATGCCCCAAAATTCAGTCTTTCATTAAGATTCCCATCTGTCTTCTCTTCCAGGATCTCAGTAATATTCCGAGTGCGTTCCGCAAAAGCCGTGAAGATAACCGATCTGAACCTCATGAAACGCCTGGGCATCATCGTAGCAGTTTTCAGCGTCCTGCTGATGATCCGTACTCTGGTAGCGCCGCCATTAGTCATCGTGAGACGCACAGCAGATGACCTCAAGGCCTACCTATGTCGTACTGATTGGTGGGACCATTCCTTCACTACCAGTAAGTAGAACTATTACGGGAGCACGTCTATTTGAGCATGTTAGAGTAAAATATGTGACGGAAGACAATCTTGCAAAAGTATATTTTAATGCAGGATATTATGCAACCAAAGAGAAATAGGAGGGTCGGCTTCTGAATTTTAATACCATCATTGAGTCCAGTAACAACCTCCATTGCTTTCATATAAAATCAAGCAGTATATTACAACAAAATTCCTTCAATTTGAATACCTCACGTAGTCTGCCCACCCTTTCCAATATTCTAAATCATCGCCCATTTCAATTTCCCAAAAACAAGCGCCAGTATTTGAAATTGCCTCCGGCATTCTTTTAACTGGATGACGATTTCAACTACACATGGTGTGGATGAAGCTTTTGATTTAGGAAATCACATGCCTACATTGGGCGGGCTATAACGTAGTTAAGTAGCTTTTTTCCCAAAAAAAATATTGGAAGCAAATATTCGACAGATTCACAATTTCATTAAGATAAAGGAGTATCAGCATTTTTCTTCTAGTTTTCAGCTCCAAATCAATAAAATTAGAAAATAGTTACCAAAATAACAAATAGGGTCAAAAAATAGTTTCAAAATGAGATGAAGCAAGATCATAAATATCAGATTTCATCGACTATACCGCGAGCACATGGCCTTCCAGTTTGTATTCTCGTGACCTCAAAATTAAATTGATATGTAGTATTTCTATTTCAATAAACTACGATTTCCCGCAAGTAGCTTTTTGATCTTTATATCACTCCAAGTCTATACATATTTGATATCGGCACGTTCTGCTTTATCCCATTATTCCCACAAAATCAGAGAATGTGGATAGAATAGCCTTAAAAAGAGTGGAAAGAAATTGCTGTACAGCATGTTCTAAAAGATACAACAAGAGACTCAATGAATCAAATACCATTTCTCTTATTTTCGATTAGGTAGTAAATTGGGGCCTTATTTCTATATTTTGGAATTCAGAAAGGCAGTCGTACCATGAATCATTTATTCTGGATTCTGACGATGTCATTTACATTGCACAAAAACTGTACCTAATAAAAATAATATCTTTCTTGCTTTAAAAATACACCTTCCAACAAATGATTGACCAAAAGATTCATCAGATGCTTTACCAAAAAATTATTTTATAATTCTTTTGATGTATCAGAATTTCTGGCTATAAACGACTAAACAGCAAATGCATTATGTACTCGGTATTCTTATGCGACTCCAATACTTCGCATGAACTCGCACTACATCAATTAAAATTTGTTTGTGATTTATTTGAATTACCATGAGAACCTTATTAATCTAGAATAAGGTTTACTTTAGTTGGGCGAACCTGATGAATTCGATATCAAAATACAATTAAAATATGCAACAGAACGTGTTTTGCGATAAAATTAGTCTACACAGCCTCAAATCAGATTTTACTCAGGATAGCCATATGAAAAAATAATTAATTTTCCATCTGATCATTCTTAGACCGGGAGATAGTGACAGAAAATTTTAAGTGAGTAGTATGGCGACCCTTCAGGGGTCAAATTAGGTAATTGATGGTCGTCGGGGCGCAGTCACAGGGTAATGATTTAAACTTGTAGGTATAAATTACGACTTTGAACAATTTGTTACACAAAGATTTTTGTGTTTTCCAGAAATCGTTAAATAATAAACTCAGTCTATAGGAATGCCATACTTTTCTGATGGGACTTACATCCCGCCACACCAAGTAGAATAATTTTTTTTTTTTTTTTTTTCAAAAAATTTTGTTCCAGACATTTTTTTTAACTTATTATTTTTGAGTAAGCATTGACGAAAATCACTATGTCATACTGTTTTGACGGTTCCAAATAGCCGCCTTACCACCGCAAAGAAATAGGTTTATATAATACTGCAAAACGATTTGTTACATAGTTACAACATGAAACTTTGGTTTATTACAAAATGGTAACATTTTATGCGGAGTTTAAATAATTTGTTACATATGGCAAAAATTTCTTATAAGATCGTTTTGCATTATTAAATAAATCTACTTCTTTGCGGCAGTATGGTGGTTATTTGGAACCGTTAGAACGGTATGATACAGTGATTTTCGTGAATGTTCACTCAAAAATTTACTTTTAATTTAGTCATCTTGTTTGGAAGTAGCTGAGATCCTTCTAAGGACAATTTAACGAAAAAATATTTGTATAACACCTGGTTATCCTGGAGTAGTTCTTGTCAGAATAATCTTAAAAAAAGCTACTATATATGTTTATCATCTGGTATCACTGATCTCTAATATAACACTGGATTGGGTTTAGACCGTATTCTGGCATCTGAAAGCGGCCCCGGTTGAATGACGGCCTTGACAGTAAAACTGGGGTTTTGTGTCACTATTCGACGGCAAATTCAAAACACTTATAGAAGACACTCGATGAAATTCAAAGTATAATGCAAGTTAGATGATGAAATTATTCTCAATATACGTCAATATGCACACATTAATAATCAATAATAGTTAAAAGTATTTAAAAATTGTTATAATAGTTGAAATATTCATTAGTAGCTCAAAATATTTGTTAACTTTTTAGTATCAGTATTTTAACTATTTTTTAAACATTTTAGCTCTGAATTATCAAATTCATTGAATAGTTTTACGATTTTTGTTATAAATCTAAACAATAAATAAATCGTATTGAGAATTGTGTGACTATTTGAACATTTTTTTTTGGTTTTGCAGTTAACGCTATAGTTTTTGTATAGTTCGTTGAAAATAATCGGAACAACATCATTTTCCAGAGTCGTGTATCTTTTCGCGGACGCAACAAGATTTTGAGAACATAACCTCATGTTTTTGGCTATTTCTAAGTTTGGCAAACCCATTTTTAGAACGATTGTTCATCGGATGGAAATCTTGAAAATATTCACATCATAGCATAACAATAAAAATAAGTAATGTTTACTTATTTCAGTCATAACGACAGTTACTTCAGGTTCATTTGTTGTACTTACTTATGCAGTGTCAAATTTCTCGATGAATCGGGTTTCTTTCCGCAAAACATGCACTCGATCATCATGTTTGATAAATAAAATACCGGCAAACCAAACAGCTAAATTTTAAATATCGCGGCACAACGCGGTATTGATCTGACACAAAACCTCAGTTTTCGCCAAGATGGCGACGCTCAATTGGGGCCGCATTCCAGCGGCCTAAATCCAATCCAGTGTTATATTAGAGATCAGTGTCTGATATCCTATTCAGCATCAAGTGAGGTTCTCCTAGCAAGTTATCCGTTTCGAAGTCAAAATTACCTCCGATTTGATCTCCCCACGAAAATGGGTCAAGATTAAATCAAGATCAAGAAAAAATTCCACTGTCTTTTTCATCTTGAGTGTGCTCCCGATGATTTTTCCTCACTTTATTAGTGTCAGGACACAACACTGGACAAATACCTGATAAATGTGATATAGAAAACATGACCTCAGAAAAACCCCGAAGGGACTATCATATAATTTATCAGTAATTGTTGTTTTTTCTCACATTGAGGCTCGAAATATCCATGATTTGAAACAAATTCCATATTTCCAGTTTTTGAAAATGTAGAAACCTCTAAATTTAAAGGCATAACTAAGTGTTTTCCCACTCTACTTATAAACGTGTGACAACTACATTTGGATAAAAAAATGCTTGAGTTTACTCCCTTGTTCCATAAATCGTTATTTCAGTATTCCAAAGTATGATCACTCTTCAAATAGCTGGTACAATCTTCGATTTAAGTAATATAATTAAGAATGGATATTTTCACCCAATTTAACTCTTCGAATCTGTGGTATATATTTCCCGGTGTAAGGAGATTTCAAATCGGATCTCTCGCACTCAACCAGTCGAAAAAGACCACGAATCTGCGAATGTAAGTGGGAGTGAAATACACAGGTTGCTATTGAATTTTTACTGGGCCGGTGAGTTTATCTTGAGGTCAAATATCGACACCTTACTCGAACTCTTTTCTCGTGGAAAAATCAAAGACGTTTCTCTGTGAATGCGAATAGGTTTATATCAGCAGTTATTACATCCATACAGGGGTATAAAGGCCTATTTTATCAACCATTTACTTCAAAATTCAAGACATAAACAATTTATAAGATATGCAAAATTGTATCTATCTTATAATCTAGGAAACTTTACCTTGCCTACTTTCCATTAAATTTGAATGTTTCCAAAACATTAAATTCAATAGATTCATATCTAAGTTGGAAGAAGCTCTTGAATTCTTATTATTTCTATTGGAATATATAACCATACCGCTGTAGTAGAAGCAGAGGAAGGAATTTTTTTTATCAACCGAAAACTGGGGCTGTTCGAGTCCTACGTAAGGCAGATTTGTCGATTAATCCTGTGTAGAAATTTTTTATTCACACCCTCACAGCAAAACAAAGATCCAATTGAAAGAAGATTAATCGATGTCCTACAAGGACACGAACCCACAACCCCATTATTCACAGTATCACAGTATGAATACGGTAATGCTCAATCTACCTGACTATCCATATCATCATTTATTTTATTGTTGTGATAAATGGATAAATATAAAAACATAAAAAGTATTTCTCTCTGACAATTATGTCAAATTGACAGAGCAATATCATTATCTGCATTGCTTCAAAAATCCGAATTCGAGGTAAAGGAATAAAATAATTGTGTTGTTGATAAATGTTTGAACACCTAAACTAAATGGTAGCACCTTTGTTAATAGTTTCATGAATACCCTTCTTACAATAGCTACCACCCTAATAGAATCATAACTAACTACAGACTTCCTTGACTTCGCCGTAACTTGGGTAAGAAAATGGTGAACTTCATTCGAAGTTTGTAGTGGTTTTTCCGGTCTGTATCGTTTAGAACGTGATTTTACGATCTTCGAAATGTGGTCTGTCGCGTGATCGTTCACGACCTATAAATTTTATTTCTGCGTGTCTTCCGGAAAAGTTATCGGGGCATTATTTGACAAATAGGGCATTAATATACAATGTATTCCATTGAATCCAACCAGAATTGTTTTTGCTGCTTGAAAGCACCTTTTATCGATATTCATGGATAATAGATTTTACTGTACGAGTTTGGAATGTTATTCCAATTGAAACAACAATCTACATTATTTCCTGGTGTTTTTGAAAGATTCACAATCTAAAAAAAGTTTTTCCATTTGATTTTCATTCATAATTTAAGTGTAATAATTCCTCCAATCACATTATTTGAAAAGATGGTTATTAGATTGATAATTAATTTTTAATTGCGACCTAGCAGTAGCAGTAATTTTCTTTTCCTTTGTGTAGTTACCATCTTCATGATATTCTTCATTAATATCCCAAAGTTCTTCATGAAATCTTTTGTTGAATCTGCCTGCACATATTCACTGATTTATAGCTGAAAAGAAGAAATTCATTTCGTGAAAGAACACGTCTTTCACACTTTTCAAAAGCAAAATAAGAGAAAATCTGAAATGTGTCTGAATAAGTCTGTGAAAATTTCTATATAAAGTCTAGTCTACTATACCAATCATAGAGTATGGAATTCTCAGATATTCCAGTACGTAGATTTTAGGTGACATATTTATCCAAAATACAACTGTTTGTGAATTTATTAACATCTGATCAAGTCGAATTGTTACGTACATCAAAATTGAAAAATTGGTTTAGGAATATATACAGATGTTTTTTTGAAATACTCGTCTATCGATATTTTGAGCCTAATTGATCTAAATTATTTTCAAGATGGCGACACTACCGGTTATACCGAAAGTCGACATCAGCTTTCTTATTTTAAATGGAACATTCTATATTTTATTATATTTTTGAATTTTCCTCTATTTTTAATAGAACTTCATCAAAGCAACTATGGCTTTATTCTAGACAGACAAAATTTTACAGATGCATGCAGTTACTAAGAAATATATCTATACTATAACACAAGAATATCTCAGAAATAGATACATGGTTCTAATGACACACTTGTCTAGTTTTTTACAGTAGAATTCAAAGCTGCAGTTAAAATTGGGAATTTCAATTCAAGAAATTTAATTTTTCTGCATTTTAGTTCTCAATAATGGAACATAAGAACAAGCATTTGATAGAAGATATACGAGTAAAAAAAGGATACGAAATAGGCAGCGATCACTTCCTCGTGGAAGCCAAAATAAAAAAGATAAATGAAATAGAAGTAACAAGGACAGAAAGTAATAAAAAAACCAAAAAAAAAGTGAAAAAAATTTACAAATTCAAGGAGGAAACAATCAAGGGAAAGTACAATGAACTAGTACAAGAAGAAATAACAAAAAAAGAGAATATAGAAACTGGGATGTAGAAACAATATGGAAAACTCTTAAAAATATACTAAGCGGAGCTACAAAAGACAGTTGCGGTATCCACAAAAACAGCCAAAACAGAAAACAAGCAAAGTGATGGAGCCAAGAAATGAAAGAAGAAATCAAATTTGAACAAAAAAACAAATGAAAAATATACCTGTGTAATAAAAAGCAAGATAATTATGAAAAATACAAAGAGCAAAGGAAAAGAACAAAAGAATCAATACAAAACGCTAAACAACAAGAATGGGAAGAGTTCGGAAAATGTATGAATAATAACTACAAAGAAAACAAGAAACTCTTCTATAGAGTAGCGAAGAATTTGAGAAAAGAAAAAGAACAACCTATTAATCAATTAAAAAACAAAAATGAGACAGTACTGAGAAAAAATACAGACAAACTAAAAATGGACAAAACATTTTGAAGAATTACTAGAACCGCAAGAACTAACAATGAACAGCGCGTACAATAACGACCCTGTACCAGAGCAAAATCCAGAAATTACAAAAACAGAAATCAGCATCGAAGAAGTTACAATTGCTATTGGAAAGTTAAAGATAGGGAAAGCAGCTGGATATGATAGATAAAACCAGAGCAGCTAAAATACATGGGAGACAAACAAACAAAAATGCTGCACACAGTAGTAAACAAAATTTGGGATGGAAAGCAGATACCTACAGACTGGAGAAAAACAATCATATTGTCAATATGAAAAAAGTAACTGTTGCAATTATCGAGGAATCTCACTCCTATGCACAGCAGTAAAAGTGTACGAAACGATACTTGAAAGTAAACTAAAAAAGCAAGTAGAAGACAAGATTGGGGATACTCAAAGCGGATGTAGAAAAGGCCACAGCACATTAGACCAAGTATTCACAATTCGACAGATAACGGTTAAAACACTGAGACATAACAAAGAAATCTTAGCATGCTTTATAGACCTTGGAAAAGCTTGCGATAGAGTTAACAGAGAACTATCCAAAATATATATGAAGTTAACATAAACTATGTACGAACCGCTAACTTATTATCAGAAGAATTCACAAATGGAAGATCAAGACAAGGAAGAACTCTAACTCCTTTATTGCTCATACTATACATGATGAAAATAACATTGAAGCAAACAAAAGAACAATAAAAAACTGCAATAGGATATCCAAATTTGAAACAAATAAAGATAACAGAGTACATTTTTGCAGACGAAATGGTAATCTTCACGAATACAGAGAAAAATCTGCAAAAGAACTTGAAGATATGGAACGAAGAATTACTCAGAGCAAATATGAAGGTAAATAGCAACGAAACAAAGGTAATGATAATAGCCAAAGAAGAAAAACAATTGAAAATACAAATAGATCATAAAAATATACAACAAGTCCAGAGCTTTAGATATTTAGGAAGTATAATCGAAAATAAAGGAGGGTACAAAAAATGAAATAAATAGCAGAGTACAGGCAACAGTAGGAACTTATCATTCAATTAGCAAGGCACTAATAAAGCACAAAACAGTGAGCCAAAGAACGAAGCTGCCCATCTACAAAACAATAATACTACCAATGTTGCTGTACAGTTCAGAAACCTGGGTACTAAATAAAAGACAACAAAATGATATCACAGCGGTAACAAAACTAGGCAAAATTAGAAATGAAAAGAAGAAGATAGCGCAGAAGCGAGTTGGTATGGAAATCTAATTCGCCTTGAGCATAAAAGTAAAGTAACATAAATAATGGAAATGAGAAACAACAGGAAAAAAAACGTGGCAGGCCACGGAAAACATGGGACGATGTAATACAAGAAATAATAACCAGATGGAAAATAACAACCAGAAGGATGAAAGAATTAAATTCGAAACTTTTTTTATATATTTATTAGCATATAAGGTCTATATATATAAATATAATTATTTGTGGAATATCAACTATATGGCGCCCGAGAAAACCCTCCAAAAATTTGTGATAGTTGAAAATTGCTGTTCTTGAATATTTTCAATAATTGTTATCAATAAAAACCCTTATTTTTGGATTAATTCAGTCAGAAACCTATTGAAAATTAGTGATACTTAAAATTTGGTTGAATGATTGAATTGTTCTGAATTATTTTTAATAATGGTGGATTATGTAAACTCTTATTTATTGATTAAATTCAGACTCTCTTTAAAAAAAAATGAAAATTCCCACCGTTATATCTCTGGTTTGTATTAAAATGTAAATAACTTTCAATAACTGATCTATAAGAGTATTTGAATAAGTAGCATTCCGTGAATTGAATGATGGCATCAAAATTCAGAAAGAGATTTGAATGTTCAACATATCCGTGTTCCAAAGAAACAAACAAAATTTCAGGAATTCGTTCTGGTGGCTCATGAGTGCAATAAATATTCAGAAACTGTGCTATTATCTGTATGTACATATCATGTAAGTATGTTTGTATGTTGCAGTGGAGGTTCTTTTTCTCGTCTGGGGAATAAGACTTTGCATCGTCGTCAGAAAAGCTCCATCCGAATTCAACGAGAGCAAGTTCATATCTATGGCCATCTACAATGAGTTCCTTCTGTCTTTATTCTTGAATATTTCTATGTAAGTATGCTGAATAAAGTGGTGATATATTCACTTTTAATCCTGTTTATTAACTCGCATATTTTTACGGGAAGAAATGTATGCTGCTTTTTTAGATTTTTATTAAATCTCGCATATCTTCCTATTCCTCATGACAAAAATATTTCATTTTAATTTGAAAAATATTACCACTGCTATAAATAATGGATATTTAACAACAATATGACCAACAGAAAAAACTTTATTTGAACTTACTCTTCAAACAGCCAGCAAATAAAAGAAGTGTAAAAACTTCCAATTTTACGAATTAATTGAATTGTAAACCTAACGATTTTGTTATTGAAGGTAATATCCTCCTTCCACTGAACGAGCTTCCAGCACGGTGTCCATTATTGATATCATCCCTTTCCTTTTTGAAATCCGCTTCCCAAAATTTTACAGTAGTGTAGGAAGAACACTGTCTCCTTAATGCATTAAGCATGTTGCCGTAGATCACTTCTGCGGATATTACTTTTAAAAATAATAGACCAGGAAATGGTGACAGTTGATGCTCCCCGATTTTATACCGCATTTCTTTTTGAGGGTCAAGAATTTAATCCTCGACAAGATAAAAAGGTTATGCAAGCTTTCCGGTTAATTATAGTGCAAGCCCGAATCGAAAATTTGGGTTTTCGATGACAACATTCTGCATGCTTTTTTAACGTAGAATAGTTGAAAATGATTTAAAGCATGCAATCGCAACAAACCAAAATGCTCGAGCAGCCGCGTAAACTTGTAGAAAAAAATGTGAAATTCCGTGTTTTCAAGTTGTATGCCAATAAAAAGAATGGAACTTTCGGCCGTAATACATCCCTCGTGGGCACAAGGATGGCAAATTATATAATAAGAGATCCTGAATAATTAGTTTACATTTATACAAGATCTCCTCAAAATTTCTCACCCTTGTGCCAACGAGGGATGCATGTCAATTTTTTTTAAAGGTTTTATGGCTGAAATTATACAAGTTCTCGCGACCATTCGAGTCTTTTGGTCTGTTGCGAATTGTATGCCTTTTAGTACTAAACTTCAAATCACTTTCCTCAAAATTTCTTACCCTTGTACCAACGAGGGATTCATACCAATTTTTTCACAAGAGTTTAATGGCAGAAACTTTCACTCTTTTTATCGGCATGCAATTTAGAAACATGGGAGTTCACGCGACTGTTCGAGCTTTTTGATCTGTTGCGAATTGTATGCCTCTAGGCTTCAAATTAATTTCAACTATTTCACGTTACAAAGGCATGCAAAATGTCACGGAAAGCTCAATTTTTTTTTTTTAAATATAATGAAATTTGTTGTGAGACCAAAAAGCATACATCGGTCAGTATCCTTTTTATCTTTTTTATCAAGCGGTAAATTTTTAACTCTCCATAAGGCATGAGGTATAAAATCGGAGGGCTCTTAAACATATTATTCAAAAAATTTATTTAGAAAAATAGCACAATTCGCATTTGCTTTTGTCGATTAAAAGTGCTTTGAACAGCTATTTATCAACTTAAAGTGATCTAATCATCTATTTATCAATAATATCTTTGTAATGGACATTATTTTTTGTTGTTGTTCTAACAAACATATTATAGTTTTCTCTCGTTATCATTTCGGCTTTACCTTTTGGACACATTCAAGTTGGGTGGTTCCAACGAGAAAATGTACAGTTTGTTATGTAACAAAATGTAATTAGCAAACCCTACTTTAGTAGTTACTACAGTGTTAATGCTCTATTCTCTATAAGAGGTATACTGGCCTCTTATGAAAATTTAATGAGGGTATTATCTTTTGACCAGAAATAATATTGACTTGAGTATACATTTTAATAGTATTTCATAATTTAGGGCTTCAATGACACTTTAGGCAAAAAGTAAATAACATTCAAGCTTCAGATGATCTGATTTAATTAAACAATAATTAAAATCAAATTTGGAAGACTAGTATCGTGTACTACAATTAGTACAAATATTTTGTTCTTCTCCTAGTAACAGCTATTCAAAATTCCAGTAAGTCTTGAAAGACAAATCCATTTGAATAAAAGAAAGTGGATCAAAAATTCATGAACAGCTAGGATTTGAATCAGGGATTTTATACTCTCAAGTAAAGTACTCCAGCTGCACTAGGTGTCGACAGAATCGATCAATTTGACTGAGTAGAATTAAATAAATAAATTTTGAATTATATCCTTCCTGTATAACCGTAAACAAAGATTACTATCTTTAACACATATTTCAATATTAATTCATTTTTATAGTCTCCTTAACGTCACAGATAAAATATTATCTTCTACAAACAAGTACTAGCTATGAACGTTATTCAATTTTTACTGTTAGTTAAACGTCTAAACTTTATGTTTTCCTGTAAATTTCAAACATAAAAGAATTTTTCGTGGAGCTAAGAAATTAGCCAAAAATTTATATATCCTATGTTTTTCTTGTCATACAAATGTTTGTCTTTCGGATAGAAAAGTTTTCGAATTGTTCCCTTGGAAGGAAACGGGAATTATAAATCTTATATTTCTGAATATTCATCATTCATAAATATCAAATATTCACGATTTTCGAATAAAGTATTAAGGGTGGTGAGTTAAGCCTTCATTTCTATGAATAACACATGCCCTGATCAACTTTTTGATGTCCATAATGGCCCGGTGGACCCGGACGAACTAAGGCGCGAAGATAATTTAATATGAGTATATCGATATTCAATTGAAGTTTTTTAAAGTAAGAAGATATAGTGAAAGCACTGCATGGCCCGGTTTGGCCCGAACAAGCTATCAGGCCAGCAACTCGAATACGGCCAAATATTTTTTTAAGACGGATTTCTGAACTTGACACGCTCATGGGCTTGGGTGGACGAGCAATAATTCTTTTTGAAATCTACTATGTATACATCAATAAATATAATACGTATCATGACGTAGGTATTGTTACATAGAACTGAATCTCAAAATTTCAAGGATCGGGCCTCAAATTTACCGGGCCGAGTTGATCCAGACTTGAAAATTTAAAGGGCAAACTAAGACCTCTAGGAACTGGCCTGGGCTGGACCTTAGTTTCACACTTCCAAAATTGGGCTGAGCTGGAAGCACCTCTAGATGACAACGGGCGTATTCGAACCGGGCTTGGAATAATCGGACTTGGAAGGTCCAGGTCCCAAAATTTTGGCCCGTGAAGGCCCCTTATATATTACATAGAAATGGGTCACAAAATCTTATGAGCGTGTAAGACGAGTCTCCAAATTTTCCGGGCCGGACTGAGCCAGATCTTCAAATTTTCTGAGCTGAATTGGGTTGCACTCTAGAATTTTAGGATCGAAAGGCCTTTAAATGACAACGGGCTCGGGCGTACCAATCTCAAAAATAGTTGAGCTTGGGAGGAACGGGCTCCAAAATAGCAGCATGTGCTGTAAATATTATTAGATTTGAAGGAGATAATAATAACCTCAAACTGAGCTAGAATCGTAGCTATTATACTACTATTCCAAATATTTTTTGATAAAATATGAATCAATCTATTCCAATTTAATTCAAACGACAAATAGTATCAACTCATTTGATTATACTGGAACCTAAAGCGGCAGATTCAAAATTTAAAACATACAAATATATACACCCGTAGGTATACTAGAAAAAATAATAATTCGAACAAAAAAATATTGTTTTTGTTCAGGGACAGCAATTATTTTGTTGAATTTCCAGTGATGGCGAATTTAATCGGATTCATCTTGCTGCGAATGACAAAATTGCTCTTTTAAGAGTAGTACATTTCTCCCACATCCATAAAATACTTTTTCCTTAATAAGACTGTCACAAGTCTGTAGCATTTTAGAGCAAATAAATAGCATATAATATTTCTAACGTATATGAATTCTTTTCTGCCCTTAGGTTGTTTCTGCACTCTCCTGCAAATCCAGACTTATTGTACATCATATTCTTCTGCCACACACAACTGACAGTAACACTTCTTCTCTGCTTGATCTTCGGAAGCAAGGCAAGTGTGATAATCTGTGCACTTAAACTTTAATTTGTATAAATGCACACCTCGGTTAATCGCAATTTTCAGTAATATGCCCAGTCGACCGCTCAGGCAATATTTGCGAATTCAACGGAAATTTATTCGACCGAATATTTTTGTACCTTTCTCAAAGGTTCAATTTAATTTTATATTGAATTCATTGATAATGGATGACCGAAATGAGGTTTTATTTTTGCTCTTCCATTCGATATTGACTGTCAATAATTCAGATTTTATGACTAAATCAATTATTAAATCGACATATGAAATATATCCACTTCAAGGATAATCCATCTTTTCAGTTTTTGTGGTATGAAAGAGAGAAAAAATTGAGTATATACTCCATAATATTCATTTTGTATTCTCCTTGTAAGTAACATAAGATATACAGCACAATATGACAGCAAACCTTGCACGTTACATTGAGAGCACCACATATTATTTGATAATAAAGACGAAATAGTAGAAAAAATACACCAAAATATTGTTTATTATGGAGCGTGCACTGTGTTTTCAAGTATTTCCAATTTCTATAAACAGCAGTGGTATAACTATTAGATGGCAAACTGGCAAAATGTCAAGATCTCTCAGCTTTAAAGGGCCCCGAGACAATTAATAATTGGTGGGTATAAGATTCATAATTCGCCAACTTGAAATTTCAAGCGTCTCACTTCTAAAAATTGGCAGTGGCTTTGCACTGCATTGTTACGCCATTGATCAACAGAATTAAATGCTCTTTAAAATTAAAATAAGTTCATGGACTGCATCCAACTGTAATTACTCATAAAATAAAATATCAAAATACACAATTTCAACTAAATTGAGTTTCTTTTGAGGTTAAAAAGTCGCCGTTGCTCATTTTTACTACTCTCAGAGGGAAAGTTTTATGATTGCTTGCTTTTTAAAAAGACAAAAATTGAAGTTATAAGCTGATATCATACGAGCGGTGCAATTAATTCTCAAATTAAAAATAAATTTTCGTACAAGGGTCACGCAATAATTATCGAGATTAAGAAGCACGGTACATTTTTTTTGAATTTTTTTATAAATATGTTCCCTTGTAACAGTAATACACTCCACCATTCTTTTCTTTCACTTTTTGGAAACTCCCAACTGTTCCTCTTTCGGAATTATTTTTATAATCAATGTCGTCGTCAGACAACAACTTTGTAGCCAGTAAATTTCAAAAGACCAGAAAATAACCAACAGTCGTATTTTGTCAAATTTGGTGAATGAGGGGTTGTTCTACTATTTTCATATTTTTTTACGAAGACGCACCATCGTAATGTAACAATATCTTTCTCTGAAACTCTACTGAACACTTCAGGCACACACTTTTCAGTGTGTCATTCAGCAGTAACTGTTTTTTGTCCATCTAGCTCAGTTATTCCCAGAGTGGTCGACTGTGAACTGCAAGAGATCCATGTCAGCAAAAACAAAAAATGTTAATTTTTCAAGTAGTAAAATAATTATTCGCGGTTTTATTTATAGATTCGAAGCAATCAATTCTATAAATTCTTCGAATATTATGATATGATGATCAAAAACTGAAATTAATACGGCTCAATTTGAAACTGAATTGCTAGAATTCCTTATCATTACATCTAATGCATCTCGCATAGAGCTCACCCAATTAAACATATTTTGTTCCTTGAATATCTGTTTGAATTTTAATTAAATTAAATGCTGAATACCCACTACATTCCATAACCTCTATTCTGGATATCGTATTAACCCACATATCTCTGCACAACTATAAAAAATCAGTTTCCTATCGATTTATTGCCTTCTCCATTGTATTTATAGGTATATCGTGACAATTAATGTAAGATATACCAATTTTTGTGTTTGTCGAAAACAAAATTAATAAATTTTTACACCCAGATATCAAATTGTCTTGTTTTTGAAATAAACAGAATTTTAATTATGTCAACATAAATTAATTATTCCAAAGCCATTTCAAAGGTTATTATTTCACATTAGGAAATTATCTCCGCAAAATTTGTTTACCATAAACAAAAATCAAAACAGAAATATTCAATTTCCGTCTTATGAAAATCATTAATTATACCCACTACGTTTTAATTCATAATTTTTTGTAGTCGCAAAAAATGTGACTTTTCGAAATATAAATCTTCAATAATAAGTTCCAAATGGAAGCCTCTCATTTTATTGTAGATTCGGACTCACCATCGGAGTGCTTCATTTCGGTGAATTCTCTTGCATCTTACCATCGGGTTGCTTGATTTGGTGAGTCTTCTTATCTCTCACCAATTTACAACAAATGCTCAAAATATCCACCTCCCATTTCGATATATTTATTAATAATAATAATTTCTGCGCAAGCATTCCTGATACGTTCTATCAAGAGGACACAACGAAATCAAGCACCCTGATGGTGAATCTGAATCTGCAATAAAAACGGAAGGCCCCATTTGGAACCTTCCATTGGAGATTTACATTATGGAACATCACATTTCTTGCGATTAAAGCGCCATCTACTACGAATGAATAAAAAAATGTTCCAGGCAAACCGTAGGTGTATTTTGGCAAGAAATCCGAATCTACAATAGAAAATAGGGGTTCCTATCGAGATATTCAGTTGTCTGAAGTTTATATATGTATATATATATTACTTAATTTTTCATGCTTTTGAGTAATTTTATATACAAAAAGTAATATTCAATCGCAGACCAAAAATTCCATGACTTCAATTCCTGGAAATATTATTATGAAACTTTGAATATAATTGCATAAAACAATATCGGACACTTTCCAGACTCTTCGAAAAGAGCGGCGATTTTTTTTCTTCTTTGTAACTTTCCAGCTTTTATTTAAATTATAAATAGACTCCGTAAAAAATATCACACATTAAGGCTGGATTATGCATCAGCATCATAATTTCAATTTTAAAAGGATACTGAAATTATGTGCTGAAAAGTAGCACAAAGAAGCTCATTAAAATTTCAGGAAAAACTACTTTGGTCACTATTTAACTTCACAGCAACTATATTCAACAAAAAAATTATAAAAACTGATACGGGAAGTGTATTTCAACAGAAAAATTACAATATTCCAAATTTTATTTTGTCTATTCGATTAGAATCGAAAAGGCTTCAGCCTGGAACATTTTTAGTAGTTTTTTCTTTCTTCCTATATATTTTAGGGTGCTGTATACGAATACGAGGGTTGTCTTTCAAGTTTTGCATAGAAATGGAAGAGTTGAGTTGTGAGTTTCAAAGTGTGAAGACGTATGAGTTTTTTCTATCTGATTTTGTTACCTAACCCAAGTTCAGATTTTTCACCTATAAAAAACTAGGTATAAATAATCAAGCTAATCTAAAAGAAAGTGAAAACAAGTGGAACTCTGCCCCTATCTTAGGGATTAATGTGATGGTATAGTGAAATTATTATAAAAATAATAACAAAAAAAATATTTGCGAGGAACGTGCAATAAAATTTATATCGTCATATTATTCACCTGTGGCTTGGAAAAATTTTAGTGTGAGTATTGGTCCAAAGAACACATTATCTGACATCTGAAATGACCTACCTACGAAGGCCACGCGAAGTGAGTGACGTGGTATCAAATATCAGCGGCTGCTGCTGACGTAGCGTAAGGTGAGTAAGCAAGCAACAGCTCATAACTGTAAAGAGGGTCAAGCAACACCAGGCGATGCCGAAACAAGAAAATGAAACTGACGGATCTTCGACAGATGGAAAACACCGAGATCCTCCAACAAAGCCACCCAACAAACTGCAGGAACGGAAGATTTAAAAAATATAATGGTGAAAGTGATGAAGGAAATTAAAGAAATGAGATCGGAACAAGCAAAACATTTTACAGTTATAGAGAAAGTGAATGAAGAAATTGAAGAGCTCAGGAACGAGAAAAGAGAACAAAAAGAAAGAATTGCGCTAGATGAAGGGAAGGTAGATAAAGGAGAAAAACAGCAGAAGAAAAATAATATTTTCATAAAAGGGAAAGACTTTAATAGTAATAGACAAGAAATAGAAAAGTTTTGCAAGGAGTTAGTCGGAGTACAAGTAAAGATAGAGTCGGCTCAAGGAGGGAATATGGGAGCAACAAGCAATTTCATGACAGTAGTAAAATTAAGCAGTTGGAAGAAAAAAGAACTGATTATGAAGAATAAAAACAAACTTAAAGGCAGCAAGATATACATAGACAATGACCTAACTAAAGAGGAAATGGAAATTCAAAAAATTCTTAGGAAAAGAAGTGTAAAAGAGAGAAAGGAAGGAAAAACAGCTAGAGTAGGCTATAAGAAATTATACATCGAAGGGCAATGCTGGATATGGAACAGCGAAAGTAGGGCAATTGAAAGAGCAAAAAACTGAGGCATGGCAACATAGAAACGGATGTAATAGGAAATGACCAAGCAATGACCAAGGATAAAAAAAGACTATGCAAAATAAACTAGAAGTGTGGGAGAGATAAATTCTAAGGAAGATTTATGGTGGTTAAAAAAAAGGTGATGTGTGGTTAAGACGAACTAATACCGAGCTTAAGGAACTCTATAGTGAGCCGGGAATAGTGGAAGTGGCTGAAGCACAAAGGTTACGGTGGCTAGGACATGTGCTGTGATTACCCGAGGACAGAGTAGTATAGAAATGGAAGAAAACAATAGATTTTAATGACTTTATTGTTTTTCGATGTATTCTCCACGAGCATTAATGCATTATTGCATTCGCTCGAACGAACTTTGGAAACAGTTATTTCACTCGTCTGCTGGTACTGACAAAATTGCATTTATGAAGGCGCCGACTGCTTCTTCCTGTGACTGAAACCTTTGAGCACGCATTTCGTTTCTGATTTTTGGGAAAGTGAAAAAGTCGTTGGGACTTGAGTCAGGACTGTAAAGAGGATGATCAACAATTCGACGTTTTGTTATCCTAAAAATTCAATAGTCTTGCGAGCTATGTGCGAACTTGTATTGTCTTGGTGGAGGATGATTCGTCGTTTAGGGTTGGATTTTAGAAGCTTAGCAATTATTTTCGGCAAACAAATGGTTGCAGAGGAATTTTTGCTATATGACCTGCCTTTGAAACAAATGTCGCGACCATCTTTTTTGACACACATCAAGAACGAATAATTTTTGTTGGATTTTCTTCACTTTGGAGCACCCAAACAGACGACGGACGTCTATTTTCAGGCTGATGTAAGTAAATCCACGATCCATCACAACTGACGATGCTGTTCAGGTTTCTAGAGTTACCTGCGTTGAATCGGCCTAATTTTTTTTGACACCTATGACCCTAGCTTCTTACTGATCTTAAGACAACAGATGAGGTACCCAACGGAAAAATAGTTTTTCTGCACACAATTCTTCATGCATTTTTTTTTTTAATTGATGTTCTTGAAATTCCTAATTATGCCTGAGTCTCGCGATACATCACATGTCGATCTTGGTGGATGAGCTTACGCACGGCATTGACGTTTCCAGAATGACTGTCATTTTCGGAGGACCTGTCGCCCAAACTCATTCGTCCACGTTTGAATTCGCCATACCACCGAGAAACTGTCGACTGGTGTGGTACTCCACTTCCAAAAACAAAACCCAACTCGGCGAGGCATTCTAGCTGGAATAATTTTCTTCGAAAGTTGTAAAAAAAAAAATTCTCGAGTTAATTCCATATTTCTCATGACTTGTAAATTTAAAAAATTTGTTACAGCTATCGTACTGAAACTCCGAATTTAGTTTAACTAAATATTTTTTTGACATTTGATTGGAGGAGGCATTTGTAAACCAGTATGCGAACCTAAAATTACAGCCCTCGTATTACATTACACAACTAGTGAGATTTTTCTAAATATTTTATGTAAACTTTTTTTCTTAGTACTCAAATTTCAGTGAAAACGCGATCCAGTCACTATGCATCCATTTCATTCTGCAAGATGCGTTCCAGTTACTTGTAATTAAATCCAGAAGCTGCACGGTGTCGTACATATAGTAGTCGTGCTCATAGCGGTCACCGTAAGATCGTCCTTATAGAGACCACATATTTTCCAGTCCCTCTGTTCAGGTTTTTTCTCGGAATTTTATCTTCCGTCATTACGGACGTACTCGTAGAAATCAATCATTTATTTATTCACACAACTTAATTTAATTTTTTTTTTAGGAGGGTAATAAGCGTGTTGAGGTATTAAATATTTTATATTTATTGGCTTGATCCTATCAAAGATGCTCCTTTCGCGCGCTTGTGCGAAAATCACATATGATGTTGGTCCAATATGGAAAATTTAATTCATCCTTCTTGGTTGTCTCGTGCTCAAATTCAATTCTACAGGCGAATGCAGCGCAATTCGTTACTATTCAAATTTTTTTTTCGAAAGTGCTAGCGAAAAAAACTAGCCTACAATCAATTTATCTCAAAAAAAAAAAAAAGAAAAAAAAACACTGTTGTTGTTCCACTAATAAGATTTCATTTCATTTTTAATTTAATTTTAATAATGTAATAAAAGAAAAATATTTATTATTTTGTTTAAATAAAGAAGTGTATCAAAATTAAGTTCCATAAATAAATAAACGGTAGGAAAGTAATATTGACCGCTACGAACACGACCGATTATAATGAGGGACATGAAAATATGTGAACGTTATAAGCACGATTTTATGGTGCCCGCTATGAGCATAGAACTATGCAGTTCGCTCAGTACAAGACATTACCAGCTGAATTTTAAAAAATATATAAAAAATCGGAAAATTCATTCATTGTTCGAAATAAATTTAATGTTCTTCCAGTTACTATTTTGATAATTGATAGTTATTATTAAAACAACTCTAATTGCGCGATCCAAAATGATCGATTCACCGGTAAATAGTTCAAATAATGTTTGTTTGCATTTTGACGTTGAGTTTTTTGTGCCATATTGAGTAGATATCGCACTATTGAATATAAATAATTAACGGTAAATGTAAATACAGCATAATGTATGATTGATGACACCAATATCATTTTGTGATTAATACCAATAATTACTGTTAATCATAATAATCCAACTCAGAGAACGGAAGAATCATAATAATGGCTATTCACACTGCAATTCCCGCCTGACACATGCATATTTATTTTTCTCAAAAATTGAGATTTCTCGAGTTGGGATTGGGTGAAAAGAGGAAAATAACCAAGCTCATCACAAATGTACTTTTTCAATTTTTGAAATGTTTGCTCTCTAACTTATCGTGTTACTTAGGCATACATGGTGTTCCGCGGAACGGACAAGACTGAAGAAAGCTCCGGCATGATGTCAAAATCCCACGCGACAAAGTTTTTAAGCAAGTCCAGAACTGGAAACTCACAATATACCAGCACGAATTCTTCAGCAGGTCTCGAATATAGCAAATTCGCCGATCAAGATGTTCAGGTAATAGAAAATCTTTACTTTTTTGCTTCACAAACTTTCAGCTTTCAGGTGCTAACTTTATACTTTGTTTACAACAGATAAATTCAGGAGAATAACTTCCAGCACCTCTAATATGTTTGGAAGACCGTCAAATATTTCTAAGGAAAATTGAAGGGATTCATAATGTATTTAATGAACTTAATTATTTTGAGCGACATTTGCTGTGATACAAATTTAAATACAAATGAGAATCAAGAAATTCAGGATTATGTGAAGGTTTCTCCCTACAAAATTAAATTTGTGTATCCATATCTCACGAAATGTGTTATTAATGCAACAAGAGCGTAAACTTGAGCATTATGACCTAAAGTTAAATATTTGGAGACGAGGTTTGTCGAGTCACTAAAATTATTGACCGAATGACATAATGCTTGTGCACACTCAAATATCATACGAAATCTTTTCTACGGCCCTATATAGCAACTTTCGAAATGAAATTGAAACGCACAATACAGTACAATGAAAACTTTAAATTCTGTATATTTATTTGAAACTTTGACGTTTCGATCCTTTGACCAAGAATCTTCCTCAGAAAACAATAATACAAAATAAAACAAGGCAAGTCACTAGATACTAAAAATATACAGAATACTAAATCTGATAACGTGGATATCACACCTAAACAAAAAGAATAAAATCCTCTGGAATTCACCCAAGGCTTGAGGAAAACCACGTGAAAACCCCAAACAGAGGAATATGTCCTACTTGGTACAGCTCCGCACACATCCCAAATTACAAAATACACGACATTTCAACAAGACAGCGTAGCGCTACTCTTTGCTATTGGTTTGGCTCACAACTGCAGTGTCAAATAGTCTTCAGTGTACTTTATAATCCAAAATATACACAGAACTACACCAACTAAAACATAGTCATTATATATGTGTGTTATTGATTACAGAAAACCAAACATTTGATAATCCAAAACCATCAGTATGGTTAAAGTTATTTGGATGTTTAAGTATCTTAATTGCTTCTCTGACGAATCTACCATGAATCGATGAGCATCTTGCGACTATTCTTGTTTCTTCAAACTTGATGTCATGCAAAAACTCGATGACATGATCAGCTACAGAAGATTTATTTGGATGGTTTAATCTTATGCATCTCCTTTGTTCAGCAATGCGAGTATTCACAATTCGACCCGTCTGTCCAACGTAGACTTTCCCACAGGTACAAGAGATCTTGTAAATGCCCAAAGATTGTAGGGGAATCACGTCCTTTACAGGTCTCATGAACTGCTTGATTTTCATTACCGGAGCGAAGGAAACTTTGAAATAATATTTAAACAAGATCCTTCTGATCTTCTTTGAAACATTGCTCACGTAAGGTAGAGAAACATAATTTTTACTCACGCTAGTATCCTCAACAGTAGTATTGGTAGACTTGGGTCGAAGAGCCTTTTTAATGGAGTGATAACTAGAGCCATTTTTCTGGAAAATCACTTCTTGATCATTAATTTCATTATCAAGTTCATCAGGATGACAAATATCATCAGCTCTTCGGAATAAGCATTCAATTGTTCCGTACTTTTGTGAAGGATGGTGATGTGAATCAGCATGAATATATTGATTCGTGTGTGTAGGTTTTCTATGAACAGTATGCAAAAGTCTACCATCATTGGTTCGTTTTAAATTCACATCAAGAAATGGTAAAGAGCCGTTAATTTCGATTTCTGATGTGAATTTGATATTTTCATTGATATTATTCAAATGGTTCAAACAACCATTCAAACTATCACGACCATGGAGCCAAATGGCAAAAACATCATCTACGTAACGAAGCCATAAGGATGGTTTATGATTACTAGTTTCCAATGCCTTCTCTTCAAAAAATTCCATGTAATAATTCGCAATTGATGGAGAAATAGGACTCCCCATTGCAACGCCATCAATTTGTTCATAATAAACAACTTCCAAATAACTTTAACCATACTGATGGTTTTGAATTATCAAATGTTTGGCTTTCTGTAATCAATAACACATATATAATGACTATGTTTTAGTTGGTGTAGTTCTGTGTATATTTTGGATTATAAAGTACACTGAAGACTATTTGACACTGCAGTTGTGAGCCAAACCAATAGCAAAGAGTAGCGCTACGCTGTCTTGTTGAAATGTCGTGTATTTTGTGATTTGGGATGTGTGCGGAGCTGTACCAAGTAGGACATATTCCTCTGTTTGGGGTTTTCACGTGGTTTCCCTCAAGCCTTGGGTGAATGCCAGAGGATTTTATTCTTTTTGTTTAGGTGTGATATCCACGTTATCACATCTAGTATTCTGTATATTTTTAGTATCTAGTGACTTGCCTTGTTTTATTTTGTATCATTGTTTTCTGAAGAAGATCCTTGGTCAAAGGATCGAAACGTCAAAGTTTCGAATAAATATACAGAATTTAAAGTCGAAAGTCGTTTTTATTAAATAAAATTCTGAAAAGTGTATAGATTATTAATACAGTACAAGTTGATATCAGGATAAATTAACAATAAAATGTGCCGGTGATAAATGTTGTATGTACAACATTTAGTCATTTAGAGAAAATCAAGATCTAAATTTGATTGCGTTAAATTGACTGTTTGAAATGTCAATAAAAATCCAGTATTCACATTTGTGGATGCAGGTAAATTAAAGTGGATTTTTCCTTATGAGAAAAGCCAAGCTACCAGCTCGACTTCTGTTTCAGACCCTGACAACATTGGCAAAGATAACGTGACCATTCCTATTTTCACTCGAAATGGGACATAATAATATTTTCGAATTTACAATATATTATTTTAAAAATTAGTTGAAATTTATATATTTAGGAAACTAACAGTAAAATATGTAAAAAAAAATATATATCAATTCAAAATATAATCCCCGGAAAAATATTTTTTAGACGATTGCCTTTAATAATTGAATGACCAAGTTTTCGGAATAAATACGATTATCGGATTCAGCGGTTCGAAATACATAAAAAACCTCACCTCATTTACTGAAGTCAAAATTATACGTAAAGACAATAATTCAGTGCCTCAACTTTAACGGAACCCATTCTCTTTTTCGCACTCAAATAACGAAATAAACGTTCTTTTTGCATTCGTACAGCATTTTTTATCAGTGCATTCAATTTAATTAAAAATCATCTATGATTGATTTTTAACTGACAACGGGACAGTTGTTTATTTCTTCAGGAACACCGAGACTGAGTACCAAAAAAAAAGGACAGTCCTGTTTTCTAATTCAATATATTGGTTCCAAAAATAAATTGCATTTTTATTGAGAAGTGAATCAAATCTTAAAAAACAAATTTTAACCATGTTTTGCATGCAATGCATAAACCAACGTGTTTTTAAAGATACAACCAAAAGTGTACACTTCGCGTCATATTTATATAACCAAGTGATGGGATTAATGATATAAAGGAAAATCAATTGTGTGTAAAAATTAAACTATCTAATAAATCGTCATAAAAGTCAATAGGGCTCTTTTCTGACCGTTACCCAATCGGTAGAAAACACAATTCCCAGAATCGGTTAAGAATTGCTACTTGTAGCGTGTCCTCATACGAACAAACCAAAGGACAAAGACGCATGATATTTTTTAAAAGCTAGGTCGTAATTTAATACTCCAAAGAATTAATTTTTCAAGCAAATAATTTCCTTAATTTTAAAACCAAGATGCTAGAAATTTTTTGTTGTAGAAAAGTGAGAACCTCATCTGCTGAATTTATGAATAATTCAAGTAAGCAGTTAAATTTCCCAGAAAATCTTGCACCACTATGCAAAACAAATTCATCATTTTGAAGTCAGTGTAAGCAGAACTATAAACTAGACCAACTTTATATCAACTAAATTGGAGCGATGTAAGTGTACCAAACAAACAACAAAGAAGTGAATACACCCCCATAAGCTCTAAATAATTATATGTGATGTCTTTATTCCAATTTAAGCACTGTCTAATATTATAATTACTTTCATTAATTCAATTTTCTAGTAAGATTTTAAAAGCAACTATCAAAAGAAGCACACACGAGTTATTCGGAAAATCACATCAGTATTAAATGATATGGAAGATTAAAGGTGAAAACCAAGTCTTTAGCACAGCGGCCAGAGAATGCTATTTTTAATTTTATTATTGACCGGTTTCGGCTACTGGGTACCGAAAGACTACAACCAAGAAGTATATAAATAGTTTAATTCAAAATTGCAAACAAATAGATGTGTAACTTCAAAAAATAATACACTCACACTATAGAACCACAGAAATCAAAATATGAAGAGATAACGTTGATGAATGGATAATGAATATTCTGGCAATGAAATAATAAAATAAAAAACCGAAGTATGTAAATAATAAAAATATATCATCTATTGAAATCTGAATACGCCTCTGTCTGGGCGGAGCTTTTCATCTTTGGGTCGCGCCGCTCCACACATTCGAACTTTCAAACATTCGAGTAGCTTGCTAAAATTAAGTAAAAATTTCTAGAAGTGAACATCCGAATATATAAGTCAGGTCGACTGTGTGAGTAGTGAATATCCAGAGCGTGATCAGCTAATAAATAAATCGTTGTAAATCAATATTAGTGGCTTTGTAGTTGAAGTTTAATAGTAGTGAGTGAGAAATAAATTGTAGAGTCTTTTTTTTAGTTGAATCAAAGAATAAAACTTTCATTTTCTTTCACTACGAAGGACTTGATTTTCGCCTACAATCTTCCATATTATTCACATCATACTAAATAGTTTATATTCTTACCAACTGCATTACAAAAAGTGAATCACTTCTAGCCCTTGACTTGATTATTTCCCGCTATAAAACTGTCTAAAAATTTTATATTTGCCATCAAAGCAAAATTGAACAACATGTCCTCGTTTACTGAATTCAAACCTCCAATACGACATTTAAAATCCTCACCAACAATGCACTAAAAGCAGAATACTTATCACGAAATTTAGAGTCATTTAGAGAATATCAAGATCTAAATTTGGTTTGAAATACACCAATGATTGTGTTAAATTGACTGTTTGAAATGTTAATAAAAATCCAGTATTCACATTTGTGGATGCAGGTAAATTGAAATGGATTTTTCCTTATGAGAAAAGCCATGCCACCAGCTGCTCGACTTCTGTTTTTTCTTATTTCATTCGAACAAATAATATCGTAGTTTTCAAATTGACTGAATTTTTTTATGTATAGTTAGTCAGCCAAGCTTTTGGCGAACCAATTATTCTCACTGTATGAGACATATTGCATGTATATTCAAAAATACTAGCTCCATTTTTTATTGTTTCTTGGGAATTTTTGTTTTTGTTGCAGAATATTTGACCGAAAATATCGACGCATTGTTTACTGACTTAGTTAACTTTTTAAGCACGATGGCTTTGCAACATTAGTTATAGTATTGCAAGATGAATTCACTTCAACTCAATTCGGGGTGGACAATTAACAATTTGATAGTCCTCCATTGACCAATGAAATTTCCCATTTTTATAGTTGCTTCTAATCCTCCTCTTTTATCATGAAACACATATGGACTCAGTATTTTATTGATATTTCTCTCCTCCAAAGACAAATCTCCATTATCAAAATTTTCGTGATTCGCTGCCCTCTGGCTTGTTAATTTCAGTTTCCTTTTTCACCGAAATGAAGGCAACTAAAATAGATCAGTTCCCACATATTCTCCCAAGCCGAACGGTTTTATCTGTCTTTGCAGCTTCAAAGCTAAGACCAAGTTTTGTAGACACTAAAGAAATAATAATAGAATCGGGATCAATATTTGTTTCATTCGAGCATCCCAAAAATCACTAGAATTTTTTTTTTTTTTATTTCTTCTCCAAGTGCACAATATTTTTTACTTATATTCAAAATGCTGAATACTCCATCCCTTCGGAATACATCTTTATGATAGTGTAACGTTATTTATTTTAATTTAGGAAGCAAAAGTTACTAAACACTACTACTTATTTTTATGATTTATTAAAATAATAAATTAGATAACGAACACTATTTCTAATAAATAATTCTAATTTAAACTGAAGATTATTACACTACACTATAATTTAACTCTAATTATTCATGTCAATATTGATTTATTTTAAATAACACAATTTATTTCAATCACTAGCAGTCTATATTATAAGGTCTCTGAGCCAAAATCAATAATAATCCTCGTTGAGTCAGCCACTGATATATATAGTCCAGGTTTTTCTAGAAAGCGCTAGAAGATACCAGAAATTTTCTAGAAAACAAATATATTCGCTTCTATTTCTTGATGTAAAATATTTCCATTATAATTCTAAGCCCCAGTAAAGCCGAAATGACTAATTTATAGACTTAAATTCGTTACAATAGATTTACCTGAGGAACAAAAAAACATATAAGAAATTGGTTCTTTATGCCGAATTCCTTCACATCGAATATTCTCTCGAAAAAGTTACGCATAATACTCGAAATTAATCGTGGTGAGTGATCGCAAAAAACAATATTGTAAATTAGAATCCAATAGAGTCTATGCATGGACAAAAAGATCTATTATGTTTTAAAAGATCTGACGTGAACATCACGTGACTTACTTGTACATCACTTGATACATACACAAATTTATTCAATAAAGTTTTCTGTCACTCCAGATTATAATTAATATAATTTTAATAATATTTTGACATGTAAAATGTCAAACAAAATCAAAAAATTGACAACAGATTTTCATTGCTTATCTTATCATTTCAATTAAACTGATTGTTTTATATAGCAAAGTCTGAATGTCTCTTATACATATAAACTGCACTTCCGGTTCAGCCGATTGATACAAAAATAGTAGATAACTATTTTGATGCTACAACAAGCTCAAATACTAAATTTCAATATGCTATGGCTGATCACTCTAGATTTATGCAAAAAATTTTAAAAAAAAATCAAGTAAAGCGCAATTCTGGCTAGACCAATTCATACAAAAATAGCAGATAACTTTTCTGATACAACATCAAGTTCAAATACTGAATTTCAACATCCTACGGTTGATCATTCTAGATTTATTAGAAAAATTCGAAAAAAGTTTCAAGTAAAGTGCACTTCCGGTACAGACGATTGGAACCATAATGCGAGATGCACAATTAGACCTTATACCAGTCTTAAATACAAAATTTCAACATTATACGTTCAACGTTTTGAGATTTGCGAGTTACGAACGAACGCACGCATATACGTACCGACATCAAGCCGAGAATAGTCAAAATGGATTCAGGGATCCTCAAAACGGATATTTCCATCAAAATCCCAATAGGTGAATTTTGTCGGTTTCACAGCACTTACTTGTACTTTACAAGTAAGTAAAAAGTTGGAAAAATCGCAAAACACTCAACTTCAAACAAATATCACCACACAGAGAATACACATTTCCGACGTAAATTTTTTTGGTGCATCGTAAACTACGCGAATCGTGTCAAAATTGGCATTTTACTGCGATCTTTGAAGACGGTTTTATTGGTCATAAAATGATTCCATCGAGATTTGGATAAATATTCATTGTCACTGAGAATAATTCACAATGAAAAATTGAATGGAACAGCTTCCTGGAAGAATGTTCGCCCCCAATCAAGGAAACATTATGTTTTTTTACAATGTTCGATGCCATCGTAAACTGGAGTTTTAAATAATTTGAAACTCTCTTATAAAAACTGAATCAAATTTCAAAATTGAACCTTTGGGGAATCCTATTATTTGCATCAAATGCTATATATTATTGTTATTCATTAGATAAATTAGTGTCTTTGATGATTAGCAAAAGTAATTAAACGTTGATTGGAATCACTTATAACAATGCAAATATTAATAATCTAAATTATAATACACAATTTCCCTTGTTCATTTATACAACCTAGACAAAGGAAGGCTACAATACGATTGTCTGAAAATAGGACAATCAACTTTGTTATATTGTAATACTGAATTAACCACACATATAGATGCAGGCATGTTTCTCAAATATACGGGCTGATTTTGATAGGTTAACAAGACTAATATCTAAACTATAAATGGTACGAATTTAGTTAAAAAGGACTTTTCCTACATATTTGGAAGACCAGACCTAATTTTTGTTCCATATAATGTGTCCTATAGGTCACGTAATAATGACAAAAAATTATTTCTGCCAATTTCTCATTCCTTAAATAAATAATCAACAATTGATGAGCGAGAAAAATGATTCTAATGAAAACATTTGTACTTTCAGTTTTTTTAAAAGTGGCTTGCACAGATTTTGTTTAGCGCTTAAAACCAGACAAAAATAAAAATAACCAATTGTACCAAAGGATAAATTCCCAGTAAACGCAGAGCATGTACCGTAAGGGTTTTCCCTCTATCTTAATTCTAACCCACAAACTAATCAAAATTTCACAATTTTTAGTAGAGTATCTCATATCAATATGTTATTTATTGTGATTTATTTTCAATTATTGATGAATTGCAATGCAATAACTTTATCGGCGTAAGATCCAACAATCTCCATACATAAATCTTCAATTTGTTTGAGATCACAACCTTTAAATTAAAAAACAAAAATTCGAGCTCTTGTGATGGCTTGCGAAATTTCCAAAAACTCTTCCTGCAGGAGAAATCCGAGATATTTCTTAACTGTACACGTATATCCTTTTAAATTTGACACTGACTGTACCTAAGGTGGAATTCCATGCATTTGCTGAAAGTAGCAGAAAACAAAACAAAGCCCACAGGAACTGTTTTTAAATTCAAATCCACAAACCGTATGAAACAATATTGCATTCTGCAACAGTAAAAATAATGAAAATCACAGTTGATTCTAGTCCACTTTCTCGGAAGACCGCCCGGAGTTCTGCACATGTTTTCAAAATAACCCTTTGAAATATTACGTCAATATTTTCGAATTTTGTGATGGAGGTTCTAAAATTTAAATTAACCGTCATTCAATAGGTACAAAGAAAATTATAATGAAGTACTGACCAGTGAAAAGGTGGATACCATATAAATATTAAATATTTCGAATAATTATTTTTAGGGAGGAATTAATACTACATATATTGAAAACGGATTACCAATGGAGAATATTACTTTTCCACGACCATTTCTCTTAATTAAGCTTTTACACATCCCGGGCTCTACCACCATATAAACGCGTGGCACTTAGATTTCGTACCGTTAATACAATTTTCACAATTCATTCTGAATATCAGTGCTCTGTACTGCTATAGTTGTCAAAATATTAAAACTAAGAGCCATAGAACAGATACTGTAAGCAATAAATATATGTAAACAAACATATATATACAGGATGTAACAGCTTAACGAGCTACCTCGAATAACTTCTATTTTATTGAAGATACAATAAATTACTATGAGACAATCTTATGCAGGACTAAAAGACTACAAGAAAGTATTTTTTTGAACCAGTGGTTCTCAAGCTACAACACAAAGTTGTATTTTTTTCAAATGAGATGCTATATACTCTGTAGGCCCATTCGATAGAGCTTATTTTTTTTCCTGAATTCAACCATGTATTCGTTACATACCGTTGCATGATAAAAATATTGAAAAACTATGCAATTGAAATTTGAATAAATTTTATTTTCAGTAGGCTATGAAAAAAAATCTGCTATCTGTCAATTTGAATTATTTGATGCATAACTCCTATTGCTGCAAATTGCTATAAAGTGTACTCTACACCAGTAACAACAAAAGAAAATTTGATGGATCGCGTAAAAGATGCGTGTGCTTCTTTAACACCGAAAGAAATTAATAATGCTACTTTTGAATCAGATTCGAAAAGATTTGAATTATGTTTAGAAAGAGATGGAAATAAGCCATAACGCTATTCATGGAGCTATTAACAAATGATTTTATGTATTTATGTAATTAAATTGTTCACAGTTTACTGAAAAATAACTAGGAAAATAAAATTTATTCAAATTTCAATCGCATTTTCTCTATATTTCCATCATGAAAGGGTATTGGCGACTAAAATTACCGATGGCGGCGCTGCTGTAAGACAAACATGGCGGCTCTAAACGGTAATGTGTTTGACGTTGCATTAGATTTGTATGTATTGTATGCTATATTTGAAAGGATTTTGAGACTTTGTTTGAATGTGAAGGGAGTTTATTTCATTATTCTGGTAAATTTAAAGATTATATTTCAACGTTATGAACTCTATTTTATGGATTATTCTTTCATGATCCATATATTTGCAGATAAAGATGGATGTGTTTGGGGGTTATGTTCTCCGGTTAGTATCAAGAGAACTCTTCAGTTACTTGAATGCAACAAATGTAAACTACATATTCTCATGGTTTGCCAGTTCATATTTCCAAGATTCATGCTTTCCTTTTATCCACAAGTTCTGAATCGCCCCTAGATTATTGTTAATAAAAACTTTTCTTTCGCCTTCTTGTGGAAAGCCATGAAAACATAAATTTTTCTTTTTCTTAGCCGTCCTCAAATGACAACCGTACACACAACAGCTCACATAAAGCTTAAAAAGGGAAATTAGTCTTGAAAAAGTCTGGTTTTATTAGGAATATTACATCTGGAAAAATTAAGGAATGGAACGAACAATTAAAAAGAATCAAAATCATAAGATATGACACAAACAAAGCAAAACACTACTACTAAGTCTTATGACGCTTCATACACATTACCGTTTTGGAAGGTTCATATGGTTGCGGCTAGAGGGCTACAAGTTGATTGTAGTCGCCAATAAAACGAATACATGGTTGAATCTAGGAACAAATATTCTATTGAAAAGCCACTGGTGTAAAAGAAAATATTTTCTTCCATAATTGGATGTCCCCCTTAGTCCTGCATAAGATTGTACCATAGTATTTTATTGTATCTTCAAAAACATAGAAGTTATTCGAGGTAGATCGTTTCGCTGTTCCATCCTGTATATTGTGGCGCACTCTCCACGTGAACAGAGAGTGCCCTACGGCTCTGGATATATTAGTAAATTCACCAAGTGCACTTTAAGTGTTTATTATAGCCATATTGGATAAAATAAGCACCACAGAAGAGTAATCAAATAAACAAATCTCATCACCTGGACGCTCCGATATTAAAACCAAATAATATAATCGCCAGAAACTCACGTAAAATAGTGATACATAAGATTCCCCATTATGTTGAGTCTTGATGACAGAAGTGGAACAGTTTTTGTAAAATTATATGTATTTTTATAACGCTTTTATTAGCTTCACCTGTATCTATGTAACGGAATCTTTGAACGTGGATTTCACCCACTTTGAGACGTCAGATTAAATTAAAACTCTGCATACTTCTCAAGGACCGATGACAATATAATAATTTATTAAGTTTATTCCATTATCCTGATAAGGATCATCAGGAATAGATATTCACTTTCGGAGCGGGAGCCTGAGAATCAGCTACCACATTCAAGGAACGCAGATCGGTAAATTTTAAGCGAGCAGTACGAGCTCGGTCAAGAGTAGACCGTTGTGCGAGCGAAGTGGGCTCGATTAATGGTAAGCTGCTATGCGCGCGAAGCAAGCTCGGTCAACGTTGATCCACCGTGCGAGCGAAGCGAGTCAGGTTAATTTCAATAACAAATATTTTTTTTATATATTAACAGATCGAACTAAAAAATAGAAAATAAAATATAGTTCGAAAAAACTAAAAAACACGCTTTTATGGTAAACCGAACTAAAAAGTAAAAAATAATTTTTAATAAAAAAATAAAGTAATTGACGAGAAAATTAATGTAATTGTGAAGAAAGCGTGAAATGTTCTGTATCATATTTTCATATTAACTCTACATTCAGAAATCGTACCAAAAGAATCTTTAGATCAGCTGATATCGAGCACCTCACGATTTTTCTACAATAACATTAATTTTCTCGTCAATTACATTATTTTTATATCAAGAATTATTTTTTGCTTTTCAGTTCGGTTTACCATAAAAGCGTGTTTTTTAGTTTTTTCAAGCTATATTTTTTATTCTTTGACCTGTTCGTATGAGGACATATTACAAAACGCAATTCTTGACCGATTTTATTAATTGTTCCAGCAATCGATCTATTGATTTGTATTTGTTGAATAGTTTAATTATCATAAACAGTTTCCAAAGGAAACTTTTTTGTGATCGCCGAATGAGAAAAAATACAAAATCAAATTATTTTCTTGTTAGGATCACGTTATACCATCAGTGTTGGCGTGGTTCAATTGACAAAGACTTCGATTTCCACACTGGTGACTCAGGTTCGCACTCGGGCTCTACTTTTTTGTATTGTACAACAGGGGCTACGGTGCGTATTCTATTATCAAATAGCACACTAGTTCCGTATTTGAACGATAGGTGTAATTATGATTTCCATAATTTAACAAAAAATCAACTTTTCAGAAAAAAAACCTTCTCTTGAAGAATAATACCATTTTCAATTTCCACAAATATTTATCATGACCTTAATTTGCTTTTGAAAAATGACATACATCTTCGTCCTTTTAGTGTGTTCGTATTAGGACACGCTATAAATTGCCGATTATACAGATTTTTATTGTATCGATTGTTTAATATGTGGAGAGTATACTTTTGATTTTAGCAACGATTTATAGTCAAGACTCTGTGCAAGAATTAAAAATGAGTTTGTAGGAAGTAAATGTAGACTAAAACGCTATTACCCATTATCAATGTTTCTATTTCCTGTGTTAGTTACGGTGAATCTGTTATTATGTTGTTTCAGGAAGAATTTCGTCGATTATACACGCAGCTAGAGTTGCTGAAGGAAAAGAACATGCGTTTCGGCAACCGTCACCTTGCGGCTAAAATCTCTGCGATGCAGGACGCAGCTGCCCGACTTGACTCCCACGATACTACTCACTATTCCAAGCACAACGCTATAGCATCTGCCACCGCAACGGTGTTCGCTCACGTACCTAGCTCTGCAGTACAACGAGAACGGGATCAACAACGAGATCAACAGCAGGAGAAACCGCAAAATGTCCAAACAGCTAGAGAACCGGTTCCCGCACCGGTAATAGCTCCAGCTTCGCGAGATTGCGATTGTGACGCGAAGGACTGCAACAGCGCAGACAATCCGGAGCTTAATGAAGAAAGCGTCCCGGAAGCGTCACTCAAAACTAAGTGCTCCAGGTGAGACCATCATGATATGCCAGAATTTTCAAACTAAGGGATGATTAAATTTTTAAGGTAAATATAAGATCTCTAGAAAATCAGAAGCTAAATTCCAAATTCTAAGAGGATTAACCGTTTCAGGAATAGAATAATCACAAACGTCACGTGTTCCTGAAATATAAATTTTTAAGCTTACTAGAACATTCTATGAAGAATTTGGATAATATTACAGCCTTAAATGACAAAAAAAAAACAATTTCAACAGTTTTAGTTTGTTCGTAAAGTTTGTAAACTGTTCCAGAACAATTTTTAATTATCTTGGTGCATTATATCACCATAAATTATTTCCACTATAAATTAAAATCAGTGTCTCCAAAATTACACATTTGCATGTAATTCGACCAAAAATTCTGCAATATATAATTATATAAACTACTTCTTCAATAAATCGCGGAAAATTCAATTGAAGTTTAGATTTATTTGTTTCAGTTTATCAAAAGTTCTATTTGCAAAAAGGTGAACCAATTTCGTGATTTCCATCAAGTTATTCTTGAATATTTATCTTCATAAATTCCATTTTTCATTCGCCAATTGGAAACTTTTTGGAAAGTAATTATTCAAATGAGACCTCACTTCGAGATTCGATTAATGCATATTTTATTTACTGAAGGAGAATCATTAAAAAAAAAGAAAGATTGAAATATTCTTATTATAAATTTTCAAAAAATCTTTGAATAGTTATAGGCAGGGAACAAAAATATATTGATATTTCGAAAAACCCAATATACGAGGATGGTTTGAAAAGTTAGTAGCATCAACTGATAATAATCTGAACATAAGACAGTCATCCAGGAGAACTAAAACTGAAATCGTGTGACGTGTTCCAGGACGAGTTTTGAAACATTATGTTTTTTACAATGAATCAAGAAAATCATATTTAAACTCCAACGAAACATGAATGCATCCACCAATGCTCAAGATTAAGAGTTGCCAGCGGAGAATTTCCATCAAGAAAAAGAAAAATCGTCCCTTCAGCCGGAACTTTCCTATCGCGATCTTTTGAAATTTGCAAGGGTAGAACTTTTATAGGTGCATATTATGCATCTTGACTGAAGCAACGATTAGGGATTAGTTAACAAAAAAAAATATTTCCATCATGACAGCGCACCAGCCCACGCCTCTAAAGTTGATGAAACTTCCAACTCGTTCCGTGTACCACATAACTTTCAGATTTGGCTCCCTTGGGCTACTATTTGTTCCTCAATATGAAAAATGGCTGGTAGGAAATAGATTTCACACAAACCAGGATGTGATTACAGAATCGAAAGCCTATTTTGCAGAGTTGGACCAATTCTATTATTCAGAATACTAAAATAACAATGGTTTATGCAAAAAATCTTTTCATTCTTGCACGGATTTCTCAAACTGCCCTCGTGTAACAAACACCTTGTTTTCCCTACATAACTTGCATTTATTTGCTGTTTTCAAACGCATAGTCAATTATATTTTTACACACAAGAATTATTTGTAAAATTATCCCAAACTATTCAGTTCAATTGCCAACAGCATAAAATATAAATTTCTGGTTTTGATTCAACAGTCTGAATATTTTGCTACTAGAACCATTTTATTTTCATCTAAATTATTCTGCTATGAAACCCAACAAACTTCAATTTATTTTTAATTAGAATCGTCCAATATTAAATTATAGAACATCCGGATGAATTTTTATTCCAGAATAAGATGAAAGACGGCGATCTAAAGTTTTAATTGATGTTGTTTTGATTTTGTCTGGGTTCAAATGCAAAGTTACCTGAATAATCTCACTGAACAGTTTTCACTATTTTCTGAAATACCTCTTTGAAATAGGATAACAAATTACATTACCTATATTTTTTACAAAGAATCTCAAAAGTGTTCATTAAATGATGGTGTTTTTACAATTCTCATATAAAATGTAAGTTTTACTATAATATTCATAATGAGTTGTCTCTACCCATCAATATGTTGTATTTTGATTTATGAATATATTTATTTCAGTGTCCTGATGAAGACTTAAATAAAGCCGAAAGCTTGACTGAATTTTTAAAGAGAAATCTCAAAAAAAGACTGCTACGCCCTTAATATATATATATATATATATATATATATATATATATATATATATATATATATATATATATATATATATATCGATCCTAATAGGCTTACTTGGAACTAGGGTACATATAGAAAATGGTTTTATAGCATATAGATTTGTCATTCCCCATGGTTTATTCCATTGAAAAGAAGATATTCAAAGTGAATATTTGTCAAGCGTTAACAGTAATGTTATTCAATCTTCTCGATAGATCAGCGCCGTTATTTCTCACCAGGTATTTATTTCATCCTTTTGTACCATCCATTTCTAAGTGGTGAATCTAAATTAGATTATCTTTTCAATAGAATTCATATTGAGAAATGAATTGATTTGTACCTCAAAGTACTAATAAAGGTGTATTTACAGCGATAAATCTGTTAATTGAAATTGTGTAAATATTATTGTTTAATCAGCAACCCTTTAATTTTTTTTCCGTTTTCCGGAGCGATAAAAAACACTGGAACTTTTGTTCGTTATTTTTTTTGTTTGAAGTCATTGGCTGGAAACGACAGCGTTTGCTAAGTTCTTTTCAAGATTGCCTGATAAAATAAAACAATACCTACTGAAATTTTAAAACTTTTTCTACTTCCGACCAACCTAAATTGAAAAAAGTATTGTTTTCATCCAAAATTTCGATGTTTTTCACAAATTGTCTAAAATAGGGTTGTTAAAAAATGTCTTTGTGGATGTGTTTGAGTGTGGATAACATATAAAATCGGAAAAATCAAAAATTGTATATGCTTACATAGATGTAGATATGTATCGATCCTACAGCTGAACAAGTTGACCGATTTTGTTCAAAATAATGATTGAATCAGGATCCTACATTTCAATTTTCCAAAATTCAGGCTTCTCAACATCTCAACTAGACAAAATTCGAGAATCTAAAGATAAATCACATAAAATTTCCTCTATCATGAAACAAAATATCATGAAAAAAAAATCTATTTGTCAATTTGTAACAAGATCGTCAACTATGTCAACTTCTATTTCTCAGACATAAATTTGCACGTACAATTTATTCGTAATAAATTCTTACACTTGAATATGTTCTGCCCACTTTAACCCTTGGAGATCGTTGCTTTCCATTAATTAATTAGTAGAATTGTTCTCTTCTCACAATCAATGCAAAAAGACTTGATTGTACGACAGGGCAACAATACAAATTATTTGATACAAAGGGATGAAATTGTCAAACGAATTTCTTAACGACTTTGATTTATCAAATAATAAATATTTGGATAAACGAATTTAGAACTACATAAAAAATTCAATTTTCTACATCACTTATTGAGTTATTAATTGAAAGAAATATTCAAAAGATGCGATCGCGCGCCACCTATTTTACGTTAATATTACTATTTCTTAAACTTTCATGCAATTGTACAAAGTTCCAACTCAATTGGATGAACGATACGTGAACGAACAAATACGAATCGTGCCTCACTTATTGCACGTTGATGATGCTATAATCAGAAATATTGAGACAAATGTACATAGTTTCAACTCAATCGGATGGACGATGCGCAAACAAACGGATACGACCCGTGCGTCACTTATTAAACATTTATAATACTGTGTCAGAAATTATTACGCAAGTACCAACAACAACTGTAAAAAGATTCAACTCAATCAATTTAGCCGTTTCGGAGATTAGCCCGGACAAACAAACTGACAGACAAAAATTTGAAAAACGCGTGTTTAGATTTTGCTATGCGATTGAGAAAATCACAGACAGATACTTCAATTATATTTTCATGCATAAATAAATATTCAGTACAAATAATACTTCAAGTTTCTAACCTGGTTGCTTCAGTTTCACTCCAGATCAATTTCATTTCGTATCGATCAGACTATCAGAGTACACAAAATTTTCGCCCAACTTTTTACATAGTTCTAAAAGCCGTTTATTAAAAGTTCCCAGAATAAAACTTTTTTAATTATATATGCTCATCTCAGAGACCTGTACATATTTTTATTTTTATACTGTAAAACCAAAAAACACTATTTTTCATATTGAATTTAACTAATGGAAATGGACGTACTAATATTTAATTTCCACTGAAAAACATTCCATATTTTTCCAAATGGAAATTTTCAGGAGCAACGAGATATAAATAATTAAAGAGAAATGAATAGAGATAGAGCAGAATATACTCGATATGGAGTTCTAACTTTGTGCGTAGAAAAAAAAAAGAGTTGGAGCACAATGTGACTATGAATAAGAATTGTATGCTTAATTTTTTAAGATGTTGCGCAGAAAACACCTATATTAAAAATATTGCAAGAGCAAAATAATTGAAGATCGAAAAAAAATTATGAATAATATTCAGAAGTATTCATTTCATGATCAGCCAATGAATTTTACTCCTATTGAAAAAGTAGGAGCCTCATAAATCGCAAACTCTCTCATACAAAAATATAACAGCAAATAAATTATTTCCATCAATTTTTTTACTATTTTCAGCGTTCACAGTAATGATTATGTCAATCATTGTAATTTATATTCACAGATCAATATCGTTTCAGAATTTCAAACTGTAAACTTATTAATCATGTTTTTGAGAAGATTTATTGAAAACTTCATTCACAAAATATTGTTCTCCTATTTTATAAACGAGAAAAATAACAATAAATACTACATGAATGTTAATAAACATATTATTATAAATAACATAGAGCAGTGGCTACTCAAATATCCAGTATGTTTATATGAATAACTATTTGTAAAAAATATATATGAAAACTTTAAAAAACAAAGCTTTTATAAATAAATAATTCATTTAGACGTTTTCCTGGAAGCTCGGGAGCTTATAAAGCATAATTATTTTATAATCTATTTTTTATTTTAAAAAATATAGCTACGTTTCATATTTCATACTCAAAATTATGATGAATTACCAAGAAAAAATTATCTAGGCTTGACAATTGGGATGAGTCCGCACTCATTAATAAGGGTCGCAATTAGCTGTTCCCAGCTATTCAGACTTGATAATTGATTTTTAATTTTTCACTTTCCTCATTAATACGTTGGTACCTGATGTAAAACTAAATATATTTTTCCTGCAATTTAATGAATCGTACTAATATTTTTTTTCATAGTGGATGGCTTAAAAGCGAATTTAATTCTGATTCTTATATTTGTAATTGCAGCCCCACAACGAGCAACGACGGTAGCATCAAAGATACTTCAAATGGAGCCGAAAACGGAATAGATACTTCCAACGAAAATGACAAAATAACAAGTAGCAGAATCATCAAGTCCGGCCATGCAAGGACGCATGCCATAGTCATCAACCTTGATGACAAGAGTCGTTTCACAGAAGAAGTCACCGTGTAACACACAACTAGAATTTCCAAAGCATCAGAAGAAATCGCGAAGTAGTATTTGTCCTTACGTTCAAAAATACGAGATATTTCAACTTGGAGGAAGAAATATACTTCACTCAGAATTAAGCGCTCAGTTTTCTACTTAAAATTGCGTATTTCAGTCCACTGTAGACAATGGAATCCTGACCATCATCAAATATCTCGAAATAGATACAAAAATCAAATTACAAAACTTTAATCAAAATTAATTCATAGATAGTTCTTAAATATTTCTAAAGCCATAAAATATACCGTACACTCCATTTATAGTTTTTTTTTCCTACAATATTAAATAATAAAAAATTAATTATCCAGCAGAAATTTCATTTATTTGAAAATTAAAATTAACCATCAAAATTATTTTCCAGCTCTTAAAATCAAAATAATAATAGCAAATTCAATTTTACAGTCCAATTTGCTTATTCTTCTGAAAGATTCAATACACTCGAAAATTACGAAAATAAATTTTTCAGTACCTTAAGAAGGCTCATTTCTTACTTGCCGGGTGGGATATATGCAATACATTCTTCGAGTTCGTCAAGCTTTCGGAATATTTTATTCCTTCTTCAGGAAATATTTATGTATTTCATATAGTATAACAATTTGCAGTGTCCTGATGAAGGAATAAAATATTCCAAAAGCTTAACGAATTCGAAGAGTCCATTCATTGCCCCAGATTAACCGAAAATACTCAATAAAAAATTTCGGAAATAAATTTAATTACGGCTACGATTATTCCTCTTATAAGCATTCATGCCGATTTCCAAGTACACCAAATTCTAAGGCCTGAATCCCGCTGAAAGGTGGTCAAAATTGCAATGAATAATGACAAATTATTGATTTTCCAAATAACTTTTATAATTGAAAGAATTCACCCTAGAAAAAAATATTAATCGATTCCTTTCAATAATACAAAAAGCTCAACCGATCATATAGTTCTCGAGGAAAAAAAAATTAAGCTTGGAAAACTATGAAAATTTAAAGAACCATCAAAAAATTATAATTCAAGCGTTCCATTGACTTTCGTCGCTGTACCAAGCCATATTTTGTGATATGTATTTCATTTAAGATAAATCAAAAACACGGTTGGTTAAGTTTCAAAAGTAATTTAATTATCTTATTTCGGTTATTGAACCATCATCAGAAGATACATAAACCGAACAATACAAAAATCAGCGAACAATTTAAACAAAATTTTGGGAAAAAGAGGGTGGAACAATAAGTAGCTTTGTATTGATTTGATCAAATTTTTTATTGGCTTTAATATCTTTTTATATTTCATTTGTTTTAACGGCCAAAATGTATTTTTTTTCTCGAGAACCACATGCCCTGTTGGCCTCATCCTACGTCATCATGTCTGTACTTTTATTATAAGGAATCGATTAATATTTTTTTTCATGGGATTTTTTTTTTTAATTAAAAATGTTATTTGAAGGAGACGATAATTTGCTATAAACAATTCCGGAAGAATACAGACCTTCAAATTTTACGTCGTCATCAATGAGCACCCAACACAATTTTCTCCACAAAAAATTTTCATGCCTCAGAGATCAGCCTAAAAATGGTTTTGACGCTAATTTTATGCTATTTCTACTGAATAATACTTTTCGACTATGGCAAATAATGTTTTACTAAATTTCAGACTATCTACTTCCTGTAAACTACAGCGTCTAGCTCAGTGATTTTTAACCGGTGCTCCGCGAATTTGTTACTTACATAAACATAAACGTTATCCACTTTATTATTCTTGTACACAAAACAGAGATATGGATTTTGGTGCTCCGCGAGTTTTTTCCATAAACATAAGTGCTTCCTAACTTCAAAAAGGTTTAAAGCTACTGATCTAGCAAAGCATAATGTACAATGTCCGATCGATAGAAAACATGGTTTTTGAACATCATCGCCATAAACTATATATAAAATATTAAATGTTGAAGTTGTACTTCGGAAAGTGCCAATAAAATTGTTATCAATCGATGAATTTTTTTTTATCAAAGTGCTCTGTGGAAACTCGTTTTGGAAATGAGCCTCCTTAAGAATGACTGCCAATTGAAATTTAAAATGTGACAAACTTGACGAACTCTGATAAATACGAGAAATATAATTTTTAACAAGATAAAAAATATTTCCCAGTTAAATTCCGTTAATAATTATTTTTTGTCAACCAACAAAAAAATCTCCATAAAATTTTAGAATGCAATTATTTCGAGACACATTTCTTAGCACTCCAGACCCAATAACATTTCGAGAAAACCATCTTTGCAATTCACAAAAAAAAATTTCGTGTACGCATCTAGATTATAAGAGTTTTTAATTTCAACGAAGAAGTGATATTTAGAAAATTTTGGTATACTGCCGAAAAGTTAAATTTTTTACGGCGGTATTATCAAAATTTGAATAGTTTTTAATAATGATGTCACTATGACTATAAAGTAATCACAAACCTACCGAATTTTAAAACGTTGACTGTTTACTGTATATTAACACTGAATACTTATGTATTCAATGATATTAATGTTTGTTGCTCAAAAAGAGGAATCAATGAAAGGCAACCAGTGTTACATGTGTGTGAAATTTTGTGAAAACTGCGTAGATAGTACCACTGATTCTATTACACTATAGTGTAATTAAATCTATGATAGTACCAAGAGCAGATATTATTTCAAAGAATACTTGAGATCTTGTATAGATATTAAGACAGAGCCTAATTTATTTTTTAGTTCCTGCATATATTTTATACTTTAGGATAGATATAAGAAAGAGTTTTTATGACTATATGTACAGTAATATTAGCATAAGCACAGAATAATTCCAAGATATGGACATTATTTCAGGAGTCGACTTGTGACACAATTTGATGTTAAAAACCTGAAAAAAACATCAATCGAGCTTTTTATGAGTTTATTATTGTTTGAAATCAAAACTGGTTAAGTGAGGAAGTAATTCGTATACCCAGGGCTTAGTACATGCAATACATAATAAAATTCAATCGCATACATCATTAATGATTTTATAAGATTTCCTTTGATGAAATCCCAATTCTTGGGAGCAATAATATAGGGAATAAAGAAAAAGTGCATCTTGATATCTACGCGGTGCGAACAAAAATCACTGTTCATGAACATTGAGCATGGCATGTCAAGCTTTGTCAGAGCGGGCAAAGCCCGCCCAATAGCTGGGTGTAAAGCACCGCCGGTTGAAAGCAAAAACCACTATTTCAGTGCTATTGACACACAAAGTAGTACGATACGGCCACGTAAACGTATACACTTGTAGGCCGCATGTATAAATGTGTTGATACTGAATACGCGCATGCGCTCTGTTAGAGAAGGGACTGCATTCGTATGCCGTATAGTAAACACGTGCATAAACGTAATATTTTATTTTATTTGCAGAATATTATATCTGAAATGAATCTAAAATAATTAACCCTGGACATGCACACTTCATTTGTTGTTGCGTAAGTGTCACACTGGGGTCTCAGAAACCCCAAACGAAAACATAGTTTTCTGAGAATTGGATGTTGTTTTGACTAATTTTCATGATACGTAATTTATTCGGGATAATCATGAAAGGAGTAAGAGAACATTGAGTTCTTTAAGAGCACAATTTATTGAGAAAAAAGACAATGCATAAAAAAGTACAAATTTTTCGAATTTTTCTTATTCAATGCATAAAATACTAGATCTTTCATGAATTTACGTTCAAGTTTATTATTTATCAATTCAGAAAGATCTGTGAACTCCGAAGGAGTCAATTCCTGCTGAAATGTCAAAATGGCGAATGATAGTGAGCTTTCAGCTATGCTAATGAATCTAGCGCAAAATCCCAAACGAAAACGTAGTTTCTCTGAGAAATGGATATTGTTTTGATTAATTTTCATATGTACTCTATTCAGGATGATAATGAATGAAGTGAGAAAGCATTGAATTTTTTGAGAGCACACTTTATTGAAAAAAGGACAATGCATAAAAAGTACATATTTTCCAAATTTTTCTTGTTTAATGCATAAAATATATGATCTTTCATGAATTTCGCGTTCAAGTTCATCATTTATCAACGCGGAAGGGTCTTTGAATTCCGAAGTAGTCATTTTCTGCTGAAATGTCAAAATGGATAATAATAAAGAGCTTCCAGCTATACCAAAAAATCTAACGCAGTCACACTGGGGTCTCAGAGACCCAAACACAGACAAATTCATAAATTATGACCCACTGACTCCAGCTATCATCAAAATACATATAGCACATACTGAAGACATGACTAAACTAAATTTACGAGGTGGTCACATCGTACTATATCGATTTTGTGCTTGTGACCAAGATAAAAATTGGAGCATGGGGTTTCTGAGACCCCAGTGTGCAGTTCCAGGGTTAATATTTAAAATATATACATTATTGGACATATCATTTGTTGAATATGAATCCGATGGCTCGTATTCCAATAGGGATTTTCTAAGTTACACTAAGATAATTACCCAATTATGCTCCAACATATAAAATACGAAAATATTCATGTCATTACCAAAATTTATTGATTTTGATTCAATTTATTCTGTTCAAAAATCTGAATTTGTTTCAAAATTAAAAATTTTCCTATTCCTGGGGATTATTTTTTCATGTCAAAAGTTTTTTGCTACTCTTCCAATCTTAAAATTAAAAATAATTTTATTTGCATATTTGAATAAAGTTCATTGCTTAGAGCTTACAAACAATATGTTATATTTCATAAATATTTGTTAGAATCAAAACTATTTCCGATGTAATAATTATTTTTATGAACCTTTAATGGCAGAAATATCCATGAATAATTTCGAAATAAATTTATTTAACAGTCAATCTTCTCTCATCCCCAAAATTCAATTTTGCCATCGCTATGTGGACGATATATTTATCAATTGGTCAGGTACTTTACATCAATTAAAAAACTTCGAAGATTTTTTGAGCTCGTTTAATAATTCTATTCAATTCATTTCGGAAATAGAAAATTACTCAAGTTTAAGTTTTAGATTTAAATATAAAACACGTTAATTCTATCTTCTGGAAAATTTTCAAAAAACCAAATTTCACAGATAAATTCATACTTTTTGACTCTAATCATCATTCACATTAAAAATTAACTGCCTTTCATTGTTATACTCATAGATTGTTGTCAATACCTCTATCAGTTATTTTTTTTAATAAATCGCATAATAATAATTTGTTATTTGGCCCATAGAATTATTACGATAAAAGAATATTAGAAAAATTATTTTTCTAAAACCATTATTCGTTCAAAATAACATAAATACAAAGAAAAAAAATTGTGGAAAACGCTGAGTCAAAAGATAAGTAATTTTTTGGAAGGATCAAACATTTTTCTCACCTTTTTATGTTTGATCCCACCTGGACCATCTTCAGGAGTAAAAAGAGTGAATATGGTCCAGGTGAGATTGAAACTCTATCCTCCACTACTGTCTGAAGAGTTCATAGAAGGTTATATTTATTTGTGTATGATTATTATTGAAATTCTACATGTGCAAAATAAAAATAAAAAATCAAATTCATCAGATTTTTACGAAATTAAAAATGCATTAATAATAATGAAAAAATTACTCAATAAGATAACTATCATAATAAAGCTCACTTCTAAATAAAAAATAAAATGTAGAATTCCTAAATAATTTTTTTTTGGTTGACCCAGTGTTTTTTCCGGACATATATTCCATTTGTTAATTTTTTGCTATATTTGTTCATTTATATTTATTTGAAAAACCCAACGATGATCTAACAAGGCGAAATAATCATTCTTCCAAAATAAAAATAAAATTGAAACATAACGTACCTGCAACTTTAATAATTAATTAAAAATATTTCAACTTTTCCCGATAATAAAAACTATACAATGAATAAAAATATATATTTTTTCAATCATTTGTTCAATAATATATTGAATATTTAAATTAATTCAGTGTTTTGTTTCATTTGGGGAGGGAAATGGAAACAAGAAACATAAACTGCATGCATACCCGAACCCTAAAGTAATGTCTATACATTTAGAAATATTCTGTATAATGCGTATACGAAAAATTCAGTTCGTCAGGATTCTAAGTCTTCCTAAAAAAGTTCGTGTGCACATCCAGTGATTCTAAAACTATAACTCAAAAGTAATGTGGTTTTTAGTGTTGCATCGCTGTAATCAGTGTTTTTAAAATTGAAAGACATTTAAAAAATGGCCATCTGTGGTGTTATCGTTTGTACATATGTATAATGCATATCTTAGAAATTTTCAGTAAAAAGTACATATCTCTAGTGCTTCGCAAAATGTGGGGCTGGACAATAAGTACTTCAGTGTCATTGTGTCACTGCTTTTTCAGTCTATAAGCTGTCATTTATTCGGCGTTATGTATTAATAATTTATATATTCTGATATAAAGCATTTATATTCATTTAGTTAGTACTTTCAACACAAAACTATATATATTTTGTAAAATAGACAGGATTTTAACATAAAATCAAGTTAAACTCTTTATGAATTGATTATTGTGTCGATAGTTTTTCTATTAACGTTTGAGCCAGTTATTGGTTTAGGTTACGCTTTTAACACACTGGACAAGCAATTTTCAACCCATCATTAAGATCAAGACATTTCAATTATATATTTCATTATAAATGCTATATATTTCAAAAATTTTTAAGTATTGTATTTTGGGCTGATCAATGTAACTTATATACTTATGATACATCATAATATTCAAAATACTAGACAAAAAATTTTAAAATACTGATCCAATAATTATTTTCAAATCATTACTCACCAAATCATCCACGGCTGTCCAACGAAACAGACATCGACTATCTGCAAAAAAATTTAAACATAAATAAAATAGGACAATAACAATTAACAGAAAAAAAAGGAATTAAATTTCAACAATCATTCAAAAAATTGTAGGAGACAACTAGACGAGAGAATCAAAAATAATCAGTAAAAAAAAAACAAAAATACATTAGTATGAATTATAAAAAAGGATAGACAAATAAATATATGACACTGAAGAAAAAATATTGAAAAACAAATAAATGAATAAATAATCAATAAGTGAACAATTTTTTTTTAAATAACAAAAAAATCAAATTGAAAATAAAACTGTATGAATATACTGACAACAATACAGGCGTAACAACCGTAACCCAAATTTTATTTTCCTTTAAATTAATATTACAATATTTGTTACCCAACCATTTATTGGTTTATTTGTAATGTCTGTGTAGTTTCGAAAGTTACTACTTGGGATCATAGAAAAAGCTTTATGCAACATGGGTGTAAACAAGAATTATGAAATTCATTGAACAGTTTCCGTTCATTCAATACTCTATTTATGTCTTGAACTTACACTCTTGTTGCATGAATTACGAATTCATTTTGAGGCAATTCATATTTAAAGACAACTAAATGAAAAAAAAATCTATCTGTATGACTTACCAATTAAAAATTGTCAAACTACTCAATTCAAATATTATTTGGGGACACACACAAAATATTATCACCTACTGTTAAAAAATATCACAAAGAATTCAACAAAAACAAGAGAAAATAAGACATTTCTCACAATAAAATTGATCTACACACACTAAAACGAATTGAACTAGAGTAGAAACACATTTGCCGAAGTATAAACGAGTTCTAACAAATGATGAACAGATACTGTAAGATTGCAAATCTACATATACAGTATATTTAAAAAATTATGTCGAATACTATTTTATTGAAACAATCAATAATAATTTGAATGACTGTTGGTTAATTGATAATAATTTCTGATTTTTTCAAATAATATATCTAAATAAATAATTATTCCTATTGTTGATACAAATTACAATAGAATTTCAGTCTTTATGTTATACCTATTATTACCTTAAACAAACGCAATGTATACAGTCCATATCATTCACCTATATCCATAGACATAACAATCAATTTTAATTAGGATGCATATTTTATGTTTACATACATCATGAGAATTTATGACTTATTAATACATACATTTCTCGATGCTTTTACAATAAATGATATTTATTACAGATATTTATTATCAATTGTTATTTATGTATTATATATTTTTTGTTAATGTTGTCATACCTAATTGATGATTTTTTTAAGGGTCCAAATTTGTTGTAATATTTTATTCAAATAGATATTTATTTCTATTAAAAAAATTGTTTCATTTCACTTTCAATTGTTTCGCGATAAATACAAATCGGGCTCTTCATTAGAATGAAGGAATAGATCTTAGATCATAACTGAAAATTTGCAGTTGTATATTATATCCCCTAATTGAAAAGTAATAGAAAAAGCACCAAAACATATTTTTTTCAAAAATACCCAATTTAACAATAAATATCCAACGGGATTTTATTCTCTCATGTGTTAAAATCATACCACAATTGTTTCAAATTCATAATTTCATATTTAAAAGTTAAAAAAATGTTTCTCCTACAGCCGTGCGTAAAGTAAGTCTTTTTTGCGTCCAAGTCGTATCACCATTTCTGTTAATTCATGTTTGTAGCAACTCTCACTGCAGTGGCGTGCAGTCCATATGTGCAGGTGTGCACTGCACACCCTATGAAAATATTAGAAATTACGTAAATAAAATTAATATAATGGTTCATTGAATACTCCATTTTATTTCACAAATTTTTATTATAAAATCTGAGAAAGAGCGTATTTTATCTATTTATGCAACCAGAAATACGAGCGCGCCTCGCGGGCCAATCTGCTATATATTTGAAACAAATGTCGACGCTTGAGGTGCAGATTTCTCGCCTGCACGGCGAGCGAGATCTGTTTAGCATAGTCAATATAGGGAAAGTGAAGGAATAGAGTCTGACAGAGAAAAAGCATACCGAAATTAGCGATCTCGTTCTCTCTCGCTGGGTGCAGGCAGACTTTCTGCACCTGGAGCTGAGTATTCAACGTTTAGCTGAGTTCTTTTTCAAACACACTTTTATTAGTTTGTTTTAAAATAGTTGAAATATTGTTATTCGTTATTTAAGACAGCAATATTAGGTAAACACTTATTTTATATGTTGCTTAAATTATTTATTTTTGTGAAATTATCATTTGTAGAATGACAACTGAATATAGATCTATAATTTGTGATCTACTGGAAAATCCTTTTTCACGTCGTGATGTCGGAACAAAAAATGAAATTATATGAAAACAAGACCAACGCCAGACATAAAATTCACTCAAAATATAAAAATTAAGGACCAGCAGTCCGTGCGACATTTCCAAATTAAAATATATGAAAAATTTAAATGGACTGCTGGTTGTTGCGAGCAAAATAAGCTGTATTGTTGGCCATGTATATATCCCCTTCCTCACCACCGACTGTGCACACCTATCACAGAAAGTCACCGCACGCCACTGTCTCACTGATCCATTTGTTTGAATATTTGTTGAATCTAAATATCAATTTGTGCTTCGGGCTCCCTTTTCGTGTGCTCAATAATTGTTCAAATATGAAAGTTAAGGGTCGTAAAAAATGTGTGTGCAATTCGAGTGTAAACAAGCATTATGACATTCGGCCAACTATTTCAGTGTCTCGGCAAGCTTTGTCACCAAATACTTAGCCTCATATCATAATGCTCAACTTTACACTCTTGTTGCATGAATTATCATTATGTACTGGCAGTGCATCTCTGCCGCTAGCCCCGGCAAGAGCCTATTTTCAAAATTATATTTAAACTATAAATAATTGAAATAGATCTGCAGTAGTTGGACCTTTTTTATTGAAAATTTTCTTCTTTTCAAGAATCTTTTTTCAAATTACTGCTGTTGGTCATAAATTTTGAGCTATTGCCAAAAAAATGGGCCCACTTTTTACTTGTACGAAGCACAAGTAATGTGGAACCGCAAAAATTCATATCTAGAGATTTTGATGGAAATATCCGTTTTGAGCATCCCTGAATTCATTTTGACTATTTTCAGCTTGATGTCGATACGTATGTATGTGTGTACGTACGTAACTCGCAAATCTCAAAAATTGTCAACCGTATAATGTTGTAATTTTGTATTAAAGACTGATCTAAGGTCTAGTTATGCACCTCGCATTTTGGTTGCAATTGTCTGAACCGGAAGTGCACTTTACTTGAAACTTTTTTTGAATTTTTCGCATAAATCCAATATAGTTAGCCATAGGATGTTGAAATTCAGTATCTGAAATTACTGTGGCATCTAAATGATTAGCTTTTATTCTTGTACCAATTGGCTGAGCCGGAAGTGTACTTTATATAACAGTCATTTCGAATTTTTCGCATAAACTCAGAACAATCAGTCTTATAATATTAAAATTCCATATTGAGCACTTCTATAATATCTAGTTTTACACCTTGCATTATGATTGCGATCGGCTGAACTCAAAGTGCAGTTTACTGAGCAGTTTTTTGAAATTTTCGCATAAATCCAAAATGATTTGCTGTAGAATGTTGCATGATCACCTCAAATTTTGGTTGCAATCAATTTTGCCTAATGTTAATGTCAGTGTCAACTGTCAACTATTCAGTAAAAAGATGTACAAGTAAGTCATGTGGTATTCACATCAAATTTTTTTGTTTATTTTTTGTTGATGACAAAGCAATTTTTGTCACCCAAAAATCCTGAAAATGTTTTTGTGGAAAACTCAATTCAGGACTAAACAATTAGAAAGATGTCTTCATTTAATTTAAGATTATTCTAAATTAAAAGCGCGACTATAATTCGTCAATTTAATAAAAATTATTCGATTCCAGATGACAATCATCCGATTATCTGACAAAAATAATTACCCTCAACCATTATAAATGAGTGAATGTGAGTAATAAAATATGGGAGTTCAATCAATTATTTTAATATTATTTCTTTTCTACTTTACAGTTTCGGCTGCACCTCAGCCATTTTCAGAAGCGAAAAGAATTATTGTTTATAGAATTAAGTTTGTACATTTATTTCAAATTATTTTAACATAAAATAGAGGCATTAGAAATAAGAGTTATTAAAAAGCACGCCTATGCAATTCCCTATCTTAACTGTGTTGCAAAAGTGAAACCAAAAATGTAATATTGTTAGAGAGACAAGGTAACTGAGAGATAGGTAGAGGCGGGCCCATGTTTGTATGGAAGTAAATGGCGAGTTTCGCTCTATTTAGTATTTTCATGTGGAAATATATTGTAAAATAGGAAGAGAATGTTTTGTGCCAAATTGTAATAGTACGTACAGAACTTTTAAGAGAAATGTTGTTTTTTTTTGTACCCAAAAATGATATTTCATTAAATAAGTGGCGCAAGAACATAACACGACAGAATAGAACATTGGAAATTACAGATTACGTTTGTGAAAAACATTTCAGAGAGTAGGATATTATAAAAGAATGGTCGTCTAGAGATGTCAAAGTGAGTAGAAATTATTTCAAAATTATAATAGCAGATCTACTGACAATTCTATGTTAGAAATTGAAATGTTATATCAATGTTTCAAATTATTAAACGTATCTAACCTAGACTTTTAGTGAAAAATTCAACTTCGAGGAAACTTCTTGTCAATAAATTTATTAATTCATAAGACTTATAGATTTACACAGAATTACAACATTAATTTCTTCACTTTTCATCAATATATAAAAGTTATTGAGAATACAATTGTCAAAAGTGAGCGAAGCAAGTGTTCTTGTTAGCCCTGTGGCATATTAGAATAGTTTTTTTATTTTTCCTGTGCTACTTTCGAAAAATTGAAATAACAATAGAATATTGTCCAACAAGTGCAATAAGTTCTCGATTGCCCACGAGAGCTCAAGTGGACAACTGACAACACCGCACGAGTTGCAGATACTATTTTTTATTACGAATGCGGGTAAATACTATTTTGCGCTTGTTTTTTCCGGGCGGTAAATTATACTTGACGCACGCAAAAGCCAAAGAGTCATTTACCGTCCGGAAAAATATGTGCAAAATAGCACTTAGCACATGAGTAATAAAAACTATGTTTAAAGTATTTACTGATAGAACAGGGTCAAGTAATAAAACTTTTATTGCGCAGTTTTTCAATAACTTTTTTTACACCAGAAATTATGTCAAAAACTGTTACTTGTTGTGAGATCGTGGATGTATATTATATTTCATGTTCAACAAACAAAAAATTTTTACAGAGCAGTATTTTCTATTTCTACCTTTCTTCTAGTGATCTAGTGAATAAGAAATTGTCTGTGTATATTTTTTTAATTTTATCATGCCCACTGTAATATAAAATATTCATCAAATTATTAATGTGCCTATTATAATTCATAATCAGAAAACTCGCGTCCAAAGAAACGTTTATAAAACATGTTTCATCATAATGTACTGATTCATTGCAGGTTTTAATGAATAGAAATGCTAATTTTCTTTTAATTTTGCCTTCCATTTAATAAATAATGTAGTATTTAACGAAATGAAAATAAGATATCTATCCGGCAATTGTGTTTTATTGAAAATAATTGAAATATAATCTTATTTCTGCATATGACGCACGCAAGGCTGGGCCCGCTCTCGCTATCTCTCTCACAGCTGCCGCGTTACATTTTAGGCTTCACGTTTTCGAACTGAGTGTCCGCTCCTCTAGTATCTCCTTCGTGTTAAAAAGTGAGGTATATGCTGCTCTCTAACGACAGTTTGCTAAACCAGTATGTGGTAGCCACCTAGTGTTGGAAGTACCCAGCTACATGACAGGTTCGGACCCTCAGATTAGGCAACCAAATTAACATGTTTGTACAGAAAAATCATCAAGTCATTGGTGATTATTGAATGATAATGCGTTTAATGTTCTATATTAAAATGATGCTCTCTAGGTTACGTAATGTCAGAAAGTTGAATAAAGTTTAAATATACCGCCACACTGGTACCCATACACGTTAATTGTTTGTGGCACATGACAGTTAAGAAATCTTGCTTACATTTGTAATCTGTTGGTTGTAAGCTGAGTGACAGAATGTTCAGAGAGGTTACATGGACTACTTTACAAAATTATATTTAAAATGTATCAAAATGCACTCATTCATCAACAGTAAGAGTTGTGTTATAAATAAGTGTTGTTTGGTGTAATTACATTAGTAGTAACCATACTTTCAAAATATGTGATTTTCCGTTCTATATCGGTATCAAAATAAGATAGTGGTTGGCTTAATATCTGAATTTTCAATGTGTTTAGAAAAACAGTAGTACAGCCAAACTATAATTAATCTTTTGGTGAGTAATAAATAAATATTGTTCATATTATTTTACCTATTTTGAATATTTTACAGTTATAAACGAGCAAATCAGTGACATGTAAAGTTCTGATTACAAATATAACAATGGTTGAAATTGGAAATGCAAGTTTTTTACATCTAGGAGATATTGTGTCATTATATGCTGAGGGAAATGTCTGTGGATTTCTTAGTACTTTGGGGTATTGTATCTTCCGTCTATTATTTAATATAAGTTAAGTTACTACTTTTAATCGTAGATTGGTGGATGATCGCTCTGTGGTGTGTCCAGAAGCCGGAGATTTGCTCAATCCTCCAAAAAAATTCAGAGGTAATAAACTAATACCACAAATAAATATTCAGTGGCCTATTTAATCTATTTTTTAGATTGTTTGTTTAAAATATGTCCTATGAACCGATATTCCGCCCAGAAACAGTTCTGGAAAGCAGCCAAGCAAAGCGTAGGATCAAATACAGATGCGAACCTTCTAAAACGACTGCATGTAAGAAGTAGTAGTGTTGACACCTAGTAAATATTAATGATATTTTTTCACAGCACGCAGCCGAAATAGAAAAAAAGCAAAATGAAACAGAAAACAAAAAACTTTTGGGAACAATTGTGCAATATGGGAGTGTTATTCAGGTATATTATATTCCACAGAATTAAAAACTTGATATTAATCTGAAAAAAATTTAGCTACTGCATCTCAAGTCCAACAAATATTTGACAGTGAATAAGAGATTGCCGGCACTTTTGGAAAAAAATGCAATGCGAGTATTTTTAGACGGAAACGGCAACGAGGGATCATGGTTTTATATTTTACCGTTTTATAAACTACGTACTACTGGTGACAATGTGGTCGTTGGTGATAAAGTTATCTTAAACCCGGTTAATGCAGGGCAACAAGTACTTCATGTCGCTGCTAACCATGAACTGGCAGATAACGTAGGATGCAAAGAGGTACTGTTTTCATTCTATTTTAGATGTATCTCATGAAAGATTCTGCACAGGAAGCAAATTATTTTAAAATTTATCTTTTCTCATGATCTTGTGCGTTGCCAGTTGTACTTCGTGAATCGCTCGCACGGTGTTGGTGCCTCCAGTCGCTCCACTAACGCAATCGATCGATGATTGCACGCCAAGTTTTCATAATCATACTCATATTGTATGCATTCGTTTAAAACGCTATTGTGTTTTCCACCGAAGCTAAAAACCCACAAAAGTCGCAAGTGCGATTTTCATGACCGTGACAACATAAGAGTATTCTCGAAAATAGCGGAAAAATAAAAAAAAAATCACGATTAATTTTTAGTCCAGGCATTAAAGGTTTTGACTAGGAAATATTTTTTTTTGTCTAAGAAAATTCTTCATCAATTTCGTGTGTCAAATTCTCGACATATTGGATCAAAGGTCACAAAAAACTATTTTTCGCGAGTATCTCAAAAATACGTACTCCTATGACAAAATGTTTCAATCAAAAGTTGAGGAGCACTAAATTCTCCACAAGAAAGTTTTCATTCAATTTTCTTGAAAAATCCGTGGTTTTTGAGTAAAAGTCACGGTAAGTGCGGACAATTAGCGCAAAGGTTGGTGAGCAGGTAAAGAGCCGATCTAGCGCAGCTAGCACTTTTACCTGCCGATGACTACAGGCTTAAGGAATGTAGAGAAAAATTTAGTAGAAAGGAAAGTGAAAGGAAATTTACAACGATTTTTCCGACCCTTCTAAGGGTAAATACACTTTAGTGGAAAATAATTTCTTGTGAGCGAAATATCGAAGTGATATTCGGCGTATCACCGTTGCCTCGACAAAAAACAAAATTCTCGAAATTGAATAAATGAAACATAAGTGTGCAATTGCCCAAGAGACCGCGTTAGCGAAGCAAATGGGGCCAGCAACGCCGTACGAGCGTCATCGCCGGCATATAATAGCACATCATCAGCATATTTCAACACATTTTTTTTCCTTTTAAATCAATAATACAAAAAGTAATTTGTTGATCTAGGCAAAATCTTCATTAAAAAAAATGCCTTTCTTCCACTTTGAGCCGCCTAAAATAAATTTAATTATTTAAGTTTGTTTAAAAAAAAATCCAGTGCTTCAACTTTATAGTTTAGCTATACAAAGACATTTCTAAAATTATTCAACTTCTTTCCGAGCATTTTTGGAGTCATATCCCAATTTTATTATTATTATTTTATTGCATCAGCAAATTTAATTTTCACGAACATTAAAAATATGAACTTCCTCACACAAATCATTTTGAGTTTCTACTTTCTGAATCATTCTGTGTATAATTTGTAAAATACAGATTGAAAATAAAAATTAATATTTCCAAAATTTATCTGTTTCATATCTACATAAATGTTAATATAAAATAATTTTTGAATTATATAGTAGATTATTCATTAGAATCACAAAGTTCCGTATTTGAACGATTATTCTCTATATCAGTATTTTTCTGATTTCTTTTTTTTTAATTAAATAGTATGTATATAAATAACAATGTGACATCAAATAAACAAGTAGTTTTTATAAATAAATATTTTATCTACTGTAGACTGTTTGAAATCATTTTTAAAATTTACTGTAATACTTTTTTTTATTAGATGCTATTACTTTCAGTGGTTTTGTTCTACTTGAATTCTGTGCTGACGTTTCGACCCTTTTGCCAAGGGTCTTCATCATAAAAAAATAATACAAAAATAAATAAGGCAATTATCTAGTTAGACAATTAAAAAATATACAGAAAACTAGATATGAAAACGTGGGTTCCATATTTAGTACAGTAAGAACAAAATTCCTTTGGCATTCATCCAACATCTGAGAAAGAACAACGTGAAACAACCTCAAACAGAGGAATCAATAATAAGAGTCTTGATAATTATCATTGTGAAAAAGAAAGAATTAATTAATACACAAGGACGATGTCCCGTTCTTACGGTCGTACCACACACAATTCCAAGGTCCAAATATGCCATGATTTTTTTTTAAATTATATAAATACGTGCCTTGTTTTTTTTTGTTTCATTTTTTTAGGAAGACTATTGGTGAAAGGATCGAAACGACAAAAATAAATATTTAATCATAATTACTTAAATTTAATAAATTATATCAGGTCAAGCCGAAATGGGTGTTTTTTTTTAATTAACTTAAGTGTTTAACAATTTTTTCACAAAACTTCGTTTGCAGGTAAATGTAGTGAACGGGAGCACATCATGGAAAGTAACGCTATTCATGGAGCACCGCGAAAATGCAGACGATATCTTAAAAGGAGGCGACGTGGTTCGTCTCTTTCATGCAGAACAAGAGAAATTCTTGACTATGGATGAATATAAGAAAAAACAACACGTTTTTTTGCGTACAACTGGTCGAACTAGCGCTACAGCTGCTACGAGCAGTAAGGCCCTTTGGGAAGTCGAAGTGGTTCAACATGATCCGTGTAGGGGTGGGGCAGGGCATTGGAATTCTTTGTTTAGGTTCAAGCATTTAGCTACAGGGCAATATTTAGCAGCAGAAGTTGACCCTGATCAGACAATGGATCAGATGAGATCAAAATTGAGAGGTAAAAATTTAGATAAAATACGAGGTTTAAATTACGAGACCTTTTACCATGCTGGTGATGTGAATTAATTTTTAGGTGGGGTCTTTGAAGCTTATTGTATCGAAAGAGACTACTTTCATCTTCCTTGGCCATTTAATTCACTTTCAGGGGTTGTTGGTGATTCAAATCATCCGCATGGTAAAAAATCTCACTTAATTCGCAGTGAAATTTCGTTTTGTACAAGATAAAAAATTATTAGTATCCCATTTATCTTAGATGTGGCGAATGGCACTGTGTACCACTTAGTATCAGTTCCTCATTCGAATGAAATTGCTTCTTTATTTGAACTTGATCCTACAACGCTAACTCGGGCTGATTCGTTAGTACCACAATCAAGTTATGTTCGATTACATCATTTATGTACCAAAACTTGGGTACATTCAACATCTATACCAATTGACAAGGACGAAGAGAAGCCAGTCATGTCGAAGGTGACATAAATATTGAAAAATATATAATTTAGAGCAAAATAAATTGATTTATTTTGTAGGTGGGCAGTGCAATAATGAAGGAGGATAAAGAAGCATTCGCATTAATTTCTGTTTCTCCAGTGGAAGTAAGGGATCTGGATTTTGCCAATGACGCATGCAAAGTTTTGTCTGTAATGTCTGCCAAACTCGAATCTGGTACAATATCTCCTAACGAACGAAGGTTTTTATCTACTTGCATTTTTTAAACTTTTGATTTTTGAACGAATATGAAATACAGCTGTCCAAAAAAAATTGGTACCGATTAAAATACCGAAAAATCCATTTATCTGGGAGGTAACAATTATGGTGACACTTGTTCCTTCAGCTAGAAATTATCAGATGATGCGCGCGAGTAAATCTGGCAATGGATGCAATTTCATTCCCAACTAATATTGTGTTTTTCTTTTGAATCAATGAACTTTTTATTTTTTCCGACGGGCTATTTACGTCCAACAGCGCCATCCGTATTATAATTTATATATTAAAAAAAAAAAAAAAATTGTCAAGTGAAGTGCGCTTGTGGCCCAGTCGGTTGCTATAGAAGCAGTAGGTCATCATTCTTATGCTACAACATTCCTAAATACTGATTTCCAAGATTCTACGGCTAATAGATCTAAATTGTCAAGTAAAGTACACTTCCGACTCAGTCGATCTTAATGAAAATAGGATATGAGCATTTGAATGGTACAATCGTCTCAAATTCCAACATTTTACGTTCAATCGTTCTATATATGCGGAAAATTCAAAAAATGTTTCGAGTAAAGTGCACTTCTGATACAGACGATTGCAATCATAATGCGAGGTGCACAACTAGATGTTTCGAATTTATGCGAAAAATTTTAAAAGACTGTCAAATAAAGTGCACTTCTGATACAGTCGATTGGTACAAAAATAGATGACCATTTAGATCAGGCATTGGTAAAAGCCAGCCCGCGGGCCGAATCTGGCCCTTTTGATTGTTCTCTGCGGCCCGTCAGCACTTGTGTGTACCAAATTTTCTTTCAAAAAAATGACACTAAATTCCAACTGTCGCTGGTTGTTTATAGCAGGACGGCCAAAATCAAAATCCCTACTTTATAAAATTTACAAATAAATTTTCAACTTTCATGTTTTATATTAAGTATTATAATATAATAATATATTATGGTTTGATTAATTACAGTAAATTTATAATTACTAGAAGCTTGCAAAACGCCTGAAGCTGTATTAATTGAGTAACGGACGAAAGAGAGAATAGAAGAATCAGATTCAGAAGCACACACTGTTTGACTCTGTTTTTCCTGAACGAATTGAGATAATTGAAGTCTGTAAAAAATATCGTATTCTGCATGATTCATTCTAGTGTAATAATATCTCAGAAATACAAATATGATCGATAGAAATTCAATACTCAATAATATTTCTAAGATCGACTATTAAAATTAAAATTTTAAGGAACATGTTGTCTAGCACATTTAATAAAATCAATAAAAATGTCTTAGAAATTGAACTAATGAGATATTTCTGTTTTAAAAATGAGAATAAAAGATTATTATCAACAATAACAAAATTCGATAAACAATGTAGGTAAATATTTGGATTTTTATTCAAGTTATTTTCTATTATGTATTTGAGCAATTCTTTCACATCTTTGATTAAATCTGGTGCATTTAGGAACATAGTTCATAATTCTTCATACAATACACTCGCAGGACTGCGTGTAAATCTTGAAAGTTTTTTTTTATTTGCTCTTTTAGTATATTTTTGAATTTTCTCAAATCATAGCTATAGGAAACCAAAATTTTTTAAATGTTAATTTGATGACATAAATCTCGAATCCATATTGCTTATTATAGAATCAATCATTGTGTTAAAAAATCTGACTTATATCGGCTCGAGGCGCGCGCCTCGGAGAATACGCGCCTTCATTTTCTAAAATTGGGGATACCTTATGGTATCATCCAATCAAGCATCAGAATTGTCATAAAGACCCCGCCTTGGAAAATACGGGAATCCATACTCTAAAATCGTGCGGAAATTGAGGATAGGTACGCAATTTTCGTCCTTACGGTATTATTCAATCAAGCGTCAGAGACAATTTAATAAGGGCTATATTCCTTTGCTTGCGGTGCGGATAGACTAAATTAATTGCAAACTGCATATGATACGCAAAAATGGACTGTATGGACTCCGTCATGCCGAAAGTAGTAGAAGTTGTAATATGCTTAGCTCGTGGGCTCTATTTATTCCCTCTTAGCAAATTGTGAGAAATATCTTTCCCTTCACAATTTTAACTTGAAAAATCTGACGTGGACATCATGGGACTTACTTGTACAACATTGGATATATTTTTGAACAGTTGTATTTCTGTTAGGAGAATGAGAGCATACGCGTTTACAGGTAGCCTAAAAACATGTAAAAAGTTTGCTGCGCGAATGAATTTATAATAAATCGAATTATGCGTGAAGAATGTTTGCTTTATATATAATTATAAATATTACTACTTTTGTAACTGAGAATAATTGTAGGGCATTAACAACTTTGCTGCAAGATATTGTATACTTCGTAGCAGAACTCGAATGTGCTCAAAATAAAACGGAAGCTTTAGATCTGATAGTTACAAATCCGAATCGAGATCGACAAAAATTATTGAGGGAACAATCTATTTTAAAACAATTATTTAAAATATTACAAGGACCATTTGTCGATACACCCGACAATCCATCATTCCTAAAAATTGAAGAATTGAATGACCCCAGACATGCTCCATACAAATATATTTTTAGATTGTGTTATAGAATTTTACGATTAAGTCAGCAAGATTACCGTAAAAATCAAGTAAACATATATTCTTGTTTATTTTTACTCATGAATAATTAATACAAAATTTTCTAGGAATATATCGCCAAACACTTTGGCTTCATGCAAAAACAAATCGGTTACGATATTCTAGCTGAAGATACAATAACAGCTCTACTCCACAATAATCGTAAACTTTTAGAAAAACATATAACCGCTGCTGAAATTGAAACTTTTGTAGGATTAGTTAGAAAAAATATGCATAATTATGAATCAAGATTTTTAGACTATCTTTCAGATCTGTGTATCTCGAATAAAAAAGCTATTGCTGTTACACAAGAACTGATTTGTAAAAGTGTTCTGAGTCAGAAAAACGAGGACATTTTAATCGAAACAAGGTACACGATAAATTAATTTTAAAATAGCAATTCGCTTGAAATAAATACGTATTTTAGAATGGTGAAAACGAAATATGAAGAAGTGCAGGAAGTTACTGAAGAGGATGCTATTATAGAAGATGATAATGAGCTTGAACCAATAGTTACAGTTGTAGAAGATTATGAAGTAGTTCTGTTATGGAATAATCGACAGGTATTTGTACCATTGTTTAAGTCTTACTTGTTTTACTTGAATTTTTGTATTTAGCCATCAATGTCTCTACCCGAATTATCTCGTGGAGCAAAATTAGGCGTCCGTAACGACCAAGCAATTTTAGATTATTACCGCCATCAACTGAACTTATTCTCAAATATGTGTCTAAATCGACAATACCTAGCTTTAAACCAACTCTCTACTCACTTAGATATTGACTTAATTTTAAAGTGAGTATCTCGTTATTTTCCACTGATAATTACTACATAAAAATTATTTTTTAGATGTATGGCTGATGAGACTGTTAGTTATGAGCTTCGAGCATCTTTTTGTCGTTTGATGCTCCATTTACATGTGGACAGAGATCCACAAGAACCAGTAACACCGGTAAAATACGCCAGACTCTGGTCGGAAATTCCTTCTAAAATGTCTATCAATGACTACGACAATAACAAGACACCAGATCCTAACAAAGAAGCAGTCAGAGCTAAATTTGGTACCACAATTATGTTTGTAGAAGATTATTTGTGCAATGTCGTGGCAAAAATGTGGCTTTTTGCTGATCAAGAGCAAAACAAGTTGACATTTGAGGTACATCTCGCAAAGTTTAGTTTTTGTGACAGATTTAGAGTTTTTTTCTTCTAGGTGGTAAAACTGGCCAGAGAATTAATATATTTTGGGTTCTACAGTTTTTCGGACTTGTTAAGATTGACAAAAACTTTGTTGAGTATTTTAGACTGCGTCTCAGAAAATGATTTTGTAGATGGACGAATTCCAACTGGAGATATTGATTGTGAGTATTTTTTTGATTATTAATTTTTGGAAATGGGCACATTTTAATTAGTAATATAAATGCTTGTTATACGCTAGCCGAAGAAAACCAATCAGAAGATGAAACAGGTAAAATTGGTATTGCATGAATCAGTGTTCTCATTTTTTACCAACTGTTATTGCCATGCTTATCTTGTGTAACAGCATGTTTTTTTATGTTTTTTTCAAATTGAAATGTAAATAAGTAAATATTAATTTAGCTGAAGGAGGAGTGGTTCGCTCCATCGGTGATATGGGCGCAGTTATGACATCATTAACACTTGGCCCAATGGGACGCGCAGTAGTCTCCCCATCCGCTTCTCACCCAAAAGTTTCTCAATTTTTGAAAGAATATCCCCTCGTCATGGATACAAAACTCAAAATTATCGAAATACTACAATTTATTCTGGACGTCAGACTAGATTATCGAATAAGTTGTCTCCTCAGTATTTTTAAACAAGAATTTGATGAAACTGGAAAAGTTTCTGGAGATATTCTCACTTTTGGGCAAAAAAATATTGATCTGGAGCACATTGGTGCTCAAGCAGAAGGAATATTTGGAAGTAGCGAAGAGTGTGCAGTTCTAGATCTGGATGGACATGGAGGAAGAACTTTTTTAAGAGTATTACTGCATTTAACAATGCACGATTATCCGCCGCTTGTTTCAGGAGCCCTTCATTTATTATTCAGGCATTTTAGTCAACGACAGGAAGTTTTGCAAGCTTTCAGACAAGTAAAAAATAATATTTATTATCATATATTCATTTATATTAACTGTTCTTGAAATGCAGGTTCAATTGTTGGTATCAGATAGTGATGTCGAATCTTACAAACAAATAAAGGCAGATTTGGATGTCTTGAGACAATCTGTCGAAAAGTCTGAATTATGGGTGTATAAATCAAAATGTGTTGAAGATCATACATCACACACTTTAACTCCAGGTACGGTTCAATTATCCCTCGTGTTTCATTGATAACTCGTTTATTCAACAGGCAAAAAGAATAAAGAAGAAGAGGAAGAAACAGCATCTCCTAGAAAATCGTCATTTTCAACAGAAAAGAAGGGCTCGAGTATTAATTTAGATGTAGGACCGCTTTTACATCCAGAACAAGCTGATGAATACAAAAAAATTCAACAAATTTTAATTCGTATGAATCAATTGTGCACTCAAGGTGGGAGTAGTACAAGTAGTACTTACATCAAACCCAGAAAACATGAACAGCGCCTTTTGCGAAACGTCGGAGTTCATACAGTAGTCCTCGACTTATTACAAGTCCCCTACGATGAAAAAGAAGACGTTCGTATGAACGAACTAATGAGATTAGCTCACGAATTCCTTCAAAATTTTTGTCTGGGTAATCAGCAAAATCAAGTCCTGCTCCACAAACACCTGGATCTTTTTCTCAACCCGAGCATTAGGGAAGCTCAAACTGTTTGTGCAATATTCCAAGATAATTCCACTTTGTGCAATGAAGTTAGTGAAAAAGTTATTCAACATTTTGTACACTGCATTGAAACACATGGCCGGCATGTGCAATACTTGAAGTTTCTTCAAACAGTTGTTAAAGCTGAAAATCAATTCATTAGAAAATCTCAGGGAATGGTTATGCAAGAACTTATAAATGCTGGAGAAGATGTATTGGTTTTTTATAATGATAAAGCATCATTTAACCATTTTATCGAAATGATGAGATCTGAAAAACATAGCATGGACGAAAGTAATCCTCTGAGATATCACGTCGAATTGGTCAAACTATTAGCTTGTTGCACTATGGGTAAAAATGTTTATACTGAAATCAAATGCCATAGTCTGTTACCTTTGGATGATATTGTTGCAATGGTTACTCATCCTGACTGCATTCCAGAGGTAAGAAGATTCCCACTTTCTACAATATCCTTATTTTTATCCAAAACTAATATTTCAGGTAAAAGATGCTTATGTGGGATTCTTGAATCATTGTTACATCGATACAGAAGTTGAAATGAAAGAGATATACACTTCCAATCATATGTGGAGTCTTTTTGAAAAATCATTTTTAGTTGACATGTATATTATAGCAACCGCTGACCATACAGATCGCAAACTAGACGATAGTGGTTTGGAAAATTATGTAACCAATGCAGTTATGAATATTATTTCAACGTTTTTCAGCAGCCCCTTTTCGGATCAAAGTACCACAGTTCAGGTAATTTTCTTGCATTGTCTCTGGTGTAGTATTGTACTAATTTTATCATCTTAAAATAATTAACAAAAATTATTTATTTATGCATGAAAAAGCAAGGGCAATTGTAGCAATTATTTTTTAATAATTACTCAAGGTATAAGTCTAAAGTTACTTTATTGCACAAACGACTTGATTAAAATACAAGCGAAGCGAGCTTTATGAAAGCCTTATATCTTACAACGTTTTATTTTCGATCTTACCAATCTTATAACAATCTGTGCTTTCTTTTATAAATGTCACTTCGACGGCTATTATTGGTCGCTAAGGAAACGATATTGTGAATTGAACTGTTCCAGTTGAAGTCACCATAGATTTTATTGGATGTTTGAGTTAGAATATCAAGTTAAAAATGTTTTAAAGTGACTTTAGTAATGTAGATGAGTATCAAAATACCCCTTCAGACGTTTAAAATACTAACAATCTCCCGAAATCGTGAAATAACAACTGTTATTGCCTACTTTTTGCAATGAAAATGTCACTTTTCATACGATTTTATATAAATTATTTTGGGAAATTTTGTTGTTAATTTGTCAATTTACAAAATAAAACAATGTACCACAAACTTTATGCCCTTGCTCAAATTTCATATTGCTTATAATTGCTTGACTGTTATTGAGTTTCAAAAAATGTGTAAGTGCCAATTCACAATGTGCGTAAACATAAGGAGTACGTAAAAACATAAACGTAAGCCCTAATTCACAAAGGACGTAGCATAAGAAGTACATAACATAATTCTTATGAAAATCTTATGCGTGTTCACAATGAGCATAGCATAAGCAAAGCATACAAATTATTTTATAGGGATATTGCGGCCTAAGTTGGTTATAAAATATAGGTACTTTTAGTTTTTAGTATTTATCACAATTTAAATCACTTGTCCTAAACAACGCTTTGCTTTATTTTTGTTTTGATTCGATTATTTTATCAAAACAGCTTTTTAAAGATTTTTTTTTCATATTTTATATTTGAAAATATTTTTCATTGCTTTTGGTTTTGTTTTTTATATTAAAGTTCTTAGTTTAGGGGACTACTTTTATTTCTGCACATGTTTGCAATTAAATTTCTTTTTTGGAAGACGATATTGGTTTAGTATTGTTATTAAAACAAAGATTATAAATATTCCTAACCACAAAAACAAGTTTATTTTCATTCATTTGACACATTTACTGTCTGTGTCTGTAAAACTATATTGGGCATGCGCATTAAGAAAATATATGCGTAAGAAATACGTAAAGTTGAGATGATTTTAACTTTCTTATGTAGCTGTTATGCACTACGTAAACATAAGAAATACGTAAGATCATTGTGAACACGGCCGTAAGAATTGCACATGTTCAACTTTATGTCTTATGTACTTCTTATGCTTACGCCCATTGTGAATTAGGACTAAGAAATTATGTATGTTCGCAGTGACCGTAACGTAAAATATTAAAATAAAGTGTTTTTTTCATTTTACGTTGGTACAAATTAGGGTTATTGATGTATTGTGTTGGTTTATCTAACTGTCATTTTCAAGTATTCTGTTGATTTCGATTCTGTTTCGTGTTTATTGTTTTTCTTTGGTTTCACTTTTAACAATTTGGAGTTTAGTTTGTTTTGTTTTATTGTATGATGTCTGAAAAAGTTATTGCGATTGTTTCATTATTATTTAAACTGCATTATAAAAGTCGGCAACGAGAGAAATATTAAGACAAGGAAGAAATTGTTGTTTTTTTTTTATTAATAATTCTATACCAATCATATTTAAAGCATGTTTGCGATCCAGGGTGTTGTCAACTATCAGATAAAAACATGTGTTTAAAGTTGACGCATGCGCTATTAGTTGTTTCGTACGTAAACATAACATAAAGTTGAATTTATCTCAACTTTACGTCTTCATTACGTAGCTCTTATGTCAATACGTAAACGTAAGAAATACGTAAGAGCATTGTGAACACGGGCATTGAAATACAGTAGTTCAACTTTATGTTTATGTTTACGGTTACGTACTCCTTACGTTTACGCACATTGTGAATTGGCACTAAGACATTTTTGACTTGAAATTTTCTAAATAATACATCCTCAAGCTTTGTATGTTGAATTGCAAGTCGCTTTTTGGAATTTGTGACAGACTACTGAGTTTTCCCCCGATGCCAAATGCTTTAGGGCTCTAATCAATGACATTTCAAAATATTCTACTTATTGTTAATTATTTTGAGAATAACGAATGCTGGGTTATTTCTTAATGCTACAACACAACTGCATTATATTCATTGCTAATTTCTTAAAAATTTTACTTCAAATAATTTCAACTTACGAGAAACGTAAAGCTGGCAAAACTTTGAATATTTCTACGTTCTGTACTCTTTGTGCATTCTTCGGTAAATGCTTCTTTTATAAACTGCTTTTAAAAGATAGCGGTGTTGCTTTTACTAAGTTAGTTATTTGGTGTTGGTTGGTGTGGTGTAGAAACACCTGCATGAAGCCCGTATCTTTTGGAGCGACTCATCTTCTGAGGATTCTGATCCATATTCCATAAATAATATCTCGTTTTCTCTTAATGTAAGTAATTTCTAATTTACAAGATCTACCTAAAAAAATCTGTCATGACTAATATTTATTTACGATATTTATAAATTTATTTTTCCAGACTCGACAACCAATTTTCGTTCAACTTTTACAAGCGGCGTTTAGAGTTTCGCAGTGTCATTGGTTGAGCAGCTCACAAAGATTTAATGTAGAAAATTGTATTAGAACCCTTTCTGACGTTGGTGAGATTATAATATTTTCCATTGAAGTGTCGTTATTCTAATTTTTTTATTTATTCAGCAAAAGGTAGAGGGATCGCAATTCCTTTAGATTTAGAGAGCCAAGTAACAGCACTGTTCAATAAAGCATCGATTTTGTCAAGACAATCAAATAAACGAACTCAAATTTCCAAAACTCCGAAAATTGAACGAACTCAAAGCCATGTACGTTTTTATACTATTCAAATGAAATTGAGGTGTATTTTTCAAATGCCGGATATTTTTTTAGCTTATGCGACTAGATAGAAGTATCATTGAAGGTTTGCAAGATATTGTGTCTCTTCTGGAAGATCAATTAAAGCCTTTAGTCCAATCAGAATTATCGTTACTAGTTGATGTTCTCTACAAGCCAGAATTACTATTTCCCCCAGGCACTGAGTCCCGTAAAAAATGCGAAAGTGGCGGATTTATCAGAAAGTAAACACTTTCAAATCAAATTATATATTTTTCAACGTCAATTTTTTTCAGGCTTATCAAGCACACGGAAAAGCTCTTAGAAGAGAAGGAAGAAAAACTATGTGTAAAAGTTCTTCGTACTCTCCGCGAAATGATGGCAATCGATCCAGAATATGGAGAAAAGGTAAGTAACTATTTTAATTTGACTGTTATTTGAGTTTAAATATTGTTTCCGCATGCTAACAAAAGCCTGAGGAACAAAAGAATGTCTTAGAAATAAGCATTCCTGATGCGGTAAGAATTTTCAACAAATATTCTCAATTTGTCTGCATTATAAACAAATTCATAATTAAAAACGACTTTTGATTTTAAATTCTGTATATTTATTGAAAACTTTGACGTTTCGATCCTTTGACCGAGGATCTTCTTCAGAAAATACAAAATATTATCCATTTCGCTGAGGATGGTTGCTGTGAAAACCGAAACGTCCAAATAAACTGTGTCTATGATTTATTCCGATCCTTTAAACCAACCAATTTCCAATAATTTTTATTAAATAAAATTCTGAAAAATGTATAGATTATTAAATTCATAATTAATTTAATCGAGAGAAAGCATTTTGTTTCCAAAATATATATCGAGTTAACAAAAGTTGTAACACAAATACAAATGGTAATAAAATCTATTAAAATAGAAGGCATCCTTGAGAAATACAATAGCTAAAAATACAGTGCACAGCGTAACACAATTTTTTTTAACAGGGCGATGTTCTTCGTAATAGTTTACTTGCGCGTTACTTCGGAAAATCATTCGTTCAGAAGAATGACAACATAGAACACAGTTCTTACCACTTTTCTTCAGTAATGCATGGACCCGGAGGTATTTTTTTTTTATAGTTATAACGAAATTCAAACTTATTTTGAAATATTTGTAGCGAAATTATTAAGCAGAGCAGGAAGAACTCTTCACGAGGTCCAAACCCACTTGGATCGTGAAGGGGCTTCAGATTTGGTAGTGGAACTTGTTATCAAATCACTGCATTCCCCTTCTATTTTCGGCGAAGTAGTAGAATTAGGAATTGCTTTATTAGAAGGAGGAAATCCAGTTATTCAAAAAAGCATGTTTAGTAAGCTGCTGGGCGGAGATTTAAGTCAAGCTTTCTTCAAAGTTTTCTACGATAAAATGAAAGATTCTCAGCAAGAAATCAAGTCAACTGTTAGCGTAAATACCTCAGATATTGCGGCGAAAGCTCATGAAGATAAACATGACGGAAAAGAAGTCAGTAAAGTTTCAAAGAAACATAATGTGAAGACCAACGGAATTCTTGTTTCTGAGGAATTAAAAGAAGAGCTAAATCATGCAGCTGATAGTACTACTCAAGCTTATATTACCATCAGAAATATGGCTGCGGGAGAGGATGGTTGTGCTAATAGTGTTGGAGCAGCATATGCTTTTGAAGATATGTTAGCTGAGAAACTAGAAAAACATAGAGAAAAAGACGATCAGAACAGATTGTCGGCGAAAGTTTTAATCATGCAACCAATTTTGAGATTTCTACAACTCTTATGCGAAAATCACAACCCTGAATTACAAGTAAGTTAAACTCAGCAACAGTTAAAAAATATAATAATATGAATAAATATGTTTTATTGGGATATAAGTTCTGTACATTAATTAGAAACACAACGTTTCGGCAGCAAAGTGCTGCCTTTTTCAAGTGTAAAGAAATTTGAAAATAAATTAACAAAATTGTCAAGACAACAAAAATAAAAGTACAAATAGTAACTAGATTAGTGTAAAATATATTAACTGCCAGAATTGTAGAACTCTGCCTGTGGTTGATGATTCAATATCCACAGGTCTTCAGGAGATAATAATGAAGGTCTAAATAGGGAAATTGTCAACTCCTTGTGGTTCTAGGTCAATCTGACTCTACTCTTTTTGGTTTGGCGCATAACTGAACCATCCACAGATCTTCAGGAGGTGGTGATGAAGTAGCTCTTGCAAGTAGATTCGTAGATACAAATAACTTGAAATTATGAACAAATGATTGGTTTGTTGAAGCCGATGATTGGTCATACTTCATCATATGTCAAGGATTCCCGACATTTTGTGGATTTGATTAGTGATATGACATTGACATAATGATTTACTTGTCAGTTTCGACGTTTCATCTTTATTCACGAAAGTACCTATCATCGATACTCTGAAATTATTAGAAGATCATTTTACATCTGATATTGTCAAGCTTTTTAAACATTGTTTGACTTCTTGTTTCTTCATCTTTAATGGTAATTTCTACAAGCAAATTGATGGTGTCGCCATGGGTTCTCCTATTTCTCCTTCTATCGCTAATTTTTGCATGGAGAATTTTGAACAAAAAGCTTTAAACACTGCTATGAAGAAACCTACTGTCTGGCTTCGTTACGTTGATGATGTCTTTGCTGTTTGGCCTCATGGTAGAGATGAATTGAATGTTTTTTTGAATCATCTAAACATGCAACATAGGAACATTAAATTCATGAGGTTGAAGAAAATAACTGTCTTCCTTTTCTGGACGTTTACCTGGAGAAACAAGATAATGGTAAACTTATCCATTCTGTATATAGGAAGCCGACCCATACAATCAATATTTACATGAGTCATCAAATCACCATCCTGCTCAAAAATTTTGTACTATTAAAACTTTATATCAGAGAGGCTCTTCATTATGTCATCTAAGTAAACTATCTGATGAAATAAAATTTTTGGATGATGTTTTCTTGAAGAATGGTTATAATAGAACACAGATTAAGAAAGCACTTAGACAGAAGAATTCTACGCCACCTGTTCAAGACCCAAATAATAAGAAAATATTTGTTACGTTGCCTTACGTAACTAATATAACAGATAAAATTGGAAGGCTTTTACATAAATATGACATTAAAACTTCATACACTTCCAATTTAAAAATTCGAAATCTTATTGGTAATGTTAAAGACAGATTTCCTCTGCAGTATCCAGGTATATACAAGATTCCTTGTCAATGTGGAAAAGTATATATTAGACAAACCAAGAGGACTGTAGAAACAAGCATTCTCGTCATATAAGATTGAACCATCCAGAAAAATCTGCTGTGGCTGAGCATGCTATTCAAGAATTACCTGGCACTGACTTCAAGAATACGAAGCTTCTGGCTAAAGAGAACAATTGGTTCAAGAGGCTTATGAGAGAAGCAATTGAAATAAAAAAATCACCGAATAATTTGAATTTGAATACCGGATATGAACTTAATCGATCATGGTTACCAATAATTTGTTCATAATTTCAAGTATTTGTATCTACGAATCTACTTGCAAGAGTTACTTCATCACCACCTCCTGAAGATCTGTGGATGGTTCAATTATGCGCCAAACCAAAAAGAGTAGAGCCAGATTGACCTAGAACCACAAAGAGTTGACAATTTCCCTATTTAGACTTTCATTATTATCTCCTGAAGACCTATGGATATTGAATCATCCACCACAGGCAGAGCTCTACTAATCTAGTTTCTATTTGTACTTTTATTTTTGTTGTCTTGACAATTTTGTTAATTTATTTTCAAATTTCTTTACACTTGAAAAAGGCAGCACTTTGCTGTCGCAACGTTGTGTTTCTAATTAATGTACAGAACTTATATCCCAATAAAACATATTTATGTATAAAATGAGTTCTGAAAAGTTTTTTTCCTTCATTAAAGTAATATAATTTTTTCTTGTAGAACCTTTTACGAAATCAAAACAATAAAACAAATTATAATCTCGTATCCGAAACGCTAATGTTTCTGGATTGCATCTGCGGGTCAACTACGGGCGGTTTAGGTCTCTTAGGCCTCTACATCAATGAAAACAATGTTTCCTTGATAAACCAAACACTAGAAACCCTTACGGAATACTGTCAAGGCCCATGTCATGAAAATCAAAATTGTATTGCAACTCATGAATCGAATGGCTTAGATATCATAACAGCTCTCATCCTCAATGATATCAATCCGTTAGGGAAAACAAGAATGGATTTAGTTTTAGAATTAAAGAACAATGCTTCAAAGCTTCTTTTAGCTATTATGGAAAGTCGAGGAGATAGCGAAAATGCAGAAAGGATTCTCTATAACATGAACCCTAAGCAACTAGTTGATGTGGCTTGTCGAGCTTTTCATCAAGAAAATTTGGATGATGATGATGTAGATGAAGATCTGAACGGAACAGTAGATGATGGAGTTTCGCCGAAAGAAGTTGGACATAATATTTATATACTTTGCCATCAGTTAGCGCAACATAATAAAGAATTAGCTGCTTTATTGAAACCTAGTGATATCAATATTGATCCCGCTACGAACCAGGCTTTAATTTATTATAACAACCACACCGCGCAAATTGAAGTTAGTATTAAAAATATCAAACAGAAATCGCAAATTTAATTTATAATTTTTCTCATAGATTGTTCGTCATGATAGAACCCTAGAACAAATAGTTTTCCCCATCCCAGAAATTTGTGAATACATTACCTCCGATACAAAATCAAAAATTCTGAACACAGCCGAAAGAGATGATCAAGGATCGAAAGTTCCTGATTTCTTTGAACGCACAGATTATATGTTCAATGAAATGAAATGGCAGAAAAAACTTAGAGGTCTGTTATATTTAAAAACACTAATAGGTACCTAATTTTTTGTGGTTTTCAGGACAACCCGTTCTGTTTTGGGTTAGCAGTTATATGTCGCTTTGGAGCAACATTCTATTCAATTGTGCCGTACTTATTAATCTTATAGTAGCTTTCTGCTATCCGTTCAACGATTATGTGCCAAGTAATTATTTTATGTAAAAATTTCCTGCAAATATTACATTTCTATTTTTCAGAATTAGGATCGCATCTTTCTGGTCTTATTTGGCTAACTATGTTAGCATCTGCAACTATTGTGATCACCCTGCCACGGGAAACTGGTATACGAACTTTAGTTGCTTCTACTATACTTCGTTTAATTTTCTCTTTGGGACCTGAACCAACTTTGTGGCTTTTGGGTTCCCTTACGGTAGTTTTTCAATTGATTGCATATTATTGCGGTTCTAATTTATTGTTTTTTAGGTAATTTTAAAGGGAATCCACTTAGTCAGTATAATGGGCAATCAAGGAACAATGACAAAAACGTATGACCAAATTCTAATGGATGTTGAGTTGTTATATCACGTTGCATATATGATATTCTGCGTTTTTGGTATATTGGTCCATCCATTCTTCTACTCAGTCTTGGTAATTTTATTTAAATTTTAATAATTTTGAGCTAACCATTTTTACTTACTTGTACAAAGTACAAGGAAGTATTGTGAAACCGACAAAATTCACATATCGAGATTTTGATGGATATATCCGTTTTGAGCATCCCTGAATCCATTTTGACTATTTTTGGATTGATGTCGGTACATTTGTGCGTGCTTAACTCGCAAATCCCAAAACTAGTTGAACGTATAATGTTGAAATTTTGTATTTGAAACTGGTATAGGGTCTAGTTGTGTACCTCACATTATGGTTCCAAGCGTCTGTACCGGAAGTGCACTTTACTTAAAACTTTTTTCGAATTTTTCTAATAAATCCAGAATGATCAACCGTAAGATGTTAAAATTCAGTATTTGAACTTGATGTTGTATCAGAATGGTTATCTGCTATTTTTGTGAGAATCGGCCAGGCCAAAAGTGCACTTGACTTGAAAATTTTTTTGAATTTTTTGCATAAATATAGAATTATCCACCATAGCATATTGAAATTTCGTATAAAGAACTTTTATAACATCTTATTGTACATCTTGCAATATGATTGCAATCGGCTAAACCGGAAGTGCACTTTACTTGAAACTTTTTTTTAATTTTCCGCATAAATTCAGAATGATCAGCCATAGGATACTGGAATTTAGCATTTGAAATTGCTGTAGCATCTAAATGGTCATCTTCTATTTTTGTAACAATCGGCTGAGCCGGAAGTGCACTTTATATGACAAACTTTTTGAATTTTCCGCATAAATTCTAAACAATCAGTCGTAGAATATTTAAATTTTGTATTAGGCACTTTTATAATATCTAGTTGCACACCTTGTATTATGATTGCTATCGACTAAGCCGGAAGAGCACTTTATTCGAAACATTTTTTGAATTTTCCGCATAAATCCAAAACGATTGAACGCAGATTGTTAGGATTCAGTATTTAGGACGATTATACCGTATAGATGCTCATATCCATTTTTTATTGAGATCCATAGAGCCGGAAGTGCACTTTACTTGTCAGTCTGTTGGAATTTTTCGCATAAATTCGAAACGATCAGGTGTAGAATATTGAAATTTGATATTTCAGTCTGCTGTAGCATTTGAATGATTGCCTACTATTTTCATAACAATAGACTGAACCGGAAGTGCACTTCTGTAGGAATTTATTTTTTAATTTTGCGCATAAATTCAGATCTGTTGGTAGTCGTAGAATTTTGTAAATCAGTATTTAGGAATGTTGTAGTATAAGAATAATGGCCTACTGTTTCCATAGCAACCGCCTTGGCTAAAAGTGCATTTCACTTGACAGATTCTTAGAATCTCTTGGGTAAATCCAAAACGATTAACTGTGGAACGATGAGATTTTGTGTTTGATCATATATATATCCAATGATATATATGATCAAACACAAAATCACATCGTATTATATATATATCCAATGATGTACAAGTAAGTTCCGTGATGTTCACGTCAGATTTTTATTTTAGCTCTTTGATGTTGTTTACCGTGAAGAAACTCTGCTCAATGTAATTCGTTCTGTGACTCGTAATGGAAGATCTATTATTTTAACAGCAGTTTTAGCTATGATTCTTGTTTACATGTTTTCCATCATCGGATACATGTTCTTCAAAGATGATTTCCTTGTTACTGTTGATGGAGATGCTATAGGTAAGGCTGTATTTGATTAATACATCATTTGTATACTTATTCCCTATTTATTTAGGTTTCTTCATTTCTATGAATTCTTTTGTAAGGTAATAATATGTGAGTGAGCTAAGTTGTTCAGGTTGATTTTTCATTAACCCTGTAGGAGTTGTATTGTGATATTTTCAAGAGTGCAATTAATCAATATTGTACACCCCGCACGACGGTGTGTGCTCTATTATCAACTATGGTAAGAATCAAATAGAAAGAGTCCTGCGCGTATTTTCAAGCAACCATTCATAGAATTTTTAGCGCATTTTTACAAAAAAAATACGCTATTATATGCACTTTGGCTGGCTGGCTGGCTAGCGTGACGCTGAGATCTCAGCAACTACAGCACTTACAAACTATAAACAGGTACTAAATGAAAGATGCTGATTTGTAAGTTTGCACAAATTGTTAGATTTTCTTATTCATACACCCAGTTTTGGGTAAAAATTAAAACAAAAATTTAAAAGGTAATTACTGCTGAACTATGCGTTGAAATCTAAAAATTGCTGCACAGAATAAGCAACATATCAGTAATTGAATTTTATACCCGAAATTTCGAACCGATATGGGTTAGTACCCATTTTAGGGTAGAAATTATTTATTTCAATATCTCGCGAGTAACACAAGATATCGACATGCGGTTTCCGATGTTATTAGTATCAGAATTAGTTCGACTTATGTTTTTACAATCAATTTAGGCCAGCACATGACCACCCGTTACTTATTTTCTTGAATCTGTAACTTTGGAGGTAATTTTTAGGGATTTTTTTTATATAGCTTTGATGAAAATCAAATTATTACTTTAAGGTACAGCACATGATCTCTATGAGGTAACAAGCATTCATGAGCTGTCAAAGATGCGCTTTCATCATCAAGATGATTCTTCAATTTTTTGTTATAGGCATTCTGATCAGTGGCACACGTAAATAAAATAACTTGTGTTTCTTTTAAGTTGGTCACTGGTATTTCACGACTAGAATGTAGTACTATGCATAATGTTTGTAAAGCGGAGCATTACCTAAATATAATGGAAAAATTTATTTGAAATTTGAAAATGATTGACCGGACCTTCTCTACATGATTCTTGCTATAGTGACGATAAAAGTAATTATAACTGGTAATTTCAAAAGCAAAAGTTATTCTATAGATTGAACCATTTAATTTTTTTTTCAATATTTATCGTGACCTAAATTTGCCTTCAAAATATATTCGTATTAGGACACGCGACAGGTCGCAAATCTTGACCGATTTTAGTGATTATTTTTCTAATCGATTGACGATCAAAATATTTACCAATTGTTTTTTATAATGTTTTGCCAAATAGTTTTATTTATATAAACAATTTACTTTTGCATGATTATTCGTTTCAATTACCTAATGTAAACTTAATATATAAATATGAGACGCGGAGTGTGCATTTTTGATTTCACCAACGATTTTTTAATATACTGTTAATGCTATTTTTGTTTTAGTTGAGAATTCTGAAGAAACTTGCAAACAAGATTTTTCTGAGAACAAATATACTAGTAAAGGTGCTTTACTATTAATTTGTTTGATAAATATTTTTAAATGATTTCGTTTTAGATGATATGTCGTGCAAGAAACCAGCTTCAGAAATAATAAGTGCAGGAGAAGAATTAAAAGAAAGAGCATGTGATTCTCTTATAATGTGTATTGTAACGACTTTAAATCAGGGATTACGAAACGGAGGTGGTATTGGCGATATTCTTCGAGCACCCAGTAGCAAGGTATTGCTATCATATAAAGTGTAAACTCCTCAATATCAATAAATCCTAGATTTCACACCTAATTCTTAGGATATCAATGATGGATGTGATCTTTTGTTGTTAATTGAAATTCATTTTTGAATATACATTCAACACCTAGCGGGGATTTTTAAATGCAAATATTTTAAGCTTACAGCTGTGTATCTTATAAATGGCAGACTGTAAAAATTTGCTCTCTTCTGTCACGAGCGCCCAGTCTAATTTATTTTGGTAAATTGTGAGATTTAAGATTTACCGATATTCGAGGTCTTACAGTAACATATATATCTCAAAACTCAATTAACATATCTTTTTAGGAACCGTTATTTGTAGCTAGAGTAGTGTATGATCTCCTGTTCTTCTTCGTAGTAATTATTATTGTACTCAACTTGATATTTGGTGTAATTATTGATACATTTGCTGATCTAAGATCTGAGAAGCAGCAGAAAGAATTAATCTTGAAGAACACTTGCTTCGTTTGCGGTAAGATCCAATTATTTTGTTTGATTTTTAATATTACAAAGAAATTATTTCTAGGATTAAACCGTTCCGCTTTCGATAATAAGACCGTTAGTTTTGAAGAACATATCAAGTGTGAACATAATATGTGGCACTATTTGTACTTTATTGTGTTGGTAAAAGTTAAAGATCCAACCGAATTTACGGGACCTGAAAGTTACGTCTACGGCATGGTCAAGGTACTTTTCTCTTTATCCTATAATAAAATTGTACAATAAAATTGTAGATTGGGGTACATTTTTTCGCGGCATATATTTACAAAATTAAAAATTCAGGTTTTGATTTTTAACAATTTATCAAATTATGTTTCACGGACTTTTTTTAAAATTCACCTTACAGTGTTATGTATTTCTTCACAAATATTTACCCTGCTGCTGGGACAAGTATGGTGGGGATGAACAAAAAAAAAAACCTGCCGGAAACGTTACCTAAACCGAGCTTTTCAGGTAGACTAATGTTCAAAGAAGCTCCAAGAACTGAATTAAAGCTTGGTTTAGATTACATTTCCGGTAGTTTTTTTTTTTTTTGTAATAATTTTTCTCATTATTCTCATTTTAAGTAATGAAATGAGCTAAATTCCAAACAATTAAAATTCCTACATGGAGAAAAGAATAAAGCGGGAAAAATGGATTCAGAGATAAAGACCTCAAACGAAATTGTATTGTAATTATTTTTTTTTTCAGGCTTCTAATTTAGATTGGTTCCCACGTTTGAGAGCTATGTCTTTGGCCGCTGTGGAAGGAGATGGTGAACAAATCGAGTTAAGAACATTGCAGTCTCAACTAGAAACTACTCAAATACTTGTGAAAAATTTATCTCAGCAACTTATGGAATTGAAAGACCAGGTAGCTGTTTTGATCATTTCTATTACAAATTTTTCATGTCAGTATTTAATTTCAACACCATTTTTAGGAGCATAAAAAACTTCGATGTTTCATTAATTTCTTAATATACAGAAAAATATTCAGTTTTTTTTCGAAAATATCATTTTGCTCTAAAATGAACAAATTTCATGACCAAATCAGTTCAATTAATTAGGAGTGGAAAAAAAGCAGTTTGCCAAAAAAATTGCCACAGCACATTTTTCTACCTCGAGAGGAGTGTGCGTACCTATTCCACCATCTTGAAAAGAAGTTAATTTATATTATTGTATCTCAATTATTTAAACAATTATAGCATTAGGAATGCTCTGATTGTTAAAATAATCGAGCTATAACAAAATGCATTTCCAATTTAAGGTTATTCGACCTTTAGAGCAATGTAAAGATAGAAATTAAAAATTTTAATATGTTATTTTTGATTGAACTATTTTTTCAATAGTATTGTACGTCTGGTTTTTGAGTAATTAATTATTGGCCATATTCCCAATAATTAATGAGAGTATTTATCGAAAATACCCATTTTATTTCAATTTAACAACACAGATTCGAATTTGAGACAGTGGATTCGAAATTGAAACTATAGAAAGTATTGTAGAGCCATCCCTGCGACGGGTAAACACTAAATTCTAGCAGGCAGCTGTTAGATGCGCTGTTGCCAAGTTAAATTTACACCATTATACTGAAGTCAAAATTTTTTTATTATTGTTAGTGAATAAATAATTAAATAAATCTGATTGAAAGTGATCTAAGCTAACATTTAAATTCAAGTTATTAATTTACATGTTCATAGATCTAGATTTTGTCACAACTTTCGGGGTAGTGGGCAAATAACCGTTTTTCAAAACAGTGGAATACGTACACCCCCTTTTCAAGATAAAGAAATGTGCTTCGAAGTTGGTGGCAGAAAACTTCCCATTAACTTGACTACTATGAAATATTTTATATTTTCTAATTTTCAGATGGCTGAGCAACGGAAGCAAAAACAAAGGCTGGGTTTGTTAAATTCGGCAACAGCGTACTTGCACTCCGCGAATCTATCGTAAAGTCTTTTCTCTTTAAAAGCAATAATAGTAGAAAGCACAAATCATGTGATTAATCAATTCTTGTCTTTTTAACCTTGTTATACATGGATATTACGATTAAATGTAACAATTGTTTTTATTATTCTATTTTAGGAAAACAAATGGACTTCAATTAATTGTTCTTGTTTTATTTTTAAATTATTAGTCTTTTATCATATATTTTACATATGTAAAAGATATAAATATATATTTCATTGAACTTACAAACAATAACATTTATAATTTTTTAACACCTGCATAATTAATAATAAGAAATTATTTGCTGGATTTCGTTGCGATTAAAACATGATTTCTAGGAGATAACTTCGGATCAAAAGCAGGCACTAAAGCACACTCTGTATCTAATAAAAGATTAGAAATAATTTTATATATTGATTATTTTCTTTGCTATGTACCTGATTCAGCGATGAATAAAAGTCTATCGAGCAACACAACAGTTTCAACCAAAGGTGCAAACATTAGACGCAATGTATAAAATATAACAACATTTTTCCAGTTTTCCAGGTAATCCGATGTGCTTGCTAATTTCAGTTCATCATCTGGTATAATTAAATTGAGACCACTTAATGCTTTAGTACTATATCTGTAAAATTAATATTGCTATTTTTATTATTTTTTTTTAATTATCAATTACTTACTCATGAAAAGTCATATCTTTATTACATTTGACATTTCGTAATCCCGAATGCCTTTTTTCCGGCCAATGCTGCACTATAATTTTTTCCAGTAACGCTCTAAATGCGTGTGTCTGTTTTCAGAATATTTTTAATTAATTGTCTATAATAGCGAAAATTAAATGCCAGAAAACCACATTAACCGAAATTGCCCCAAAAAATAATATAAATACCTTCAACTCAATGTAGTCTTCCGAATTTAGTCTTTCAGTGTAAGTTTCTATTGCATGGCAAGCTAGCTCTCGAGAAATGTAACTTAAATTTGAATTTTTTAAGCTTAAAAATTTGCTGAGAGGGTATCCAGGCAAACTGACTTGTCTGTAAGAATACTGAAATAATTTAAATTATTGACTCCTATTTCAAAGAAGCTTACTCTGTTTTAGTCGTTAATTTCATATAGCAACAGCTGGCAACATTAATGAATTTAACATTTTCATTATCTTTATAAAATCGTATCAAAGTCGCAGCTAAGTCTCCGCAAGGGTGCAATCCGATAACTCCAAACTTAAAATCATCCTTTAACTTCATGCTATTTTTTAAAAGCTTGACTAGATCATTTAAATCCGTATTATTGTCAATTTTCATTGTTATATGATAAGGTCTACATAATTTTTTCATTCGATTTTCCGATAAATATTTAGAAGCTGTCACTTCGAATTGCAGATCAATATTACTATAAATACAAATGTTTTACTTAAAAAGTAATATTAAAAAAAGTGTGATAATTACTGTGCTTTTTGGGATAAATTCTCTTGTGCTTCAAGTCCACAAACTTGAAGTCCATACCCGTAAGCCAATATACGAGAAAGATGGCCCAGCCCAGAGCCAAAGTCTACGACAACTTTGCAGTCTGAATGGCGAGCCACTGTCGCACAAATTTGAGCCATAACTGTGATTTCATGTTTTTTCTTTGGATTAATACATTTCCAAAAGCTATTTTTCAATTTAGGATGATTCAAGAGGCAATTATCGTTGTACAACTCAGACTCTTTTTCTATATAATCACTAGAATATTTATATACAGTATGTTTCATAGTTTTCTTGTATAAACAATCAATAGAAATTAATTTTCTAGATAAACTAAATATTTGAAACAATTTCCTAAGAGTTAGTACTTCCAATGGAATGACGGTTTTGAAGCTAAAAATGTAAATGTATTATAAAAAATTGGATAAAAGGATTGAAGCTGACTATATTAGTCAATGTAAGTAGTGGAAATAAGGGAACTCAGTCAATTATTTTTTTTTTCCTTTCCAACTCTACAGTTTCGACTATACGTAAGCATTCAGGGCGAAAAGAAATATTCAGTTTAAATTTATACTTGTCTTTTAATAGCTAAATGCCGCATAAGCAAGAAATTAGTTTTTATTTGTCAAATTGCTTTAACCGACTTCTATGGAAGCTGCTGACTTTTATAGTAGACGGTTGTGACAATTTGACAAATAAAAACTACTTTTTCTCGCTTATTTTGCGGCATTTAGCCATTAAATATTCATTTTGCTTCTGAAGATGGCTAAGGAATAGCCGAAAAAAATATATAATTAACTGAATTCCCTTATTTCCATTATTTACATAATAAAAAATATTATTCAGATAATTAAAAATTTATGTACCCTGCTGTTGGATCCAATAAAGCACTTATTGCGGAAGGTGACATATTTCCGAAACATTTTTTCCAACTAACGGGTAAATGATTCCAGTGATCATCTGTGTAGTAATCCTATAAAATAATATTAATATATTTATTTATCTCACTTTTATGTATACATAAGCGCAGCTAAATCCCACAAGTTGAATAATTGAAAAGCAATAGATTTTTTTTTAATTCATTTAATATAACTTTATTTCCCCAACCTATACATAATAGAGTATTATGATCGTGGTTTTGACAGTTTGAGATTTTAATGAATTTAGACCCTACTAAACCAATTTTGAAAAAATCAGTCTGTCTGCCTGGAAGCACGATAACTTGAAAACGTATACGAATTTTCAACTCAAGTTTCAACTTTTTTCAAGCAATGGTACCAAAATTTTATTGATGAAACTTTTTAGATTTTTGCGTTCATTTTATAAACGGTAATATTTATCATAAAATATAAAATAACTAAAATTGATCCTTGAATAATTTGGAGCTACATTTACCTGAAATATTTTTTGAAATTATTAGCGGTTCATTTGTTATCATTAAAATTTGAATTATTATAGAATTCGATATATTTTGAGAAGAAATTAAATAATAAAAATCATAATGTGAAATTAGGATTTGGTTTTTCCGTTTTTGGTACCAAATCACAACTCCTGTGGAAATAATTCTAGTAAAAGTGTCAAAAATGATATTCAAACGATTGTCAATTATTTTTTAAAAATTATCTAAATGATGTCTAATTTGGTATTAATTTAAAGCTCTCGGAGAGATAAGCTTAGAAGAAATCTAAAATATTATTTTGGGTTGTTAGTTGTTTTTTATAATTTATCCAGATTATGCCTAGTTTAGAATCAACTCAAGCAGCTGGACTTGAAACTCATGGCTATTATAAAATAAAATATTCATAGAACCACCATCTGTCACTTTGACAATGACAGCTATCACTTTGAAATATGCAATTAAATGATATGACATTCTAAATTTATGGAATTAAAATGAAATTGGCCACAAAATTCATGGTCGGGGAAGCTAGAGCAATTTTTATAAAATATAAGCAATACGACTTGATGAATAAATAGATAAATAAAATAGACAAGATATCAAATAAAATTCTTGCTACGCCATTGAATCTATATCAAAATGTGTTTAGAGAAAAATCCTTAATTCCAGAAGCCGGCTGCGTCATACGAATAATTATTTCCCACATTGGTAGCTTTTTTAGTGCATAAGATGCCAAAACTAATCGAAGTGTTGAAAAACAAATCACTTCTGGTATTATTGGCAGCTCCTTGAACAATAAAAGGTTGAAATTTATGTTTAATGGTGAAAGGTGTTCCTAATTTGGCCGGAAATGCCGCACTTCCGGTTAAATTTCTGCCTTTTGTTGTTTTTGGAACTGCTAGCAATGCCAAAAGTGCTCAATTTTTTGCACATATAAAACTCTAATCATTTTGAGCACTACAAAAGCTAGCAATATGGAAAAGTATTATCCGTATGTTCTGTCGGAAAAAATTGACGCAGTCGGCTCTCCTACTATAGTAAAAAGATTAAATAAATAAGTTACCAGCACATAGGAATCAATAATCCACTTATATTTATTATAAATAAACAAGCAAGAAAGGATATTTTCTCTTGCTAAATTGCAAGTTGTGCAACTACAGGTACACATATTTGTATATCAGGAAAAAATAACGGCACATATTAAATTCTTGGTATAATTTTGATTTCTATTCTAAGGTTATAGTGAAGTCTCTTCTTTTCCCAAATGGATAGCGCTGCCCACAGCGCCTCTGCTAGTAGTAACCTCAAGATAACATGTTTTCGTCATTGTTATTGACTTTGTGAAAGTGGAAGATAATGAATATGTAGAGACAACGAGCTAGTACTATTTTTGTTATTTTCTGTTGTTGCTTCGAACAAATACTTACAAAATGCCGGTCAGTAAGCTAGACACCGTTTACAGGAAAATGGTTTTAACCAAATGTTTTACTAAAGGTTGGGGTAATCCCGAAAATATGTTGAGGTAGGTTTCAAGGGTTATGTTGTTTTCGGTCTTAAAAATATCTTGTTTACAGATTATTTGCATTTCGCAAGATAGTGTCTAATAGAGAATCTTGTTACCAACTGGTTCCAAAAAACCATCCAATCACTGTTATGAATGTGAGTAATGTATTTTGTTATTGTTCTTCAATTATCTACATCCGGATTTTATTTTATAAGGAAGAGACTCGGACTGATTGTAAAGTAATAGAAGGGAAATTCCGAAGTCCATTCGCTTTACATCTTCCTGATGTTATGCCAGAAGAAATCGAAGATGCCTATTTTCAAATGGTTCTCCCTTTAAAATGGAATTCCTCTAAACATAAGCCTATTTGTATCCACTTAGCAGGGACTGGCGATCATGTAATGCTCTTTATTTTTTAAATACGTTGAACCCAATTCTAATTTATTTATAGTATTATTGGCGACGGAGGAATTTAATGGCAAGGCCGCTGCTTAAAGCTGGTATTGGTTCCATAATATTAGAAAATCCTTTCTACGGTCTTCGAAAACCAAAAGATCAAATGTAAATAGCGTGTAGTATCTACGCCAGGTATTAATTTAAATAGATTTAATTTTAGACGCTCTTGTTTACATGCTGTGTCAGATATCTTTGTTATGGGAGGTTGTCTAATATTGGAAAGTCTGGCACTGTTACACTGGTGCGAAAAATTAGGATACGGACCTCTAGGACTTTCCGGAATCTCAATGGGGGGACATGTATGTAAATTATGACAAAAAAATAATCATTTACTCACTATTTGAACAAATTGCAGATGGCTTCGTTAGCAGCAACAAATTGGCCAAAGCCTATCGTTTTGGTTCCTTGTCTGTCGTGGTCCACAGCTTCTGCAGTATTCACTGAGGTACATTTGTTCTAATTCTTTACTAACAACACCCAATATAATAATTTGTTGATTATTTCACATATTTCCTTCATTTGTTTACAAAACAATTGCAAGTGTCACGAAACCGGTCAGCCGGTATCCACAGTGCGCTTGCGCGTAAAAGGTCTCTCCAATTTTTTTTAACTAAAAAAATAATTTTACTTTCCTTTTAATTCATTTTAGGGAGTGATGAGCGAATCAATCGACTGGAAACTACTACAAGAGCAATATTCCAATAATAGTTTATTTTATGATAAAATGTCTAATATTGTATCAGTTATTGATAAAAGCTCTGAATTACAATCTTTACTGCTGGAATGGAAAACATCGCCAGGTATATTTATTTTTGATAATTTTCCAGCATATTTCTATGCTTGGAGTGCTTTTTAAACGAACTACCATTTTCATTTATCAAATTGTGGTCCTCTAAAATAATGCTTAGTTCGGCTGTCGCTAAGTATTGCAAATTATAATTTTACTAATAATAAATCGCTCGCTGTTTCGCTCGTTTTTGTTAATCGTTCGACCTACCCTGTTCGGATATAAGATTGCGAGATTGGCTTTTATTTTCTATGTTGCTTGGTTTATGCGTAATTGTATGCTCATACAAAAATATCAGTTTTCTGTACATAATTAATAATCTATTGTTGTAGAGGAACAAAACAAGAAAACTGAAATACTAGAGCAAGTAATTGCTCAACAAAAAACAGGTGGTCCAAATGTGATGCAAAATGTAGATGAATTAAAACAATCCAGTCTTATTTCACCAAATGTATCTAAGATCGTGCCAAAGTTCCTCCACAGGACTTTCAATACAAATTCAAAATCTTCAATCAGGAAGAAACCCCGTGATGCATTGTATTTCATGCGGGGTATTATGGACGAATGCACTCATCTTAAAAATTTCTCAGTGCCATTCGATACGTCACTTATAATTGCAGTGTGCGCTCAAGCAGACGGATATGTCCCACGAGACGGAGTCTCTTCACTGGAAGAAATTTGGCCTGGAGCAGATGTTCGGTACATCAACGCTGGTCATGTTAGTGCTTATATTTGGTATCGTAACTATTTTATAAATTGTATTGTAGAAGCATTCGAAAAAGCCAAAAAAAATGAATATATGAATAGATAATATCCAATATCTAATAAAGCAGTATTTCACAAAATACATTAGCTGTATGCAATTTTCAATTATCGCCATACATGTATACAATGACTAACAATAACTCAAATATTGTAAATATATGTTAATATCGATTTGTAGGAAACTGTGTTCATTTATCATCGAAAGCATGTGTGATATTTTTTAATATTCAATAAATTTTATGTAAATATTTCTAGTTTTGTTTAATATTTCTCACAAATTGAATAAACAAATGATATAAAGCAACGTTTTCAGTTGAGTGTAGAGAGGCAAGGCGATTTAATTTATTATATATGAGGTAAAAAAGCTTTTTTTCATCTTTTGAATAATTATTAAATGATATACCCTTGGCACAAAATCTACAAATATGGTATCAACAGAATGGCACTCCTGCGCATGATTCCATAGATGTTTTGATAATAGTTCAATGCCTAATCTTTGGCCAGCCAGATCAGCATACTTGACGCCTCTGGACTTTTATTTGTGGGACACTTACAAAAATTAAGTGTATGCCAGTAATTTAAAAAATAAATAATGCAGATGAACTACGTGAAGGAGTGTTAATTGCAATGAGTTACTAACAGTGCTGCAAAGTGGTGTCGATTGTGTATAGCTCAAAACGGCCAACACTTTGAACATTTATTGGAATTTACTGTATTTACTAATGATACTGTGTTTCATTTTCTTTCATTCGAAATGTGCCTTAAATATGAAATATAAAATTATTAATAAAAAAAAAAACAACAATTTCTTCCTCGTCTTAAAATTTATCTCGTTGGCGACTTTTATAACGCAGTTTCAATAATAATGAAACAATCGCAAGATCTTTTTCAGATATCATACAATAAAACAAAACAAACTAAACTCCAAACTGTTAAAAGGGAAACTAAAGATAAACAGTAAACACGAAACAGTATCAAAATCAACAGAATGCATCAATAACCCCAATTTGTACCAACGTAAAATGAAAAAAAAAACACTTTATTTTGATATTTCAAGTCAAGACCATTGTGAACGTACATAATTTCTTACGTTTATGTTTTTACGTACTCCTTATGTTTACGCACATTGTGAATTGGCACTTAGTTATTTTGTACGTAAGCATAACATAAAGTTGAATTTATCTCAACTTTACGTTTTCATTACGTAGCTCTTATGTCAAAACATAAACGTAAGAAATACGTAAGAGTATTGTGAACACGGGCATTAAAATACAGTAGTTCAACTTTACGTTTATGTTTACGGTTACGTACTCCTTACGTTTACGTACAATAATAACAGAGAAATTCGAATTTTTAGAAATCAACGATTTTCATCTAAATCGACACAACATTGCTCATTTGATTAAATATCTATCTTAAATAGTAAAAAATTTACCCATACTATCCTACTCTATTTGGGACATACTGTAAATTTTCATTATAAAAATGAATTTTGTTAATTTTATTTCATTGTAAAAAATATTGCTGGCAGAGCCTTGTCGATCATAAGTATATACTTTTGGAACAGCTATAGATTAGAGTTTCGAAAATCCTCAACCTCCGGTCGACTTGAAAATTTGCTTGAATATGATTAAAAAAGAAGTAAAAAAAAAAATTGCGATTCCAAATGGAAGGGGTGAAAATAATATTTTCCACCACAATCTCTTTATTATGATTTTGTGTATGCCGTATGCTTCATTATAGTTCATGCACCGTTTGCACAGTGTTACTGACTCCGGTCGCTCCACTAACGCGGCCCATACGCAACTAGCGTAGGCATTCATATATAACACTATTATTATTCTTATCGAAAATAGAAATTATACAATGTTTTTTACATGTAGATGTTCACTACCTTGCCCTTGAAAACATACAGGATATTTGCAAAAACGTGGTAAGCTAGATGAACGACCGTAGCCAGCAATACCGTGCGAGCGATGCACAAATTATGGATCATTACATTATTAATTTTTTTTCGATCTACTTGGAGTCGCCAAAATTTATTTTGGATAATTTCATTTGGATTACAAAAAAACTCCAACAATCGAAAGGATTTCGGAATTCCTGCCCAATAGTTGCCTGTATAAGATTTTTCGGTACGTCTATGAAAAAGATAATAATGTACAGCTTGCGACGAACGACACTGGAATCGAGGCTGACGCCGGGATTGGTCAATGTGATCACGTGATGTCTGTGACGTTTGTACAAAACAAAGCAATTCTATGCTGCGTTCGTCACGTATCGTCGCAACGTTATTGTGGTGCATATTTTCGTGGAAGCTCTTTGTTTTAAAGTACTCGAAAATACATATAAACTGAAGAAATAAGTGCGTTTTCTAATTGTGCAAAACATTTTGGGTAGTGCATGAAGGATGGCATCCTCTAAATCAAGTGTTGATGATCTTTTGGGAGGTGCGTATATGTTATTGTCATTAACTCGTATGTTAGCAGCTGTCATTAGTGCACGCATCTAAATATTCATTCTGCTTTTATATTTGTGAATAAATGTATAATATTCACTTTTTTTCCATCAATTTTTACGTGAATCACACGATTTCCACGTGTCAATATGTTGTTTATATTTACCACAGAGCTACGTAAGAAAAATAAAAGCTTTGTTCGCTGAGAAGTGCATTTATATTTTCTATTTATTCCTTTATTTATGCATCAAATAACTTGTAAACAGTAATTCTGAAAAAAAATTGAATCGAATATTTTCTATTGTTTGTATTTGAATGCAAGTATTCTCACGACTCTTTTTATTTTTTTATTTACAGGCTAAACAACTACTATCGCAATAATATAAAATCAATAATAGTAATGATACTAATAAAATAAAATTTATTACTTTTTTGTATGACCATTTTCTATGAATAATTTAATACGTGCATATTTAAGTTAAAGAGGCAGCTTATTTGTGACTGCAAAACTTTTACTTTTGAAATACACCTAGTCATTGTTATTCTATATTAGGCGCAAATTTGTTGCAATAATATTGAAGAGTTCTCAAGGGTTACCTTGTTATAAATATTTCTTGAAACGCAGTATTTACGAAATAATGAAAACAAATATTTAACACGAACACCGCGTATAGGAAAGTAAAAATACTATCGTTTGACTCAAGTGACGTCAAAATAGCGATGCGACGAATAGATACAAAATAAATTTGTTTTCATCACAACAATACATATTTAATTTTAGCATATTTATCCAATATTTACGAAAATATAAACATATTATTAAGGAGACAAAAAAAGATGTTCAGTCGTTATCAGTTACAGTGTTCATTATAATGAATAGAATAAACTTGATTTACAAAGAGAAATAATTCAATATACTCGGAAATCCATTATTTGTCGATGAACTTTTCAGCTAGACTTGAAATATTTTTTACCAGTTCTATCATTTAAAAATATTTTAGATTGTATACTTTGAAATGAAATCAATATATTATTTTATGTCTGTAAATAGCTTACTGAAAATATCCCCAACTTTTTATATATTTACAAAATAAAGGTTTTAAATCAAGGTCAAAAAAGTGCTTTACACATGCGAACTCATTAAACCGAAACGTAAACTAAATCATTAAAAGAAGATAATGATTTGTGTTACTTTTGTCTGCTTAATAAAGTTATCTTGATTGGTTGTTATTTCCAAGAGAATTTTTAAGAATATCTATTTCCTAAATGTTGGAATAATTTACTTTAAGGCAATCAAAAGCACTTTTAGTACAATATTTCTAACAGTCGGTTGTGCTTCGCTGCAGTAATTCCTCGGCAGTATCCAAAATCGCATGACTAAAGTTTTTTTTGAAGTCTTATCGAAAGAGATGTATTGAATTTTTTTTTTTTTAAATAACGTTATGTTCTGTCTACAATTATAAAAGGAACGCCGTGGCTCAATAAATCTCAAGAAACTTCAGAATCTCAATCCTCAAAAAAACTACAACAGCTATCGTGGAGGATTATACAGACTAACAGGCAGACTTTATTCTGGAAATTATTCTTGATGAACAATTGTCCAGCATAAAGAACTTCTATTTTAATACTTGTCTGTGTTTTTTTTTTGCACTTTATAAGGCGACAACTTAATCGGTCAATAATATTTTCTTTAGAATCATGGGTGGATATAACATCTGTATCTGGCAGTTCTCACGGCTCAGGAGGTGCAAGTGGTACCCCTGGATCTGTAACCCCTCAGCTACCTGCTGAGGAGTACCTTCGCCTTCTTCGAGAAGCACAAAGAGAGTCTAATCAATCTTCAGCCAGAGTGTCTCTGGCTGGGTCCAGGCGTGATTCACCCCGCAGCAGGTAAAGATAAATCAGATTGAAAGCATCGCAAACAAAACAACAAATACATATTTATTAAAATTGTTATGATCTATCGAAAACTATAGTTTTACAAAAAACAAGCCAGGTTTATCCATTTATTCCATTTAATCTTAAGAGAGGATGCCTTACGTGGGATTCAAACCCACAACTCCAACATCCGCTTGTGAATAAATTTTATTTCATATCCCACTTTGATTTCAAAAATTTGCTCATATTTTTCCACAGTAGCATTCAAAATTAATTTTTATTCGAAACTCGCAATTTTAGAGTGAAAGTTCGTTTTATCATCAATAAATTATAATTGTTTCGGTTACACGTGTTACATATTTAAATATACAGTTCATTTACATTGGAATGATACGTAACGATTATTTTCATATATTTTATGTTTGGCTTGTTCTATTACTTCCAGTATTTCAATAATAATTCTATTTTAGTTCAACACAACAGTAAATAAATATACATTAAATTTATTGTGACGTCAACATTTGTAAAATATAACTGAAATAATACGAATCATGATTATAAAAGGAAAAATGAATTTAAAATCTGGTTAAAACTGAATTTAACTATATCTTGGAAGTTTATTATCAGTTGTTTATTTGATAAAAAATAATATTTATTTTCCGTTTATATACGAATAGGCTTTTTCTTCGAATATATTAGATTGCTGGATCTTAATATTTAAAATTCCAACAATATATAACCAAACAGTATTCACTTTTTATTGTGACGAAATCTGCCTTTATGGTAAACTTGAAAAATATATTTTAATTTTGTATTGAGCAATTACAACATTTAAAATATTGGTCAGGAATTTTTAATATTTTCTAGTTTGCATCAGACGGTTGTAAAAATCAGGGTCAAGTGTCAAAACTCAGAACTAGACTGGCCATTCATTCATCACATGGACAAATGCAAATTTTACTCATAATAAATTTTATTACTGTTGTAAAAAAGTTATGCATTACCGGAAAAAGAAAGTGGTGTACGTATCTCAAATCACGTAGAACGTAGACCTTCAGATTGAAAAAAAATTATAATTATCGACGTTTGTGGCTCTTTCACAGATTGTATTTCTTCAACATATCGAAAACAACCCAAGACTGTGGTTGGAAAAGAAAACTATATATTCCATTGTATTATATATTTGGTTCAAATGAAAAATACCGTTTTGAGGAAAATTTGAGAATCACTTTATCAAAAAAAAATAATAAAAATAAACATGCCTCATGCAGTTTCGTTTGCGATAATTATATTATGAATAATTCGATATACTTTCTGATAAAATATTGTTTATATTCGTAGTATACTATTTCGTTGGAATTATTTGTTGTGTTGTAAACAATTGCATTCTAAGGTTTCCACTTGGCGAAGTCTTTTGGAAAACCTTCAAATGTTTTTTACGTTGTAATTTTCGGTCATTAACCTGGCAATTGTTTTTATTGCGATGTTTCCATTATACGAAAATTCTAGTTCTTTATTGAATAATTTTGCTTTTAGCCCGAAGTCACCTCCTAACAGTCCTGTCCAAGGGACACCCATGGTAGTTGAATGGCAATCTTACTACATGAACAGCGAGTCGAACAATGTCAGTATTTTTCAATTAAAATTATATTAAAGTAGGCTACTAGAGTTTAAATAGAGTTCAATTTTTTTTGTGACAAAAATAATTTGATAGCTGGGAGCTATCTTTTCGCAAATTTTTTAATGGATATATTTTATACTTATAAAGGATGATTCAAACGGTATAATAATTTAAAGGCTTTTGACGATCAGCTTTGTATTTATAATGTACCCACGTAATATGGATGTCCAATTTTTTTTCAATTCTCATTTATGTCTCAAATGACGTATATACTAAATGAAAAATATGTTCTAGTAAGAAAATATATTTTATAGGATGCTGACTTGTATAGCGATCGATCTTTTAATTGGATTCAGGATTGGAGTAGCCGCCCCGACCAAATTCCTCCTAAAAACTGGAGTTTCAAGCATCCGAAAAGAGATGTATTGAGCATACGATACGCGAAAGTAGGAGACACGAGCGTATTTTCTAGAAAGGGACTCTGTACTCTGTTTCTGACGAATTTACTTTCCTTGATTTTGGGCACTGGAGTGGGGTAAGTAAATATCGAGGCAGTACTCAAGAAATTTAGCCTGTTTAAGGAAAATTTATTAAAACTCACCTTTCTTTTCTATTTACTTATAGAAATATATTTTTAACAGACTTTAAAAAAAGGAGGAGGTTTGTTTGTTTGTTACTCCATATCTTCGCTGATTAACAACCGATTTAAAAAATCTTTTTTATATTGAATACTCTGAATATTATTAACAAGAAAAGTCTTTATTATAAATGAAATATAATTAAATATACCAAAAGTTAATTAACGTTATCTGAGTGAATAGAAAAATGTAGTATTTCAATTAATTTTCCGAAAACCGGCCTAATTAGTTCAAATAGGTTTCACTGAAACAGTATCCGTGAAATTTATTTAATATTAAATGTTTTTTGTTTATAGATTGTGGCTGAGCAGATGTGGTTTCTTCAATTTGCCGACTGTGAAAATAATATAAGTCTGCTCACATAAGATACTACACATATAATAGTTATTTACGTATTATCTCCATTTATATACATAAAAATGTATGTATATCAATGCATGTCCTAGACGCCTTCATAACTGCTTTATGTAAATTTTTTGAAATATTTGTAAGCTATTTTATACTCATTGTAGCAAATATTTCAATTACCTCTTGTGAGTTTCAAATTTTTGTTTATTATTTTTTAATTGTCATTTACAAATATTGTTTCTAAGGGCTTTATTTAATTCAAGTTGGCGTCTAAGACGTAATCCTGAAGCTAATATTTGCATAAATATGTAAACGGAGATCTAGGAACGAAATTTATATATGTAGGTTTTTGTATTTGAGAGAAATGTTCGGTCTTTGTTCACATATTGTGCTATACCACTTTATACTATATATAGGTACCTATTGTCTTAAAATGTGTTGCGTGTAATACCATAAGGATAACATTAATTACTCGCTAAGGAAAGACAGTTTTAAAGTTATTCGACCTTAAAATCTGAAAGTTTATGTTCTTTATGGGTATTTCATAATTTTTTTAAAATATTGGACGTCTGGCTTTCGAATAACTAATTTTTGAAAATATGCTTTTGATTACACGGTAAATGTCCATTTTATTAAAATTAAATGTAGCTGCTGAAAATGAAAACACGAAAAACTGTAATTAATATAAATCAAATCTCATAGAGTATGTAAAAACATTGAAAAAGTACGACATATCTTTTTGAATACAATCAAATCAGGGATGTATTTAAATTTTCCTATTTTTTTAAATTCATTATTGATAAGATAAAAATCAGAATTGAAATATATATAATAAAACAAAAATCTAGATTTTATTATTACTTTCAGGGTACTGGGCGAATAACCTTAATATGATTTTGGAACAAAATTATGTTATCATTGATTTATTAATAGTTCGTGCAATTATTATTATCTAAAATGGTATGAAAGTGACTCTCATTTTGTGTACTTTGTATTTTATGTTGTATTAGGCTTCCAATTTTATGTTTATGAAATTTTTTTAAAGGTTTAACTATTGTTAAGATTCAAATTTTATATTAATTATCAGTGGAGCTGTGAGCTGGCAAATTGCGGCGAACCAAAACTTATGAAGTAAATTTTGAAGAACAAGTGTGCACTGTCCAGTAGAAGTTTATTCTTTTTTTGGCTTCTGTTAATTATGCTGTATATATTTATTTGTAATTCTATAAGGATTATATAAAAATTTGCTTAATTTTTTTAGTATATATTTGATTTTGTGGAACTAGTAAATTTTAAATTATTGAATTGTAGTTATCTTTGCAGAATATTTCCCTTTTGTTCTGTGTTATTTATAAAAATCAATATTACAAGGATGTAATTAAAATTAAATATTGATTCACTCGCTGAGTAATATGAGTGTTTACATATACACTTCTTATATTTCAGTAAATTTTGTAATGCCTACTTGCGTTTCTTATTTTTAAACCTTTCCTTTAATATACATCAGCGTTCAATGCATTATAATGTATGAATTCTGTTTTATTCGTTGATTTATTATTAAATGAAAATTGAAATGTTAAGTATCTTCAAATATTTCTTGCTTGTCACACATTGTGCCACAAAGACGGTTTCATCAAAATATTTTATAATTTACAAAATATATTTGCTATTACAAATAATATAGTTTAAATAAATATGGGTCATTTTTGACCTATGTATCAATTAAAAATTTATAATTTTCTTTGAGGGAGCTATCGTAAAATTTAGATTCAATATGTAATTTATGTATTTAGAGAAATGTTTTGATACAGATCATCTGTATGCTCAAGAGCTACAAGTTGGACCTCATCTAACAAGTGTGCATTGTTAATTGAATAAATAAATAAATATTAAAATACGCGTAAATAGAAAAAATTAAATAGGCTTTAAAAATCGGTGGTTTGGGACTTGGCGATCATTGATATATTATGCTAACGGCATGATAGTATACCCTAGCAACTGTTCTGTAATTCGAATCTATTGTCATCTTTCAATAATAATTGCGAATGAAAAACGACACCTTTGAGCAATAGAATTATTAGCCGAAGGCTAAGTTGCGTAAAAATAAATAATTAGAAGATAAACACCGCAAAAACATTCACACATTTCGGCAATTCAGGTCAAAAATCTTTTTAATTCCACATAATAAAACTGTTCTGAGGGTCGTTTTCGACCCAAGCGATATTTCAAAATGAGTGTATTGACATAATGTTTTTAAATATTTTTTTTTATTATTGAGGTTCCTATCAGATACTGTTTGTGTTTTAAATGGGTTAATTCTCCAGCCTCCAGCATTGATTTTAAGTCGTTCGTGTGGTGGAAATAAAGTGCAAATACTTTTTTTCTTTTAAAATATGTGGATTGTGTTCTGTTTTTTATAAAATCAACTTTTTTGCTTTGAAAAGACAAAACAGAATCGTAACAAGTGATACAAAAGAAATAACTGCTATAATCTCATAACCTCAAAAATGATTTTGAACATGAAATATATTTTTTATTTCTTATTGTTTGTCCAAATTCAAGTGCACTGTCAAGCTAATAAAAATAAGTTACAAATTGGTATTAAAAAAAGAGTTGAAAATTGTAATCTAAAATCGAAGAAAGGAGATTTTCTTCATATGCATTATAAGGTTAATTGTTGTTTGTTTTGTATGTTTTGGTTACTCATTTGTTTTTATATTTATAGGGTACTTTGGAAGACGGAACAGAATTTGACAGTAGTTATTCGAAAAAGCAACCTCTTACATTCACTCTAGGTTCGGGTCAAGTTATTAAAGGATGGGATCAAGGCCTTCTTGGGTAATAAGAAAAAATAAAGGAAAATCGTGATACACTCACCCTTAAATTTCTTTTTAGTATGTGTGTGGGAGAAAAGAGGAAGTTAGTAATTCCGCCATCCCTTGGTTACGGAAGCAGTGGGTCCCCGCCAGTAATTCCGCCAAACGCTGTTCTAACATTCGAAGTAGAATTAATGAATATTGAAAGGAAAAATGAATTATGAATGTTTATATAATTATAACTGTATTTATATCACAATTACATAATTTACTCAAAATTTGAACTCCTCTTTTATTAACATGCGACATATCTAATTATGATAAACCACAGCAGAGTTGCCACATCCAGATTTCGATGATTTTGTCCCGCGTATTGACAATTCCGATTAAATTTAACATAATGCACGAATCAATTATGGTTCAAACTAAGTTGACTGATAAGAAAAAATAAATTAAAAGCATTTTAATTCTGCCTCTAAATAGATATCGATTAAAGTATTGCTGAAATTAAATTAGTTTCAAGAATTAAAACCGGCAATTAGCTTACGTTTTTTATTTATTCTAAATTATAGACATAAAATGGAAATCAATAATCCATTTTTACCAGTTTCGCTGACCTGATTTTGATCTCTTGGATTGTGGCAACCCTAAACAACAGACTACCTATTTAAAAACAACTAAATAGGTAGAATGTGCATTAATCTGAAAACTAACTATTGATTAAGAACAATATAAAAAAAGTACTTTGAGAATTTGTAACATATTTTATACATACTACAAATACTCTTATGACTTCTCCACAAAAAAAGAAAATGATCGAAAAAAATAATCATTATGATTAATAAAATAAAATAAGAACCTGCAAAAAGTTGAATTTAATATTTCTTGATAGCTCTTCGGATTAGTGCTAAACGTTGTTTGTGAGCCTCTGTAAGCGACGCACGTTTGTATGGCCTCAATTCGTCGGTACCAAAACCTGGTATCCACATATTGAATGCACGTTCGAGATACATTTGCACATCTTTTACTTCTATTGTTGGAACATGTCGATGTTTTGCCATAAGGCAAGCCCCATTGATCACTTTATCGACAAAATCGTCTGTTAATGCCATTATACTTTCTTCAACTTCTTCGTCCAGTTGAACTGTGGGATCTATTTCTCTTACCAGTTCATTCACTCGAGCCACTGTGATCATCTACAACAAAAACCACTAAGCACAGAGCCTCACAATAATAAACTAGGTTATTTTACCTGCCCAGGATGATCAGCATTTGCTCCAGACATTGAAGTTACGTTCGTTTTGATCATATTAGCATTTTGGTTATTTACTATATTGTGGTTAATAATCTGATGATTTACAGTATGATTGACTGTATGAGGATTTACGTTTACTGCATTAGCCACAAATTTGGTACTTTGAATTGCTGTCGTGAATTGCGTTTGCTGTACTAGATGATTTGATACCATTGTATCCATATTACTTGTTTGTTGTATATTTACAGGTTATATAAAACTTTATGTACTATACAAATACACGACTCTAATAGCTAGTTAGTACATGATAAATTACTTTCATTATATTAAATATAAAGAATTTTAATGTATTTACAGATTTTCGTCCTTTTCAATCTTCTAGTGCACGTAAAAACAAGGCAACATCGCCATTTTTAACCGACTGAAGTAAACAATTGGTGTGTTCAATAAGCTCAACAAGCTGGCGCTAGCGGAACAAAAAATCACTGATCTGATAAATAACTGGATAGGGCAGACAAGCAATTATGTGAAGGTAATTGAAGCAATCGTTATTGTGACCATCCGACTGCAGTACATTAATCATAATAATATGTCAAACGTATTTTAAAATAGAAGTAGCTTATTAATCCGCCTTTCAAAGTGAGGAAAGTGGACACCTGTTCAGTGGCGTAACTAGAGTTGGTGTCACCCGGGGCAATAATAATTGTGTCAGCACTCTCCTCCAACTTTAATCAAATATAAAAATGTATACCATACAGCAAACGTCTAGAAATGTTTTTATTAAAAATGAAAATATGTTCACACATAGGTCGCATAACTAAAATATCAAATAAGTAATTGATCAACCTTGTTTGTCTACCTGTTTGTATGATTATCAAATGGCAAAATTTGTCCTATGGAATACAAAAAAAAACTTGAGATTAAAATCGTTTATAAAATGTAAAAAAAAAACATACGCAAATAAGTTGAAAATCAATTGAAAGATGAGTTAATTTAGAACACACAATTCTTTTTTATTATTTATAAAACGCATCCTGCCAAAATTTCAATACTGTGAACGTTAGTACAACTTTTTCGAATACAAATTACATATCAGTTCCCCAAATTTAAAGATGTGAATTACTCTTGAAAAAAATTGTTACTTGACCTAATTACAAGAAAATATTATTAATGCGTAATTGACAGTTTCGATTACATTAGGATAATTATATATGATCTATTTTATTCATAATTTGACGACTAAGTTCACTATAAGTGTCTGCCACACCTATATCGTGCAAAAGACGTGATTTATATATATTTTATTACATTTCCCATTAGTTTTATCTTTGATAACGTCATTTGCTTTTCGAAAAGCAGCGCATTGTTTTGCTAGGCTCATTGAACCTAATTACTTTGACGACATGTTAACAATTCTACCAATAGCTGAAAACTTAACAACCTTTTTCGCGGTGAATATGAAAAATACTTACGTCTCTATATTTTTCTTATCCAGTTCCTTCCAGTTCATATAAAAATACTGTTTGGTAAAACATAAGAAAATTTATTTACTTAAAAATTATAGTCTTTCCATACATTACGTTTCTCTGTAGGGTGATGCCACACATTTTTGTTTGATTTTAAATTAAGTCACAACCATTAATAAACAATAAATATAATTTTTTTAAACAGAAACAAATATTTTTTTTGTACATCTCGAAAAACTGAACCCTGCAAAATATCATATAAAAACTATTCCATTTCGGTTTTAAACTCTGCATAATCAACATATCCATCATTGTTTCTATCAAGGGTTTGTAAAAGGGGGTCAATAATATCTATAAATTCCTGGTCAGTCTGTGACGGTTTCAACTCCTCTTCTTCTATTGTACCTGAAAGTGCAACATTTAAAATTTATAAATAGGAAATCATATAAAGATAAAAATGAAGACAAACGAAGCAGACAAACACATACATGAATTGCACGTTATGATGTTTTCGGCGTAGAAGCAGCAGCTTTTTGTTGAGCACGGACAAATTCCGGATAATCAATAAATCCATCATGATTACCGTCATCCATGCCAAGAATGGGATCAATCAGTGCAACTAATTCGTCGTCTTTAAAGATTTTTTCATCTACTTGGCCGTGTCCTTGCGACCTCTCTTTACCACCTTGTTCTGCATAAACACCACAGGAAACATGCTTTATCCGAAGCAAATAAGCACACTTACAAACGCGCCTAGAACTTACCATGCCAATGTATTAACGATTTTATTAGTTCGCATCCATCTAATTTATTGTTATTATCTGCATCGTGCATTTTAAAGTAATGGAACTGCAGTTCTTGCTCCGACATTTTACTTGTATCGATTGGTACTTCCATATGTTCAGCGATATGCCTGAAAAAATTAATATCAGATAGATAAGTCAGCTTAAGTTCCAACTCCCAACCTCCGATTGATTAGAAAATGTTTTACAGTCTATAAAAACTCATATTAATTACACGATTGATTCGGAAGAAATAAGCTGTGCTCAAATATGCTAATAATTGCTCCCAGGCCCGCTGAACATGTTTTGGCCAACATGTCCCTTACATCTTTATTAAAGTGTTTTACTTGAGTGAACAAAAGTATCGAGGTAATAAAAATAATAATATATTATGCTACAAGGACCGAATAACCGTTATTATTGTCCAGGATGAAATTGGCTGCACTCGGTTAAGGCGAGGGCAAAGCCCGCGACATAGCTTCGTGCAGCCAAATTCATCCGTGACAATAGTGATATTCGTACAGTATCCGTATTACATACGATACTTTTGGGCCTGATTTATAATTAATAATTAACGTTTATTTGATATTTTCTTTGGTATACATATTAAAAAAATTTGTATGAATGAAAAAATAATAAAAATTCTGTAATCCGTACGTAATTATAATTATTTATACTACTTCAGACGATAAAATTCTGCAAATACCTTTTATTCTTGTTATCAAAAAGAAAACATGTTGAGCATTATAAGCTATTTTTATGTTGTAAATAAACATGTTCAAAAATATTTATCGTTTGTTATATTAGAATTTTATAATTCGTTTCAATAAACATGAATAAAATCTTATTCATTTTTAAAGACGAAATTAGCATCTGATAATAATTCAATGGAACAGGCCTTTATATGTACTATTCGTTGAAATTAATATTTAATTTGGCGAAATTGTATCCAATTTAAAAAGCGACGAAACCAGCATAATCGAGCGAGCGATGCACAAAACTAGGGCATGCGCTACTTCATATGGAAAAGATAAAAAATAATCCAACTGAAATCGATGCAGTGGTTCTGGGAAAAAAATTCCCTTTTCGTTTGGAATCGCCAGAAATCCTTTCAGATGCTTTTATCATATATATCAAAATGTACTCAAGATTGGGGATTTTCGGAATTCCAGCCAGACAAGTCATTTAAAAACTATTATGTCTCAAATTCAAGGAAGTTTTTTATGGACTTACTCTTTTTCATGTGCGATATTCGCAGTGTTTAACAGCTGCCCATGGTTTCCACGGTGGGCATGGTGGCCTTGTTGTTGTTGAACAGGAACTTGTTGATGTTGCATAGGAATTTGCTGTTGTTGATGCTGCACAGGTACCTGATGCGTTTGTTGCTGCATAGGTACCTGATGCGTTTGTTGCTGCACAGGTACATGCATTTGTTGAACTGGCACTTGATTAATTTGATGTTGATTTACATGCATTTGATGCTGTTGTGCTTGTGGTGCATGTTGTTGATAAGGTTCATACTGTTGCGGTGGAACACCCGGCGCTACGCGCTGCCCCGAATATATATTGAATAATTGTAAACTTATTAAAAACAGTAGATTATAGTTCATCATTTTAGTGCTATCGACCTGTGAAAGAAATATTAGATTTTAAAAAACATATGGATGGGTATATAAAAACAAAAATAAAAGTAAAATAAGGACTAAATTGAAATAAACTTTATAAGAAAAATAGTAGAAATGAACTAAAACATATATTTACCATTTCTTGTACATAAATCTTCTAAAACTAGCATGTGTCAAAGAGAAAATCAAATCATAAGTATGAACAGAGATTTAACTAGTTTTGACGTAGCGTTTAAGTTGTTACCTCTGACGTGTAGACGTGTAATTCTGACGGCCGCCACTGGCCACTGCTTCTTCTGTTTCTTTACTTCGAATTATCGCTGGCGGGGAAACCCTTGATTCAAATTATATTTAAACAAACATAAAATGAACAAAGTTTTCAACTTTGAATAAATTAATTTTGGAGATAATTAGAATGATTATTATATTATAAAATACTTATCAATAGAAAATGCTGTCTTTGCATTAAATCCGCAACCTACATAAATAATATTATTGTTATTATCTATTTCTTATCACAGTTGCACTTTGCATCTCATTTACACTACTTTAAATAAATATATAATGCAATTCTTGTACAGTAGTTCAAAAATACATTAATAGTATAGTACAAATTAAATTTTCTTATTCAGAATGTTTTTTGATAAGGAAGAATGATTGATATCTATCGCACTACGATACTTCATTGATCATTTAGGTAGTTAGACTCGGGCGCGAAAGGTACAATTATCCGAAAATCAAAAGCTTTTTCGGCAGAGGTCTGTAAATAGTGAGTGAATATGTTCTTCTACTTTTACATAGTGTTAGTTGCCATAAATTGGTCAAATTACTTAAAATGTGAGTATATTTTTCTGTTTAACTTATTTGATCGTGCTTTCAAACTAATTTTCTTTGTATATTTCTTTAGTTTTAAATTATATTTTGTAGAAATCTTAATTTGTAATTATCATTAATTTCCTTATAATTTACTTGATTTGTTCCCAATCAATTTGTGAGAATATTTTTAAAATAAACAGTTGACGCATAGAATAATTAATCATTTTCATTTTTCGCGAAATTTGTTTATCAAAATTAAAGATTCGCTTACCAAAAAAAGAAATAAACTTTAATTTTTTTCATATTTATTGCACGTGTTTTGTTTGACTAATTTTCCTTCAAAATAATTATTTGATTAATAGTTTTATTTATGGAAATCAATTCAGATGGAATGCTCTTGTAGATCCAGAAGAACTTGGGAATATATGTATCTGTTTGTATTTAAACTATGATAGCAAAGTTTGCTTTACTGAAAAACAGGAAAGGGAGATCATGTATCGAACATCTTGCACCCTTATCAATTTTTATCTTAAATATCTTCAAAATTATAAAATTATGTCTTAATCTGAAGCTTCAAATGGTTATTTATACTTCGTAAACGTATTTTAAAGCGCAATGCTAAAAATAAACTGATTTACATTAGAACAAGGCACTGAAAAGTACTTGAACTGATTCATTCAAAACAATTCGATTATAAATGGTATCAAAGAAACAAATTTTTTGACCCAAAATTCGTGTCACTATGTCAGTATCACTATGCACAAGGACAATACAAAATAATGGAATAATGTATGTTGATTCAAACAGAAAATTTCAAAGTTCGTTGATTTAATTTCAATCATCTCCTATTTTTGGAAAATATTTACGTTACCCAAAGTATAAATTTTGTTACTGCTCGCAATCTACAATTTTGAAAAATTAATTATAATTATTGTAAAAAAATTTGTTATATTATTGGGAAATTTTGCCTGAAGGTTGAAAATATGGTTGTTGACAAACCTAGAATAGATGGAGAAACAAGCCTTTTATTTTGTTGTTTTACCAGCAAATTCTAAGAAACTGAGGAGCATATCAAGTCATTACATTAAAAAAAATTGCACGGGAAACTTGAGATTTATCAATATTTGGGGTTTTACAGTGACAACGATATATTTGCATGATTTTTCCAATCTGAAATTCCCAAATAATTTTGTTGATGAAAATACTTTATCCACTTAAACTGAAATTAAAGTGTACAGTGCATCTAACCAATTCGCTTTATGAAATTATGTCAATTTGCATGATTAAAGGCAAGTAATGAGGCAAATTTTCAGATACAGAAGCTGCGTATGGTGAATCATTCAAGAGATGTTGTGACCTTGGGTCCAAGTGGGCAGCGGAAGAACTTAATTGCGCTTCATTTCCAACGCCTGTTGCAGGAATTTTACCAGAAGAACAGGCCGTCTGTCTGTCATCAGTTAAGATATGTTGCACAAACAAGCATCGGTAAAAATACTTTTTATTTCTCCAAATAAGTTTTCCAGAAATCAGTTGTATGATATTTTTGCCAAAATAGGATTTTTTAATGACATCTTAAATACAAACAGATTATACAAAAATAAGTGGTGCTTCGTCCCTGTACTTCTCCGGCAATATTCAAAGAACGATACATTTATCAAGCACAAATATCGGCCGTATTTATGGACTTGACTATTTTTTGGTTTTAAGGGGTAGGCAATTTCACAAAATAATTTGAACTGTTAGACGGACAGAACTGATTGTTGGGTTTCCTAGGTGATGAAAATAATTGAATGGTAAAACATTGTTGAAGAATCCAATATTTAAACATTAAAATATTTATTTCTTCTCTAAATAAAAGAACCGCAAAGAAAACAAATTGGATCCTAATCGAATATGGATTTATATATCAAATTTCAAGTCACAATATTTAATATTATGGAAGATATGCAGAAAATTGAAGAATCAGTATGGTATTTGAGGGCCTTCCGGTGAATCGATTTAAACCACAATCTAATGCGGTCGAATCACGATAAAATTTCAACTAGATTGGTTAGACAACTGCAACTGCTATCATGGAATATTACACGTACAAAGTACTATATCGAATTCACTCTGGAAACCATCTTAATCGTCTTGGGGGACCTCAGAACGGATATATAGAGAAAAAACCAGCACGATTATAATACTTTCCTATCCATTGGTGGGGGGCCGGGGAAATAAAATTTATAATACAAAAACATGGCCCAGTATCATCAAAAAGTCCTGCATTAGACAAAAATATCACACAATGATATCTAATTAATCATTTTTGACACTCCTTTGGGAAATAAACATTAATATTATTATTAAAGAAATTCAAAAACTTTTATTGACTTGATTATTGAGTATTTCACAATTTTCTTAACATCAGACATATTAAAATTTTGTCAGTGAATCTCAGTGCACGGCAGGCCAAGAAGCAGCCAAATCAGAAAAGGGATGTACCCCAATATCCTCCAAACCAGGTTCAGAAAACTACAAAGACTGCTGCGAGGCTTGTAAAATGGGCCTTATGATCGGATCAGCCGGAGGGCCTTGCGATCCGAACACATTTGGTCCTCCTTGGGATGTATCTTTCTTAGCATGTTGTCAAGAATTAATCCCGACTACTGAAAAATCATCAACAACTTCAACGACAGAAACTATGCCAACAACGCAGACAACAACAAAGTCCACGATTCAGACGACAACGCCGAAAAGTAAAAATAGAGTCGCCCCGCCTCCGCCACCCGGTAAGTTATTTAAATGCGAACAAAGATTATATTATTCAAATAACAGACATAATCGATAAAGCCTTTTACCAATTTCTGGGTGTGGCAACACAGATCATGCTGTGTTCCGGTACACACATATTTCTGTACTGTAAATATGGTTACCAGCCGTCAAATACAGGTTTCCATGGATATTAGTGGAGTTTTTTGATTGCGAAATTTGACTTCATTTGAGATAAAGCTCATTTTTTTTTTTTAATCAGAGTACCTGATGTTTACTACTAAATTCATGCACCATTTATTCTGCTTTAACAGTAGCTAAGTAGCTTTCGTAACAAAATAATATCTAAGCTTTCTTATTCCAAACTTTGCACGCAGCTTTAGAAAGCTTATGCGATACTCTTCCTGGAGAACTTTGTGCACATATTTGCGTTCCAACCCCTGGCTCATACAGATGCGAATGTAGGAAAGGCTTCAGTTTGATGGATGATGGTAAATCTTGCCAACAACGAGATGAATCTGATAGATGCAAAATTAACAATCCTTGTGAGCATCAGTGCATTGACACTGGTGTTGCTGTTAGATGTTCATGCAATGGAGGATACAAACTTAATCCAGACAAAACCACATGTGCAGGTATAATATTTTCGCTAAGATAATAAATTTAAACTGAAACACCAGAAATCAAAGACACTCACACAGATAGAACTAGAATTCCAAATTTATTATTATTTTAAATATAAATTCAATTCTTTGAAGTATAAAAATTAGCTTTTATAATTAATATTCATGTATTTGAGTAATATTTCCAGACATTAACGAGTGCGAAGAAGATATCCACCAATGTGACGAAACCCAAATTTGTGTAAATGAACCAGGTAACTACGACTGCATCGACAAAAATGAAAATTCAGCAGATCCTGACGCAGATAAATGCCCAGTTGGATTTTTTTATAATAAAAATAATTATGTCTGTGACGGTAAGTAATACAATAAACAATATTTATTCAACATGATTTAGGGCTTTTTTTCTCCAATAGATGTAAATGAATGTGCAGACTATTTAGACGAATGTGAAGACGGAAAAGTATGTGAAAATACTGTTGGTTCTTATATTTGCGTGGATGATGATCCATCTAAGCCTCGAGATGATGAAAATCTAGATTGTCCCCCTGGATATTTCTTCAAATCATCCATAGAATCTTGTGCAGGTGCGTGATTTTTTAATTTATGATCGACTTGATAAACAATCATTTAAAATAAAACTAACAAACATCCATAAGAAAAACCTCAAACCAAATTTATTAAAAAGTTTATTCCTTTTTAATATTTGATTTAACATAATTATGTTGGTTTTATTTTCGTACAGACGTTTCGGAAGCCTCAACCGGCAACTATCTTCAGCAATATTAACTACAAAAAATAAATAAAATTACATTCTAGAGCAATAAAATTGCAAACAGATACCGTGTCAATTTGAATTTAAAAGTTTTTAAGCTTAAATTGACACAGCATCTGTTTGATCCACGAGTCATCGATGATTTCTTTGTTAAATAACTTTGTTAAGCAGCCATTTGGTTTTTGTTTCCAATTTTATTGCTCTGGAATGTATTGTACTTTTAATATTAGACTTAATATTGCTGAAGATGGTTGCCGGTTGAGGCTTCCGAAACGTCCGTACAATGTTAAAAATGTATTAATTTTCATCTAAAATTACTCACACTTTTTAATATTTAGATATAGACGAATGCGTAAAAGGTATAGATGATTGCAACAGGGAGTCGCAACTTTGCTTAAACACTCAAGGAGGCTTTACATGCCAAAATAAAGCTTCAAAGACTAACTGTCCACCTGGATTCAAAATCAACATGATTGGAATATGCGCCGATGTTAACGAATGCATAGAAGATTTAGAAGTATGTGGCGAAAAAGAAGAATGTATTAATGAAGACGGAGGGTACAGGTGTGTCGAATCCAACAAAACTAAAATTGAAATCACCACAATTGCTACTTCAACTACTACAATTGCTAGTTCAACTGTGGCACCAGAAAAAACTACTGAAGCAACTACACCTCAGCCGCTGAACACGAGCGCTCCTCCCGCGATTTTCCCTTATAATCCTCAAGTGCCTTTTTTGCCATATATACCAAATTTACCGCCTTATGCTCAGCCACGACCATACCCTAACTATCCTGCTCACCCAAATTATCCAAACAGGCATCCTACCTTCATTAATCCTGTTAATAATAACTACCCTCAGCCTACTCCTTGTAGACCTGGATTTTCTTATTCATCATCTGCTGGAAGATGCCTGGGTAAGCAAAAAAAAAATGTTATTTGTCCCAATTTCTGTCACTGACAATTTTTTTTGATTCAGAATAACACGAAAGATTTAATAAAAACATCTTGTTACAGGAAATTATGAGCAATTTTAGTTTTTTATTTATTATTTTGTTCTTATACGCGGCTACAAACGCATAAACTGCCGGGAAAATTAGATTTTCGCGTAAAGTTTGGTATATGAGGGTGTGATTGAAAGGAAAAGATAGTGTAGACGTCCTAAATGCATATAATTAATTTTTATTGATATTAATTTACTAATTAATAACTGTATGAATTTTGTATAGCAAATAAATAGTTCGATTTATTTCATCTACCTTTAATGGCTGTCAAATGTAATTTGGATCAACTGTAAATATTTAATTGCTTCTGTATCGTTTGCTAGCAATATAAATAAATGAATAAAAGAAATAATTATCGGTTTGTAGCTTGAGAGAAAATTCCCGAGTGGAAAGAATAAACGAGCTTGTATGAATAGGATTATGAACCTCTTTTGGGGGAGTCGGCGTGATTTATATGTATGTAGGAGTGTTCTTGTGAACTGTATTCTTTCTGTAGATATCGATGAATGTCTCGAAGATGGAAACGCTTGTGATAGCAATCAAGATTGTAAAAATACTGTTGGTTCTTTTATGTGCCAATGTAAAACTGGTTTTCAATTGGATTCAGTTACTGGAGCGTGCGTTGGTAATATATTTTAAATTTTCTGGGAGGTGCAAATTACTCCAATTGGGTATGATTTTTGTAGATATAAATGAATGCCAAACGGAGACACATGATTGTGTTAATTCTCAAAGATGCGACAATACAATTGGTTCCTTTCAATGCGTTCGGTACACCAGCTGTGGAACAGGCTATACTTTAAACGCGGCAAGCGGATTATGCGAAGGTAAATTAAATTAATTTAAAAAATTTAGTTCATATATGTGAGAAGTTTTTGTACGTTCAACTGTTCGAACAAATGAGATTAGAAATTTTTCAGAAGAACAAATACGTATCTTTATCTTTTGACATTTGACGATTTTAATTTTAGATGACAATGAATGTGAACTAGGAACTCACGACTGCAAAGTACTTGGATCGCAATACCAATGCCGGAATACTTTAGGTTCTTTCAGATGCGAAAGAAAAAGGTGTTTAGCAAACAACTGTTTCGAACAAAGAACAATCTACACCATTCCTACTAAAGTATTTTTACCCGTACTCTCAACTAGTTCAGCCCAAAACAATAATAACAATAAACCACTGACTGCAGTTCAACTTAAACATTGTCTTTCGGGTTATATTAAAAATTCCAATGGATATTGCGATGGTAAAATTGTATATAATATTCATAGCTATAGTTTAAGCATATTTTTATTTAGATATAAATGAATGCGACCAGAATCCTTGCGCTAAACATCAAAAATGTGTAAATACTCAAGGATCTTATCATTGCGTCAACTTGATTCGGTGTTCTCCAGGATATAAAATTAGCGAAGATGGGACATGTGAAGGTAACACAAATATCACAATTGCAACTGTACCATAATCATACTTTTTTCCTTTTTTTTCAATTTAAAAAAAATAGATGTCACCTCAGCGCATGAGCGAATTTATTCGAGTTACAAATAATGCATTTTTTGTACTAATGAAACAAATAATTACTATCCCATATCATAATTATAATCTGCAATGATATACCCAGATAAATAGCTGAATTTTATAAATTTTGCAGATATTGATGAATGTGAGACCGGTCTCCACAAATGTACTGGTCTTCAACAATGCATTAACCGCGAAGGTTTTTATATCTGTCAGTGTCCTCCAGGACATAAAACAAATCAACAAAATAATCAATGCGAAGATATAAACGAATGTGAATTTTACAGAGGACAGTTGGTAAAATAAACATAGTGAATAATTTTTATTTACTATCTTGAAATTTTCTCTTTTAGATTTGTGGCCGCAATGCCGAATGTGAAAACACAGTTGGTTCATATCGCTGCCGATGCAAAGAAGGTTTTAAGCAAGTAGGTGATGGGAAAATATGTGAAGATATCAACGAATGTCAAGAAACACCAAATTTGTGTCAACATTCTTGTATAAATATTTGGGGTGGTTACCGATGTGCCTGTAACGCTGGTCATAAACTCAATTCGGATAATCGGTAAATATTCCAGAATTTAATCGCATAGACTAGTAAATATACACTGTTCAGTAAATGTTATGAGATAGATGAATGCATACACAATATTATATAGTCAATTTTTAGTAAACAGCATCTCTTTAAGATGGAGATTTTAGCCTGGTTTATTATTATGTGTTTAACATTTATTAGAATCATGCATGTCGAGCAATATGCAGTAAATAAATAAAAGAGAATTTCGTGATTTTGTGTTTGATCGTATAATTATATCATTGGATATGTATAATCAAACACAAAATCTCATCGTTCCACAGTTAATCGTTTTGGATTTACCCAAGAGATTCTAAAAGTCTTCTGTCAAGTAAAATGCGCTTTCAGCCAAGTCGATTGCTATGGAAACAGTAGGCCATTATTCTTATACTACAACATTCCTAAATACTGATTTCCAAAATTCTACGACTACCAATAGATCTGAATTTATGCGAAAAATTAGAAAATAAATTCCTACTGAAGTGCACTTCCGGTTCAGTCTATTGCTATGAAAATAGTAGGCAATCATTCAGATGCTACAGCAGACTGAAATACCAAATTTCAATATTCTACACCTGATCGTTTCGAATTTATGCGAAAAATTCCAAAAGACTGTCAAGTAAAGTGCACTTCCGGCTCGGTGAATCTCAATAAAAATAGGACATGAGCATCTAGACGGTATAATTGTCCTAAATACTGAATTCTAACATTCTACGTTCAGTCGTTTTGGATTTATGCAGAAAATTCAAAAAATATTTCGAATAAAATGCTCTTCCGGCTTAGTCGATAGCAATCATAATGCAAGGTGTACAACTGGATATTATAAAAGTGCCTAATGCAAAATTCAAATATTCTACGACTGGTTGTTTAGAATTTATGCGGAAAATTCAAAAAGTCTGTCATATAAAGTGCACTTCCGGCTCAGCCGATTGGTACAAAAATAGAAGATGACCATTTAGATGCTACAGCAATTTTAAATGCTAAATTCCAGTATCCTACGGCTGATCATTCTGGATTAATGCGGAAAATTAAAAAAAGTCTGAAGTAAAGTGTACTTCCGGCTTAGCCGATGGCAATCATAATGCAAAATGTACAATAAGATGTTATAGAAGTGCTTAATACGAAATTTCGATATGCTATGGCTGATCATTCTAGATTTATGCAAAAAATTCAAAAAAAGTTTCAAGTAAAGTGCACTTCTGGCTAAGCCGATTCGTACAAAAATAGCAGATAACCAATCTGATACAACATTAAGTTCAAATACAAAATTTCAACATCCTACGGTTGATCATTCTGGATTTATTAGATAAATTCGAAAAAAATTTCAAGTAAAGTGCACTTCCGGTACAGACGATTCGAACCATAATGCGAGGTGCATAACTAGACTCTATACCAGTCTTGAATACAAAATTTCAATATTATACGTTCAACCAGTTTTGAGATTTGCGAGTTACGCATGCACGCACGCACGCACGAACGAACATACGTACCGACATCAAGCCAAAAATAGTCAAAATGGATTCAGGGATGCTCAAAACTCCCACTGAACAGTAAATAATCCTTTATTTTATAAATAATATTAGTATTGATTAATTTTTGTAGGACATGTACTGATTTAGATGAATGCGAAATGTTTAAAGACAAACAATTATGCATCGGAATTTGCGAAAATATACCTGGAAGTTATTCATGCCGCTGCCCAGAAGGATACAGATTAGGCTCTGATGGTCGAACATGCCAAGGTATAAACATTTTTCAACAAATTTTATTTTTTTTATAATATTATTTATGTTTCTAGATATTGATGAATGTGCTAGAGGTAATATTTGCCCGAATCCTGATGATATTTGTTGGAATATTCGTGGTTCCTATCGCTGTAATTCGATAAAATGTCCTCAAAATTATATTCGAGACCCGGCTCAAAGAAAGTGCGTTTATTTCGTAAATATACTGTTTATTAAATAAACAAATAAGACCTAAAGATCCAAAATTGAAATTTATCATTAAAATGAATATGATTGTTGATTTAAGATCCAAAATTAAATTTTTATTAAAATTTATCACGTAATTTTGTTATCGAAATGAAATGATTCGAGTTTAACAAAGCAAATAATAAATTTTGGATCATCAAGGCTTTTCATTAATTGGATATCTCATACCTGCTCTGAATTTCCAATAAATGTAGAAATTAATTCTTATTTCAGTCGATGCAAACGTAAAACAGAATTTTGCAACAGTCGTGACATGGAGTGTATACGACAACCAAACACCTATTCCTACAATTTTATCACTTTTGTCTCGAACCTTCCTCTCCCAGAAAATGGTCAGCTAGATTTATTCACGATGCGTGGTCCACAATGGGAGACTACAGCCAGCTTTGAGATGGAGATGCTCAATGTGAGATGTCCACATGGAATTCAAAAAGCAAACAAAGATTATTTCAAAATGAGCCGATCCGGAAACAATGAAGTTATTTTATCGCTCGTTAAAGTTATTCAAGGACCACAAGAAGCGGAGCTACAGCTCACGATGGAAGTGTATCATAATGGAGAATACAGAGGATCTGTTGTAGCTAAAGTTTTTGTAATTGTGTCACAGTATGAATTTTAGCATCTTAAGTTTTATTCGTCCAGGTTTTAATTGTATTTATAAGTAGAAATTATGTACTTTTTGTCATCACTTCTATCATTTATTAAGACATGTGAACAAATTACAATAATTTAATAAATAAAAGGACCGAATTGAGAACTTTTCCAATGATTTTTGTGGAATAACTCTTATTTCACAATGTTCTCATAAAATTTATTTATTGACCGGTTTCGGCCACTTGGAAGTCATTTTCAGAGTACCGAGTAAAGAAATTCACATGATACAAAAATCGCAGTAAAGGTACCTACACATATACACAAATATTAGCTCTCGATATTTCTTTTTATTGGACAATAAAATACATGATTGGGTATAAATCGATATGTTACAACAGAAAAAATATAAAAATAATATACAGTTGTAAAAATATAAAAATATTTGAATTAGTATGCTTTACTGAATGATTCCAAATAATTTTGGGGTGTATTTAAAATTCAATATACGAATTAAAAAAAAAAAACATTATTCTGACTTGATTAACGATATAATCATGATTCCGTTTTTAGCCTCTTTTATTGTTGTCCACCTTCCACATCGGTGTTCTCTACCAATTCCGGCAATCAAAGATTTTCCGTCTTGAGTAAATTGTATACTATTCACAAAGCCTACTACAGGAATTGTAAATAATGGCGAAATTGATTTACAAGAATTAGATAATTTCCATAAACGTATAAAACCATCCGTTGATCCTAAAATAAAACTAAACAATATTAAAATTTACTTAGAAATGACTATTTAAATGATGAAAATGCAACATTTTGATTATAATTTTGGCGTATAGTGAATTTTGGGAATATATTGAACGATTCAAAGCATTAATATGAAGTATGCTAATAGTAAAACGTTTATACATCATTCAATTCAGCAAATTAGAAGATCTTTTCTAATTTTTTGTTTTGAGGACCGCCACTTCAATTAAATCACAATAAATTGGTTATAAAATCATAAATCACATGTTCAAATGTGGTCATTAATAAAAAAATGTATAGAAATAGCGAATTTATTCACGAATTATAAGAAATAAAAATTTCCGTTATGTCACGGACATTTAGTATTAGTAGACATATTTTTGGCTTAATGGATATGAAAGAAATCACAGTAATAATTGTAGATACAATTTAATGAGACCGATGTACGTTTAGATTGTCAAAGCATCCATCTTCAGCATAAGTAATTCACTTCCTCAGTTCTTTCCAATGGAAATATTGGTTGTCAAAATAATGCTAATACATTCTTTTCCTAAAAGATAGAAGTCACATGGTGGAAAAAGTATTAACAAAATACGAATTATCACACAGGGTGACCAGTCCAATTAATTACTCATGCTGAAGATGGATGCTTTGATAACCAAAACGTTCATCGATCTTATTAAATTTCATCTACAATTATTAGTGTGATTTCATTCCGATCCTTTAAACTTTAAACCAAAAATATGTCTACTAAATTCCATAAGGCTAGGTTCAGTTTTATAATTTTTAACACTGATATTTAATTTGAAATTTGATGGAATATTCTAATTCAGGATAATATAGCCCGAACTTTAACAGTTTTAGATGTTGAGAGGGATCACTATTTATAAAAAACAAAAACAGTACACGAACTGTATATAATGTAGTTGCAGTATTCCATCATGAATGACTATTAATTTTAATTACTTACCAGAAGCTATCAAATCTGTATTTACTAAAGATGCCACACTAGTTATCCAGAGTGGTTGTTCGTTGATTCGATCTATTCCATGTGCATTTTTTACTGAGCATAATGGTTTCTTTTTCATTGTGCCCCAAATACTCAATTCCCTACGAAAAATATCAATTTAATTATTTCATTTAACGATAACAATTGGATATTTGAACAATTAGGAAACCAAAATGAGAAATTAGTTTTCTAACAGTTCATTTATTAACTCATAAAATTATACGACAGAAAAGTCCAAATTATGGTATGAATAATAAATTAATATTGAGATTTGACATTTTCTTTTAGTTTTATTTAGTGTGATCAATTTGTGCCATAATTCAAGACTTATTATCTAATAAAGAATTACCCTGAATCTCCTCCAGAAACAAAATTTTCTTCGTTGATCATTTTAACACAATCTATCGAGCCCGTTCCGTTGAATATAAGCTGAGATTCTTCAGCTATCTTCCATATTCTTAAAGAACTGTCCATACCACCAGCAGTAACTGCTCTTTCTCTAATTAAAGCATCTATAGCCATTACACAGTTCTGGTGACCGAATAATGTTTCTAAATAAGACATTTCATCGAGTGTCCACACCTTAACAGATCCATCTTTACTGCATGAGTATAAATGATGACTGTTTTTCCGGAAAACTACACCCATTACATCGTTTCGATGATGCTTGAATGTATGTAAGTGTTTCAAAGTTACAGGATCCCATATTTCTATTTGGTTCGATTCAATGCTCACCGCCTGGATAAATATATATTACTTACGGTGAAAAAGTTATATATTTTAATTGAACTTACTAAAAATTTGAAGTCATCAGAAATAGCCAAACAAGTGATTGGATACGAATGCCCCTCGACAGTAGTTTTACTGGTTGGGTTTTTAATAAAAGGTATGCTAGCAACTTTTTTTCTTTCAGGTAAGGACCCTAAATATTATTAATACTCTAAATACTGTCTTAGATAAAATAAACGTAACAACAACAAGCATATTCTTTATTATTACTTATATTTTTATTGTGTTTCATGAGGACGACATATTTTAGGGACGGCGAATTTAAGAACAGAATTTTTTTTCAGCCGTCTTACAGAAATAAAAAATATCTGCTGTGGCCAGCACAATATTTTCCCGGTCATTAATTATAGCTAGTTTCATTGTTGTCTCATAAATTTAGAGGATCGTATTAATTAATTGCATATTTCAAAGTGACAGTTGCCATTGTTAAAGTGACAGATGGCGGTTATATGAATTTACTATTTTGATTTACAATTGCCCTAAATTTCATGTCCAGTTGCTTTAGTTGATCCCAAACTTGACATAATCTGGTTAAATATTAAAAAAAAAACAATGAACAATCTCCACGAGAGTTTTAAATTGATATCAAACTGGACATCATTTGAATAACTTGTGAAAACATAAAAATTACTTACATTTAACAACCCTACCATCTTTGCTACCAGAAAAAATATATTTATCATCTTGTGATACACAAACACAGGTGACAGCGTTTTTGTGATATTTACTTTGTAGAATATTGAAAGAATTTGAATCGGCTCCTGAGTACTGATCAGCTATAGTACTCTTGAATTTTCCAGTCTGTTTTAAATAATCCTCCTTGAGTCTATTTGAAACATTGGCATTGGCATCAGAATCTTTATCGTTCAACCGCTCTTTTTCTATAAATCATAAAGTCAATTTGGGAATAACATGAATGTTTATAAATTTACCTTGTTTCTCAATTTCTTCCAAATAGATTTTAGCTAATCTTAAGCGCTTTTCTTGAGCAGTTTCATCTTCATCTTCTGAAGACTGTTTTTCTTCGTTTCCACTCTCATATTCTGACTCACTCGTTAGTTCATCGCTTTTTGAATCTTTAAACTTTTTATTAAGTTTATTTATTCCATTCTGTATGAGCTAAAGAAAATAATGAATATATGTCAAAAGAACCTCTTTAAGTAATATTCATTTGAATAGTACCATATTATTTTTTCTCTTTCCTTTGATGAAAAATGACATGGCTGATAGATATTATTTATGATCAATAGTATTTAAATATAATTCCATTCAATAACTTAAATTTTTATCATGATACACGTGCTCGTCATGTTGTCATACTGCCAACATGGTTCTAATCCTTGGCGCTAGAGTCCTGTCAATAACTGGCTTTAAAAAAATATATTGTTTGTAATTTTTTTTTTGCATTTTTTACGATTTTTAGTATTATTTTAAATCTATAAAATTAATAAAACACATTTAAACTTGAGCTAAAATGCCAAAAAGTCACTATTTCCAAATGACAGTTCTCAAACGTGCTAGATGCTGCCATCTTACAGCAAGTTAGTCAACTATAAAATAAATCAAATTTGTAATATGTTATATTTTCATTCAATTAATACAGAATCTAGTTCTAAATTTATTCCAAATATTTTTTTCCAAGTATAATAAGCGTTTTATTAATTTTTAAAATAATATTTGTTATGTCTAACCTCATTTTTACATTTGCGGTTATGTATCGTTGGGCGACATAGGTTTCTCAAGCTTTTATATGGATTTGAAGTAATAAATAACATTGAATAGTTCCAAGTGTAATATAATTCGTATATTAATGTGCTATACACATATATACGTAGTAAAATTTAATGTGTAATGTGTTATATTATTAAAGTCAACTGGAGTATGGTTATGTTATTGTATTTTACTTTATTATTCATTGTGCCTAGTATGAACACATAGAAATGGCAGAAGATAAATGTAGAAGAGGTTGTGAAGCAAAAATAACAGAAGAATATATTGAAATTTTGGAAAATATATTGAGTGTATTTTCTTGCATACCAGCACATACTTTAAAAACTTTGAATACATTCAACTACAGACGTTATGAAGAATTAAAATCGAAAAGAATAGAACTGTCCAATAAAATTAGAGATGTAAAATCTGGAAGTTGTGATTGTAAGAACGTTGTTATAGATATTGACAGTACAGATAAACAGTCTCATTCCAACTCAAAATCTTCTAAGCTAAGTCTTATATCTGAAGTAGCAAAATCACATGCGAATAAATTGAGTCTTTTACGAAAATTGGAAGAAATAAAATCTCCCGATATTGCTAAAAACAAACCATCAACGTCTACAGTGTCACCGTATTTCCTAACAGATTCTAGTGATTTGGAAAAAGATACTAGAAGATCTGGAAATTCACAGAGAAGTTCCTCTTCAAGCGATAAATCTGATTATACTACTTCTGTATTAAACCAAGAAACACAGGTTCACAAAATAAACAAGAAATTCACATTTAAAACTAAATCCAAAACTTCAACGCTTATAAATAATACAAATTCTATAGATTCAAAAGTTACAGAGGAAAATTTCGAAGATTCGTCTGAAAGTTCAGCAGCTGAAGCACCAAAAACAAATCGTCCATCAACTGGTTTTGAAAGCACTGGAAATCTACAAAATATATATGAAACTCCTCAAACTCAATTAGTTAATAATCCAGAAATATCTACAAACATATCACAAAGTGACTCTGAAAAGGGAAAAAAGAAATTTACTTTTAAAAAGAAAGATAATTTGAATAGCACAATTATATCTCTTGACTCTTCACCGATCCATATTTCCTCAGGTGATTCTACCGCATTTTCTCCAGAATCTCCTATTCGAGAAACTTCAACTGCTTCCTTGAAGAAACCAGTAATTGCAGAGAATGTGACGAATTCTCAAAGCTCACAGAACGAGCTTTTATTGGATGATGATGGGTGGCAGATTTATAGGCCAGAAGATTTTGATGCCATTGACTCTTCTGTTGCCGAAGTACTCAATAATGATGAATCTAAATGTAATGAGAACCATTTTAATGAAGTATCGTTCCAAACTGATACTGAGGACTGGAAGAATGATACCAGGCATGAAAATGTGAATATCCATAAACTCGATGATAATATTGAGAGATTACTAGATAATTCTATTATTCAAATCAAGACTGCTAAGACTAAAACCTTGCTCACTAGTAAGTTCATTTTATTTTTCCACTTTTTAATTAAAGCAGAAAAATTAATATTCTTTATTTGTAAAAATTTTTGTAGATGAATTTGATGGCTTCAGTTTTCCGCACTCCCAAGCAATGTTAGAAGAATTCCACGAAAAATTTGGATTAAAAGAATTCAGACCCAATCAATTGCAAGCCATCAATGCAGCTTTATTAAATAAAGATTGTTTCATTTTGATGCCTACTGGTGGTGGTAAAAGTCTTTGCTATCAACTTCCAGCTATTTTAACACCAGGAGTAACAATAGTAATATCCCCATTAAAATCTTTAATTATCGATCAGGTCAATAAATTGGAGTCACTCGATGTAAGTAATAATAAATAAATATAATTTATGTCAGCAATAATTGATAAATAGATTCCAGCTACACATTTAAGTGGATCGATTAGCGAAAATGATATTCAGTCAATTTTTGCCCGACTATCAACAGCGGAACCATACTTTAAATTATTATACGTTACCCCTGAGAAAATTGCTGCTTCAAGAAAAATGTATAGTATTTTTGAAAATTTACACAAACGAGGCAAATTGGCCCGGTTTGTTATTGATGAAGCACATTGTGTTTCACAATGGGGGCACGATTTCAGGTAAAACAATTTTTCATCACTGTATTGAATTTAATTTTACTTTCTTATAATACGGAAGTCAGTGATGATTTTCTTACGTCATCATATCAAATCGGCGTTTTGGGCGGAATAAAAAGATACTGAGCATATAATGAAACTACGGTCAATAGTGATTGTGTTCAAATGCTGTTAATGATTGAAAATTAAATCCGCAATATATTAGTTAGCTCTGAATAATTTTTTAATAGTATAGCAGAACTGGCCTTATTCGCACTTTTAAGAATTCTCATTTTAATTCATTTTAATATCAGTTCTAGCTTGTTTTGTTTGTTAATTCAGTTATTTCGAATGATTTATTATATATACCGAGTGTTTTTCAACTGCCTACGACATAAACTGCTGGAAAATAACTAAAAAAAAAATTAGAATTTAAGAAGATCATCACCGGTTCTCAGACAGTAAAAAACAGAAAAAAAACTTTGTACATATTTCTTACTTCAGATGCTTCATTTGTGTAAAGGCACTGAGTTAAGAAATGATTTACAGTTTTAACTACGAACTAGTAAATTTTAAATATTTCAGACCAGATTACAAAAAGCTTTGCCTCCTTCGTAATGAGTTTGGCTCTGTTCCAATGATGATTTTAACAGCAACAGCAACTCCTCGCGTTAAAGTTGATATTTTAAAACAGCTTAGGATTCAAAACGCTAAATTATTTGTTAGCTCTTTTAATCGACCGAATCTTAGATATATTGTTTTGCCGAAGTCTGGAAAAGCTGTTATAAACGACATTTCAGAACTAATAAAAGTAAAATTTGCACGGCAATGCGGAATTGTTTATTGTTTTTCTCGAAAAGATTGTGACGAAGTAGCTAAAGACTTAAAGAAACGCGGTATCCAAGCAGTAGCTTATCATGCAGGATTGAGCGACCAAATCAGGGAAAGATACCAGAAGTTATGGGTGAATAATCAGTTTCATGTTGTATGTATTAGGTGTTATAAATATTGAGTTTTGATTACACAATAATATTTTTAAGGTTGTTGCTACTATAGCCTTTGGAATGGGTATAGATAAACCCGATGTACGTTTTGTGGTACATCATACATTGCCTAAATCAATTGAAGGATATTATCAAGAATCTGGACGTGCAGGAAGAGATGGGGATCCGGCAAATTGTATTTTGTATTATAGCTACGGCGATGTTATCCGAGTTAGGAGACTTATTGAACGTAAGTTGTCATTTTTATTAGCTTTTTGGCTACCAAAAAATGAGGAGCGGCTACAAGTTTTAAATGTCAATACGTCATGTGAATTAAAAGAATTACTAACACAAGAATTTAATTCTATAGTTATTACAATATTACACTGGGAGGAAGCCGTGTTCCGGTTTTACCTTTTTATTGTAAAATTTTAACTTGATATCAACTTGCATGGATTTAGTGATACAAGGAAAATATATCATGCTTAATGCTTGTATCTTCTGAAATCATAATGGTACAATAAAGTCCGATATTTGGGCACAAATTGAAGTGCCTGGAGACGACTGTTGGAATTTTTTTTCGTCACGATTACCTATTTTATTTTACTTTTTAAAGGAAGCGATAATCAAACAGCTGAAACCTTAAAAATCCATTTAGACAATTTAAAACATGTGGTACATTTTTGTGAAAATAAAATGGATTGCCGCAGAGCTTTACAATTAAATTATTTTGGAGAAGAATTTTCAAGGGAAGAATGTATTCGTATGAGAGCTACAACTTGCGACAATTGTTTGAATTCTAAAAAATATAAGGTATTTTTTTCTCTCAAACATCCTCTAAAGAAATAATTTTTTAATTTAGTTGACAGATGTTACTGATCATTGCCAAGCAATTGCTCGTTGTGTTAAAGATATATGTACAAATGGAAGATTCACTTTATTGCATTTAGTAGAAATTTTCAAAGGAAGTAATATTAAAAAAGTTGTTGATAATGGGCATAATAAACATCCTTTACACGGCAGAGGATCAAATTGGCAACGCCCAGATATTCAAAGACTCTTTCATAAAATGATTTTGGATGAATTTTTGTCTGAGATGATTTATGTTAATAACGATATACCATCAGCGTATTTAAAACTGGGCCCAAAAGTCAATCTATTAATGAATGGATGTAAGAATATTGTTACTGTTGCTGGACAAAAATGACAATTTAAAATTTTTTAGCAATGAAGGTGATGTTTGCTATTAACCAAGGCATTCAAAAGAGTAACGCACCTGAACCAAAATCTGATGAAATAGATGTGGCTACACCAACTTGCGAAAAATCTATTAAATCAAATTGTTTCGATGAACTTTTAGAAAAATGTCGGAACATTTCAACTGAAAAGAATATTACATTAGCTTCTGTGATGCATATGGATGCTCTAAAAGAAATGAGTAACTTGTTACCAGTTACTGAACAAGAAATGTTACAAATCCCTCATGTTACTAAAGCAAATTATGAGAAATATGGAAAATCGCTGCTGGAAATCACAACAAAACACGCATGTAACACAATTTCGACTAAAAAAAAATGTTTAAGCTATTTAATATGAATTTGTAGGTATGTTAGTAACTTTGCCAGAACCTGAAGAAAAGAACAGTTCTAGCAGTAAACAGTCAAAGAATAAACAAGATTCATCGAATCATAAAGAAACAAATTCAAATAACAAAGATGATGAAGATGATACAGATTGGGATGAGTACGCAGCAAACAGTCAAAGAAGTAATTCTCACTCATTTACTACAGGTGGAAACAAAAGAAAAAGAGGAGCTAGTACCGCAGGAAGAAAAAGGTATATCTTTACAACTTTTAATTTAAATAATTAAAAAACTTTATATTTAGCTACAAAAGGAGAAAAACAACAAAGAAAAAAGCTTCACCAAAAGGAGCAAAAACGAAAAAAAAATACCAACGTCTTCCGACAACTACGAAATCCTCTCCGAAACAATCATCATCAGGGTTGGGTTTGATGAAAGTTCCTTCTGCTACTAGATCATTTTTAACAGTACCAAAATATTCATAACATTAATTTGCAGTAAAAGTTGGACCAATTTTAATAATGATATTTTAAACAATGTAAATAATGTACCTTTGACTATTTATTAATATTTCTGTTATGATTTTATGATGTAAATATACATTTTATACTTCTACATTTCGAGATTTTAATTCACATATATAAAAATCACGTCCTTTTCTCAAATATGTTGGTAGAAACTAGCAAGTAACATTCAACAATTGATAAATCTTCACCATATACATATCGATATACAGTAGAACCTCTCTTATTCGGATCAATTGGTTCCAAGGGTAGTCTGAACAGAAGCAAATAAAAACCAAGGCAGCAAAAAATTAAAATTGAGAAAATATTGGACAATATAAAATATTGCGATTTTTTTTTTGAGTGGCAAACCGATTATCTGTTTTATTTTACTCAAAAATAATAAGTTTGTAACTAATTATTAAAAAATTCAATTGTCAAGCCTGTAGCTCGTACACCAATAACAGTTGGTAGTTGATATTATAACTGTATAAACTTACATCCATCCTAAGTACATACTTATGATTTGAATGTTCTAGAACCTTTGGTTTACTTACAAATTATAAGTTTGTAGCTAGCTATTGAAATTCTCTAACCTGCAGCTCGTACATCAAATAACAATTACTGCCGAACAATGTTGCCAACTACGAAAATGTTCTATAATACACTGGCATTATTTTATTTGTTTAATTTTATTAATTATAACATAAGCATTTAGAAACTGTTAACAAATTTGAATTTATTACTACATAAACTGATGTCCTGCATTTTACTAGTAATATTTGCATCACAGACATAGCATTATTTTAGTTGATACATGTTTGGTAACACTGGCTGTCATCTGTCACATCTGTCAATGTTTTCCAATTTTTGTAGATTTTTTAATTTAAAATTTTTCAGATTTGTATTTTCTATAATAATTTTATCAAAACTGTATTTTATCTTATGGCTTTAGTGGCATATGAATATAGCGATTCTGAATCAGAAAGTGGGAAAGAGGATAAGAATAATGAAATCGAACAATCATCTGTATCTGGTAATAAATATTTTATTAAAATGAGCCAATATTTAATTTGAATTCACTTCTTAAAGAATCACATAATGAGTGTATGTCGGATAAGTTTGACACGAATATTTAAAGATATGACATTACGAAAGCTTTAGTGAAGTCTGCTTATTTTTATTCAATGAAGTAGAATTCTGTAAATTCTATTAAATTTGTATCTGTGGATTTTCCGCTAATGAAATCATGTCGGTTGTTATGTATTTTTAATTCTGATAAGTCTGTAATTTACAATACCATAAGAACTGCTAGATTTAAATACAGGACAGACATGGGCTTTTTTGAGAAAAGTTGTAAATGTAATAGTAGTGAGAGATAAATTAAAGATATAACAGAGGTGAGGTAATGATATATTGTTATTTTTATTTCGTAGAATTGTTATCATCACTACCTAAACCAAAACAGCAAGCATTTATTGAAGAAGAAGATGATGTCTTAATGACAAAAAATGAACCAAAATTGAATGGAACGAAGAAAACTGTGAAAATTTCTATACCAGCTCTTTCCAACTACTATAACGATGAGGAAGAACCACCGAAAAAAATAATTGCCAAAGCGCTCATCAAGGTCAGGTCTTAATATTTTGATTGCAATTAATTATAAAACTTGAAATTTAAGAAATCATCTGGTCTATTTTCCGTATTACCGACCCCAAAATCTGCGCCAAATGATATCAATAATCAGAAATTTAATGCTAACGTAATTAAACAAAAGAATCTATTACCTAGAAGTTTGAAAACGAAATCAATTGCAAAAATAGAAAATTACTCCGATGACGTAGAAATCAGTAGTAGCAACTTCTTTTCTCTAACAGAGACTACAAGAACTGATGCCAAATCTTTGACTTTAACAGGCACTATTGGTATACAAGTCGATAGTGCCAAGCCAGTAAAAGATTCAAATTCATTTTTCTCCAATTTGGTTGCAAGTGCTGCTAAAGTTGAGGCCAAAACAATCATTGCAGAAGAAGAAGCTCTCGCTTTGGAGGAAAATGCGGTATTTTGTAAGATTTATGTAATAAAATTTCATTGAAATAGTGTTTTGAACAGGTTGAAGAATTATGTGGAAAACGAAGTAAAAAGTCTAAGAAGAACAAAATTAATTTCATTGACATTAACGCAGCTGATGTAATGCTTGATCAACGAGAATGGAGAGTGAAAGCGTTGACAGAGGAAGCACCAACCCCAACCGTTAAAAAGGGAGAAGAGCCTTCTTCACAGAGTCGAAGAAAACATCAAATTACGTACCTTGCATATCAGGTAATTAAAGTTATCTAGTAACAAAAATCGAATTAAACACAGTAAACACTAAAGAGTAAATGTTAGATAGATTTGGTTGGATTTCATGAGAACCTGAATATAGTAATCCAACGAAATCCAGAGTGTAATCCAAATACAAAAATGACAGACCATTTTAGTTTAGGTAATGTCTCAGAATACTGCGTCACTAACACCTATTTTATTAGATTCAAAAAAAGCTTTCGTACACCAATTTAATATAATTTATTAATACAGATTCATATTAGTAATACTGTAATTTTACATTTCATTTTAGGCAAAGGTGAATGAACAAGAGTTCAAAAACCAGTGGGCATTAAGCCGAATGTCAAGAAAACAAACACAAGCAAAATATGGATTCTAATAATGTAATTTTGACATATGTATATAAAAATAGTGGTAATTATCGTAACATATTGTACATCACACAGACTCGAACGGTATGTGGCACATTCTGTTGAGCACAACCAGAGGCAAATGTGGTAGACTTGTCAACAACACTAGTACTATTGGACCGCAAACCAACAGAACGGTTGTGTAACTCAAAAATAGCCAGATCATCGTGATACTTCCATCCAACATCTTCTAGCACCTTTACAAACAAAAATGTTATCATATAAATCATTTGGAGAAGTAGCAAAGATAGAAATAGTTTCAGAAGTCACACAACAATCATTCTTCGCCAGATACTTCTAAGTAAACATACCTTCGCTTCTTCTACATTCATGATTCTATTCAAACATGCTCATTTATTCTTCCCACTCGGAAATTGAACGTGCTACAAACCAACAATCATATACATTCATCTAGATACTTGAAAATTAGCACTCGTCTTCGTCTCGTGGTAATTTTAGTACAATATTAACAATTCAGGCGACAAATCAAAGCTAGTACGAAATGGATTCAGCTAGAAAATCGCATTTTATTATTAGATAACAAGATATTTTTTCTAAATAAATGAAGGGGGTATTCCAATAATTATAACTGATCATCTCAGAACAGTCAAATAATTGACCAAAATTGTGTATTCCATTGTGATTCATTTAATAATTAAAGTTCTTGATATTTTCAATTATTTAATTTTATTCATTACCTACATCTTTTTCAAATGATTTCTGGTCGAAAGTTATAATTTCCAGCAAATCAAAATTTGATTAGTAGATACTTCAAAAATGCTCAATTGTGATTGGTCAAAAAATGTAAAATACGATTTTCATAAGAACCTTATAAAAAAATCATCAAAAATGATTTTGATAGTGTGATGTCCACATTTTTTATTGTGTTTATGAGATTTTTAGAAAAATACATGACTTATTTTGATTGGGGTTTATGGAAGCATGCGCAATGCAGAAAATGTGGCAATTCAACTCAGAAGCTTATGTATTTGCGCTTCAATTGCGTTTATAATTATTTTTTCTACGGACGTGCGTAAAGTGAGCACTTTCACAAACGATGCATAAAGTAAGTCATCACCATTTCATGTTTGTAGCAACTCTCAATGATTCATTAGTTCAGATATTTTTTGAATCTAAATGTCAACTTGTTGTCTATATTCCCTTGCTGTGTGCTCAATAATTGTCAAAATATGAAAATTGAGAGCCGTAGAAAAAATCTGGTATGCAGTACAAGTACAAACAAACATTATGACTTTCGGCCAACTATTTTAGTGATTCGGCAAGCTTCGTCATCACATACTTGGCCTCATGTCATAATGCTCAACTTTACACTCTTGTGCATAAATTACTATTTTATCCTTTCATGATCTAAGCAGTAATTTCTTTCATCATCAGGACTTCTCATTTCTTCTCTAACTATGGCTCGATCCACCATTGCCGTTCTGAGTGTTTAAATTTTTTTTATTAGAGCATATTCCATCAACCCCAATATCAAGGCGGTACACAGTTTTCATTATGTTTATGATATGAATCAACAACAACACAAGCTCAATTATCTAGGCAATGATTGTTGAAGCAATTGACCTTATGCAATCTGACTTACTTCAAAGTAAAGAAAAAATATATATTAAATTTTTATAGTGAGATATATTTTTATGAAGTTTTTATAATTTTTTTTTTAATGAAAATATTACAGTGAGATATCGGCTTAACAATTTCCGTACCACACTCAGCAAATTTATCGCTCAAAAATTGAAACAATCGCTCGAACTGTCTTTGCCTTTGAACACAGAATAAATGATAGCCTTTTGTTAACAATTAGGAACCACACAACACTCAAAACAGAATAACAAATGAACAACCATTCAAACACCTGTAACCTCCATACTTCAATATTATGTATATAATATGATTATGTTTTATAAATATAATAAACACACACTTGCTTTATTTTATTTTATGGATATTATTCTCTTTTCACTGTGCTCCGACACTTTTTGTATCATTTTCGAACTTTTAAATAAAAATATTTCTGAACTTGATAGCTTTTTTTTTTATCGAACTTAAATTGTTGAGATCTGGCACTCAACTGCTTGCTATATGATTCTCGACCTGCATTGTAGATAATATTACGTGATCTTACGTAAGTTAAGATGAAAGTAGGTCTCGCTTTCCATTTCTTTCAGAAATTGCGGTTCCAGTGGTCAAGCAAATGTACGGCGACAAGAACTAATTGTTCAGCAAGCACTGGTGTGTTATGCAAAGTGGGAGCATTCCAGGCGTGATCGCTTCTATTTTGTTATAGAAGTTGCAACATATTGCAGTAGGTAATAAAATATTTTGATTAATTATATATAGTTTTATCATGTGTTGGTCAATAGGAGATTAAGAAATTTCAGTTTTATTAGACCTTGGCTTGAATAATTATTAGCAAAAATTTCCAAATTATTGGTCATTTGAGTGTATAATAATTTAGGTAACAAGAGCGTAAACTTAAGCATTTTGACATGAGGCCAAGTATTTCGAGACGAGGCTTGTTTACACACGGCCTTAAGCCTCCATATTAACAAAAATCAGGCACAAGTTGACAATTAGACTTAACAAATAACCTAATTAGTGTCGGATTGGGGCCCCTAGAATTTAATGAAGCCTCTGAAGAGATGGAAACATAAGGAACCTTTTAAAAACTTTCATATCGGAACCTGTAGGTGTCTGATATGCCTAATGGATAATTTGGCACTGATAGATCGGGGACAGACACTATCAACATGAATTCACAGATAAACTAAATTTAAGTTATTATATTCAACTGCCACGCGTTTGTAAGGCTTGATTTTCAATCTACAATTGAAATTTGTATAAGATTTTTAACAAATTTTCGGATAAAAAATTACGGATTTCTGAATATTAACAAAAGTGAAAAATTTGTAGGTGGAAAAAATGTATTCCATCAGAAAGTATTATTACCTAGTAATAAATTGGTCAATGAGTAGTATTTTTATATTAAAAAAATACTAACGGCTATCAGCGAAGCGCCCGCTTGTGAATGTAAGTTTTTGAACTCAATGAAAAAAAAATTGACTGCAGCATCCGGGATAACGGCGGGCTTCGTTTGCGGTAGCCCTGTATTATCGATATTTTTTGTTGTTTTATAACTGATCCAATTAAATTTCTCAGAAATATATTAATAGGTTGCAACACCCGGGCAAACCGCGGTTCACCCGCGGTGGCCGTGTGCTGTCGATATTTTTTGATATTTTATTTTATGCTGGCTTTGTAAAAAAAAATAAGTAAGATTTTCGCTGAATTATAATATACTCTGTGGAGTACTCTCCGCAAAAACTCAGAGTACCCGTAGCTAGACGGCTGAAGAAATACCAATCAATCTACCGAGTGTACTTTAAGTGTTCTCCACACGCGCAGTTGGTAAAAGGCGTGCTTTATATTTATTTATTTTATTTTATTTATTTTGGAGTGATCCGATCCAATTAATTTTCTGTTTTTGGAGGTATTGTTCGTACATTGATTCATCATGCAATAAAAATACGGAAAACGCACGAAAAAATAGAGTTTGATATTACTTCCCATATTATAATTTGAAAAAATTATCTGACAAATGCTATTTTTTGATCAAAGTTTTTAATATAATTTTTAAATTATTCATAGCAATAATTTGTACCTATCTTTATATGATTGGTGACTACAATGTTTACAAATTTAGTGAATGAAATATTCCGAAAACGTTGCGTGTGCGTAATCTAACGTATACATTTCAACACACCTTTTTGACCTTGTTTTTCTAGTTTCCTGTATCGATGGTGATTTATAATTAATAATGTCTTTGAGTATTTCGAGTAGTTTTTGTTATACATACATAACTACTGGTTATAAAAAAATCAAGGCTAAGAAATGTATATTTAAATGCTGAATGATTCTTCAAGAATACAAATTTTTGTGGGTAGATTTTCAAATCAAAATAGCATCTATATTTTTCGGAAATATTCCTGCTGTCCTGCGTTTCTACCCTTAAAAGCTGCTGCTAGTACTTGGTAGATGGCTGTAGTGCTTTTCGGCCCTTCGATTCGTTTTACAATATTTATGAACCCAATGAAATTAATTTATATTATAAGGCATAATATATTAAGATCTCTGGAATTTCAGAATTTTAGTCATATTAAATAGTTGCGTCGTATGCTGAGCGTAGTATCTTACACACTTTTTACGCAAAAGCTTCTCTTGAAAGGAGAAAGACCAGTTTACTGAATTAAGTGTTAGGATTTGCTATTTGTGAATGATTTACGTAAAACGATATCCATTTGAAATTTTTGATTGCTGAATCTATTTATTTTGAAATTGTAGACTGCAATTTTTAAATAGCCAACTATTTCAACAATAGAAGAAAAAATTCATGATTATTGATAAGTTGGGTGTAATCAGAAAAATATTTAATAAAATATAGCAGAAACCATCAGAATTGTAATGGGAAAATCATTCTTTTTCATTTGAATATGGCATAGCAATTGACAGGATTTAATTGCAACCAAATACACTTCATTCTACAATATGTTGTTTTGTCTTTGCATGCGTTTTCTGTACAGCTGAGTGTAGTTGTTTGTATGATTCAGTTAGAGCGTAGATAGCAGATTGGTTTTATCTGACACAGAACGTTTGGTTGCACGTTTTGTTATGAATTGATTGACAACTAGTTTGTAGTATAGATTGATCTGATCTCGATACAAGCGAAAACGAATAGGGCAAACATGACGCGTGATGTGATGGCACAATGCTGTGGAATGGCGATTGTGACCCTGTCAGCAAAGCGGAGTCCTGGGTGTGAGTGTAGGTGTGGGTGTACGATGCCCGAAGCCTGTGGACCGGACCGACGTGTTTGTCGGCCTGATAATGTCCCCCGCACCCGAGCTCATTGTGCGCCGCTGATCTTTTTATCCGTCAAACAGGATTCGTTTTAAACGCGATCCATTGTGTCTACTATGAGAAGGGGGCCAACACTGACATCGCGCTACGAGCCACGGGGCCTATAAAAGCGGACCATTTTCGGAACGGGCTCGTAACTCTTCCGAGAACTTGAGTAGAAAACTTGCGCAGCATGAAGGTAAGCTAGGCATACACCCCCGACTATCTAGTTATCATGTCTTCTTTATTTCAGACAATCGCTTTCTCTTTGGTTCCGACGCTTTTGTGTGTTGCACTCGTTGGTTTTGGATTCGGCAGCACTACAGTATTGTATTTGCGAAACCCGACTCTTGACAAGGTTAAAGTGCATATCGAGCGCATCGGAGGAAGCTTTGCTTACAAAACTACTGAAATACTTGCATATTCACCCATCGTATACAACCACCTGTCCCTTGCTACTAACTTTCAGCATCCATTTTCTGTTTCTCTTATCGGTGTTGATGTTGCAAACGAATTACAATTTGCCGTAAAACCAGAAGTAGATCCTGAAGTTCCTGCAGCATCTACAAATGAACCGATTAATGATAGCATCATAGATGTGGATGATGATGACACTGTAGCTATAGAGGCAGCGACCAAGTGAACAATGTTATTGCTGCGTTAAAAATGTTTTCAGATGAAATATCCATTAGTAATTTCTATTTGCGATTAACAATAGTTGCATCAAGTTGACCTTGTACGTAAGACTGCTTGAATCATGATAATATTTCGCTTATGGCTCATGGTTTAGCCTTGAAAAAATTCACCGAAATATTCGATCAGGCTCGCCCAAATTACTTCCAATTGAGGAATACGGTGTTGGAAATAAAAACAAAAATATGCGTAAGCATATATGGGTCAGGGAGCAACTGATGTTTTTGATTGAATTTGTTATCCGCGGGGTCAATATTGATAAGGAATGAGGACTATAAAGCAGAAATCAAAACTTCGTGTTGTGTCGCAGTGTTGTTGTGTCGAGTTACCGCGTCTCTACTTCGTGAGATGAATGCTCTCGCGTGTCTCCTTCTGACGGCAACGTGCGTGGCGGTCGTCTTCGCCGCCCCTTTGAACCCTACCACTTCCGCCACCACACTTGGCGACGACAATAACGCCACGTCAACGTCACATGCAGTCGGTGCGGATGAGGATGACATAGACACGTTCCTGTTGAATCCAGGTGAGCTTTTAGCTCCGCGCCACATTCTTGTCTTCAAATTGCTGCTACATATTTCCGCATAGCTCATTAATTTTCGTGTCATCCTTCGCGTTAAGGACAACAGATATGCTTCAATTTTATTCAAGAACATTAACATGATTAAAAAAAGAGATCATCCGTGGAGAAATTAGCAAGTAAATTACAAATAACGAACTTATATTGTTCATTTTATGTAATTATACATTAACATAATACAAAGAAAATAAGTGCAAGTGAAATGTATTGTATGCACGAGAAGTTGATGTAAATGATAGAATTTGCTCTAGTTTTGCCTTTCTGTGTTTGTTTCTTTGATAAAACAGTTTTCTCGAAGTTTGTATGAAGTAATGCTAATTAATAACTTCAATATACGATTAAATTACCTGTCAAATGCAACTGAGATTTTAAATTGTGAGATATAATAATTTGATCAACTAGTGTATTATTATAGGTGTCTTTTTCCTGTTTTGATGTCATTGCAAATTGAGCAAGTATTTTTTGTGATATATATTATTAAGGGTGGATCGAATAGGTCGAGAGGGCTGAATATATGTACCTTATTATTCTACCATATGATTGGATGCGTGTGTTCGCGTGTTTGAGAAATTAATGGTTTGAAATGATTGATAGTTCGCCGAGCAAGGGAGATGAATGATTGAAATCAAGAGCAAAAAAAAAACTATACATGACTAATGGAAGATTGTTATAAAAACATATGCAATACTAGTATTTTATTTGTAACTTATCAATAATTTTTAAAATAAAATTACTATACCATATGAACAAAGAAAAATAGAACTATTTCAAAACTACTTTAATCAGGAATATCAATAAACCGATAATGATCTCTCACTAATGGTTTATTTCTTAGAGTTATAATATTTATTATACCAATTTTTGTTATTTGTACTCATAAAAATCAATTTATCCATTAACAAACGACTGGAATAATAAGTTGAAAGAATTAGTGTAGGAGTGTATCAAAATGATTGATCAGACTTTTGTCAATAAGTTCAACTTAATCTCACAGACATTTGAAATTTCTATTTTTATACATATTTTCACAAAAAAAGGAACATTTTATATACCAAATATTTTGTATTGAGTTATACTGTAGTCAACATAATTTTACCCCGTTGTTGGTGAATGACTTCGTTAATGTTAATAAAAGTTTTACATTTCAATTCAATCCTAACAGAGCCCGTTCCTGATGGCAAGCCTCACAATTTGGAGGTAGGTCAGTGTGACAATCCAGATGGCCTTCTTCACTCCGAGACATTGATTGTTAACAACGACGGAACCAGTCGTGTGGCAGGCGACATCCGAGTCAACGTGGAAGCTCTTGTCAATATTACCTGCTTCAAAGTGCTAGACCAAGCTGGAGAAAGCTCTGGAGCATTCCCAAGTTTCAAAGATGGTGGTCTGGGTCATAACTACGTAGTGTTAGGGTTCGATACTGCTTATGGATTCGGTTTTAATTTTCTTGTAGAGCTTTATGGACATAATTTGAGACAGTAAAATTTCTTATTTAGAAATTGCATGCGATTCACGAGGGATAGTGAAGCTTCTATTTAATATCAGTATTCTGAATTCTGCCAACACTATTTTTGGAGATTTAGCTGTTAGTCAAGCATTAGATAAATACCAAAAATTGGAAGATTTACTATTCCTTATGGAACATCTTATAATTATACCGAACTTTTAAATGTATACAGGAAAGAAGTATAGAGTAGATCTATCTTTTTCTTATAAAAACAAATATATATTGTTTATTCATTTGAATTAGTATATTTATTTATTATTTATTATAACAACCTCTGACGTCACAGAAAATATATTTTTCTATGACTACAATAGAAAATAATATATTTCCTATACCAAACATAGCCAGAAACATTTCAATTTCGCACTTTTTTGGGAAAAAACCTGCGAAATTATTTTTCAAACCAGTGCAATCAACCAGTATGTTGATATGTATCTCAAATATATTTGACTTCATAACAAAGTTAAGAATAAGTATGTCAGACTTGATTTAAATGTCAAAATTGCTCAGATTTGCTTGACAATCATTTTTTATTTCTGTGGCGGACTTCATAGATAAAAGTAACAAATAAAATTATACAAAAAAACAAATCTTAATAGTGAAACTACATCAATCAATAAAGAAAGTGTAAAAAAATTACTCAATAATTCTAATTTTAAATTTCAGTTATAAATAAATTGTAACAATTTTCTTGTAATAAACAACAATCATTAATAGCTATATTTATGTATCAATGTAAGCAAAACTATCGAGTTTGGTTGCCAATTATCTTTTGGCACATTTATGTGATCCAGTACTCGGTTTCATTTCGTGATGAAACTTCATACCTGGTACGAAATGGGTAATTTTATACACTTGTATAATATAGTATACAGGACACTGTAAAGTAACCTTTCAAAAATGTCCGTAAAATAGAATTTGATAAATTGTTACAGATTCAGGAGCTGGTTTTTACATCATCATCCTGAATAGTGTGACAACTGTAGACACGTTTTTAGTCCTTATTGGGACTCTTCAGTACAGTCTAGCAAGGCTATGAAAATGCAGTTGATACATGGCATGCTGCGATATAAATCTGCAGCAGTGTCATCTACCATAATGCAAGTTAATTGTTGCTGATTTGTTATTTGTACAATAAAATCAAAATGATCGTGCAGTTTTGACAGTTAAATTTTCATGTTTGTCTTCGGCAGTAAACGTTTGTTTTTTATTGAATATTACCCAATGATGACAAGTATTTTGCGAAAAAATGATTAGTATGTATTGATATCCTGATCCATGTAAAATAATTTTTTCTGAATGTTCGGATGCAATGACCGGGTATGAATAACGGCAATTTATTATATTGGGATCCTCCACCTTTTTCATTATTTTATTTTATCATATTCATTATAAAACTGTGGTGAATATATGTTTTAATTGTTCTCCGTTGGGCCGTAATTAATTTTCAAAGTCAGTGTGACGTCACCGTACAAATTAATTTTCGTTCTCAATATGGGAATTAGCGTAAAAGTTTACCCACTTAAAATTAATCATTTTACAGTAATAATGAAATAAAAACATGAACTTGAACATTTATTATTGTAATATTTTTAAATATATTTAGATTTATGTTCAAAATTTTGTTTTTTTAAAAATAAACCGTATCTATAGATATATTTCTTTGATTCGAATATAATTTGCACTGATATTTTTATCGTTTATATATTTTAATTAAATAAGAAATAATGAATATGGGCATGTACTCAATTATACGAACTGTTTGTACACTTCAAGTTTTTTCTAACATATTAGGAGTGCCAAAATCGTATAAAATTGTATTGTGACGTCACGTTAATCATTTTTATAATTCCATATATCATGGAAACCAGAAATATTTTTTGAGCTTCTTTTCCCCAAAATTATGAGAATAAAAAATAAAGAAAAACTATGTCTTCTGCCCGATACGGGTGTGACGAACACTTGGTATATTGATTGAAATTTCCTCAGCCGTAGGGTGCGGTTACCAGTCTAGCTACGGATATTCTTAGTTTCTGTGAAAATCATAATCTTTTTATATCTACTTTCAGAATTAATAACAACTTTTTTAATTTCCGGTATTGGTGGAAAGCCTCATTTTACTTAAATATTGACAATTTATCTGAATACTGCAAAATATCTGATACCCACCGCTTATATCACGTAATGATATTTCATTAAAAACAGTGAACGTTTATTTGAAATACTGGCGCAATAAATGGTAGCCCATTTTTTATTCCAATTTCATTACTTTTTAAATAGAAATGATCTGTAAATAAAGTTTCGAATTGAAAAATGTTTATTGAACATCATTAGTGAAATTGAAAAGGAACTGATATGTTTTCTATAAACCTCTGTGTCAAAAATATATTTTTCGTATTCGTATGAATCATCATTTTCTATGAACAAAGTTTGTAATTTCAAATAATTAATACTATGTAGAATTTTAATAAAATAAACATTTATATCAATATTAGTCTTGGAGAGATATTTATTTATTACTGAATACAAAAATATTCATTCAATGTGCATTGCATGTATTTTGTGATCCTGTAGCTAATTTCAAATAATTTAAATTTTAGTCAGGCTTATATTTGAACATTTATCATTATGAAAATGGAATTCGTATCAAATTTTACATCTGAATTTAAATTATGTTCGGAAAATGTTGCAAATATTAGGATGAAGTGATTCAAAGAAACCTGCGGTGGATGAATAAATTAATTATTCCAAAACTCATTCCTGAGTGTGAAAAGATATTTGGAGAATAAATACTGCAATTTGTAACTACACGTAAAAAAATAATAAATGAATACAGATTTATTCATTCTGTTTACATCAGCATTTAAAATTAATTTTATCATTGAAAAATTATAAAAGTAAAAAACCTCATTTACAACATATATACAATCAATACAATACAATAAATGATACATTCGTACATGAAAATATTAATATTATGACGGGTAAAAACCTATATTACGAAATGAACACAGAAATCACATTTTCTTCTTCACACTTACAGGTAAGGGCGGTGGTGGCACATCGGGAATTTCAGGATTTTTCGTGCGGTGGTTCAGCACATCAGCAGCAGGCATTGCTGGAATTTTGGTCGGTTGGTCAGGCATAATTTGAGACTGAGGCTGGAATTGTGATTCAGGAGGGTTGAATTGTGCCGGGCGCTGAGTCGGAGGCTGGAGCTGCGGCTGGAGCTCAGGTGGTAATTCGAACTGATTCGGCTGCTGAGGCGAAGGATGAAATTGAGACTGTGGCATGAATTGAGGCTGTGGCTGAACTTGAGGCTGTGGCACAAATTGAGGCTGTGGCTGAACTTGAGACTGTGGCACAAATTGAGGCTGTGCTTGTTGTGGCTTAACTTGAGGCTGCGGCATGAACTGTGGCTGTGGCATCGGATGAGGCTGTTGTTGCACAGCAGATGGCGCATCAGCAAATCCAGATTTACTTGCGGTATAAATTGAATGTGGGGCAGCTCCATAAGCAGGTTGATACAGGATGGAAGATGGATACAAGGTGTTTGTTCCCGTCAAAAATGGATATAACCCACCCACTGCTACTGGATAGTAAGCTGCTGGTTGGCTTCGGTGATCCTCCACTGCTGGTACCGCGGCTGCAGCTACCACCGGCTGCACTCCTACAGTTAACACTGGTTGAACGATGGGATACGCACGACTAGGTTCCAAATTAGCATCAGATGTGATCACGGTGTTGTAGATTTTCGGCACCCGCAGTAAACCAGCCTCCACAGTGATTATTATTAGCGCTAAGAGCGGAACACACCTCATGCTAGTTCTAAACCACATGGTCACTAACACAGTGTTGACAGGTACGCAACGTTATTGGAACTCGCAGCACGCGACCTTCATACTGCTTATATACAGCATCGTGTCGGTTGGTATGAAAGGCACCTGTACCAATTGCACCGGTGTTTACTGTCGCCAGACACGCGCGCATAACATTCACTTCGCTGTGCCCGTTGCCCTCTTCTTTCTCATACATGCAAGTCCTAATACGGGAATTTGTAAAAATGCACTTTATTAGTGCATTGCACTCAATGATAACAATACAGCATAACGAAATCACTTTGCATGCTTGTGTTTGTTATTTTGTATGAAGCAAAGACAAAGGCAGTAAAATATCGTAGCGCGTTATGTTGAGCATGAACCGTCAGCTATGAGCTACAGGTGTAGATATTTAAAGTTTTTTTGTGAATAGTCGGATCAATACCACAGTTTTTTACTCGAAATTATAATTGGGAGCTTAAGGTGTAATTTCGATTTTTATAATTCTTGAAGTCGAGGTAATACATATTAGATGTGTTATCGAATCGTTTATGTAATTGGCATTGCCATATAGTTTTGTGTGCCTTAGGGAACTCAGGGTAGTGCGCTGCGGTGCTCTGACGGGACCTCGGACCGCTTGCCGCTGACATTGATCACCAGAGTCTCATTGGAAGCGACGTTGACTGAACGCCTAAACGTTTTTCATTAAATGTAAGAAAAGGAGAATACACTAATCCCGCACCGCCTTGCCGCCATTACCGCTGTTGTCTTTGCTGCATCACATACGTATGGCAAATGAGTCTTTCTTTTCTATCTTCTTTCTTTTCTGTTGCTCTAATCCTCAAACTTTGGAGAGCATGGAGACAGACAGAGGCAGGATAGGTTTAAAAAGATACACTTTTCTTACGATAATATCTATATAGTATAACAAATGGGTTGCCGCCTTAAAACTCTCAAATACTCGGAACGGTATTTTAATTGTAAATAAAATGTCAGTTGTGTTATAGTGTCTGTAGAAAATGCAACCGATAGAAAATTCAGTAGCAGAAAACACATTTCCAGCTTGGAAAAAGAGAAAATGTACGCAAGCAGGAACAAACGTCACTGCCACTTTCAATTATTTATCGCGAATGTTGAATTTTCTATGGGTGTGTTTTTTGCGAATGCTCACGAAATCTGAAAATTTTGCTTGTAGCTAGTATAACTTTAAACCGGCTCTGTATAAAGGGCAGAGAGCCTGACGTGTGACGGGACACCGGGTGGCCGAACAAGAGACTAGAGTAGCAAACGGACACACAGCGGATACAGAATTGTTCTGACGCTGAACGACGTGTCGCGTGTCTCTTGTCCTTTTAATAACGGGGCCCAGCAGTCCCCATCTACATCAGATAATAATTGGTTTACTTAAACAGAAACACGTTTCGTTTCATCGGCACGCAGCGAAAGCGAAATGGCGGCGGCCTGCAGCTTCTCCGACGCCAATGGAGGCGTTAGTTTCGCGGTGTAACGTCGCCCTACTAAATCCTTGAATACACTAGTGTATACGCTACATACCTGTAATTGCATAATTCTTTAAAAAAAAAGCAGAAAAATCTACAATTTCAATTGAATCAATTGTGAGCTACTGTTCCGAAACATTTGGGTGAATAAACTTATAACAGAATGATCTAAATCATTGTTTTTACACATCTCATTCGCATTCTAACAGTTGAGTAGCTTGAGACTACCATTTCAACCATTTGTTTATCCCAAAGATTTCTTTGAGCGAAGCAAACTAAAAATAATCTTTCCCTGAGAACAGTTACGTGATGCTGGTTGCCATCTCATCGTGAGAAGTTATGAATCAGTTTTTTAATTCAAATTCAATGAAAAGAACCACAAATTTATAAGAAAAAATATCTACTACATATTTTCAACTTTTGAACCCATAATGTACATATAGTTAGTACAAATTTATTTAGGCCCAAAGATAGCGTGCGAGAGGTATTTGCCAGGCTTTGTGGACGAAAAATGGACCAAGTGCTGTTGAGAAATGGTCAATAAACGACCCAAGTGCCTCTGAAAACCGATTCTGTAGCAACCCCGTTTTTTCGGATAAAGGTAGGCCAACGGCTCCGTGAATAAAAAGGCCCCATCTCCCACTGAGGACTATGGCACGCCGTTTTGCTATTTAATAGCAAAAATTTATCCCACTTAAATTAAAACTATACATTTTTTTAATCTTGCAAGATAATTTAATTCATTGAATTTTTATGATTGAATTAAAATTATGTACATAATGAAAATTCAGAATTATTATTATCTTGCAAGATAATTTTAATCCATTGAATTTTTATGATTGAATATAAATTGAATTAAAATTATGTACATAATTTTAATTCAATCCTAGAAATTCAATTGGTCAAAATTATCTTGCGAGGTAATAATAATTCTGGATTTCTATTATGTACAAAATTTTAATTCAATCATAAACATTCAATTAATTAAAATTATACTGCAAAATAATAAGAATTCCGAATTGCCATTATGTACATAATTTTAATTCAATCATAAAAATTCAATGTATCAAAATTATCTTGCAAGATAATAATAATTCTGAATTTTTATTATGTACATAATTTTAATCCAATCATAATAATTCAATGAATTAATATTATCCAGCAAGATAATAATAATACTGAATTTCTATTATGTACATAATTTTAAATCAATCATAAAAATTCAATGCATTAAAATTATCTTGCAACATAATATTAATTCTGAATTTTCATTATGTACATAATTTTAATTCAATTATAAAAATTCAACGTTTCTGTATAATTTTGCTAGATAGTCTCTATGCTGAATTATCATTATGTACATAATTTTATTTCAATCATAAAAATTCAATGCATTAAAATTATCTTACAAGATAATAATAATTCTAAATTTCCATTATGTACATAATTTTAATTCAATCAAAAAAATTCAATGAATTGAAATTATCCTGCAAGATAATAAGAATTCCTAATTTCCATTATGTACATAATTTTAATTCAATCATAAAAGTTCAATGCATTGAACTTATCTTGCAAGATAATAATAACTCTGAATTTCCAGTAGGTACATAATTTTAATTCAATCATAAAAATACAATGAATTGAAATTATCTTGCAAGATAATAAAAATGTATCGTTTAAATTTAACTGGAATAAATTGTTGCTATTAAATAGCAAAACGGCGTGCCATAGAGGACAGTGAACAATAAAAATAATTCTAAAAATATCCTAGAGAACCGTAGATATGAAATTGAATCAGAATGAACCCCAATTTCTTGAATTATAGAAATATATGCGTTTAGAATGCTATTTTGGCAAAATTAACTCCTATAAATGAATCCAGAACAAAATGAATTATAATCGCCACCGAAGAGTCCAATTATTATTGGAAACATTAATTGTAATCAATTGACTCTTGATATGAAAGCAAAATATTCATTTGTTATTCATTTCCTATAAGATTAACATTGTGGCGTGCATGTTCATTCAGGCCTTCATCTGCAAGTGGCTGATTTGCACATATACCGATAACAGGGAACCATCGCCTAGGTCATCAGAAACGTTAGCCAGTTTCGTTTGCTCCTTGAGAAGTGATTGACATATTGTGTAGCCCGCTGTACAAAAATTAGATGGGATCCGAAATCAAATGAGAATTTGAGGAGTTTGGGAGTAATAATGAAAAAAAAATACAGAGAACACATAGATGCGGTTACTAGGTAGGTGATATAATTTATGTTTTTATGTGATATAGATTGTACATACAAACATTTGTGTCTTTGTTGTAGTGCACGTATGTTAAATTATTTATGTATGTAAGTGTAATAAAGTGTGATCTGTTTGATTATCTGATTGCATATGTATACACAATGTTAACGTATAAAGTGTGTATATGTCAACTTAATTGCATACGTATATACAATTAATATATAAAATATGTATATAATATGTTTAATTGATTGTATATATATTTATATACACTCGTGGGCGTGTTCTTTCATTCTGCTAGAGTGTGGAGGGTAGCCCTCGAACAGGGAACTATTTACACTTGATAGTATATTCAGGATGTTTAAAAAGGGTTAAAATTTCATGGCATATACATTTCAATGTGCTGATTCTCAATCAAAAAGAGTTTTTTCAAAATTCGTAAAATTTGTGCTTCACGAAGAGTACATTTATAGTGCCACTGGTCGACACGAAATTTTCAATGAATCTAATAAGTGAGTATTTCAACCACGTAATTAATGTTGGATAACAAATAAATTAATTTTATTCTGGCGTTTTGTAATAATACCTAACTATCACTGATCATAAAATAGAGTACTTGAATATACTCATTAATTAAGTGGTTAAAATCTCATTTACTAGCTTCATTAAGAATTTCGTGTCGTCCAGGGGTACCGGGAATGTACTCTTCTTTAAGAACAAATTTTACGAATTTTGAAAAAATTCTTTTTGATTGTGAATCAGCACATCGAAATGTATATGCCATGAAAAAATGTTATCCTTTTTTTAACACCCTGTATATATGCATGCTTCTAGTATTGTAAGAGATGCCGTTTGTATACAGATTTTTTTTTTGAGATGCTCGTCTATCGATATTTTGAGAACTGATATAGTTAGAAATCTAAAATTTTGCACATGGACCTTAATGATAAAGCTGAATTAATCTAAAATATTTTCGAAATGGCGACACTTCCGGTTATACCGGAAGTCGATATCAACTTTTTTATTTTAAATAGAACACCCTATTGTACTATATTTTTGAATTCTTCTCTATTTTTTAATGGGACTTTATTCAAGCAACTATGGCTTTGTTTTGGACAGTTTCTGAAATATTTGCATTTTTTCAAATTTTTTGACTGATGCATGCGGCTTTTAAAAATGGAATGTCTCTAGTTCCCGTTGATTTGATTTTATGCATACGTGCTCACATTGAAATAAGGTTTTCCATGATGTCAATGATTTTCATAAATACTACACAGGATGTGTATAAAGTGGCTTCAAAATTTGAGAACTAAAATGTTGAAAAAGTCAAATTTTTATGATAGAAACTCCCATTTTTAAATTCTACTGTAAAAAGCAAGAAAAGTATGAATATATTGAGCTATATTCTGCGAAACAAGCAGGAACTGAAAAAAGTTCTATTAAAAATTTTTAATGTATATAGTTTAAAAGTCTTGTTTCGATGCTTGTAAGTTTCTCAAAACAAGTGAGATAAACGCTGAATGTATTGCTGGAATTTGGTCAAACAGTGGAATTTTGTGTCAGCCGCATCTTTTTTCTATCGATTATATGAAATTAATTGTGTTCTCTTTGGCTCTAGAAAAATGAAAAAAATTATGTAAAATATTTCTAGATTGAAAACATTTTAGATACCGATATCTGCAGTCTGTGAATTAATATTGCGAGCTCAAGTTTATCTCTGGATGGAATATCATATTTCAGATTGCTCGATAATGAACTTGTGTTGATGTTTGTTTTTTAACTTTGAGTTTCATCTGAAAAATTTAGAACAGTATTCCGAATATAATTTATTTATGAAATGTTCATTGTTAAATTTTGTGTAGGTGTATATAAATATCGAATTGAATTCAAATAACATTTTGCGCAATAAATAATAAAAATTTAATATAGACGTCAAATTGTCTTTGCAAATGAGAATTTTTCAGGAATCACTGATTTAAGGGTTTCGTAAGCAGAACTGCTTTGTCCGTCTGTCACAACTATTGCTGTCCAGAACAGATAAGTAATATCGATTTTAAATTTCGAAAATATTTATTACATTTGATCTCTAGACGATACGTTACTGTATAATTGGTTGCGTATACTTATTGATTCAACAAGTAAATTGAATTTTGGAAATGGTATATTTTCGAAATACCAGCAAGAATATTAACTTGGAACAAAGTTCCATCCTTGATAATGGAAAAATCGACAAATATTTCCTTCATGAAAAAATGTTTCATTTTGAGGATTTTTTCGTGAAGTATAAAGTGATAAATGCTGACATAATTTTATGTACTCCAACAACTTCTTCTCGAAAAATTAATTCATTTTGATTGGCACAAAATTTAAATAAAAAGTGAAATTATGTTTACCAACTTCTTCCTTTTGGTAAACATAAAAGTTGTAGCCTAACGCGTAAAGCACGCAAGCTTAAATGTTTATGTTGGACTTTGCTCAACTTATATATTTTTTGTATAACTTCATTTAATTATATAAAAAATATTTTCAAGATATTCAATATTTGTAGCTGCTCTGGACAAATAAATAATTATTTGCTTCATTAATACAAAAATGCATGATTTTAGGAAGAATCAGAAAATATTGAACGACGCGGGGTCCTAAAACAATCTTTAAACATGGCCTGACAATTCTAAAAATTTATGTATAATTTAAATATGATACTTATGTCTCTTATTTTGTCATTAATGTCATCATAGTCCAACTCGGATTAGTGACCGATGACAGAATTGTTTTCAGAAATTGAATCAAATAATAAAAACTGATTTTTTCGAGCTATTTATAAAATTGGAAATGGAAATTTATTAATTTTATAGTTATTTAATTTAACTTGAAAAATAAAAATAATATTTGTATTACAGTTTTGCTAATATAAATACATGAAATTCAATCAAACATAAAATTATTGCCTTCGTGCAATGAAGCAAAATCAGTCATTTTATATTTAGTGTGCAGCTCACATAAAAAATCATTTATATATTTTGAATTTAAATGAAACTGCAGTAATTATAGGAATCGTTGGTGAAACCAAAAGTGCACGCATTCAAGTGATAGTATGAGTTTATATTAGTTGGTCAAAAATCAATAGGGGTGAAAATATTGGAATCAGTCAAGATTTGTGACTTAGGTACGATTTTGTAGCTTCCAACTAGTAGTAGGGGCGGCACTAGGGACAGACGATGCTTGCCCCTCTTCCATTTCCCAACCACAATTCCCATTTTTAATTTTTAAATCGAAGGTTGATTTAATGAGTTCTTCTATTTTTGGGAATTATCGAAGGTCGTCCTTAATGAGTGCTTTCCATTTTGGACTATAATTTGTTATTGATATTCATGATGATTTTTCATTAACGTATCGATTCATACTTGTTAATTACAAACAATTTTCTATTCTATACATTTCAAACCGGTAACACTGCCTGAAATATTTCGAGGAGTTTGATTTTGTTGCAAAAAAACGCGGATATCACTTTATCGCCAGACATTTCCCGAATTTACAGCCGCGAGCCGATTAAAAAAAAATTATAAACTGCTGGAAAGGTCTTGAATAGAAATAAATCAAAAGCGGTGTACAACAATAGCGTATTGCTTACAAATTCCGAAAATTGTTATAAACAAGTACAATAAAAAATCGTCATGAATAAAAAATACCAAATTGAAGTCCAAAATACAAAAGACTTATTAAGAAAGATCTTTGGTAATCCAAAAAAATGGAAAATTCATCAAATTGAAGATGGAAATGAGGGTATTCAATTCAATCGACTGCTCTGCATATGATTCTCTAATGACAAATTTGGGTCATAATAAATAATAAAAATTATGATTATGATTACTTCTACCGTCAAAGCTTAAGACTGGTGCGCTAGTCGATGAAACAATACACTGTCGTGCGAGATATGCAATTAATATGATACAACTACAATTTAAAATACCAAAATGAGAAAAAATTAAGAATCTTCTATTTGATGGTTATTTATAGTTTTGAAGTAAAAAGTATAATAAATGTAGGATAGGTTATATCGATCAGTTCCGATATGAGTAAAACAGTAAAAGATAAAATGAGATAAGACATAATAAGCATATAGCACCAAAGCTTGACATAACGTAAATGTTTCTATTATATATTTCCTCAGAATTCTTATAACACAACAGTAAATAAAATAGTTGTCTGTTCCATAATTCATCTAAATTATTGAATCAATGTGCTACATATTGATGTTTCTACACAATTGGAAAACGTAACAGATGACAGTTGACAAATGACTGTGAATTTAATATCACGCCTACAAACTTATGCTAATTATGTGATACACCTTTTTGACGTCACATGATGACAATAAAGCAATATATTTCCGGAGTAAATTTGGTTAGTAAATATTTACCCTTATAAAAATATTTGAAAATTTAACCTTAAACTGAGGCTCCTAATGTCCATTTTTTTTCTTGATCGTATTGTTTTCCACATGGTTTCAATATAATAAATGAAAATTGGTCATAACCATAATTGTTTGCTTTTTTTGAGTGCGACAATTTTCATGTGTAATTGAAAAACAAATTATGTTTTAAATGGAAATTAATATATTTCACGTGGACTGCAGTAACACTCGTTATTCCAAAATATTTCTATGCTGTTGTATTGCAAATTTATGTTCAGTAACTGCATTTAAAATTAATGTTTTTATTAATGTGATAAATTGTGTAAAGTGGATGGAAAACATTTTGAAAAGTTAATATGGCTTGCGACACGGGTGCATGATGGTAAACGTTGGCATTTATGCGTCTTCCAATTGATGGAGACTGTGCACAGCAGTTCGCTTTGGAGATCAAAAAAAACTTCTAATCCTATATTAGTTTTTCTGGCTTCCATGATAATTCCTGGCTATTAAAAGGACTGAAGTAGGTGACTTCAGGAATATATATGCAAGAAGGATTACCATATGGACATTTCTCATGTATTCTATATGTTGTCTGGATTCTTGGAAATCTCTTTCAAATTAGCGAGGTATCATGGTTGGCTCTGATTGATTCGAATTTGTTGAATGATCTTTACCTTCTTCGTTTTGAATGTGGTGGTGTAGTTAATAAAAATTTTTGATTGTTGCAAGCCTCATCAAATTTGTGGAGTGTTTCAGAATTTTTATATCATCAAAATCAGTTTTTTGGTGCCTAATTTATGGACAGATGAGGTGAAATTTCAAAATAGATCAAACTCAGACGTTCTGTCGATGTATTACTAGCTGTATAGATACTGACAATTACTCAGCAAAATGAAACTGGTTCTTTTTTTTATGCTGTAATCGATAGAAGCTTCAAATTGTATTTTAGACTATCAACCAGTCAACGGAAGAATCTGTAAACTCAGATTAGCTGCAAAATTGATAAATATTCACTGCCCAATAGAAGAGAAGGAGGATGAAGTAAAAGAAGATATTTGCCAACAGCTTGAGAGAGTGTACGATAACGCACCAAATAATGACAGAAAGCTAATTGTGGGAGACATGAATGCAAAAATTGGCAAAAAAGATTTTTATGGTAGGACAATAGACAGGCACGACCTACACACTAAAACAAATCAAAATATAGAAATCTTGAAAAACTTTTAGCCAAATAGATCATGTATTGATAGATAAAAGAGTGGTTTCTAGTATCATGGATGTTAAATCTAGAAGAGAAGCATCCAATTGATTAGCTCACGTACTCGTTAAAGAAGAATTCAGATGCAAAATAATGAAACACAGCATCTAAGAGAAAGCTCAGCATCAAAACAAACTTAATATCAAAAAACTAGAGTGTCCAGAAATAGCGGAACAATCTATTATTACTAAATGGAACAACAACGACAACAATAGAAGAAAAGTGGATAAATATCAACAATACATTGTTAGAAACTGCTAAAGATACACTGGAATTAATAGAAAGGAATAAGCAAGCGGATGGTTTGATGTAGATTGCGAAGATGCCATTGAAGAATGAAATGAAGCCCATAAGAAATACACCTAATGAAGAATTAGAAAAAGAAGAGAGGAGTATGAAGAAAAAAGAAGAATCGCAGACAAAATATGCAGGAAAAAAAATTCAAGATACTTCGAATGGCACAGGACTTTGAAAATGAAAAGAATAGAAATGCATATAAACATCAAAAAATCTAGAAGAAGGCTTCGAACCGTCTACAACACTATGCATAGACATACATACCAATATTTAAAATGATAAAGAGAAAGTGAACAACATATGGAAATAATATTTTGCAGAGCTTTTAAGAGACATGATAGAGGATACCACAAACCAAAGCCAAACGAAGTTTAACACAAATGACACATAAGTTAAAACCTCAACCATACAGGAAGTTGAAGAAGCTATAAGCGCGCTTAAAAATAACAAAGCACCCGGCCTAGATGCAATGGATGAATATCAAAAATACATTGTTAGAAATTGAAGATACTCTGGGAATAATAGAAAGAAATAAGCAAAGCAGATGGTTTGATGTAAATTGCGAAGGTGTCATTAATAAAAGAAATGAAGTCCATAAGGAATACACACAACAAGGAATTAGAGAAAAAATAAAGGAATATAAAGGAAAAAGAAGAAACGCAGACAGAATATGCAGGAATAAAAAAAATCGAGAATTAACGGATACTTCAAATGGTACAGGACTTGAAAAACGGAGAGAATAGAAATGCATATGAACATCAAAAAATCTAAAAGAAGGCTCCGAACCGTCTACAACACTATGCAGAGACAAACATAAGAATATTATAAATGATATAGGGAAAATGAAAAACATATGGAAAGAATATTTCGAAGAGCTTTTAAGGAACACGATAGAGGATACCACAAACTAAAACCAAACGAAGTTAAATACAAATGACCCAGAAGTGGAAGCTTCAACCATACAGGAAGTTGAAGAAGCTGTAAACACGCTTAAAAATAACAAAGTACCCGGCCTAGATGCAATTCCAGCAGAACTGTTTAAGTCCGGAAGCAACTAAATTATAAAAAGCACTTTTGTCATTTATGCCAGACATATGGCTACTAGAACACCTTCCCATCGATTGGAATAGGAGCATTGTATGCCCTATTAGGGCTATCAATAAATAAGGGATAAATAAAAATGCTCTGTCGAAAAAGAAGGAACCGAATACTTCAAAATCTCGTTATAGAAGTTGAAGCAATAGAAGAAGTAGAAAATTTTATTTATGTACTTGCGGGCCAACATTTTGAAAACCGACTCAGAAGATGCAGAATAAAGCCAATGAAGCATATTTTTCTCTGCTGGGATCCATCAGGTCTAAAGATATAAACAGGAAAACAAAAATGAAATTATACAAAACCATAATGAAGTCGAGTGTGCTACGGCTGCAAGATATGGGTAATGACAAGAAGAATAAGAATAACATATTTAAGAGAAAAATCCTGAGACGTATACTCGGATCAATAAATACAAATACCAGCTAGAGGATAGGGCACAACTATAGAACTCTATAGAGAATATGAAGATACTACAGCCTCAGAATTTGTAGGGATACATAGACTGCGTTGGGCCGGACATCTCATGCACATGAACAAAAATAAGAAACCCCAAAAAGATATTACAATGCAAATAGCACATTACAAGATCCAAAGGTAGGCCTGAAAAAAGATAAAAGAACAGCGTCACAGAGGATACGAAAAAGATCGGAATGAAAAACTGGAAGAGAGCTGCACCGGAGGAGAAAGCTAGTCTGATTTAGGCTGTGGCGCCTTAGAAGAAGAAGAAGAATTGTGACAACTTGTGGTGGGAAATTAAAGTTAATGAATCCTTCTTATAGGAATAACTGCTGCTGCCTTATTGTCAACAATTTCCAGCATTTTTCACATCTTTTAGGCTGTTTATATTATCCCCGACTGTTTTCTTTCCTGTCGTTGATGTCTTGTGGAATGTCTTTTAGGTTTCATCGTATTCATATCTCGAATGATTGACTAATTTAGTTGAAGCTATTGGACCACCAGGTTTTTATAGAAGTCACCAGTTGAGACTGAGTAATTCATTCGACTCAATGTCATATTTGTTATTCTGAGAGTCCTGGTTCAAATAGAACGTCCGTATTTCAATAATAAGTTGTACGTTTGCTGTGTGCATATAATAAAGCTTAAACTTTCTAGATATTAGTCATTTCTGCGACTTGCCTCTTTCATGTTTCAATTTGAAAATTAGTTGTTTTCCGTCATGGTCGCTTGACATTTGGCAGCTGAGAGTTTTTAATTTTTGTAATATGAAATATTAATTAATTTGCATTAGTGTTTAGTGTCGACATTCAATTTTGTGCTGTGAATTGTGAACGGCAGAATTCATGACAATATGTTGATTTATTTGTTTGTATTACTATTTACTATCTACATTTATTTAATATAAAATATTTGAACTGCAAAGGATACATTTGTTTGTGTTGGTTTTTGGATGGCAAAGTGCTTCATGCAGTCAAAATTGGTTAATGTATTAGTTTAATGATTTTATAGCACATAATTTACATATCCATAGTTAACAGTGTTATTCATTAATCATCATAATACGTTAAATAAATGAAAAGAGATTATTTATTGTTACTTAGCATATAATTAAGTTACTGATACATGGAACAATAGGTTAGTTTGCCTAGTCTCACAAATATTTGTTTACAATTTTTTTGAATGAATTTACAGTTGCTATCCGGACTGAAAGTTACTAAACTGAAAAATGAGTGCTGGCCCGTGCTACGTCAGCGAACCACAGGAGCTCTACTCATATGAGATGCATGCACTTGCACACCAATATTAGACAACCTACAGCAGACAGCTGACAAGGACATGGAAAAGGTAAGAAGAATACTAGGTACCTATATGAAATAGCATTTTGCCCGTTATAAATATGATAAACGAAGTAATGTTTCATGAATAGTTAAGATCTGCATTTTTGATAAATGCATGATGCACTGATTTCGACTATTGATGAGATGGCTAATAAAAAGCAAGACATAATGCAGAATTTAGGGATATCTTTGAGAATCTAAATGCGACTGAAGGAATACTCTAAAAGTCAGATCAATTCAATTATGCATAGGTACACCAATAATGTGTTTTATATAACTTTTTTAACGTGAATAGGTCCATTAATTCGGTATCGGACGTTAATTTGTTCGAAGCCATCATACGATCCCAATATGGTTGGTGTCATAAGATAAAATAAGAATGAAAAATTGTTACTCATGACAATACTTCTATGTACTTCCCGAGGTCCGATAGTTGAGGTCAATTTTAAGCCTTGTGCGAATAGGTGTAATCCAGTCCATGGTAATTTTATTATCAGTTGACGAAAAACTTCTTGAATAAGAAATAATCAATCAAACAAGTGTCAGGACCATCGCGCTAATGTGAAACATCAATATAAAGTACATGCATTTGACATTGTACTTTTAGTATCACCGACTTGTTTTAATCCACATTCGATAAAAATTGATTTAGATTTTTGTTTGGGGAATTATTTCTGATTTTTATTTTTTAAATTATTGTAAGTAGGTTGAGCATCATGAAATTATGAGTAGGGTGTGAATTGATGTGGGAGTATATAGGTGGGTCGCAGGCTAATGTCAGTGGTACAACGTCGGTCGGATTCTGATATGGTGTAAGTGATGCGGCGTATGTCGGTGATAGGAACGACCCCGATTCTCAACTCCGGCCGTATCCATTATTGAGCATGGACCGCAAGGTGCACGTACGCGCTCTGTTGGTTTACGGCTTCGGTGCGGCCCCAGGTGTGGCTCGCGCCTTCTCCATAATGCAGCAGCCGAGTTGGTCCAGCCAGCAACGCGGCAACACAGCATCACTCGGCCAAACGTTAAGCGTTTATATTGCGTTGCTACATCACATCACATGGCGTCACACATGACCCTCACTGCTGCTGTATGTGTGTCATGCAATATTAAAATGAACGACGCTGAGCGGTGCGCGGCATGGTATAGCGCCATGCGGTATCCTGCGCGTGCCGTCGCCTCGCGAATATCCAGCCATTGTTGCTACTTGCTCTTGGAGTATTGGAGTAATGGAGAGTTGCTAACTTTGACCTATTCTGTTCTCTTTCCTTTACTCTCGTTCTAAGCATCTACCGAATACTTAATTATTTATCCAGATCGTGGGATGATGGATCGCTATTTCCCTCTTTTGATTTTTCATGTGAGACGTGAAACACGTACACGTTCTGCTAATCTTCTAGAATTTTTCTTCTTCTCTTTTTCATGTCCATTGTATTTCTCACTCTCACTTACGAGACTCAAGGTTTCGGTGTACAATTTACCTCGCTTCTCTTTAATGACAACCAACGGATCATGTTGATGCTTCCCGGCCGATTGCTGCCTTACGTAGCGCCCTATAAGCGTCCCCTTTTCTTTACCAGGCTATTCACGACAAGGCGGTCGACTCCGGATTTTACGACAGCCAAACTGCCTTTGATATTGCAATGCGTTTATAGTGTCGGACTATGTTTGATATTTTTGCTTTGACTTTTCTGTTTAGGGATATGTGCGCTTGATCTAAGTATTGGTCGTAGTGAGTGTTGGTTGCACGCCGAACTATAATAGATAAATGATGTGTTCTGCGCTCTGGGCTAGGTTTGGAGTGTTGTGAGAACGTCGCGACGCGTGACCCGGATGAATGTTTGATAGGGTCGCGGTCGGGCGGCTCCGGACCATGCATAAACCAGGAGCGGCACGAGCTCACTACAGAATATGGCGGAACTAATGCTGCAAATATTCTGTGTAGTACTATTCAAAACACTGGAGTCTATGTGCATTTGGATATGTATATTCAAATGATCCAAAAAAGTTCTTTGCCGAATAAGGGTGCAGGGATTCAATGAGATTTTTAAATTGGAATTATTTATTGGAATACTTCTTGTACACACCAGTGACCAAGGTAGCTATGAAGCAGTCTTTTCCGCTGGTCACAAACAAACGCGAATTCGAGGCCCGTCACAGGCATGGATATATATATGCTAATTGGATACAATACACGCAAATTGAACACGAATAAATATTGATATTTTTTTTGTCTCTCATATTGTATAGGTACATCCTTATCGCAATGAGATGAAGCATTCAAATCACCGCGATTATCGAGTCCCACTTGGCCTGAACGATTGTTCATATTCTGGTGATATTTATCTTGATGTGTTAGTAGTACAAGATTGTCTAGTTAGCCTCTAATATGAATATATACAAGGTACTTGCATAATAATATTTATACTTTTGTGTATTGTATTCAGTACCAATGTGATGGCCGAGCGCGCTATGATGGCATTTGATCAAGAGATCACAACTTCAAATCCACCGGCAGACAATGTGTGATTTGTCGTAAAGATAAAAATGTAGTTACATACATCATCCCACTCGACTGTTATGGGATATCTACTCTAACACCTTAAAATATGTAGCAATGACACGAAAGTTTCGACCGGCTGTACGGTGGTGTTATAGTGTAGCTTGGGGTTACCGATTAGAAAGGTCTGTTGCGCCACTGGAAAAGAAGATTTTATTCAGTAAGCGTCAATAATTCATGCCTAATTATACGTTATCGAAATCTCACACTAATTTTGACTAGATATTCAACAACACTTCGTACAATTTCATATTTATGTTTTCTAAAACGTGCATAAAATGAATTCCTTGAAAGTGGTGAGGATGATTGTTGAGAGTCTTAACTTTAGACGTGCATTTCATTTACTTCTTTGACATTGTTTTATTGTGCTCTGTTGTTTCTGTAGGAATAAAGTTTGAAAAGACATGTTACTCCAGTTAATTGCAATATGAGAATCTTAATTTATAACCTGGAGACTCCGCAATTTGAAAGACTTGTATCACCATAAGATTATGCGAGAAATGATTTAAAAACGTGTAGTTTTTGTGCAAACTCCTTTGACGGCTTTAAGTAGTTTTTGTGGTGGGATTTGGTGGATGAGATGCGAATGTAGGGACGTTGAACGCGTGAGCAACGTTGCGTTGCGTCGCGCTGCGCTGCGTCGTCGATGCTCCACGGCTCCAGTGACTCCAGTCTCAGTCCGGTCGTTGGTGAGAACGCGCGCGACAGGACCTCGTGTACCGGAGCGCACGCTCCGTTTTCGCTCCTAAAGTTCTGTTCTTCGCATCTCGACGCCCGGTGAGTGGCGCGCTCCATGTGACTGATTGGCGGTGGCTGTGCTACACGTGTCACGTGTGTGTGTTAGGTGACATGTCCTGCAAGCGGTGCCGGCACCAGGATCGGTGCCTCGTCATCGGCATCGTCTATATTGTCACCATCTTCAGCCAGGGTGAGTTGAAGCCAGAACTTTGAATCGTTTCTCAAAGTGCTTCAGCGCCAATCGTAAATGCAACATGAGAGCACGAAGGCGCCAACGCACAATTTGTCTAACTTCGAGGAATCTGACTTAGAAACTTTGTTATACAATCATTTCGTTTTGTTATTATTCTTCTAGTGTTCGTGATGACCATGATATGATCGATGGGATGGGAATACTAAGAATGCGCTTGAAATTATTAGTCTGACAGATTCGTTCACACAGCTCATCATGTTATTTATACTGGAAATATTGATTCTTGATGACGGAGCATTAAATTTTTTAATAAAAGCTTGATGCGAAAGTGATTTTTTTATTTATTTTTGAGATACTGGGTGGATTTCATCAATTAATCTTGAACTTTTAATTGGGGTGGGTGTTGATGACGCGGTATAGATGCTGGGTCCGTCAGATAGTAGATAACAGGATGTGGTTTTCATTCTTGTTCGGTTGGTAGAAGTTGTACGTAGGCAGATATGGCGTGTACTGCTCTCATAACACCTGACATATGATATCTCTTGGCGCGGCTGCAGTAGGTCCCGCGCTTGCTACTTCACCCGCCATCCGCCGCACACCAGGCGCTTTTATCTCGCTTGTGGTTCGTTCTCTCTCGTACTTCTTCCATCTCGCATCCCCTAGTTAGCCATTCCCGTATCTCCCATCGCTATTTATCATGGGACGTTCCACCGCACATTATCCACTGTATCTCTCGCTTGGTTCCCGACACAGGACTCTGGACCGCGAACCGACGCTTGGCGCTCGCCGGCCGACAACGGCAACAAACTCCTATAAGGACTGCATGCTCACGAACACTTAACTACTTCCACCAAAAAACTCCACTCGTCAGATTCGGAGCTCGGTCACTTTTCACAGTCAAAATGCATTCTCTCACATTTTATTATTTCATCCAAATGAACCGCGTCATACTTGTGATATCCACCCTATTTTTTAAAAACAGCTTCATACCTTCTATTTGCTTTGTGGATATTCTATCTGTAGGTTTACCTCTATATAGCACACGCAAAATTTAAAGAAAGTTATTTCGTAAATTCTTGAATGGAGGAAGGATAGTATTGAAATTCTCATAGCTATGGTGAAATTTCCAGTTGGTAGCCATGTGACTAAGTTTTCATGTTTGGATGTTTTCAAAAGAAAAAAGAACATAAATCTTAACTGCATGAGTTTTGGATGACAAAAATATATATATTTATAATTTCATTGAGATTCTTCAGCATTTTGTTAAGCATACGTGTGAATATTCAGGCTTTGCAATTTTTTTCATCTCTAAATTATTTCATTCAAATTCAGCAATAACGGCTCTTATCTCTACTGTGTTTATGGAATAAATTACATTCATGTTCTACCCTTTTGAACTTTTTATCCGCTAAGTAAATTTAAATTATCACCATGTGTTATGAGGATACATTGTATGAAGCACAATATATGTTCATATCTACTACCATTATTTGTTTCGATTGAGTGAAAAGCAAAGTTCTATAAAGTAATGTAGTGTAGTTTCGACACTTGATGTGCGACTGATTATCGGAAAATTACATTTCATGCACTTCCACTGAAATCTTGAATTCTTAGGGACGTAATTGTTGAATGGAATCAACGTATCACTTTAGTGCTGTGATTTTTAGTGAACTCCGTTTCAACGAATCAACGGATTTACTCCTTTACAATGAAGCAACGTGGAACATGAAATAGCTCGTTGCACTGAAATATAATTAAGAGGATTAATTATGAAATTAATATTCTACATTTAGATTGCTTGTTAGCGGTGTTCTTCACAAATAAATTTAGTAAATTACAGCTTGATTTGAAGTTGTTTGGATACATAACATAATGGAATTAACTTGACAGTGTTTGTTCTTTGATTCAGTTTTTGCGGACGGGTAGATGGATCGCATCTCTCCACATCATATGATATTATGTGGGAGCTCGAAAACGGCTAGCAATATAGTATCTCGGTGGCGGGTTACTACGTTCGCGTTTTCTCTTTTGTCCAGTGTTGGGCGTCGCGAACACCAGCTTCTCGTAACTCTTACCGGGTGATGCGGATCGTTGAAAGAAACAAAGCTGTTGACGCCCGGCTAACATTTGTCTACCTCAGCGCCGGTGGTAGCTCGACGGTAACAGTTACGGTGCACGGTACATTCACTGTTACTCTACTAATTCTCTATGTGAAAATTTATCACCAGCTACTGTTCCATCCTATTTCCTGAAAACCATAAGGACGAATTGAAACAATGCGCTTTGATAGCATCACTTAAGTGGTAAGAACACAATATCTAGCTTTGAACATATCCATTATTTTTGGATGAGAGTCGAATCATGAATGACCACCTGAGGATCAGAGAGGAGCACTATCTTTGTATATATAACCCTCGCAACTACCGTTCCATCCTAAAATAGTAAGAGTAGATTGTCGAAATGCATTTTGAAAGGATCAATTCAGAAGTATGAACATGATTTCATGTTTGAAAGCAGATAGTGATCAATGACTGTAACGAACCCACTAATCATAGAAGGTTAAGATTTGTCCATCTGAGCATCATAATATGCTGGAATCTCTAATGTCCAATCCCACAACCGCTAGTTAAATTCAACTGGAAGATAATTACTTTGGGAACGATTGTTTATTCAGACTCAACCAACCTTTGATAAGATTCAAGCAACAATGGTACTATTGGAACTGAATAGTACGTCTGGGATGTGAACAAATAACCACTCCACAACGTAGTGTGCTCCAGCAAATTCTGAAATCTAATTTATCAAATACTAAATTATGACAACATTTAGGGTTTTCGTTTGAGTAACAAAGATTTTGGTCAACTAATTTGTGAACATCGAGGATGGTCATGATCTCATTTCAGGTACTGAAAGTTCCAATATTATCTACTATCTTGGTTTCAACCAATCTTTGATAAGATTCAACAATGGTATTATTGGACTTTAATATGGGATGTAAAGAAATTTGTGAATTGGTCTTGATTTCATTTTAGGTACTGGAAGCTCAAATTTGCTACTTTCTACTTGGATGGCTGTTGTAAAGATCTTAGTCATAACAATGATTCAATAATCCTCATATATACTATTATAGAATATTGGAGTTACTTGCATATCTGATTGACATCCACTTCTAGAAAAAATTAATGTGTGGTCTTATATCTTACAAATTGCTCCCTGTTGATTGATTATCACAAGGGACATAAACCTTTACTGCAGCATCCACCTTGAAGTAGGAGATTCAATCGGCCCTCTAGAGTCTAGAACACTAGTGCATAGCTACTATGATTTTATCTATGCAACTGATTCTAACTTGAGTCTTAATAAGGTTTGCATCATAGGGAAGACACAAATGTTCCAAACAGTCCAGTTTACATCCTGCGGTACCGGCGAATGGAGTAAAATGTATTTTACTTGTGTTCACGTCAAATGTGTAGCTAGAATTAAATTCGCTCGATGTTCACTTGGCAAAAATAAGTATTACCGAATTTAATGGAATGAATGTTCTATGGGCACACAATTTATACTCAATACGGAAACTCAAATCTTTCCAGCGACTTTAGACATGTAATGGTTTATCCGATAAGTTTACAACTGCGAATATTGGTTGTCCAAGCGAAGTAAATCCTAGTGTGGAGCATCCATTAAATCCTCTTATTAGATATACGACGAACAATGTTTGTGTATATTGTCGCGAATTTTATGTATGCATTCAAGATGAAATTGTGAATATGATACAATATAACTTGTATGTCACTCTATGTGCTGTAAAAGTTTATATGCTCTTTTCATTTGAACAGATATTTCTTTTGGATTGATAATTGACCAGCAAAATTTTAAATTATTTTACAGTTCTTGGAAATTTACAATTGGTTATTTTGTTGGAAAGCATCGATCAACGATCGAAGACATTTTAACAGAATTTATATAATGTTCAAGCTCACTTGGATGATTCTGCTTGCAAAGCGAAATAGTTCAGCCTCATGAAATTAATTTAAGAAAGTAATTATCCATTGCCTTTACTGTGGTCTGATTGGAAGCTTTTTTTTAAGGTCTACAATAATTGTCTTTGACCTCTGACATGGTTCATACGCTGTGTAAAGCTGGGAATTCAATGAATTAATAGTTGTCAATGATGGTGAAACGTTTGTTATATAAAGGGACCAGGAAATAAATAGCAATTGCATCAAAAGTACATTGAGTTACTTTATTAAAATACGTATGGAACAGATTGCCTGACTAACAATCAGTTCTACATATCCTAATACCTTACTCATGTGAAGGCTCCAATCAAATCTTCGTTCAAACATGAAATCTATCTTAAACACGAAGTGTATCCCAGGAGTAGTCTTTGCATTGTTTTCATGTTTACTAATGACAAAAAAATCGTTTCTTAAAGTGAATTATTCCTGGAAAATAAAACTGAAACCTGGTGGTGATACTATCGAATTCATAAAGTTTACTCAATACAACTACCAGATTTGAAGCTAAATATTATTTAA